>CM053583.1:318355911-318373960 GCA_028627135.1 Pseudochirops cupreus | reverse complement strand
CCCCCCCCCACACACACACACACTCACACACTCTTTTCCCACCTCTCTTCCCCAAACACCCGGGACTTGGGGCCTTTAATCATATGCAGTGCTTGAGAAGTCATCAGACCCGGGGCTCATTTCCCACCCTTTCTTCCACATTTCACAACTCTGCTAGATAGGATGGAGGCCTCCAGCAACTTGAAAGCCTGGGAATTAAAGGTGATGACAGGAACATATTGTGCTTTAGGTTCTTGTAACATTGCTTATGAAAAAAAATAGATGATGAAAACTCTCAACCTACATCATGGAAGAATAAAGAAATCAGCTCTCAGGTGCTTGAAATGTAGTCCAAAAATATGCTACTGAAATAGCATCTTCATTTACTTGTGTTTGGAACATTGATATAAGAATTGGCAAATTCTTATATCTGACTGACCAAAACTGAGTTGGCCCTGTTTATCCATCTCACTTTCCTCTATTTTGCAATAAAGAAAAGCAAAACCGACCACTGAATAACATGATTTCATCTTTAAGAATATCAGCAAATTCTGTTTTTCTTCAGCCTGGTTGGAGAGAGAGAGCACTCTAAGGGGTGAGAGCTTCAGCAAGCCCACTCCTCCTCCTTGGCATGTCTGGCTGCTTTCTGGCTCCTTTGGGTTTGGGGCGGGGGCAGTACCAAACATAGTAAGCCAGTGTGCCTATTGTCCATATACTGCACTCTCTCTCTTTGGCTTTGGTCCTGGCAGGGAGAAGACAGTACAACAGCATGCTGGAGAGACTGACCCTGTAACCACCATGAGGGCCATCCGAAAGGAGAAGGATAATTTCAAGGTGCCCAAAGACTGAAGTTCCCCAAGGGAATTATCACAATGCAAATTTTTCCTGCTAGTCCTTTTTACAGTAATTTGGGTATTCTGATGTTTTAGGTAATTAATTTCTCTGTTATTGTGGGAGAATCATTCTTGTTTGTGGTTTGTGTTTTATTTTAAAATTGTCTTTAAAAGCCCTTTGTTTCTTTTGCCAAACATTCTGTGGCATATTTATAAGATAAAAAATTTAAAGAATATTTATTCATATAATTTTTGCTTTCAGATTCTGTAAATGATCAGTTGTGATTCTGCAAGCACGCTTTCCTTAAGGGCTTAAGGGGAAAGGAGATGCTAGATTGTGGTCAATCCTCTACTTTTGTGAAATACCCATACCCTGGAAACTGACCCCAACGAGAGAGGCTCCAGGCTTTGTCTGCAGCCCAGCTAGCTTTTTGAGCCCTTTTCGACTCCTAAGTTCATATTTGTTCTGAACAAGTCCAGCCAAACCCCAGGGAGACACTTGGTCCTGGTTCCAAAGGGAGGGAGAAGAAGGCCTGGTCAGTATTACAATTTGGACCCTTTTCCTTCATTGCTCCTCTACAAAAGAAGTCTTTCTTGTTGCTTCAAGTTGACCCAGCATTTAAAACGGGTTCTCATTTCCCAATTCTTTACTTAAACTCCTCTCTATCCTCAAGATAACTTCTAAGGCCAGAGGTTAGTGTTTGGAGTTAATGTTTTGCAGAATTTTACGCCATTATTTTCTGTTGCTCATATTAGTGACATAAAATTGTTGAGGTCATGTCCTCTGTAAGGTTGGCATCCCATCCCAACCTGAATAGGACTTGGAGGAGGTAAAAAAGGACTTTCAAGAGAGTTATCTTGGTTTGAGAGATTTAAAGATTCAAAAGCTTGAAAACATCCTTATACACATGACATTGCTGTATATAAAAATTCAATTTTCAGATATTAAAGACTCTCAACTCCACCAAGGCCAAGCAACCTAGACATCTGCTTTACTATTTCCTCTGTTTGTTGACTTGACGTGAACTGCCTGTTTAAGAAGGAGCCTCTGTCTCTAGGCAAATGCTAATGAGTGTCTTCTGTCTATCTGAGATTGTGTTATCATTATTAAACATGAAGCAGCCTCAACTCTTGCTAATGTGATAGACTGAAGTCCCATAGCAACCTAGAGTCCCTCTGATATATTAAGCCAGTGTCTACTATGAGTGGTAATAGAAACCATTCTGGAGAGCATGTGACAAAGATTATGCCATGACTGGCCCCCTATTGGACAGAAATATGTCTGGGAAGATGGGAAAGGGTTAATTGGCAGAATAGCAAGGAATGCTTGGGAAAAGAAAGTCCATCCTTATTCAGTCCATGTAACTCATACTTGCTCCTTCATGGTGACTACTGTCATGGCTAAAACTGGTCTCCATAACTGGTTTTCTCCAATTGTCAAATAAGCAGTATTTCGTGGTGTTTTTCCAGCTACAGTGATTCATCTTGTTGTTAGATGTGGTCAAAAACACGTTCACAGGTTTGCCTGGGAAGGTTTTATCAAAGGGAACTTGAAATTTTTTTCCTATAGAGATGTAGCCACCATATGCAATGGATGTTCTAAGAGCCTTCTCGCATTTTGCTAATTGCATTTAGCCCCTAAAGTTCCAGTGTCTCTTTTAATGATATTTGACCCAAGATATTAGTATATTGGTGGTTCCTTTTGGGCACATTAATTCAGAGCGTAGGTTTTAAGCTCAGTGCTGACAGGGATTTCATTAATTTTTACATTTTTTCTATGTTTCTAAGTGGGAAGGAAAGGGGTAGCTTAGAGCCTTCAAACAGCATGATTATAAAGTATGAGTTATCACGGAAATTTGTCTTATTTCTTTATATCCACACCCTGCATTTTCACTCAGAAAGGTTGAGCCCTGGGAGGCTGCCCTTTAGCCTGCACTATCACTGAGTGAGCTTTTCAGTACCAAAGACACCAAAGCAGTGGACACTTAAGAGTGGATGTTTTTGGTGGCTTTTTTTTTGGTGGTTAGTGGGTTATGTTTTTGTTTTGTTTTTAATGAGAAAGTGACTGGGGGCCAGGGAGAATTAGGTTGGCTTGATCAGACTGTTTTTTCTCTTTGCCTTGCCTACAGGTAAGGACATGAGCCTGTTTCTGTTTGGTCCCTTTTTGTCTCATCATCCTCCATTAAAATGTGGCTCCTAGATTGGTGATGACTGACCAGAGCAGGTATAAGTGGCTTGCTTAGCTCCCTTTGCAGAAGTGAGAGGAAAGTGAGGAAGACTATGGTCTAAAGTTATAGAAGGTTCCCAGAGAAGAAGTCAGCTCTCAAGTGGGCATTTAGAATCACAGTGGAAACAGTTACAATTCCTAAGTCTTACTTTTCAGATAAAGTGACTTTTTTTCCCTTTTCTCACTTACCATACTCCAATGGGAGGGTCTTTGAATGTCACACAGCTTTGAGAAAATTCTACCCCATGTGAATCCTTGCCATAGTCCTACCTTCTGATGGGCTTTAGTGCCCAAGATAGAATAGGAACATGATTAATTATAACTTGCTACCCACCCATTCTACAGTAGGTCATTTTCTGTCCTCTGCTAATCTCAACTGTGGCTACTGTTACCATTCATTAGAAGCTGGAGTTTAATACCTTCTGAGCACAGACAAAATGCCACCAGACCCTGAACAAATAGTCTCAGACACATTCCCCAAATGGAGATCCACTCGCAGGGTTGCTTATGTCCTATTCAGAAAACAGGCCAAGAAGCCTGCAAAGTTGGGTCACTTCACATTGGGCTTTTCTGGAGGTACTGAGGTAGGGGGATGAGGTGGTCCCCATTCTGTAACTGCCCACCAACTGATTGGCAAGGAGAAGGGGGTCTCTGGCACTCTAGCAGCTCTTTCTCCAGCTCAGAGACTGAGTTTCTAGTTACAAAGATGCATTTCTGCATTCATTTTGCCTTTCTTCATTTCATTTCTGCATTTGAATAGGGGGAGGGTTTGAATCTTTTTTATTTTTAGTTTGGGTTTAATTTTATGAAAAATAGGCAGCCATTGGCTTGCCCCTTTCATGCTATGCAAAGTGATGGAGCCACTGTGTGAGCCCAGCGGCAGCTGTGAATCAGTGAGCCTATGAGGGGTGTGTATCCATTCTCCTGTGGGAAGGGAGAATTGCTGCTGCTCCCTATTGAAGGGGAAGATGGAACCTGTGTCTGTTCTGCACTTTGAGCTCCTCAAAGAGAAGCACTGTGGAGTACTATTCTTGTTTCTGAATTAATTTTATCTTCTATGATAAGTGTTAAGTAGGCATAGTGTGTAATGGTTTCGCTAATAAACCCTTCACTGTTGAAAACAGAAAGATCTGTTGACTTGTTGTCTAGAATTGGAAATGTTTATCATTTGATTCCAAACTGACCCCTGCTCTCCTTGTGGAAATCTGAGAAAAGGACCTTCTGTTCAGCCTAGATGGTTCCCATGACCCCCTAAAATTAGTCCTTGCTCCTTTACCTGGCCAGTTAGTACACTCCTGCCTGCTAAACTGAAAGCCCCTGTAGGAACTGTGCTATCTCCCTACATCTTCCTCTAGCATGGAAATTATAGGCCTTTAGCCAGCAGACATCTGGGCAATGCACGATGCCCTGAATTTATCGAGCTTCCTGAAGCTCTTTTATATTTAAGATAGAAAGCCTCCTCCATGCTTCATTTAGCTTTACAGATCGCCAGAGTTGGGGGGGACCTCGGGGGTTATTCCACACAACACTTCTGTGCCACTCCAGGGCTGACCCTTAAACCCTCAGTTCTGACCCTGGATATCAGCATCACTCCAGGCAAGCTACTAAAGTGTGTGGGAACTCAGTTTTTCTTTATCTGAAATGTACATAACATTTCCACCCCAGAATAAGAAGTTATCAGTAGATTTTTTTTAATGTCATCTGCAAAAAAAAAAAAAAAGCATCCCAAAACTCTAGTATGATTTGTCATCCGCAGTTGAAATACTGTTGATAGTTCAAGAGTATGGCTTGTTGGATAGTCCGATATCTGCATGGCTTAGGTCCCCACATTTTGGGCCCTAAATCAGGATCTAAAGAACTCCAGACTCTTGGAGGCTCTGCTCCTTGAGGAACTCTCTGGACTGTCCTTTGGCTTTCTCAGGCTTCAGTGAAACTGGCTATTTGGGTTTTACAAGGTCTGAACACTTCTGGTTACTAGGCTGAGGATGCCTGTGGGGACCAGGCTACTTCTAATATCCCCCTCCAGTGTAGATATTACTTGCCTGTAGGCAACAGACATTCAGGGATGTGGATAATGCCTTGAAACCTTTGAACTCCATGAATATACATAGTGAGTTAATGCAGGATTAGGACTCATGGAAGTTTCAGTACCCCTTCTAAGAACTCCAGTGTCCTAAGTTTACTACAACACATGTTGAGATTCTTTGGGCTTTATACCTAGGCTGTTGCCTTCCTAAAGACAGGCTTTCAGACAAGAGAACATGTCCAACATTTCTGCCAACAACTTTCTCATGGTTCATTGAAAAGAATGACATTACACTAGGAATGACAGGATGATTTAATATTAAGAAAACTATATATGTAATTGACCATATAAATAACAAGCCCCCCCCCACAAATCATATGATTATATCAATAAGTACACACAAAGCTTTTGACAAGATATAACACCTGTTCCCATGAAAAACACTAGAAAGCATAAGAATAAATGAAGCGTTCATTAAGTAGTACCTATCTAAAACCAACAGACAGCATTATCTGTAATAGGGATAAGCTAGAGCCTTTCCAGTAAGATCAAGGGTAAAACAAGGATATCCGTAATCACCATTACCATTAAATACAATGCTAGAAATGCTACCTATGGTAATAAGAAAAAGAAACTGAAGGAATAAGGACAGGCAAAAAGCTAACAAAATTATCATTTTTTGCAGATGACATGTTACCTAGAAAATCCTAGAGTTATCTAAAAAAACTTAATGAAACAACATACTTTAGCAAAGTTGCACAATATAAAATAAACCTGTTCAAATCATCAGCATTTCTGTTTATTATCAACAAAGTCCAGCAAGAAGAAACAGAAAGAGAAATTCCATTTAAAATAACTACAGATAGTATAAAATACTCGGGAAAAACACTCTCCACACAAATAAAGACAGATCTAAATAAGTGGAGAAATATTAACTGCTTATGGGTAGGCCAAGCCAGCATAACAAAAATGGCCATGCTAAATTAATTTACTTATTCAATGCCATACCAGTTAAACTACCAAAGGATTGCTTTATAGAATTAGAAAAAATAACAAAATTCATGAGGAAGGGGGAAAAAAGGTCTATGATATTAAAGGAATGAATAAAAAAAGTGGGAAGTAAGGGGGCTTAGCGGTATCAGATCTCAAACTGTATTACAAAGGTGTAATAATCAAAACAATTTAGCAATGGGTAGGAAAGAAAAAGAACTAGAGAAGGAAACCACTCCAGAATCTTTGTCAAGAAAACCTCATGGACAGTTGGTCCATGGGGGTTACAAAGAGTCAGACATGACTGAACAACAAAAGGAAAAGAGAGGCTGATCA
Organism: Pseudochirops cupreus; assembly: GCA_028627135.1. Classification (NCBI taxonomy): domain Eukaryota; kingdom Metazoa; phylum Chordata; class Mammalia; order Diprotodontia; family Pseudocheiridae; genus Pseudochirops; species Pseudochirops cupreus. The sequence goes on along the minus strand of CM053583.1, from coordinate 318,367,569 downwards.
GTGGAAAAGATTAGGTATGCAATGTACAGAAGTAAATAAGTATGGTAGCTTTGTATTTGAGAAATCCAAAGATCTCAGCCTTTGGGGCAAGAACTCAATATATTACAGAAATTATTATGGAAACTGGAAAGTAGTTGGGCAGAAATTAGGTACAGAGACATCTCATATACCAACATAAACTCCAGATGAGTAATTGATTTAGCCATAAAGGGTTAGATCATAAATTAGAGGAATACGGAAGAAGTTTACCTGTCAGATCTATATATAAGGAACTGATTCAAATTTATAAGAAGAAAAAAAGCCATTCCCCAATTGACAAATGGTCAAAGGATATGAAAAGGTCATTTTCAGATGAGGAAATCCAAGCTATCAATAACTTTATTAAAAATTGTTGTTCAGTTATATCCAATTCTTTGTGACCCTATGTGGGGTTTTCTTGGCAAAGATACTGGAGTGATTTGCCGTTTCTTTCTCTAGTAGAGTAGGCAAATAGAGGTAAAGTGACTTGCCCAGGGTCACACAGCTAACGAGTGTCTGAAGCCTGATTTGAACTCGGATCTTCCTGAACACCAGACCCAGTGCTTTATCCATTGAAACACCTAGCAGCCTAGGTTTGTACGAACTGACGCGACACTTCATGTAGCATCCTACTCTTTGTGACCCAGTGGCATCACTTCAGAGTTTTGCTGGCTAGAAGAGCTTGACAGTTCTGATTTTAAATCAACTCAGTTCCTTTATTTTAAAATGAAGGTAACATTAAGACTGGCTTTTTCTTCCAAGTAGCAGAAATTAGTGTGGTTTAACAGATACTGGAGTGGTTCGCCATTTTCTTCTCCAGCTCATTTTATAGATGAGGAACTGAGGCAAGCAGGTTGAAGTGACTTGCCCAGGGTCACAGAGCTAGTAAATGTCTGAGGTCAGATATGAACTCAGGAAGAAGAGTCTTCCTGACTCCAGGCCTGATACTCTAGCCACTGTACCACCTCGGTGTCTCACATTAAAAATATTTTAAATACTCTACATTAAAAAGACCCCAAAAACATTTATTAAATGCCTACCATGATCCCAGGCACTGTGTACTTTACAAATATTCTCTCATTTGATCCTCACAACAACCCTGGGAGGTAGGTGTTATTGTTATTCCCATACTGTAGCTGAGAAACTGAGGCAGAGGTTAAGTGATTTGGGTCACACAGCTATTAAGTGCGTAAGGCCAGATTTGAACTCAAGTCTTCCTGACTCCAGGCCCAGCGCTATCCATGGAACCACCTAGCTAATAATTAAAGAGATACAAATTAAAGCCGTTCTGAGGTGCCAACCTCAGGTGGAACTGTGGATGGTCCGACCAACCTGGAAAGCAATTTGGAACTGTGTCCAAAAAGCACTAAACTTTGCATACCCTTTGACCCATCAATACTGCTGGTGGGTTTTTACCTCCAGAGATCAAAAAAGAGGAAAAGAATACATATGTACAAAAATATTTATAGCATTTTGTGGTACAGAATTGGAAACTGAGAGGGCGCCATCAGTTGTCTGAACGAGTTATGGTATATGACTGTGAAGGAATACTATTGTGTTGTAAAATATAACGAAGGGGATGGTTTCAGAGAAACCTGGGAAAACTGTATGAATTGATGCAAAGTGAAGTGAGAGGCATCAAGAGAACAGTTTCTATAATAACAATACTGTAGAGACAAAGAACTTAGACTTTGGAACTCTGGTCAACGTCATGACCAACCACAATTCCAGAAGACTCATGATGAACGAGACATACCATCAGTCTCTAAATAGTGAGGTCATTGTCTCGGAACGAAGATTGAAGCATATACACACAGGTGCATACCAAGTTCCTTTCTTCCCTCTCTCTCCCCACCTCCTCAAAAAAATAAAATAAAGGTGCATTTTTCTCTACTCTCACACCAAACACTCAACCCAGATGTGACAAATGGCCTGGTCTAATGACAATGTCCAGAAAATCTAATGATAAGGACTCGTTGGGAATAGGGATCCCACCCCAGAGAGAAGTTGAAGGAGTCATAAGAAAAAGAAGAGAAAACCTAGTCCTCCTCTGATGGAGCTAATGAACTACAAGTATTCTAGGATCAACCCAGGGTTGGGTTAATCTAAGGGCCTAGAAAGGAAGTTAGGGGTTTCATTTGTTGATTGTACTATGGGGCCTAGGCTTCAGTGTTCCCTGAGATGCTGATTTCTCAGCCTGATCAGGCTTTTAAACCAGACAGGAAAAGTCAGTGGTTGAAGAACTTTCTCGAGCAAAGTTTCTGAATCCTCAGAAGTCCCTAGTTCCAGTATTCCTGGCCCCAGAATCCCTGCTGAATCTGCACTTTCTACTGTGTAAACTTGTCCTCAGGCCTTTCTGGGTGTGGACTTTCTCCCTGTGGATCTATAATTTCTCAGAATAGAAGCTGAGAAATGATCTGGAAAAGAATCAAAGCTCAATAAAGGGAAAAGAGATAAAGTTGATTGTCACTGAGCAATGTGTAGGTGGGAGAGCAGGGGACAAGACAAGGCCTGGCTGGGGATTTGGGTGTGGGATGCCAGAGAGTCTGAGAAGTAGTTCTTTGAAGACCAAAGCCCCAAGTCTTAGGGAGGGGGAAGTAATGGGGGATATAGGAAGCCTTCCCAGATCTGGAGGGTCTTTCCCTGTCTTCCTAAGCTCAAGGTGATTAACGGCAAGAGAAAGAACAAAGTCCTTGAAAAAGGCATATAAGTAATGGGGAAAGATCACAAATTAATGAGAGAAATCAGTCTGGAACAGAATGGAAAGAACCCTGATCTCAGAGTCAGAAGACCTGGCCTCCAATCTTATCTAATGTTTCCATCCCACTGTGTGACCTCAGGAATGTCATGTCACTTCTGTGTAACAGGGAAAAACTGCATTTCTACAATATATCTCAGAGAGCTGCTGGATCAAATGATGTAATAATACTATTAATAACAATTCTAACATTTACCTAGTGCTTGTTGTGTGCCAGGCACTGAGCTAATAAGCTTTACAACCATCTCATTTGCTCCTTACACTAACCCTGGGAGGTAGTGCTATGATTATCCCCCCTTTACAGATAAGGAAATTGAGGCAAACATGTTAAGTGACTTGGTAGGAGTCATATAGCTATTAAGTATCTGAGGTCTGATTTGAATTCAGATCTTCCTGACTCTAGGCCTGATATGCAATCACCTAGACCAGCAGTTCTCAACCTGTGGGTCAAGAACCCTTTGGTGGTCGAACGGGGTCACCTAAGAGCATCGGAAAACACATATTTCCCATGATCTTAGGAACACTGCTCCTCTATCCGTCTCCAGGTGGGTCTGCCCACATGCAGATACGCCCACATACAAGTATTAAAGGGTCAAGGCATTAGGAAGGTTGAGAACCACTGATCTAGACTAAGACTTCTGGGACAGCCTGCATATAAAGCTTTATGCAAATGTATGGTTTCTAAAATTTATTATCATAATGAAAGTGTACAGCAGTTTGGAATAGCAGGAAAGAACCAGTTTTGAAGTCAGGAAAACTTGCACAGGACATTAGATTAGATGTGTGGCCTTGGGCAAGTCATTCAACCTGAAAGCTTTTAGGTATCTCTTTAGTTAATCAATAGACATCGATTAAGCACCCACTTTGTGGGCACAGTGCTAAATCACCAGGGACACAAAAGACAGTCCCTATGTGCAATGGCAGAGGGTTTTGCTCTAAGGGAATTCCTTGCACGAAGTGGAACAGAGGCCGGCACCAACATCAGGGTCCCCTAGCATGGCAGAGACTGGAGGCAAGGGCCTCTTGGTAACTTGTGGAGCCAATACTCCCTGAGCACTCAGCTCTCCCCTCTCCCTGAGTGAGTCCTCTAATGTGGAGAGCTGAGCCACAGGCCTAGCAGACAAGGCCTGAAAAGGACTTTGTGAGACAGATGGAAACACAGAACACACTGAAACAATGATGACTGTGGAGAGCCGATGTGTGGAGAACTTGGAGCTTGTGAAACACTTTATGTTTTATATTATCTTATTAGATCCTCACAATGCCCCTGTGAGGTAGGTTATATATAGGTGTTATTCCCATTTTACAGATGAGGAACTGAGGCTCAGAAAAGTTAAAGTCCTCGGCCAGGGTTAACACACACAAGATTTAGTCAGGATTCCTCCACTCACTCCCTTCCCCAATCTCTTCCTCCTATAATAGAAACAGTAGCAGTTGTAGCTCTGGCCTATCCTTAGCATTCACAAATGTTCCCTGTGTTTAAGGCTAAAGGCTAAAGACCCTTCAATAGGCCTGGATGCCTAGATCTGGTGAGCTAGCTGCTCCAATGGGGGTTTGAGAATTCCTGGAGATGGGGGACATCTCCTGGCAATGGGAAGAGGTCAGAAGCCTCTTGCTTGGGCAGGCAGGGGGAGCTGGGAAGGCTGTAGAACCAGAAGAAAACCAGCACTTGTGACTTCTGGAGTGGGACTCACCTCAAGGTTAGGGTACCTTAAGTGGGCTAGGAAATGATCATCTGCTTGGTCTGCTAATGGGAAAAAATAATCACCTCATTTGCCTATCCTTCTGACAGCTCAGCACCCTCAGTGTAAGAGAAGAGCCACTGGGGAAAACAAACACAGGTTAGTGAATAACCCTGCCAGGCTTTCCTAGAAGAGGGGGCTGCTTGTGGCACAGGGGCCAGAGCCTGGACTGCCACTGTGCTGAGCTCAATCCATCCCAGCCAGGAGGGGAGGAGACAGGCCCTGGGGCTACAGTGAGGTCACCCAAAGAGGCAGGGGCCAAGCCTGAGAACAGGGCACTGTTAACCAGACAGCTCCCTTCTCTCACCTCCCCCAGGGATTCTTGAAAGCCAAGACAGCTGACACCACAGATATCTTAGAGAACTTCAGTCAGGGCAGGTTGTTCATCGATCCAGACCAGAAAGCCAGACTCATGGTGAAACATGGTGGCAGCTTCTTGACCCCTGGCATAGCTTGCCCATTCAGAGTTGGGAGGAGGGACATCTGAGGGAGCCAAGAAATCCGTTTTCCCCAAGTGCCCCCAAATCCCCTTGAAGGGCCTTTTGTCCAAGGCCCAGTATCTCCTCTGATCCAACTTGAGGACAGGAATCTAGCTGCTCCGAATTGTAGGCTATACTTGAGTTTTTGGGGGTTCAGGATCCTCAGGAGCCAGTGTTAACAAAGGGAGAGGGGTAACTTTCCAAGTGGGCAACCTTCTACTTCCTGGCAGAATAGCCCAAGAGAGATGAACTCTTCTTGGGAGCCCACAGAGCTAGCTTTTCAACCTGGACCCCCCACACCTGCCAGGTATCTCTGCATGAGCCTCACTGAGGCGGCTAATTTAATCCTTTCATGGTCCCCAACCTAGAAGCCCCCCACCCCACCCCCAGCTGTGTAGAGCTGCTCTGGGCATCTGTTTTCAGTTAGAGATGCTGCTCCAAGCACCTCTGACTCAGCGGGAAAGAATTAGGGATGAGAGAAGGCACTTGGAGCAGCCCCTCTCATAGGTGCCCCGCACCCGCCCAGCTACACAGCCTCCCTCAGTCCAAACTGGCATCTGGAGGGTTAAAGGAACCTGGGCCAAGCTGGGCTGTGCTGGCTGGGCGTCAGGGTGGTTGCTGCACTACTAGCAGTGGGGAAATCCAGAGAGCAGGAGCAGCAGTGCTATACGGGACCCTCCTGCCTAGCCTGGCTTCCACTAGGATGACCCAAAGGAAAGGTAAGGTGAGGGGTACAAAAAACCCCATGCCCTGGGTACTGAGCAGACCAAACTGGCTTCTATGGGAACCTCCTGCAGAGAGAGACACCTTCCCCACCCCCCAACCCCGATTTCTTTCTACTCCAAAGTTGAAATCGGAAACATAGGTTGGGTGTTCAGGTTTTCTTCCCTTCCTGGGGAACGAGGGCTCCCTGTATCCAACTCCATCTTTCCAGGGACTCCATACCCTGAACAGGCTATCCAGGAGCCTAGGTGCAGCCTCCTGCTCAGGAGGAATCAGCTAAATTCCTATTCCTGGGGTGGGGTGAGGATAGATGTTACTGTTCTGGCAATAGACCCCTCCATAGCGGTGGTGAAGGCAAAAGGGGAAGGGTAGGAATACTTCCAGGTGGTCAGGGTCAGCCCTTCAGCTGGAGTGGTGGTAGTTGTGTGTGGGGTCAGGAATGTGACTGTGGGGGGCCCAGGAGACGGGGTAGTGCCTGGTATGAAGGGCCCCTGGAGGGTCTCCGTGCTGCTGCCTGGGCTTTCCCCTCCCCCCCACCTCAAGCACACACATGGTCTTAAAGGAGCAGAAGTGAGTTAGAAGCAGTAGGGGCTTATCTAGGAGCAGAGGGCAGGCTTAGGTCTTTGCCACCATCTCAAGAGGGTTAAATTCCTATTCAGAGAAAATTAGGGGCTTTTCTCTCCCTGTCAATCAGCCCCTCGAGATGTTCCCTCACCCCTTTGACCATAACGCTTTGAGGAGGTCCCTTTCCCTGCTACCTTGACCACTCAGGTGGAACAAGAGCAGGCTAAGGGAGGGGACAGGAACTCCCCTAACCCCAAGCAGCAATAGTGAACACACTCAAAGGATGACTGAGCCACACCTGTATCTAATCGGACAGTCCAGGTTTCCCAAAAAGGGCTCCAGTCCCCCTTAGCTAGCCTTCCTCTAGCAGTGCTGGGAGTGATGCTGGAATTCGCCCACCTCTGGAAACCCAAATTCCCTGGGACACACACTTTCAAAACTAGTCTCTCCCCTCAGGGCATAAGGACCCCTTCTAGTTTACAACAGAAATAGCACGAGAGACCAAGGTTCAAATTCTGGTTCTGACACTGAGCTGGGTGACTATGGGTAAATTGCTGAACCTCTGTGAACCTGTTTCCCAATCTAAAAGAATAGATGAGAATATTTTGCACACTTTCCAGTGGCCTGTTGAGGGAAAAGGGCTTATGCAAATTTTAAAGCCCTCTATGAATGTGTTGTTATGATCAAAGAAAGGCCTCAGAACTACCTTGCCTTTATCACGTTACCTGATGAAATGATTCCATTGCCAGACCCTATTGCCCCTAAAGCACCTGGTCCTTTGCAGGATCCCTGGCTAAAGTTCTGAGGGGTCTGAGGGCATCATACAATCCCTTGTGATTGGAACAAATTAGGAGCCTTTGATGTGGTGGAAAGGGAGTTAGATTTTAAATGGGATCAGGGTTCAAATGCCAGTCCTGCCACTTACTTCCTATTCAATATGGTTTCTTAGCTATGTCTGTGATCAATCTGTCTGGCAACTGCTTGAGTCTGGACAGGTTCCTTTTCCTCGATGGAGCTCGGTTTCCTCCTTTGTAAAATAAGTGTTAGATTAGACCCGGGTGGGGAACCTTCAGTGTTGAGGTCACATGTGACCCTCTAGGCCCTTAAGTGTGGCCCTCTGACTGAATCCAAACTTCACAGAACAAAGTTGGGATTCAGTGAAGGGCCGTACTTAAGGATGTAGAGCGCCACATGTGACTTTGAGGCTGCGGGTTGCCCACTGAGACTAGATGATCTCTAAGATCTGTTCCAGTTCTAAATTCCAGGAGTTTGTAGATTCAATGACTGTTTATTAAGAATTAACTACTTGGGGTAGGGAGACCCATCTTGCCCTACCAGAAAGTCAGAGAGGTGATGGAGGAGGATATAGAAGAGAGCAGACCGGGGGAGGGGGTATACAGTGGGATCGCTGTTTTGGGGTGGTGGGTAGGAGAAAGACGGGGAGAAAATTTGTAACTCAAAATCTTGTGGAGATGAATGATGTAAACTAAAAGTAAACAAAAGTTAATAAAAAGAGAACATATATATGAGGGAAAAAATAAAGAACTAACTACGTGCTAGGCACACAAAGAAGAAATTAACTAAGACTTGGCCCCTTCACTTTCTTGATTTCATCAGGGATGGAAAATGGAGAGTGAGCTCCTGGGAACAAAAACCGCCCCCTCAGCAGGGGAGCAAGCCTCAGTCTAATATGGAGGGGTTAAAATACGTAGTAGTACAATATCCCTTTCTACCTTCCCCTGCTGAATGCAGCATCCAAACTGTAGAACCTCTCTGGACTTTCCTTTATACTCTCTTCACCCTCTCCCATCTTGAGCCTCTACTAAGGCTCCGGTCTCCAAGTATCAGGGGCTCAGACTAAAGAGCTGAGACAGGGTGCTGGCTACAAAGCCATATTCCCTAGAACCCCTCAGTCCACATATGCTGACACTCAGGGCCTTGAGCCTTCTTGGGCCCAGGGTCCCCACAAGTGTTGCAGAGGGAATAGGAGAGCCCTGGTCTGAGGAATGATGGTGAGGGTAGGGTACTCCAACAGTGATATTATAAAACCCACCCCATTAAGGGATGCAGTCTTCTTCACTCTGGGGTATGAGGTGGGAGTGGGGGTGGAATGAGGGGTTGATTGTTTAGCAGATACCAGGGCAGGTGGCTCTGAGGTGGAGATTTGGCTCTGGAGCAGAACTCATGCATAGAAGGCCAAATCCGTGCTCATCAAAACAAGGCACTCAGAACTTGTGTTACAATGGATGAGTCACATCTATGAGCTTGTTTTTTCCCCAGTAAAATGATAGGAGGGGAAGGTAAAAGAAATATACTCACACAGGAAAGGTTTTAGGGATTACAGTGACGTAGAAGAACCAGAAATATTTTAAGGATTTTAATAGAGCCTACTTTTCATTTTAGAGGTTATGGGAAATGGAGGCCCAGAAAGAACCTGTCCATCAGAAGTCACACTGAGTGGTAGAGTTGGGGGGTTGGGGAGTGGGGGGTTGATTCTCCTGGAGCCATGCTTTCTTCTACAGAGAAAATGGCTATGTGACCATTTATTTATTTAAATGGGGGAATAAGTGCTTTATCAATAGTAGCGGTTGTCAGTCCAGGTGCCATACCTAACTCAGGCTTTGTTCCTCACCTGTAGGAGCAGTTCCCCTGGCAGTGCGGTTGCTGCTGCTCCCCTGGGCAATGGTGTGCCCTGGAGCAAGGTGCTCTTTGAGCCTGGAGGGAGCAGAGCCGAGTGATCCAGAGCTCCTAAAATGCCCTGGTGTTTGTGCCTGCAGCTATGATGACTACAGTGAAGAGCTCAACATATACTGTAGTTCCAAAAACCTCACTCAGCTCCCTAATGACCTGCCTGGCACTACCAAGGCTCTGTGGCTGGATGGCAACAACTTCACCATTCTCCCCACAGGTGCCTTCAAAAACCTTTCTGGCCTAGATTTTCTCAACCTGCAGAGCAGCCAAGTGGGCATCCTGGAGCCACATGCTTTCCATGGACTCAGGGCCCTGTATCACTTACATCTGGAACGAAACCGACTGAAATACCTTGCCCCCAACACCTTCCTGCACACTCAAAACCTGGTCTCCCTGAGCCTCAACAACAATCACTTCAGCAAGGTGGAAGAAGGCCTCTTTGCCGGGCTCTCCAACCTCTGGGATCTGAATCTTGGCTGGAACTCCCTGGTGGTCCTCCCAGACACGCTGTTCCATGACCTGCCCAACCTCCGGGAGCTCATCGTGGCTGGTAACAAGCTGGCCTACCTGCAGCCACAGCTCTTCTGCAGCCTCACTGAGCTACGGGAGTTGGACTTGAGTGGAAATGCTCTCCGAAGCATCAAGGCCAACGTCTTTGTCAAGTTGCAGAAGCTGCAGAAGCTCTACCTGAGCCACAATCTCATCGGTGCCATTGCACCCCGGGCTTTTCTGGGCCTCAGGTCCTTGCGCTGGCTGGACCTGTCTCACAACCGCATCAGCGTCCTCTTTGAGGAGACCTTCCTAGGCCTTCTCAGTTTACACGTCCTGCGCCTCTCCAACAACGCCATCTCCAGCCTCCGGCCCAGGACCTTCAAAGACCTACAAAGCCTGGAGGAGCTGCAGCTTGGGCACAACAGGATTAGGAGCCTTGGGGAGAGGACATTTGAGGGTCTGGGCCAGCTGGAAGTCCTCACCCTTAACCACAATCAGATCCAAGACATCAAGGTTGGGGCGTTCCCTGGCCTCTTCAATGTGGCTGTGATGAATCTGTCCAGCAACTGCATCAAAAGCCTCCCTGAGCAGGTCTTCAAAGGACTCAGCAAACTACACAGCCTCCACCTTGAAGGCAGCTGCCTTAACAGGGTCCAGAGACACACGTTCTCTGGCCTTCCTGGCTTACGAAGACTCTTCTTGAAGCATAATAGCATCTCAGAGATTGAGGACCAGAGCCTGATGGAGCTGCATGAACTCTTGGAGCTGGACCTCACGTCCAATATGCTGACGCTCCTCTCTAGCCAGCTCTTCCAGGGTCTCAAGAACCTGGAGTACCTGCTTCTTTCTCACAACCAGCTAACGGATCTCTCCCCAGACACCTTCAGTTCCCTCCAGCATTTGTTTTGGCTTGACCTTTCCCACAACCACATAGAAACCATAGCTGATGGTTTGTTTGCACCTTTGGGGAACCTCAGGTACCTCAGCCTCAAGAACAACTCTCTGAGGGCTTTCTCCACCCAGCTCCCAGCCTTGGAGCAGCTGTGGCTGGAAGGAAACAAATGGAACTGTAACTGTTCCCTAAAGGGACTAAGGGATTTCTCCCTGCAGAAGCCCAGTGTGGTGCCCCGCTTTGTTCAAGCCATTCAAGAGAGGGATGACTGCCAGACTCCTGTGTATACCTACAATAACCTCACCTGTCAGAGTCCCCTGGAAGTGGCTGGCCTTGACCTGCGTGATGTTGGAGAAGACCACTTTGCTCACTGTTAACCCCATACCCAACTTCCCGAGTGGAAGCAGGAGTTTGCGATGGTTATGCTGTGGAATCAACGTCACTCATTCCTCTGGATTGTCCCTTACTGTACTAGCCAAGAAAAAATGATGAGCCAGTCTCCTGGTGTTCAAGCAAATGGCATCTGAACACTTTAGTGAGCTGCATGGTGCTCCTCAGGCCTCCATGTGAGACCAGAGCAGACAAAGGGATGACTTAATAGTTCAATTCCCTTTTTTTTCATACTTCTGTAGCTGTTTCTTTCAACTCCAGTAGGGTGCCTTGGCCTTTGGGTGGCCAAGGTGCAAACAAGTTCTTTGAATTTTGCCATTCAACTTGGTCTTCTGTAGGTTTGGAACAGAGGGTCACTGGCCCAGTCCCCAAAAGGTCTGTGACCAGAGAGAATAGCAAATCATAATGGGGAAAGGGGGTGGATAAAGCAGTTTCTACTCCTATCCGATAAGATGCTCATTATCAATTAAAAGTAATTTCACAAAAAAAGCATAACATGTTATACTCCTCAAATCAAATGGAGGGACAATGATAACGAGTGAGTTAGCCCAGGTCAGAAAGAGCTGCTTCTCATTCAGCTTGGCTGATCTTATAATCCTCAAGTAGTATGAAACATACAGAGGTCATCCAATTCCCCATACCTTCAGTTACCAAGCACCAATCAGGGTCTTTTTTTTTCTAAAATCTTCTCTAGTATTTACATACCGATACCTACCTCAGACTGTTGTTTCTCATATCTCACCTGTTTTCTGTTGCCGTTTCAAATCTATTTCCTTTGTGTTGTTCTTTTAGAAGGCAGAACTGGTCAACATTCTTCTGCTGGGATTCCTTCATGCCCTTGCAGACTGGTAGTGAATCACTCAAGCTTTCCTTTTCTAGGCTCCATCATTCCAATTCCTTTCAATTTAT
>CM053583.1:318310667-318355411 GCA_028627135.1 Pseudochirops cupreus | reverse complement strand
TTTAGTGGGAAGTATCTTTGTGTGCGTTTTGGAGTTCTAGGATTGGTTTAGAGCCCTGTTTTATGGGTATTTTAGGGTGGCTATGTGAGAGCTGCAATATGTTGCTGCTGCTACGCCGCCATCTTGGCTCCGCCCCCTGCGTTCTACTTTCTAACCCCTTAATAACTAACAATCATTTAAACAATTTGCTTAACTTTTCAAAACAGTCCACACTCCTCAGGTTACGAGATACAGAATTGCACACAGTTCCTGAGTAAAGGCAAGCCTGAATTAGACCAAATTTAAAGAATTCTTTGTCACTCTACACACACACACACACACACACACACACACACACAGAGACAAATGAGGCACATGCTTTGGTAACCTGGTTGTCTTGGTACCTCAACTCTACACAGTTCAAGGAGTGACACTTGAAACAATACCCTGAATTTACCTAGTTTAAGAAAGCAAGAGACTCTCCAGCTTACGATGAGCTCAGACAGTTCATACTATTTTCTTAACCAAGCTCAATGGGTTTGAGAATTTGCCAAATCTACCCTGTTAAACAGAAAAATTTGTTGTAAAGTTTAAATGGTCAACAAGGAAATTGAAGCTATTGTTGGAAAAACTGTGTTGAGAAGTCATGAAGATGGGGCTAGCTGAACAGATATATTCCTGAATATGAACACTGAACTCTGTGCTTCCCCAATTGATATATTAAAAGACGTAGAGTTAGGTGCAGAAGTCCCAGCAGCATTTTCTTCTAAAAATCAGTAATCAGGGGTTACTGAAATCTCAAACCCTTTCCCAGCAGTGTAACAGGCAAGTTGGTTATGGCACAATACCTAAGGATATTATGTGTTGTATGATCAAGTGAATATATAAGGGATTATATCAGATTCCGGGTTTTTCTTTGCTTCCCTGACACTTCCCTCCATCCTTCAGTAATACTTCCTGTTCCAGTCCTAGTGGGATGACATGAAACAGGAGCACAGCCCATGTCCTCCCTTCCAACCACAATACACACAGATGTAGAAGAATACTGCTAAGATGGATATTCCAACCTGTGGTGGTGTTTCTACCACCTAAATCTTCTCAGTCCTTTGTTTTCTAACATCATTCCTCAGCAACAAACTGGTATGAAACTCCTGCAAAGGGAAAAGTAGAGCCCCATAGGAAAGAGGAAGTAAACATATATTGGTTCTCTCAGCTAGAACAAAAAATTATGAATGTCACTTAAAAAACAAACACTACCAGATTCTGAACAAATCACTCTCTCAGGCCACACATCTGCCTTGTTCTGTAACAAGAAGATGCCCTGGTTTATTTGACACTGGATGCCTTATTATTTACAATGTAAGCAGTTACTCTAAGCAGTCACATTGATGTTCTGCTAGTTATCATATAAATTTTCCAGTACCCAGGCTAACCTAGATGCAAATTCACTTTCACTGTGTGACTCTTCAACCGATGTGAAATGGAGCCGTCTGCCCAGACCCAGATCCCATCCTGTTACCAGAGGTTAAAGGAAACTAGTGTGGTACCTTGCACTTAATGATAAGCACTAGATAAATGTTTACTGAATTGAACTAAAATCAGCACAACAGATTAGAAAGAATAAGAGGCAAGGAGGAAGGAGAACTCATAAAAAACATATTTTAAAAAAAAGACCAAAGGAGATCAACTATGAATGGTCACAAAGATGTAAAACCAGAGGAAATTTCTTTAACTGTGGGCTCCTTTAAAGTTACAAAGCATTCCTGAGGCATATTTAACAATGAGGGAATCTTAATCAGTGATATTAAGGTTATGGTATGGTAGAGCTAGAGATACATTCCTTCAGATTATGTTTCCAAGTTATCATATGGACTTAATGGCCAGATGGCACTTACACACCTGAAAAGGGAAATACTCCAACTATGGCACTTAGTAGTAAGAATTCTGCATCCAGAGCCAAGGAAAGATGTCCATAGTGTACTCAATAGTCTTGGTAACAGAGGTGGAGAAGGAAATGCCAATGTCATTACTTTGGGATGTCTCTACAGTTAGCTACATCCTGGCTTAAGTCAGCATGCCTTCCATGGTGCTGTCTTGTAAGAAGCAGCTAAAAACTCAGTACCACTGTGGATCCACATAAGCCCACTCTGAGCGGAAGCATGCCTGAGCTCAACATGCTGCTAGGAGTGGTGGAAAAATAAAGCCAATCCCCCAGAGGCAACAGCTACCTGGTCTTTAGGAAGCCAACTTTAATAGAAGTGAAAATGCAGAAATGACACTGGCTCCTCCACACTGAGGGCTTCTGAATGATCCAGGAAGTTTCTTTAGAGGCCTTTTCTCTGTGACATTCTTCTGGTTACAAGTCTTTTAAACAAAGGGCTATATCCAAAAGCAGCAAAAAAAGGAATCACAGTAGGCAAGAGCCTGAGATGCCTTCATTAGGAGATCTGAGCCAACATCCCATCCAAGATCTGCTGAGTGATAGAAATGAATGCAGGGAAAGCAGGGCTTTTCGGGAATTCCTGGATGAAGTCTTGGCCTTCCTCTAAACTCTTTGTAAGCTGAGGATCCAGGGGCACACAGCCTAGATGGAAAGAAAAAGAGGAAACAGAAGGGGATGCTTCGTTAGAGGCCTGATAGCAAGCCGACAATAGGAAAGAGAAAGCTTATGGGAAACAGCAATGTTTAAACATGGATCAAGCCACTTTCACTTTTTTTGACACTTCTAAATTTGTGATCATAACTCAAATGTTCTTTGAATTTAGGTTATTGCTCATGAGACCACAGGTCCATAAGACAAGAACCCATAGAAAAATTAACATGAACAGGGGAAACAGCAAGGTTCAGCAGCATGATTCAGCTCGAAGGACTTTGGTTCTTTATAAACCTAGTGTTCAGCACATGCTGGCACACAGTAGGAACTTAAGTAGGAACTTGCTGACTGACTGACTATGGAGTCAGAGACCTGGGTTCATATCCCACCTCTGAAGCTTGCTACCTATATGACCCTGGGAAAATCAGTTCAGCTAGATGTCAGTTTCCTCATATGTAAACTAAGGGTAGGAGAGGTTAACTCCATAGCCTTTGAGGTTCCTTCTAGCCCTACATCTATGACTATGCTTCTCTCATTCTATATTATGCAGTAGAACAAGTAGCAACCCTTTTATCTTTTAAAAGTATCTTCAGTCCATGTTTTTTCCTACCAAGTCATTACAATCAATTAATACACTTAGCACTGGGGAATTTATGTTATTCTGCTAATTTTTAGTTCTGCTCTTAAACTGCCCAGTGACTGCAGCCAGGACACAAGGGACAATTACAAAAATCCAAGATGGTACAGAAAACTTATCCAAGTTTGAATTCTTTTCTTACTCAATTTATTACTGAGAAGGAGGCGGACTGTACGGGTACAAAGAATGTCCCTGATATTCAATCCATAACCTAATCTAATCTAAACTGAGGCTGCATGGCATTGTGGACAGACTGATTGGAGTTGAAGTCAACTGAGTTTAAATCCATCTCCGACTCTAACTAGTAGTTTGATCCTGGGCAATTAAGCTCTATGTAGCTTAAGGAATTCCCTAGGACTTAGCTATTAAGTCACCTATGTTGCAATCTCTGTTGAGAGATCCCATATTGATGAAATTACAGGACCTTCACATAATCTGAGCTGATAATGAGAGGGAATTACCCTTCTCTTCTACCTGTCCTGCCTCTACATTAGGATTATTGCAGAGAAAATATTTTCAAAGGACTCAGAAAACCAGAAAAAGTGACCCTATAAATGTTCCTAAGTTTCAGTTACTACTCACCCAAGAAGGGGACTTTTGCATGTCTGGCCAGTTCTTCCCCACCTCCCTTAGAAAAAAGATTAGTGCACTCCTAGAATCAGAGGAAACAAAAAGTTGGCTATGATCATAGACCTACTTAATTAAAAATTTTTTCACAGATGACATTTTCTCCAGACTAGAGAGGGGTAAGGGTGGGATAATAATGTAAGAGGCCCTTAGAATACACATAGGTGTTGGGAAACTAGGGCCAGAGGCCCAAACCCATCTGTCACTTCTTTTTATATGGTCCATGAGGTAAGGATGGTTTTTACATTTTAAAATAATTTTTAAAAATTTATCCAAATTATTAAAAATCACTTAATTTACTCAAATAACTAAAATTATTCAACTTTTTAAATTTTAAAAATAAACATTCTTGGGGTGGCTAGGTGGAGCAGTGAATAGAGCACTGGCCCTGGAGTCAGGAGGACTGGAGTTCAAATCCAGCCTCAAGACACTTAATACAAAAACTAGCCATGTGACTTTGGGCAAGTCAGTTAACCCCAATTGCCCTACCTTCCCCCCTCCAAAATGCAAAAAAAAAAATAAAAATAAAAAAAGCAAACATTCTTAGTTCCCAGGTTGTTAAAAAACAAGCAGGAGACTGGATTTGACCCTCTGACCAGTCACTGTTTTAGGTGAAAATAGTTAAATGCCAAATCTAGTGCAAAAGCAAAAAAGCATAATAAAACACAAGACATGAAGGCAAACTTCCTATGTCATCTGGAAGACAAGTTCAGTTCCATTTCACATACCTATGTTTATTTCTTTTGAGACTGCTGGCTTAGTCCTGAGTCAGAATAAGCTTCCCTGAGCTGAATACATCAGAAAGAATGATATTTTATTCAATAAAGGTTCTTAAACACCTATTATATGCAATGCACTATATTAGATACTGAGGAAAGAAAGATGGAACAAGATATAGCTTCTTTTGAGTCCCACCGAACCACCTTAGTCTGCTAGGATAATGAAATGCCTGGTGATAAAACAGGAAAAACCTTAGGAAACTTCCCCAGGGCTCACCGAACAATGCGGACAGATGAAACCACTCATATTCTCCACAATTCCAATCACTCGCAACCCTGTCTTCTTGCAAAAGGTGAGCTCTCTCCTGACATCACCCACAGATATTGCCTGTAGATCCAGAGAAAGAGTCTGTCGTAAGTGGGCTGGCATGTTTATAGAAGAGAAACAGATTATAAAGTAAAGAGGAAGTCTTTTAGTCTATTATCCCCATAAAGACACTTTACCAAAGGATTAAATGGTTTGTTAAAATCAGAATAAGCAGAAGGAAAAAAAAATCAGCCAAGTAAAACATACAGCCATTTAGGAGAAGTGACTTTCCATACAGCACCAAAAAAAATAGGGGCAGTATATTCTTCTCATCTAGATACTGAGAGAAGCACTAGCTTGACCTGGAGTTCGAGATCTTGTTTTAAAAAATATTTTGATAACATTTTCGATAAACTGGTTTCCCTTGCAATCTTATGTGTTTTATTTTATGCATTTTAAAACATTATTCTGAAAAAGGATCCAGAGGGTTAAGTGATTTGCCCAACATCACATAGCTAATAAGTGTTTGAAGTGTGATCTGAACTCAAGTCTTCCTGACTCCATGCCTGGTACTCTAACCACTGTATCCCTTAGCTTCAAAGAGACAGGAAAAGAGACCATTGGGAATATAGCATACCTGGGGTGTAGTAACCAAAATAGCTCCCAGAGGCTTATAAGGGCGAAGTGCTTCCACAGCAGAAATGTGCTCATCAGAGGTCCCTGGTGGTGTATCCACAATGAGATAGTCCAGCTCACCCCAGGCCACATCAGAGACAAACTGTTTTATCAATGCTGACAAGGCAAAAGAAAGTGGAGTCACAAGTCTCTTCAGGGGAGCTCAGATTTTTTCCACTACAAGTTATCTTCTAATTCAATGGTTACCACCCAACCTGCAAACCCCAAAGAGTTTTTGCTGGAGATCTACACACCCATAAACAAACAAACAAAAACCCCCATAGTTCTTTAGACTGAAGATTACTTCTCATATATTATAGTTTTTGTTGTGATTACTAAAAATACAAATCCATTTTAAAAGGGTTACTATTTTCTGTCCTAATGTATTTTTTCAGTCAAGAGATACCAGTTATACAAGAGGCCACTACATGGAGGTCTAGGGAATGAAAAGACTTGCTCATCCTCAAAAAGGTTGGGAATTACTACTTTAATTGGATTTGGGTAAATAAGATTAAGCATTTTTCTTGTATTGTCCTAAAACTCCTCTGTTATTCCATTAGGGATGACATTTTATAAGAGACAGCCAAAACCCAGAACTACCAAGCCTGCTGAACATTCTACCTCAACACAGCATAAGTTTTTGCCCTTGTCTAGAAAACACGCAAACTTCAATTACTAGAGTTCTAAATGCTACTACTCAGAGAGTCTCTGACTCTGACTCCAAGACTTTTAATTCTCTACAACCAGGATAGCAAAGTCTGGGCCAGAGGGAAATGAATACCTTCTTTTCTATAGGACCAACTTTTGACAAAATTGTGACATCTGCCCTGTTTAACTTTCCCTAGTCCTTTACTATTGTAATCCTGCAGGATAACACTCTGAAGGAATGTACACAAGGCACCTAGTTGATAACACCTTAAAACATGAGCCCTTCCAGCAGTATTTGCACATTAATGTGATCCTTCAAGGCACAAAGGAACAAACTTCTCAATCCGAATGGCAAGCACTGAATCTCCTATTCAGAGAGTCAATGAGCAGCTCCCTACTTGTGACAATGGTCCTGCTCCTGGGGGGTCTGTAGTGATGCCACTGAGGAGGGAGTGTCTATCTTGTCTACTAGTCCTAGGAGATAGGGATCAAAGTCAATCATCAGCTTCTATCATCCCTCTGATCTTCCCAATCCCTTTAGTCAAAGCAATTTGGTCTCATTTTTATTCACAGGGGTTGGGTCAAAACTTGAACTTTCTGGCTTTAAGAAGATTACCAGACTCTCAAATAGTAAAAAGGAAATGTAAGAGAAATCATGATATGCTCATACTTGGCCTCTTAGAGTAGAAAAAGCAAACAGTAAGTCTTTTAAGTGAGGCATAAAATGAAACTGCTGGTTTGCATTCTAAATACTCCTGAACACTCATTCTTTCCAGTTTTCTCCCTCAAATACGACACTTATATCTTAGAGATGAAGGAACACTCCTGCATTGGGAGGGAGGTTGGATGGATCAGATGGATTCTATTTTCTAGCTTTAAAACTCTGGATTCTGCTTTGGGAAATCCTGCAAAATACCCAGCCAGGTAGCAGTGAGCAGCTAGAGCTGTTGCCACAGCCCAAACACAGCCATACCATTTTTCTTGGGGCCTCTCCACACCACAGCCTCATCTGGTTTCTCCAGTAGGAAACCTACAGACATGAGGGAGATGGTTTGCTCTTGGTCCACAAACACAGGAACCCAGCCATTGTCACACTGGTGCACAGCTTTGTCTTGTACTTTTAGCATTCGGGGAATGCTGGGACCGCAGAGATCCACATCCAGAATTCCAACCTGTAATAAGACAAGCAAGTTCAAACAGGGCTTGAAAGTCTTCATAGAGCAATGGTTTGTTTTAGTGGTTGGTACAAACAAACAAAACTAAGGCAAAACTCAGAGAGATAATCCATCACCACAGTGTGATAGCGTAAACTATTGCCATGTCATTGTATAAGTCAGCCATGAGAATTGAGAGTTGATGTTGATTTTAAGTCTAAATACTTCTTTAAAACAGCATAGACATATCTGGCCCAGTAGAGAGTGAGATTGTCCAGGCAAGATTAACAATGTCCCACAAGGGAGAGGCGGCAGAAGGTGCTCAGAAAGTTCAATGCAACCACTCGGTAGTCAAAGAAAGCTGATATGCAGTACCTTAAGACTTCAGCTCAGGCATTAGCTATTATGAGAAAAGAAATAATAACACTTCATTTTACCTAATGAAGAGTTCAATTGTTGAGAAGAAAAAAAAATAAACTCAGCAAGAAGTCTACAAAATTACCACTGAACTAGGCAGAGCAGAATTGCAGCACTCACCTTCTTGCCAGAATGCCGGAGGGCCAGGGCCAGTTCTGTAGAAATGGTGCTTTTCCCTACCCCTCCTTTTCCAGAAAGGACCAAGATGATCTGTCTGATGCCAGTCAGATTTCCTGTCTCTTGAGATAAAGCAACATAATGTTCTTGTGAGCGAAATGTGAACCACCACTTATATGCATGTGGTTTCAGACTTTAATCTGTTCCTATCATAAAGAGCATCATAAAAATATTTGTGAGTATCTTTGTTTTTAGCATTACCTACATTTCTCAATATATCCTGCCATACAATCCTTCCTAGGGAGCCACTCTTTATAACAAATAATAAAAAAGATTTTAAAAGATAACTTAACCCCCCCCCAAAATTGCCAACCAAGTCAGAAATTAAAGGTTCCATACCTATATTCCCCCACTTCTGCAAAGGGAGAGAGATGTATCCTTATATTTATTTTGGGGGGTCAAGTTTGGACATGGTCAATCCATAGTGTTGACTTTTGATCTATCTTTTAACAAGTCTCTCTGCATCTAGTCAATAACTCTCTTTAATTCCAGCCTTCATACCAGTACCTAAAGGTTAGTCTTCCTGGTGCCTAGATCTGATCGATGAATGCATTTCCCTGCTCAAACACCTTCAATGACTTTACTCCTATGAAATAAAGTTTAAATTGTTTAGTTGAACATTCAAGGCCATTCACAAGGTGTCATATACATTAGGCCAAAATGGCCTAAATTGCCATTCTCTAAAACATGCTTTGCCCTTTCACATTTTCATGCCTTTCTTCAATCATCGAATTTCTTCTACTTAGAATCTCTCTGGACCAGCTTGAAGTCAATTTTTTTAAAAACTCTGAACTTAAACATTAAATAAAATTAATATTTCCTTATATAAAATAGAATAGAGGTAGGATTATACACAAAACTGAAAATATTAGTTTTAGCTTCCTCTTTCAAAACTGTCCTATTCACCTGTATTTCCTTCTGGCTTCCTTCTGTTCTCTTCTAGGTGACTGAAAATTGTTAATACCAAACATTACTAGCCTCTCCCTTAATGATCCTAGTAATGTCATTTTACCTTCCTACTCTTAAGATATTTACTCTTGATTACACCCTAAGTCCCCCTGCTCCTAGACATTTTACCTAGTAAAGGAATCTAGTGTAAGCTGGATCTCAGCCTCTAATGTCCTTGCTGCCTTCCACTGAGATTTATTGCATGGAGGGCAAAACAGCCAGAATGAAGTGGTTGTCCTTGCTGGGACTGGAGGGTGGCTAGAATCTCTTGCTACCTCATACTACCTCTTCCCTCTCCCCTCCTAAAGGTATAAAGAACCTTTCTTGGCTCTGTTGGTTGGGAAATCCATTGTGCTCTGAATTCATAGAACATCCCCTAAGGTGGCAGGTTTGGCACCATGTTATCTGAATTAAAGATGCTTTATTCCTCAGTTCATGGCTTTATTTTAGGACTTGACATAGGAATTTTTTACAAAAGGCATAAATGACTCTTTTCCTCCCTTTTTCTATTTTTTTAAGTCAGCCCAATCAACAACCCTCCCTCTCTCTCAAGAAACAACAACAACCTTATAACAAATTTGCAGTCAAGCAAAACAAATTTCTCTATTTGCCGTATCCAAAAATCTAAGTCTCATTCTGCACCCTGAGTTCATCGATTCTCTGTCAGGAGGCCGTAAACCATCACCGGTGCTCTTCAGCGTCTCTGATCATAACTCTTAAGTTCTTCGAAATTGTCCATCACAAGGTCGCTGTTATGGCACGCGCTGTTTTGTTTCTGTTCATTTCACTTTGCATCGCTTCATAAAGTTTCCCCAGGTCTCTCAGAAACTATTCCTTTTATCATTTCTTACAATAACGTTCCCTTAAACACCACACACACACACACGCACGCACGCACACGCACACACACACACACGCACGCACACACGCACGCACGCACGCACGCACACGCGCGCGCTATAATTTCTTCAGCCATTCATTTCCCAATTGATAGTTTCCAGTTATTTGCTAAAACAAAAAGAGCTGCTATAAATATTTTTGTACATAGGTTCTTTTCTTTTCTTTTTTGCTTTTTGGAGGGGGTAAGGCAGGGCAATTGGGGTTAAGTGACTTGCCCAAGGTCACACCACTAGTATTAAGTGTCTGAGGCCACATTTGAACTCAGGTGCTCTTGACTCCAGGGCTGGTACTCTATTCACTGTGCCACCTAGTCGCCCCCTAAAAGAGTATGTTTTTAAGAGCTAAGACTGACTTAAAACCTCTAGCTTTAAGGGCAAAAAGTTATGATTTAACATTGCTAATTCCATTTTGTTGAGGGGGGCAGAAAGGAGTTTGCTATGGATTCTCTCAGCAAAATGTCTTTCCTTCCATGCAAAAAAAAATTCGAAGACCTATGATAGCTCCAGGAAGTAGTCTCCTCTTTATCTATTTAATAATGAAGTACGATGCAATTAAATTTGGATTGACTAACAAAGAAAGTACCACAGTCTTCATAGGTCTAGCGTAAATAAAAGGCTTTGCTAACAAGGACACATTCTTTCCTAAACCCTCTCTTTGTAAGTACCTTCTCCTAAGTACTTACAGTACCAGAGCAGAACAAAACTGATTTGTGAAAGCTTTTTTTTTTCTTTTGTTATCCTGGCTCCAGTAGCTTTGGAGGGGAAGAAAAAATATCTATCCATCTATTTCTATATACATCTCTATTTACAAAGACCCACGTACACACACATATAAACTGGACAATATATATTACATACAGCACATTTACATGTTAACTGGGCAAATGAATCTCTCCCTTTATCTGTGTATCATCTTATGTGTCATTACCTTGAGTAAACAGACTGTAGTTTACCTTTGTTTTTACTCTGCTGGTTTAATCAGGCAATAGCTTAGTAAGGACCCTGAAAATTCTCATTACAGAAATTATTCTGGTACATGATATGAGATGGTGGTCTCTCTATCATTTCTACCACATTGAGATTGGTTCAGATGAGAGAATGAAAATGATGCAAGAAAAAAAAGGCAATAGGAAACAAAATCCTTTTC
Source organism: Pseudochirops cupreus (assembly GCA_028627135.1). Lineage (NCBI taxonomy): Eukaryota > Metazoa > Chordata > Mammalia > Diprotodontia > Pseudocheiridae > Pseudochirops > Pseudochirops cupreus. The sequence goes on along the minus strand of CM053583.1, from coordinate 318,344,484 downwards.
TCTGGAAAGGTAAAAAGAAATAATCTTCCAATAATTTCTATCTCAAACTTTTTCACACTGGTGTAGACAATGACGGGTAAGGAAATCTCCTGACCAATATGAGCCAGCAATTCTGGTAAACTGTCAAATATTCTGAACCCTGGGGGTTTATCACTGAATTGCAAGGGGGGGGGGTGTCATCCTCCCCCCAAGCCAGACTGAGGGAGAGAAGGGAAGAGAAAGGGCTGGACTGACAGGCAGTAGAATCCTAAGAATCTAGAATGGCTGCTGCAAGAGAGGTGTCACCCTCCGGGGCACTGGAGTGACGGGAGACTACAGTTGAGAGGGAATGTCATTCTTGGGGGACTAGACTGAGGGGGGCAACCAGACTTACATGTGTCATCCTGGAGAACAGCTGCAGCAGGAGCGCAGAGAGAGGGGGTCGGCATCAACCAGGAAGAGCAGTGTGTGTGTGTGTGGGGGGGGGGTAATCTTTGGGGGAGGGGTCTTTTGCCTCCTTTTGTATCCTCTTGGATTAGCATCCTGCCTGGCATGCAGAAAGCGCTTAATAAATACTTAATGACTGACTTGTGGAGGGAGGTGGATGGGCCTGACTGGGTGAGCTGTCACCTGGGGAGGAGGAGGTGGAACCCAGGAATGAGGAGGAGAGGGTTCACTAGTGCAAACCCCGGCTGACTCGAGGTGGTGGGGGTCGTCCTGGGGAACAGGACAGACATATCGGGGTTACGTGGGGTAGCTGACCAGGACAGGTGACGCCGGGGTGGGGTAGAATTTCCAGAGGCGCCGGGAGCCAGGACTCTTAAGCTAAGCCACGCCGGCGCTGAGGTTGAGGCCGCCTCCACCAGCCCCAGTCCTGCACAATCATACAGGCGTTAAACTCAGAGAGGCCCGCCCCCTTCACCTTAGCTCAACCGAGGCCTTCAACTCAGGGGCGGCCCCGACTGCACCCCTGGGCGGGGAGGGGAAGAACCCTCACTCCCGCGGGAGGGAAACTGCTCGCGCATGCTCGGGTACTCGAGCAGAACGAGTCACCGACTTCCACGGGGGCGCCTAGTCCACCTGGCTCCTGCGGACCCGCCCCGACTCTAGACTACGCAAGTGGTTTCCACCTTTCAAGGTATGAGGTTTGGGGCGGCGAATCTCTCGGGAGAGGCTCTCGGAGGAGCTCCTCCTGAACTCACCCTGTGCGGTCTCCATTCTGCCGGGCGCTACCTCACGTCACAACTTCCGCCCCCATCTGCGTACACACACCCCTTCCCTTCTTCCGCCTAGAGTAAGGGTCGTTTCATCCAATCCGAAACAACATCTCTCCCCTTCTCCCTCCCCTTTGTCCTTGTCCTCTTTTCTTAACCAATAAAACCTCCGAAGGCGTGCCTGCCACCCGGACCCGCGACTCCTGGGAAATGGAGGTGGGCTTTCTTATAAATCCAAAAAAATTGGCTACTGCCTCAATTATTGGTCTTTGGGCCAATGTGCGTGGTAGACTTTGCTCTGACTTGCTCCTTTTCCTCCTATGGGGACGCGGGTTGACGATTGACAGAATATTTAGCCACTGGCCCCGTGAGTCCCTCCCTTCTCCCATTCCCCCGAGGGTGGCTCATCCAACGGAGATGGCGATCTAGGCCTGATTCGCCTTCTCCCAAGCGAGGGACCAATGGGACGGTGGGGGCGGGACTAGGGGGAGGAGATTGTTTACGTCTCGCTCGGGAGGGGAAAGTAGGTCAGAGCGCGGGGCTGGAGCGGAGCGCTGCGGTGGCGGCGCCTGAGGTAAGATCGGCGCCTCCCGGGGTGGGGCCCCCGACGGCTCGGTCCCCGCGCGTCTTCCTGTTCCTTGACCTCTCGGCGCGGATTCCTTTTGCGCTTCCTGCCCCGTTGGCCCCCTCAGGCCTCTCTTTCGTCTTCGCCCAGCCTCCGGCGCTCCCTCTCCCTCTCGGGACTGGACCGAACAGCTTGCACCGCCCAATGGGAGGGGGTGCCAGCGGTTGGTGCGGGAGGGTCCGGGGGTGGCGGGGCGGGGCGGAGGCCGGGCCCTGAAAGCGCCAGGCTCTCGCGGAGAGGAGGACCGAAGGGAGTAAGCGGGGAGGGAGCCAATCTGACCCGATCCTATGTGTAGAAGGGCGCCGCCGGCTACTGCAGAGCCTCAGCCGACGTGTCTGGAAAGCGAAACCTCGTGGTCGGCTCCTGTTGTTTGGTCGGAGGCCTGGGAACTTGAAGGGAGAACCTCTTGGGGCCTTGCCGGGCTGGGCTAGGCAAGGCAGGTCCGGGCTGCGCCGGCCTGACCTCGGGCGGAGGGAGGCGGGGTCGCTGGCTTGCCCTCGGCGTGTATGCTGTCGGGCCTCGGGACCCCCCCCCCCCCCCAGCACAGCCTGGGCCCACAAGGCATTGTAGGATGGGCTGGCGGGGAGCGGGTCGCGAGTCCCATCCTTTCATTGTACCCCCTGGGGGGGGGGGGGACTGAGGCCGAGGTCGCTCGTCTGGCCTTGCTGCTGGTTTCCTGACCTGGGCCTCCTCTGAACTGGTTCTGGACGTGCTCTTGTGGGTGTGGTCCTGGAATCAGTCACAGCCTCGCTCCAGCCCCGATTCTGTGCCTTACAGCACATTTCTTAGAGTAGCCTGAAGAGACCAAAGGTTGAAGGAGGCTGGTCAGTCTGGTAGTGGGCATGTGGACAGGTATCGCGGGCGTGTGATCGGTGCATCCAGGAGGCCCTGAGGGTGTGAGCAGGGAAGGCGGGCTTGGTAAAGAGGGTTTTTGAGTTGTGCTTAAAGGTGGATAGGAATTCTACAGGTGAAGTAGAGTAGAAGGCATTGGCAACATCACCCGACAGTGTGATGGGACAACCGAAGTAGATCTCTGCTTGGAGGAGAGGTCTGAAAGCTGTGTGAAGGGTATAGGTGGGGAGTTCTGGCATCTTCCAGTTTTGCTGTCTGCATACTTACTCTCCTTTTTCAGTCTTAAGTGTGGTTGACAACTGGAAGAACTATACAGATCACTTAATGTTACTTAGCTCATCTTCCTTCGGAAGGGTGAATTCTTAATCTTGTCACCTGTTGGCTTTGAATCTGTCTCCTTTGACTCAGCTTAAGGGTTAGTTATCAGTGGTTTGAGGTAAAGCTGGTGGGACACTGTCTGTTGTAGTGGGGAAAGTGAGTTCAACTTCTTACTCATTGCGTTTATTATCTGATTAACTATCCAGGTTAGTCACTTAAATCTTTTTCAGCCTGTTTCTTCTTCAAAAATGAGGATGATAATAAAGATCCTCCTCCACTTCCTCTTGTTGTGAGGTAGTGCTATAATATATGCAAAAAGTCACTATATAAATGTTAGTATTAAGAATGCCAGGAATTTGAAGTCAGGCCATGTGCCCACTTTACCTCTCAGCCTTGCTTTATTTATAAAATGGGGCCATATTTACACTGCCTCCCTCACAAAGTTGAGGAATGCAGTTTGTAAAACTTAAAACACTATAGTGGACAAGAAGTCTGAGGTATTTTCTTTAAAATTAAGAAAGATGATATCAGTGTTGTAAGATAATGAACATGGTTTTATTGGTTAACCCCGGGGTGAGCAGGCAGTGAGGGATTTATTTATGCAGACAAAACACTTGGAGTCTGACTGATACATCCAAGTGACAATTTTTGTAAAAAAAAAAAAAAGTTGGGGGGGGGTGTGTGGTTTTTTTTCCGTTTTTTTTTTTTTTCCCCTAGCAATCCTGCCTTGTAGCAGCACAAAACAAGTTACAGGAAACTTGTCTGTTAATTTGTGCAAGTTATTCAACATACTCTGCTACTACCTATAAGAAGTATGTTTTTCCCATTTGTTCTCTGAGATCAGAATTGGTCATTTCACTTAATCTGAGTATAATTCAATCCAAGAATCAAAACTCTAACTGCTCTCTAGGAGCTGTAATTCCCAGACTTGGTGACTCAGACCCTGGGTATGCAGGCTAAGAGGTTAAGTCTCCAGGGGGTCAAACAGCTAAACCCTTGGCAAAATTTTCTGCTGGGGAGCTGATGGTCAGATGTCCACATTAAGTCTGGCACCCATATAGTGAGCACCTGCAACCTCCCCCACCCCCCAAAAAAAGGGGGAGGGTGCAAACTAGCCCAGGTCAGAAACAGCAAGTAGAAGTTTCCATAGTGAGTGACCACTGTATTGACCTTGGTGAGATGGGAGACCCAGTCCAGGAAAAAAAAGTATAGCTATGTTTTAGTATTGTTTCAGGGTTTGACTTATTGAGGGCAAGCTGAACATTGTTTTCATTGCCCTGCTTTCTTTGTTTTGCCTTCATTCATACAAATCTTAAGTTCATATGAACTATTTATACCCCTATCTCTGGTAGACTTCTGAGCTAGTATTGGTCTGATTAGCTACAGTTGGATGTACCTTGTATGTACAAGTATGTATCGACTCCAACATACTGATGTCATTTTGGTCCTCTTGGAGAAGGAAGACAACCAACCAACAAATCTTACTTTAAGGCAGCTAGGGGCATTTTTTAGAGAGTGCTGGACTTGGAGTCAGATCTAAGTTTAGATACTGCCTCAGATGTTTAGAAACTGTGTGACTTTGGGCAAGTCACTTAACCTGATCACCTCAGTTTCTTCATCTGTAAAATGGGAATAATCATAATAGTACCTAGCTCCCAGGCTTGTTGAGAGGATCAAATAACATTTATAAAGGATTTTACCTTAAAGCAATATGTCATTGCTGGCTGCTGCTGTTATCCTACAAGGCTTCACACTAATTAGTGATTGACCAATTTAAAGTCAGAAGAGTGCCGAGCAAGGGAACTTGATGATAAAAATAAGAGTTAGAGGAAGTTGTTTATATGGTCTTAAGTGTTACTTTAATATATAGCTGAACTGTATGAATTGCCCTGCATTTTAGGGATCTTTCTGTATAAAGAATTGTCACCAGTTATGCTGGATATTTCTGCAGTCACTGCCAATTTCCTTGTCAGCCCTTAAAAGCTGTCATATCCTATTATGAATTTAATTAGATCACAGTTTATTTTACATCATTTTCATTTTAGATTTTTCTCCTGGTTGAGCAGTTCTGTTAACCAGCCTGTAAAGTGCCTACTTTGCAAGCATTGTGTTACACTCTGAGAAAGGTCGACCCCTTCCCAGACCCCTCCTTCTCTCCTTTTGCCCCAATCAGTTCCTTCCCCTTTCAGGAACTCTCAGTCTAGCCATATGCAAACAACTCAGAACAAATAAGGAATGTATAGGCTAAATTGGAGTTAATCTTCCAGGGAAGGCACTAATACTGATTGGGAAAGGCTTCTTGCAGAAGATGAGATTTTAGTTGTTATTTAAAGCCCAGAGAAGGGAGAGAATTTCACTGAATCATAGTGTATGTAAGAAGAGAGTCAGGTATTAAAAAACTGGAAAGCCTGGTTATGAAGGTTACTTAGCACAGTGTCTGGAACATAGTGGGTGCTTAATTGACAAATTTATCCAGAGAATTTGATATTTGAACCTGGAGGTAATGGGGAGCCCATGGAGTTTTTAATGGGAACTGAGAGATGTTGAGTAGCTTATCTAAGATCACAGCTAGTAATTGGCAAGCCTATTTGATTTTGTTGAGATTGTTGATTTTGAACCTATGCCTTCTGACTCCAAATCTGGTCTTTCCAAGTGACACTATGCCATGGCAAAATATCTTGCTGATGGTTGTGAAGTTTAGTGATTAAAGCCAGGATATGAATACAGGTCTCACCTGATTTCTTTTTCTAACATAAATGAAGAAGGAGGTGCCTTCACTTCCCTTATCCCAGTCTTCCTTCACAGTACTATCTTTGATTTGTGTTGTTCTATCTCTGATGCTCTGCTTCTGTCTTTGTGTTGGTTCTGGCTTCCTAGAAGTGTTTGAGCTTATTATTGTCCTTATCTCAGTAGTGTATGGTTTCTCCCAACATGCTTTGTTCTTTAGGAAGCTGCCCAATGGATTGACCCCAGTGGGGTTGAAACCAGGGTACTTATTCTCCCTGTTTCTGGATGTGTAACCTAGACAAATCAAAGAACCTCTCTCTTCATGCTTTCTTTTATATTGTATTTTTCACTTTTCAGGATTAGTGGCCTAAGAAGCAGTGGTGTTGGAATGGACAGGCTGAGGGGAGGGTGAATACAAGTTCTAGGTCTTTTATTTTATCCTTGGCAGTTAAAAAAAAATAGCATACAAAATTCACCTGCCCTGTGGCCCACCCTCTGGACCTGCACAAGTGCTGTGTCAGGGTTGGTGGAAGGTCAGGGCAGAAATTCCTTGCATTACCTGATGTTTCAACTCTGTGATGATACTGGCGTGACTCCTTGTTGCATCAGATTCAACAATTAACATGACAGCTGACAGAAGAACCTCAGTTTGAATTGGTAATTTATGAGGCTGTGGCCAAAATACTTCCCTGTTTATTTATGTGGCAGCTTTATGCCAGCTTGGGACTGGAATAGAAAATGGTGCTGCCTTCCATTGTTCCTTCCTTTAGGTGCCATGTAAGTGCTTGCTAGCCAGGTTGTAGGGAGTAGAGTGCATCGAGGAGGCTGTTGCTAGATAGGGGCTGTATTCCTGGAGGTAATTTCTAGGCCAGTGGAGCAGCAGCCTTTCTATTTGGTGCCACAGGCTACTTGTTGCGTATGGGTTAGGCTTCTGCTATTAATGATTTAGAAACCACCTCACTCAGTCTTGGTGAAGTGAGTCTTAAAGGAATTGGTAAGCTCTTGGTTGAATTTCTCAGTTCAGAGTGGGATCTTGGGTGTGGGGGGGGTTGCCTATAGTTGAGCTGAGGAGTGTGTAGAGGGCAAGAGCTATTGTGTTATAGATGGGAAATATTATTCTTGTGATTATTATGTTGGTTCCAGGCAGCCATGGAAATAATGGGTGAAAAGAGCTGCACTTTAGTAGGGAATTTGGGAGGCCATTTTCAGTTTCCCTGCTCTGCCCTTAAATCACTCCTGCTATAGGCCAAGAAATGCTTAAATCTTTGCTTTGGTTCACAGGTAAAAATTATCAGAGGAAAGAGTTAAGACTAGGTCCTCTAAAAGTGCCTGCCTTGTACAGTACTTTGCTAGATATTGGATGAGATGCAAAAATTATTAAACATAGTCTTTAATAGAGGGTAGAAAGTATATTAATATAGGTAATATGGATTAGAATATAGTCATACATAAAAGATCTAAGGGATGTCTCAAGAAATATAATAGTACCTGACAGTTATACATCACCTTGACGCTGTGTATCATCTCATTTCAGCTTCATAACTACTGTCTAAGGTAGAGATTGTGGGTTCACCCATTTTACAAATGAAGAACAGTCTCAGAGAAGTTGGTGACTTGCCTGTGATTACATGGGTAGTCAATTTTGTTTGTGGGGTTTAAACCCAAGTCTTCAGACAGATCCATTCGGCTTCCTTCACGTGTAACATTCCCAACACCTTCAAACTGTATACTATAAGAATTGTTATCTCCATTTTACAGATGGATAAACTGGAGTCCACAGAGGTTTTGGCAGGATTGAAAGCTAGATTTCTCTCGACTCCAAAGCTGGCTTCAGTTCTTAGCCGGCAGTTACTGAGGAGGTGGGAAACAGGTGGTCAGCATTCATATTGGAACATATTGGCTACATGAGCTGGCTATATGCACTGAAGGGTGGCCACCAAGATTTCAAGGGCCCAAAAGAAGGTGCTGTGCTCTTTCAGCAAAGCAGAATTGAAATAGCTCAAAGGAAATGCAGGATGTGCAAACTTAGAGTATCCACCCCAAATGTTCACAGACTATTTGTGCCAGACCTGTGGTAGAGCATTCTGAGCTCGCATGGCTCCGATGCTCTGATCAGCCACAGTCCACACACATTGAAACTTGACTTTAGCATAGTGATGTCATATGGTCCTCTTCAAGAACAAAGGACAACAACCACCACCTATGATTAGAATCATAAAGATCCTACGTTTTAGAAGTAGGAGGGACATTAGAAATCATCTGTGAGGACACTGAAGCTAAGAGAAAGGAAATGACCTGAGCTTTTTGTCACATAGGTATTAAGTGACAGAGGCCAGGATTTAAACCTAGTTCATCTAACTCCAAATTCAGTGGTTTTTAATTACATTCTTGATGATGCATGAAGCGGTGAATTACAGGGTGTTGGGAAGTAGCTGTGTCTGACAAGCTCATTGGGTAGGACTGGGAGTGGGAAAATAAATCCCTAGTGATCCTATGGCTGAAGGCATGCCTAAGGGTGTTGTGCTTATGCTAAATAGGAAGAGTGCTGCTGGCTGAATTTGTCCCTAAAATGAGTGAGTACTGGAGGAGGTCGGGAGGACGGGTGGTGTTGTCTTTGGTCATGACACTTAGTAGTTTCTGGATGGTGTTGGAGTAGTTAGATTCAAAGAAGGTAGCCCTGTGCTTCTAATAACCAATCACTTAGACCCAAGAACTACTTGATTTTATTGAAACCATACTTTTGGGTCACTCTGGCCTGTCACTTGGGCCACGTTGGTAGTCTGGCTATGAAGTACTGTCCTGTTGAGGAACTCATGGGATAGACATGGGGAAGTTTTAATTGCCGGAGATTGAGTTCTGAGGGAGCTTCCCACATCACAGGCTTCATCTTACCTTTTGCTTGTTTCCCTCTTTTATTTCAGATCTTCTCCGCCATGGCCCGCCGTACCCGCAGCAGCCGGGCCTGGCATTTTGTTCTGAGTGGGGCCCGCCGGGAGGCAGATGCCCGAGCTGTCGCTTTGGCCTCTGGCACCACCAACTGGGGCTATGATTCCGATGGACAGGTGGGTCTCTGCTTCCTTCGCAGGAAGTTATTAGCAGGGTATTTTTAGCTCTGGTTGGAGTATGTTCAGAAGGTATCTGAGGAAATAGCTTCAGGCTTAGCTCTCTACGTGGAGTGGTGGGTAAAAGAGAGCACAGGACCAGATTCTCTTATCCTTCAGGTGTTAATTGTTCTATATCAGAAGTTAGCAAAAGCTGGCCTAAGTGTAAAAGTGTTTTCTGTTAAAAAATGCAAAAACTTTCTTAGCTCCAAAGTACGAAAAGAGCAAACTAGATCTGATCCTGCTGGTCAGCCACTGTTAAACAGCTCGGCTTCACAGAGAAAATGCAAGTGCTATTTTTCTCTGCTTTTGTAGGGAAAATGAGTGAGAAAAGGGAGGGAGCCCTGGTGGTCTAGGGACCACCTCTGTAGGCCTAAAAGATATACCTAGCATGCTTCTGAGGGCAGGGAGAAGTAAGAATCATGAGATTCCAGAAGGGTGGGAAGAAAGGAGCACATAGTTGAGCTATATGTTAGGTTTATGTTCAAGTAGCAAAGAAGTTTTTTCCATTCTGCTCTATGCAGTTGTTGACTGGAGTTTATTAAGGCCCTTAGCTGAATATGAGTCTACAGTGTTGCAGGGTCGTGGCAAGATGGACCAGTTACATTTTGAATGTTGTGTTTAGGTCGCCAGCTCTTTGTCCTTGCTCTCATCATATTATTGGTGGAACCTGGCCAGAGTTCTGTGCCCAGTTTTAGGGCTTGACTTTTAGAGAAGGGAAAACCCTGTTTGTGATATGTAAAATGTAACTGAAGCAAAGAATGGAAAAGAGTTGCTTTCTTCGCCTGAGATAATGTGGACAGAACAGATGGAACTGGAAGTATGGGGTGGGGAAGTTGATTGGTCTCTGAGGATTGTGGTCACTGAGGTTTAGGGGAAACATCAAGTCTGAAATGACTGGCACTAGAGGTGCTAGAATTAGACCCTTGTCAAAAGCTTATGCAACCTCGAGGTGCCATAAAAGAGACTGGTTAGAATAGGAGTGAATGTTCTTTTGTGCTGTTGGGGCGGTGGGCAAGACCACATTTGTCTGAAGCCTCCCCATAACTTTACGTTTCTCTCTATCTCAGAATCATAGCAGCAGTGAATCCAAACAGGTTTTATTCTGCAGGTTCCGTTTCCTTCCAGTTCTTTAAAAACATTTTTTTTCATGCTGGTGTCTACATTGTTATAGTTTCTGGGCATAGTTGGGGGAAATAAAACACCCTCACACCAGACTGAACCCTTCCTAGTGACAAAGAATAGCAAGAAATTAAGCAAAAATATCTGATATGCTAAGTACATCTGATTGTTTTTTTAAAAAAAGTTTATCCGTTCTTTGAGATTTCCATTAGTTTTCCAGTTGCTTTGTGTTCGACTTCCTTTTATTTTATGTTGTAGTCACTGTGTATTGTTGTTCTTTTGTTCCCGTTTATTTTGTTTATCACGTGGCCTGGCCTACATTCTTGTACCAGCTCCACCTTAGATTGGCTAGTGACCTTGAGAATTCACTCCTGTATGTTTCATCATAGGAAATAAGACTCATTATCTGGTGTTGCACCAGGGGAGCGTGGGTTATGTTTGTTGACAGTGTGGTTTTAGGAATTTAGGATATTTGTTGCAGTTATTAGCACATATACTCAACATGCTGTTTTTACCTGTCATCTAATGGTCTACATCCCTTTTGTAACATGCCTGCAGGAGCTGATGCAAAACACATCCCTCCTTTACCTTCTGTCTTGGAGAATTTCCAAGAATCTAGGCAGAATATGTTCATTCAGGACTTGACTCTTCTCCTTGGCTCTTAGCCTTTGTGGGGATCTTGATAAGTTGTGCATGATTTTACTAGGGCATTAGAATTGGGCTGTGAAAGAAAGAGGCAGTGAAAATGCCTCTCTCCAGGCTCCAAATATATTAGAATATTTATTATATTAGAAACTCCTAGACAAAGAGTTCCACTTCAACAGTTGGCAGCCTTCCTTGAGAATGGTCAGTGTTGGTTCTGAAGGTCCTAGCTTACAGGTTCTTTTAAATATCTCTAACTTCTCTTAATTTCTATTTCAGTGAGCCATCCCTTGTAGTAAATTAAAAAAAAACAAAAACCCAAACCACAATTCAGCAAAACTAACCAACACATTAGGTTGAGTCTTGACAGCATATACAGTGTTCCATATATACAGCCCCCATTTCCACAAAGAAGGGACTGAGAGCTTTGTCCTCATGTTCTAAACAAGAATCAAGAATAGAAATCCTTGGAAAGATAGTGGACCCCTGGCTTCTGGGAAAGGGGTAGGTCTGTATATCTTTGAGGTTTATTTTAGTCCCACTTGTACCTGCGTGTTGGGGTGTGGTGGTGTAATCAAAGAATTCCAAAATATGAGTGTAGCTGGGTAAGAAGTGAGTTATCTGAAGCACCTTATAACTCTTACCTTACTTGATCCTAACCACAACCCTGGAAGGTCAGGTACTATTATTATTTCTATTTTACAGTTGAGGAAACTGAGGCAGACAGGTTAAATGACTTACCCAGGATCCCACAGCTTGAAAATGTCTTTGAATTCAGGTCTTCTTGACTCCAGGTCCAGGGTTCTGTCTGCTGTAGCATCTAGTGCCTGCCCTGGGTTAGATTAGCTCTATTTTATCTTGGGTCTTCTGTATTCATAGTTGTTTGCATATTGTCTGTCTTATTAGAATATGAGCTCACAGTCTTTGTATCTTCAGTTCCTGGCACAGAATAATAGGCTCTTTATAAATGCTTGTTGGCTTGTAGCTTAAGTCCTTTGCTGTGAATTCTGCCCTCAGGACTCAGAAAGAACTAGCCAAAGCCCTTTTTCTTTCACATACCAGCCTTTCAAAATATAGTACTAAGTCTTTTCTCCTGGCTAGGCATCCCTAGCTCCTCTAACCAGGCTTCATTTGACATGATCTTGAGACTCCTTTGGGTATGTATTACTACATATGTTATCAGATACAATTGATTGTGTTTGATGGACTCATTTTTTGTCTCAAACATTTTGTCAGAAGGAATGACAAAAAAGTGTCAGTTCTTAATGGGGAGTGTCAGGGCATATTTGGAAATTCGATATGAAAACAAGAGGCGTCCATAAGACAGTTTTAAGGACAAAAATTCCAACTGTGGTGCTCATTCTTTTACAATAATAGAGCTGAACACACACCAGCTAATTTGTCTGTATCAGGGTACAGAATAACCTTGGCTCCTTGTTCACTAGCCACTTGACCTACCTATGCACAAGTTACATGCAGTCTTTCTGAGCCTCAGTTTCACCATCTTTAAGGTGGGGACGATCTTTTTTTTTTGTGGGGAAGATAAATAATACTTGGGCTACTTGTAATAGGATTGATAGGAAGGTGGTTAAAAACACTGCAGTGCTATGTAAATATGAGATGTAATTACTGGGAAGGAAATTGTTGGGAAACATTTGAGTAAAATATCTGAGCACATTTTTCTGAAGCCACAATTTGGGGAAAAGGATGAATAGATGGGCACAAAAGAGGTCCACTGTTGATGGCCAGCACCCTTCTTGACCCTTCTGACATTGATTTGGGCTTTTGGTGGAGTATTTCTAGCTGTTCTCAATCTCTTTTTTATTGTAACCTCAACTGGAACCTCTCCCAAAGCAAGTCCAGAGCCACATGTTGTCCAGAGCTTTTCTCCTTTCTCTGGATATGAGAGCTGTTGTCAGGGTTGCCCTTCAAAGTCTGCAGCCTCTGGCCTTTTCCATGGCAGGTAGTCAAGTGCCAAGGTTAGGTGGCATGGGTGATGAGGCCATTAGAATTCCAAGGGGTAAGGTAAGAATAGAGATTTCTAAAGGAGAGGGATACATGTTGTGGAATATTGGATGGGTGGGACAAGTAAATTCTGTCTGAGGGGAGGTATTGCTCTCCTTTGGCCTGTTTTCACAGACTTTCAGTATTTCAAAATCTCTAATCTTCAGTGATGCAGACTGTAGTACCACCTATACTGTCGCTTTATGAATTGATTAAAAACATTTATCACTTTGTACTCTCAATCCTGAAGATGAGGCTTTCCACACTTAGCTAGGTTCTGTAAAGGATAGCTCTACATAAAACCTTTTCAGCTTGATAGATATGACAGACCTAGGGTTCTGCTGGGATAGGTTTCAATGAAAAGATATTGTAGAAGATGTCTTGGATATAATAAATGTTCTAATAAATGTTTGGATGAAGACTTGTGAGGCCTTCTCAGGAACACTCTGATCATCAGACCGCTATCATTGGTCCAGATCATTTCCAGACTTGACAACTTTTCTAAGACTTATTGATGCTTTTACTCCATCATTGTGGCTCTACATGTTCTATATTCCTCGTGTTCACCATTTGTGACTAGTGGCTTAGTTGGGACTCAGTCTTCCTGTCTTTCTCCTCAGCACACCCCCTATGTTCCTTTCTCATAATCCTTCCTTTAGTGGTAAGGTTATAGGACATGGAGTTTGAAGGGACCATAGAGATCTAGTTCAACACCCTCTTCTTACATAGGAGAAAACCAAGACTCAGACCTTAAATGGCACAAGTCATGTGTAGCAGAACTTTTAATGCAGTATCTCTGATTTCAGCTCTGTTGGGGAGTTTTGACTTCCCTCCAGCTCCTGAACCAGCCACCTAGTTAGAAATTAATTTTCCTTGTACCCTGTGTTAAAATGTTTTGCTTATAACTTTTGTTTTTATAAGATTTAGTTTTGGGGTGGCTAGGTGCACAGTGAATAGAGCACTGCCTCTGGAGTCAGTAGGAAGGACCTGAGTTCAAATCCAGTCTCAGACACTTAACAAAAAACTAGCCGTGTGACCTTGGGCAAGTCACTTAACCCAAATTGTCCTGCCTTCCCCCCTCCAAAAAAAGCAAAAAAAAAAAAAAAGACTTAGCTTTTTCCCCTGTAACTCTCCTTGCTCAGAGAACTTTATCCTGATCTCTAATGTAGGGACTTAGATTGAGCTACCATGTTGCTCTTGAAAATGACTGGTAGGGAGGAAGTTGAAGTGTGGCTAGAACTGTATAGTTGCCTGGTTTTGCCCACTTGCGCTGGCCTCGTCACTGAAGGATAAGCAAGGTAGTATTTCTCAGTTTTGATGAGTCATGAGATTGACTCCTAGGATTTGCAGCCATGGAATTTTTGGTCATCAGACACCCCTGATTCTGCAATCATTATGGATAATAATATACTTGTGACTAGAGGAACCCTCAGCAAATTCCAGAATAGATAGGTGGCTTGTGCTGTTTGTAATGATTACTCAATAAATATTGCCTGAAATTCCCTGTAGCATCTCAGTAACGACTCTATGTTTCTGAATATTCAGGAACTATCCATGGATTGTGACAAAGCCTTAGAGCAGAATTCTGACTTCTCGAAGACCTTCAGTCACTGGGCAGTTCCTTTATTAAACTGGTGCTTATCTACCTTGCACTCACTCCAGTCACATTTGGGACCATAAAGTGAAGGCAGTGAATGGAATGAAAGCTGGCAGTTGCTCAGTTTGGAGGATTAGAGCCAGTATGAAAGTGTAAGGTCACAGAGATTGTTTCTTAATATTTATGAGTAAGGTAAGCCCTTAGGAGGTGGGCTTTTCAGATACAGCAGGCCCTATAGGGAATATATGTCAAAAGGTATAGGGATGGGGGCGGCTAGGTGGTGCAGTGAATAGAGCTCCAGTCCTGGAGTTGGGAGGACCTGAGTTCAAATCTGGCCTGAGACACTTAACACAAAACTAGCTGTGTGATCTTGGGCAAGTCACTTAACCCCAATTGCCCTCCCAAAAAAAAAAAAGTATAGGCACTCAAATAAGTGTATGGGCTACACAAAGAGGGGAGAGGGAAGCAGGCAACTTATTTTTCTATGTGGTGTGTGCACCTGTGTGGGACTGTCCTGTGTCAGGTACCCCAAGATTCTTCTCAAGGAGAAGAAAGTATGGTGTTCTTTGCTCCAGTAGTGATGGTAGCATATTCCCAAAGCTGCCTCCTTTACTGCAGAGACTTCTTAACTAGTGGGAGAGGGAGGGGGGAACGATCTTGGTAATGACTTTGTGCTCCTTTTCTCATACTTTACCCCCTTCCATGCCATCACTGTGCCTGAATTTTGGACAGGCTAATGACTTAACTCTACCTTTGGCTTTTTGTTCGACAGCACAGTGACTCAGATTCAGAGGCAGAGTTCCCCTCCCTGCCACCATCCATCCCAAGTGCTGTGCCTGTGACTGGGGAGTCCTACTGTGACTGTGAGAGCCAAAGTGAAACTCCGTACTGTGCCAGCCTCCACATGAGCCATCGAAGCAGGGACTGCCAGTGTGGCGAGGAAGATGACTGTAAGGACCCTCCATGCTTCCTATGGGGATGGTCAATGGCCAAGCTAATTAGCTGTTACCCATCATTTTCTTGGCTATTGGTTATTTCTAAGGGATCCAGAGCCAGCAGGCTCCTGAGCTTAGGTGGTAGTTAATGTAGTATTGCTGGCACTTGGTCTCCAGGCCAGTGGGGATTATTTGGGAATTAGCTGGCTTTGTAAAGGCCTCCTCCCCTTGTCTTTTTCCCTGGTATTGGACAGGCTTAGGAAGATGCTCAGGGGTGGGATAGGGATGGGGACAGTTAACTTTATCAAACGAAGTTATAATAACTGCCTCTTTTAGAGGGAGAGCAGAGTGGTCAGGTTCTGCCTACCTGGAATACATACACTTGGGGTTCAGTACCTAAAAGAAAACACAGAACTGAAGTTAAAAATTATAAGGAATTTTTATGATCATCTATTTTGTCCATAGGCCTGGGTTTTTGGTTTTTTTGTTTGTTTGTTTTGGCTTTCCTGGATTGAGAATAAGTCTCAAATGAAGGGAAGCTATGAGAACACACTAGTAGCATAACAGGATGCAATTCTTTACCAGACCAGGATCTGGTATAATTGGACTAGGACAAGCAAACTCATGTTGGGGGAGGGGAGGGGAATCCTCTGGATTGAGCCGTAGGAGCACTAAGCATGAGCCTGCTTAGTTTTACTGGGCCTTCTCCTTGCCCTGTTAGCATCAGTCTCACCAGCTGATGGTGTCAGTAATGAGCGAAATGTTAGATCTGGAGTTGAGCATGTTGTGGGGTTGGTTCCCTTTTGCCTGTCCCAAATTGCAACCTCTTCCTCCTCCAATACAGATTTTGATTGGGTATGGGATGATCTGAACAAATCGACAGCCACTCTGCTGAGTTGCGACAACCGCAAAGTCCATTTTCACATGGAATATAGCTGTGGCACAGCAGCCATACGAGGGAACAAGGAACTATGTGAAGGCCAGCACTTTTGGGAGATTAAGATGACTTCTCCAGTCTACGGCACTGATATGGTATATTTAGAGGAAACTTACTGTTCTAGGACAAGGGCACTAGCCACAGACCACCTCTCTCATGGCTTAGTGCTCTTTTCTCCTTCCCTCCTCCCTCCTTCTCCCTCCCCCCCCCCATTTTCGGTAGATGGTTGGCATTGGGACATCAGATGTAAATCTGGACAAGTACCGCCATACATTCTGCAGCTTGCTGGGCAAGGATGAAGACAGCTGGGGCCTCTCTTACACAGGTGAGCATGGGAGGACTGAGAATACAAAGGAAAAGGTACTTGTTGTTAAGGCTCAGGGAGGGGAGATTGGTTGGGGTTGGAGGCTTTATGGTTATAGGTGACTGAAATCTCAGGGTAGGTAGACTGGGGTAGGGATGGGGAGAAAAGAGATTATAGGCGAGATTATGCAATATCCCTCTAGCATTCAACAGGCAGGGCTAGAAAAAGTGGATTATATTAGAAGTGGAGCCTGTCTTTACACTAAACTACGAGATCCACCAAATCTAGTTTTCCCTGCTTTGGGGCTGCTGTTTCAGGACTTCTCCATCACAAAGGTGACAAGATGAGCTTCTCATCACGGTTTGGCCAGGGCTCCATCATCGGGGTTCACCTAGACACTTGGCATGGGACACTGACCTTCTTCAAAAACAGGAAATGCATAGGTAAGGCTGGGAACTGAAGGCCCAAGTTACAAGACAGAATATCTTTAATGGGAGTATAGCTAACTAGCTTAGCTTTTTACTCACTTTTGGTAGTAAAAAGACCAACCCAGGCAAAGGAAGGGGAGGGTCTCTCTGAGTTCTCTGATCTTCAATCTCTGTTCCCTCTAGAACAGTGGTTCTCAACCTTCCTAATGCTTCAACCCTTTAATACTCATATGTGGGTGTATCTGCATGTGGGCAGACCCACCTGGAGACAGAGGAGCGGTGTCTTGGTTCCTAAGACCATCGGAAATATGTATTTTCTGATGGTCTTAGGTGACCCCTGTGAAAGGGTTGTTCAACCCCCAAAGGGGTTGCGACCCAGAGGTTGAGAGCCGCTGCTCTAGAAGCTTGGATACTGGTCTGTTTCACCATGGGCTATGTAGATTAGTCCTAGGTACCCTTGAATTTGTCCCACCCCTGTAGAGGTTAGGGGTCAGTGATGTCCCTGACACCTCCATTCACATCATGTCTCCTGCCAGGAGTTGCCGCCACCAAACTGCAGAACAAGAAATTCTACCCCATGGTTTGCTCCACTGCCGCCAAGAGCAGCATGAAGGTGATCCGTTCCTGTGCCAGCCTCACTTCCCTGCAGTATCTGTGTTGCTACCGCCTGCGCCAACTCCTGCCTGACTCTGGGGACACACTGGAAGGGTTGCCCCTGCCACCTGGCCTCAAACAGGTGTTGCACAACAAACTGGGCTGGGTCCTGAGCATGAACTGTAACCCCCTGCCATCGCCATCAGCTAAGGTAGCAGCGTGCTCAGGGAGCCCAGAGGCCAAGCCATGTCAGAGGAAGAGGTGTCGACGGACTTAACTTATTTTCCAATGAAAACTGCCTTGTTGGGCTTGGGGTGGCTTCTCTTTCTTTTCCCTTTCCTCCACACACTCTTGGGACAAGAGGGAGGGTTGGGAGGGGAGGTTGCCCGTCCCCATCATAGGGGCCAGCTCCACTGGTTTGAATTTACCAAGATATTCCCCTCATTCAGGAACCTAGTTTAGGTCACAGCACCTGCTCCTCACCTGGACTGGAAGTGGAAGACTGTGCCATGAACCCAGAGCATCAGCTCAGAAAAAGATGAACACAGTAAGGCTCCCTGAGCCCTTATTCTGGAGTTAGCCCAAGGGTCACTCCAGGGCCTCTTTAGGGTGGTGGAGACTGCAGTGCTGCTGCCTCACTTTGGGGACAGTGTATGATCACTCCTGCCTCCAGGGAGGGGAGGATAATGCCACAGCCTACCCTCAGGTGTTCTCAAATGTCTGGCTGAGAGGGGTGAGGAGAACAGCCTGGTTAATATTAAGATGTGTGTCTATGTTCCCCTCCACCCATTGGGGCTCCAGATCTAGGATCTAGAACTTTTTAAAAAAAACCTGCTTTTGCATGTTGTCAGTTTCTTCTGCTTCTGTATCAGAGACTGTATCAAATCACTGTAATAAAGTCAAAGTAGTTTATATTGATTTGCAGATGCTATAGAAGTAAATGGGCCCATGTTTAGGAGTTGGGTGGTTGTGATGTTTAAGGGTTGAGGCTGAGGGGTGGTCTAAGCATCAGTTTACCCTGATTATAAAAGTACTCCCATTACCCTGTGATGCACTTGGGGTAGGGAATTAGCCCCATTTTATGGATAAACCTGAAATTTGAAGGAAATGATTTTTAGTGGCAGAGCCAAGACCAGAATTGTGACCTAGTACCTCTGGAGGGCTAAGGGGCCTTCGGTGAGTCATAGAGGGACATCGTATCTTGCTGAGATAATCTGAATTGCCAGGGTCTCTAGTTCCTTGCTTATTAAAATTGTAGGTGCATCCTATCCAGGCTGGACATTGGAAAAGTCAAGAGTTCTCTTCCATCTTTAAGGGAACTCTTCATTTAAAAAGAAAGTCTTGGTGCAGCGGCCACCAATTTTTGTTGTCTGACTTAGTTGTCCTGCTAGCCCTTTAACTCTCCCACCAACAAACAGCCTTGCTCAGCTTTGCTGATACCTTTCCACTTCATTCCTTGATAACATCCCTTGCTTCCATGCCCCTTTTCATGTTTGCCAGCCACAATTTCTGCACTGAACACCCTCTACATTAATACTGAGCAGTTAAGGCAAGAAAAAGCCAACTACTGTGCTAGGGAGAGGAGGAGAGCTTTTTACCTGTGTAGGTCTTGCTACTTCTCACAGTCACCACTAGGAATATGGCATGCTAGCTATCTCCTTCGTTGCTCCCTCCACCAAGGTCCTGAACTATATTAAGTCCCCCCTCCCCTTTCATTTCCAAGGTCTATTCCAATGGGTCTAGCTTCAGAACCAGAAAGGGTGGGAAGGGGATCTGTAGCCCACTCTCTCAACCCCATAGTTAGGAGCTCAAATCTAGCAAAAGGTCAGAATTAGTTGATGTTAAAAAGAGTGACTTGAAGACCTGAATCTGATGATCTTCCTTCACTGCAGTCACTGAGTAGAGACAGGCATTCCTGCTCTATGGTACAAAGTGCATACTAAAGGGGCCCAGAGACCACATATGAGCTGGGAATGACCACACCTCCTTTCCTCCCCTTATCCAGTAACCTGACACCAGGTTTTTAACCCTTTTGCCTGGGGGAAAAAGGGGAGGAGGGGAGTGTTATCTGTTGTAGAAGGGGAGGGGAGGGACAGTAAGAGTCATAACTGAAATGAGATAAGAACCCAGCCCGTGGCCCTCGTTATTTGTAGTTAGGGGATTGGAAACAGCCTTACCTGCCTTAGCCCACTTCCTTGCAGTACCAAAGAAGAAAGCCTGGGTTTTTATGTACCATTTGCAGACAAACACAACGTGAGGTTTCTAGTTGCACGATGCCCTTCTTCAAGTGCCCTGCTTAGTGTCCTTGCTTCTAGCTTCTACCGGCATCTTCTCCACCCTTGGCCTGGTAGGCCTCAGTCTGAATCAGTGTTGCCATTGCTTCTAAAAAGGAAACAATATGGGCAACATGGGATCTTTTTTCCACCTTCCCTTGAGAACTCAATCCCCCAGGGGATTGTCACAGAACAAAGTCTTGTATTTTTTTATACGTTCCACCTCAGGGTTGAAGGGTATGCTGGAGGTCATTTATTATGACTTGTCCTTTTACAGATAGAGATGAGACTATACATGGGCAGAGGAAGTTTCCTCATCTGGAAATTTATTAATGAAATCAGGGCTGGAAATGAGAATACCCAAAATTCTGATCAAATGGATACCACTACAACTGCTAATCAGAAGGAATGGCTGTGATCTCCCCAGGCTGGCCCTGCCCAAACACTCCCTTGGATGGGCTTTGTTAATGCACACACACTTGTTGGCTCAGCTCCTGCCAGTGACACACCAGCAGCACAGCCAGTTTCTTCTTTGGTTGCAGTAGCCCCGTGGCCTGTGCAGGAGGAAAAAACATAAGAGGGGCAAAAAGTTCAGAGTGAGGAAGGGGCAGAGCCCTGCCAACCCAGCAGCCCTTGGAAAGCAGAATAACACAAAGAATGACAGACTTGAGGCAACCGCAGATAGGACAGTTGGCTCCCCTGCAGCTGACATTCAGCATCCCCATTGTTATAGGATGTGCCCTCAAGGCCATCCCTCAGAGGAAAAAGTCCCTCTCAAGGCTGCTGAGGGTGAGAAATGGACCTCTATAGCCTTTATAGCTTAGTTTTCACCTCTTAAACCTCCTGTTGGTTGCAGCCACCTTTGAGCTGGATGCCACTCCATCTGACTCCTGCTAAACTCATTGGACACCAGACTGGGAAAACCTGAGCAAAACCCATTCATGTCTTTGTGGCTCAACCATTTTCCCTCTCCCTAGCCACCCTTCTGAGAACTCCTGCTGCTACACTTGGTGTAGGATCCTTTGTGGCCTGTGGATAGTCTGGGATGGCTAAGACAGAGGGAACCCAAGGAAAGTCTCCCATCTCACTAAGCATATTGCTAAATTATGGCATCCCCCTTAGCCTCTGGAACTGGGCAAAGCAAGAACAACTGCTGATAACTGTCAGTCCAGTGACAGCCAGGTGGCAATGAGTCTGGCCAGGTAATCTCAGGTACAGTCCAAGGAACAGAACAAGTAGTGGGATGACCCTGCAACCAAAAGAAACGAATTAGTATGTGGACCTAAAGTGAGGAAAAACAATGAGAAGATTGGGGTCTTGTTTATGTCAAGTCTGAATTTTTTCTTCAAACTATTTGCCTTCAATAAAGTCAATGGTGTCTGTCAATGAACTTGAGTACTCTTCTTTCCTGCTGATAAACATTAGTCATTTGTGGCCACATGCAGACCACGGTCTCCTAAGTGAGAGACCCTGTATGGAAGCTTCCAGCCCAAACAGCCTACCCACCTACCTTATTTCCCCCCTCACTTCCAAGTTCCTGAAGTACGCTGCTAACAATTCCTGTTCTCCAGCTCTTTTCAGGGCTTTTTCCAGTTGGATGTGTGCTCTCCAGAGGCTGCCTTTTCTTCTGAAATTGTATTCTAGGCCCATCCCCTCTGCCTTTCTCTAGGGTTACCTGTGACTTTGTTCTTTCTAATAGAAAAGAGATACCAGTTCTGTTTTCCCCCTAGGAGGATTAGGTGCCTCAGTGTATGATTTCGGTGGGAACTATAAAGTGGAAAGGAGATTCCTGAGCAGGGGAGGGTGAGTAGTTAAAAACCACCAGTTTATAGCAGGAAAAGACAGACATCAGCTAGCTAGTCCAGGGGTGGGGAACCTATGGCCTTGTAAATTCTTAAGTGCAGCTTTTTGACGGAATCCAAATCTGGATTTGTTCTGTAAAATTTGGATTCAATCAAAAGGGCACAATTGAGGATTCAGGTGGCCACATATGGCCTTAAGGCTGCAGGTTCCCTACCCCTGGGTCCCTTCCTTTTTTCAATCTGACCAGAAAAAGTAGAGGACCCTCTGGTTCTGAGGGTGACTTATCCCCAGCTCAACTTTAAATGTATGCATATGGGGGTGGGGTGGGGAAACTGTAGCCTTGAGGCTACATGGGCCTTGTAGGTCCTCAAGTGTGGCCCTTTGACTAAATCCAAACTTCACAGAAAAAATGTGGCAGCAGGTTCCCAACCCTTGGTTTAGAGGGTGGGAATGGGACAGGGTTGGAAAACAGTTTAGTATCTTAAATAAAGGGAAAGGCTGCCAGGGAGTAGCTCTGACTTTCTCTGCCCTCTCACAGCCCCCAGCACCTGTGCCAGTGAGATGAGGCCTTTGAGAAACTCCTGTTCAGGACCTCTAGGACTTCTGCAACCCACAGGGCAGCAGGAGCAGCCTAGCTGGCTGGCTAGCCCAAAGTCCACAACCCCAGGCAGTAAGAGCTGTCACTGGTGGTCTGAACTAGCATCTTGCAGAACTGAAGGGTGAAAGTCAGAAAAGAGGACTCCAGAACTGCTTGGCAGTACTGATAGAACTAGAACCTGCCTGTGATGAGCATGGTGGAAACAGGGCTATTACTGAGGGAGGAGACAGGGCATATCCTGTCTTGGATTCTGAGGTGTAGGAAGAGAACTGCTCACACTGTTCTGGCAGATGGCAGAATGCTGTGGAAATTTTTACTTTTAATTAAAGATTTTTAATGTGAAAAAAGAGACCCTTCTTGCTTCCTTTCCTTCCTATTTGAAGGTTCAAGAATTGCAGTCAGTATAGAAATTGAATTTTTTAGGGCCCAAAGTATAAGCCAGAAGAATACTGACCTAAAATAGAGCTACAGAGATGCAAATGACCTTTAGAATGGCAGAGTAGCACAGTGACAAGGATACCAGGCTGTCTTCCCCAAGGGTCTATCAAATTCTCCAAGGTGGTGTTTTAAACCTCATCTTTCCTCAAGCCTTCTGCACCATCTACCTCCCACCCCTATTTGTAGAGGGCTTGGACCCAGACTCTCAAACAGCCCTGTTACAGTAGGTGTCATCTTTCCCCTACTTTACATTTCAAAGTCTTTGACAAAGTCCATCTGTTCTTCCTCCTTTACTTATACAATAGCTTCTAAAACATAGATTCTAGGGCAGCTAGTGGCACAGTGAATAGAGCACCGGCCCTGTTCAAATTGGGCCTCAGACACTTAACACTTACTGGCTGTGTGAACTTGGGCAAGTCACTTGACCCCAATTGCCCTGCCCTCTCCCTCCAAACAGGGAGAAAAAAAGATTTAAAACATTGTTCTATATTGATGAAGAGTGACCATCACCAGTTTTCCTGGGCAGATTGCTGTGCTCTCTTTGATCTCTCTTCCTATGAGGATCCTTAACTGCTGCCCATGAATATGCCCAGGTCTCTCCCATCCTTTAGAAAAAAACCTCAGTTAATTCTTCAAGCTATCATCCTATCCCCTTGCTTTTTAGAGCCAAACTCCTAAAAAAGCTGTATGTATGCCTATGCTTTTTGTTTCCATCTACTCTTCTCTCACTCAACCCCTTTTAATCTGGCTTCTGACTTCACCATTCAAGTGAAACTGCTGTTTCTTAACATTTTTTACTTGCCAAATCCAATGTCCTTTATTGGTTTTTATCCTTTTTGACCTTCCTGCAGCATCCAACACTACTGACTATAGCATCCTATACACCCTTCTTTTTTTAAAATTTTATGTGTTTTTAGTTTACAACATTCATTTCCACAAGATTTTGAGTTACAAATTTTCTCCCCATCTTTCCCCTACCCACCACCCCAAAACAGCAATCCCACTGTATACCCCTCCCCCAATCTGCTCTTTCCTATATCCTCCTCCATCCCCACTCCAGCTTTCCAGTAGGGCAAGATGGATCTCCATACCCCAGTGCCTGTACATTTTATTTCCCAGTTGCATGTAAAAAAAATGATAATAATTTTTAAAAAACATTTGATTTTAAAACTTTGAATTCCAGATTCTTTCCCTTCTTCCCTCATCACCCACCCTTATTGGGAAGATAAACAATTCAATATAGGTTGTACATGTGTAGTTACGAAAAACATTTCCATAGTGGATATATTGTGAAAGACTGACTATATTTCCCTCCATCCTCTCTCATTTTCTTCCCCTCCCTCCCCTTCTCCGCCAAGGCAGCATGCAATCCAATAGAAGTTCTACAAATACCTTCATATTAAACTTTTGTCAGGTTGTAAAGAAGAATTATAAACAATGGAAGGAACAACAAGAAAGAAGGAACAAAATAAAACAAAAAGAGAGCAAGTAGTTGGCCTCAATCTGCATTCAGACTCTGCAGTTCTTTCTCAGGATGTGGATAGCCTTTTCCATCATGAGTCTTTTGGAGTTGTCTTATAACCTTGCATTGCTGAGAGGAGCCCAGTCTATCAAAGTTAGTCATCACAGATATGATGTGTCTGTAATTGTGTACAAAATTCTCCTGGTTTTAGGCTTTGTCTTGTACTCGGTTTTGTCGACCTGAAAGTTTGATTAAAAGAGGCAAACAGGCTAAGTGGTGTAAGTGGTGTATAAATTCATATTGTTTATTCCCTTAAAGTTAGCAGAATACATGTATTCGACATATAAAACTTAAAAAGTTTTATACATTTTAGAACAATCCCAACTGAGGATGTCTATGTCACTCAAATTTATGATCTCTGTATGTGTTTAACATAGCATAAGAAAGGAAGTTTCTTAGAAGTTTTTTGGTTTTTTGCCTTTTTGGAGCAGGGAAGGCAGGGCAGTTGGGGTTAAGTGACTTGCCCAAGGCACACACACAGTAAGTGTCTGAGGTCGCATTTGAATTCAGATCCTCAGGATTCCAGGGCCAGTGCTCTATCCACTGTACCACCTAGCTTCCCCAGTTGAGTAAATTGTAAATATAAGACGACGATTAACAAAGTGTCAATTGAAATTACAAGCCCAGGATATTTGTTTCCCCTGCATAGCCTATATACCTAGGATGCCGAGTTTTCCTCCATACTTAGCCCTCTTCGGAACTTCCCTATTTTGATCGAGGGTGCCATCCATCTTTCAGTCCACCTCAGAATCATCCACCACTGTGTCTTCTCTTCTCACCCCCAACCCCACCCCATCCAGTCTGTTAAGTCTTGTTTATTCTATTTCCACAATACCTCTTGCATTGGTCTTTTCTCCTCACTCACATGGCCACCAACCTGAGTCTTTTGTCATTCTAGGACAGGCTATTACAGTAAACACACTCCTAATTAGTCTTCCTTCCTCCTGTGACTTTTATTTTTAATCTAACGTTCACAACTGACAAAATGATATTGCTAAAAACACACCTCTAAAATGTTCCAAAAGCTCCAGCGGTTCCTCTCACTTCCAAGATAAAAAATACTCTCATTTGGCTCACCATTCCAGACTTAATACCCTTTATTGCCCTTCCTGAGCTCTCTCCAGTCTGGCCAAACTGGCCTCCATGCCCTTCCTCACAGATGACGTTGCTCCATGCTTGGAACGGAAGCCTGGGCTCCCTTCAAAGCTCAGCTCAAGAACCACCTTGCCGGTGCCTTCTACGTGTCCTGAAAGGATCTTCTGGTATTTACAGGTGTCTGTATTTTGTATCTGGCATGCATGTGCCCGTGTTTTTTTCCTGACAGGATATAAACCTCACACTTCATTTTCGTTTTTGCGAAGCCCAGGAAACAACTTCCTCACGGGAGGCTCCATATATTAGCGAAATGCCTATGTTCCAAGCACTTAACTCTACCTGAGAAGCTCCCCAGGGATGAAAGGCAGCTGGGAAAGTGAAGGATGCCCCCGCTTCCCATTCCAAATCTCAAAGCTCCCTAGCCAGCCAGAAGTCCTTCTTCTACTTTGGGCCTCGTGCTGACCTCCTTGGACAGCTCCAATCCCCGGACCTTCCTCCGGGCCTCGTTTCGCGCTGCAGCAGCGCCTGGATCGTCCCGCACCGTTCTCACGCCCCTTCCCGAGGTCGGATTCGCACCGGAGCAGCCGTGGGGTCCCGCCGAGAGACCGAGGCTTCATGCTTTGGACCTGCCCAGAGCTGGCACAAAGCTGCTCCCTTTCTCCACCCCGGGGCCCAGGCCTTTAATCTTCCCGCCCCCCACGTGCCCCGCCTCCCGATTTCCGCCCTCTAGGCCCCACCTCCCACCTGCCACACCCCTTGATTTCCGAAAAGCCCCGCCCTTGTCCGCCAGTTTTTGCTTAGATCCGTAGTCCGGCTCTCTGTACTGTCCCTCCCTGCCCTTCCTCTCCCGGGTTCCTTCAGCCCCTCCCCTCACCCTTTCCGCATCTCCTCAGCTCCAGCCTATTAAGTCTTCCTTTCCCTTGCTTTACTTTAAGGCCCTCCAGCCTCTTCAGTTAGCGGCCTCGAATCATCACAGTCATATATGTGCCGCCTCCCAAGGCCATCTCCCTGCCTAGCTCTTTTCCTTCCAGCGCGCGCCGCCGGGCCCCGGATGCCGGGGATACCAGGTCCTTCCGGCGCTGGGCCGTGAGTGGGCGGGGCTGCGGCTCCGGCTGAGGTGAACTTCCTTCTTCGAGCGGCCTCAGGTCGGGGCTGAGGCGAGAGGTCCGGCCCGGCGTGATGGCGCGGAAGAAAGTGCGGCCGCGGCTGATTGCGGAGCTGGCCCGCAAGGTGCGCGCCTACCGGGAGCTGAAGGCGCGGCCCCGGGACTCGGAGCGCTTCGCCCTGGACTATGAGACGATGACGCGGCCGCGTACTGGCCGCCGCCTCCCCCTGAAGGCCTGGGCCGACGTGCGGAACGAGAGCCGCCTCCTGCAGCTGCTCAGCCGCCTGCCGCTCTTCGGCCTGGGCCGCCTCGTCACGCGCAAGTCCTGGCTGTGGCAGTACGACGAGCCTTGCTACTGGCGCCTCACGCGCGTCCGCGCCGACTACACGGCGCAGGTGCGTGGGTCCTCCCCCGCCGGGCCCGCGGGAGCCTCCTTTCATAAATGGGGACACTGGGGCCCAGAGGGCAAAGGGGCCTTCCCCCAAGGTCACACCGTGGGCGAGGCAGTGGAAGAGGTTGGAGTAGAACCCTGGTCTCTGCATCTCTTCGATAAAGCAGGCTTTAACACGCCAGGTTTATTCGGGGGGGGCGGGGAAGGGTCTCAGTTTTGGGGTCTTTTTAAATCTCCGTTGTATTTAGCATAGATTAATTTCTATCTTACCTCATTGTCACATTCCAGTTTGTATCATTTATTTGTAGATTTACCCTAGCAAGGTCCAGGAGTAGAAGTTGCAGAGAGAAACAGGTTTTTGACTCATGATAAGAAACACCTTCCTAATATTTTAGCTGCTCAAAACTGGAATGGGCAGCCTCTGGGGGAAGTGAATGAACTCCATCACTAGATGTCTTAAAGCACAGGCTGGATAACCACGTGGTAGACACATAAAGGGAATTCCTGGTCATTTATGTGTTAGATTAGGTGTGATTGGAGGTCCCATCTGAGATTTTATTATTCCATTTTTATTTTACTTAATTATGATACTGTGGGTTGCCTTTCCACCCTACCCCGAAGTGGTGGAAAAGGTTTGGAGCAGAGAGCCTTTATGCCACTGGGTTGACCTCCCTGTCTCCTTGTCATTGCTTTCTAGAATTTGGATCATGGAAAGGCCTGGGGGATCCTGACCTTCCAAGGTAAGGAAAATGGGAGGGATAGAGTCCTGAGGTTGTTTGTATTTGTTCATGGGAGAGGAGAGACCACTATATACTTCATGGTGGCAAGACTGTGCCAGCAATAGGCACTCCTTTGCTTCTACTTTTCCCCAGGTAAGACAGAGAGCCAAGAAAAGGAGATTGACCAGGTCATGTACCACGATTGGAGGCTGGTACCCAAGCATGAAGAAGAAGCTTTTAAGACCTTCACCCCTAAGTCAGAGGAAACTGTCCGATACGTGCCTTACCCTCCTTTGCTCCGAGCAATGATCTTTGCAGAACGACAGAAGCAGGGCAACCTCAGCACTGAGGAGCCCATGATAGATTTGGAAAAGAGAATCTTTTTTCAAAAGCAAAATGACAAGAACCAAGCAGAAGGCACTCCAGTATAAAGGCCCCGAGCTGTTTGGTCATGTGCAGTGTGGACTTAGCAGTGGAATATCCTGTTTAATGAAGAATTTCTAGAATTTATGACGTAGAAAACCAGTTTTATATTATATTTCTGGTGATGCATGGAATTCTGCAAAAGTGTCGAAGTTTAGCATTTTGTAAAGTCCATGCTCCTTCCATATACCTCATCCTACCACCTCTGAGTGTTCAGTTCATTTATTCCTTTAAAAAGGGTCAGAGGTGTCTTTGAGAGATTGCAGAGGTGCCTCAAGTGCTCCATAGCACATTGTGTTTGTACCTCAAAGTCAGTGGGTATTCTTTGAACTTGAGTTGAATATCTGACTCTTCAAGAAGGAGTCTAGATAGAGGCATGAAGCCAATAAAACCACCCTAGGGCTTCCTTTATTCTGTTGCATTTTACCTTTCACTGGGAACCAAAACTTGGTTCTATACAAGTACAAATAAAGGAAGGCAAACTCTTGCTGTGTCACTTGTTTGGTTCATAAATCATCAAGACCCAAACATGGGGAAGCTGAGTTTTCACTTGTGAGCTGTTGAGAAAAGACTTCTTGTGACTGTCTTTAGCTATTTAGCTGAATGCTGAGCCTGGCGCTGTGAGGTCCTCAGGTGTTTGTGGACCTTACCTCTGTTGTTTACTTCTCTTGGGAGAAACCAGTTCTGCCCTAAACTACTAGACTAGCTCATTTGGGGACATGACTTTCACAAGTGCTAGAATAAGAGCAATATAGGATGATGGGTTATAAAGAGCAGGGTGTACATAGGAAATTATAGGGGAAAGA
This sequence comes from Pseudochirops cupreus, assembly GCA_028627135.1. Lineage (NCBI taxonomy): Eukaryota > Metazoa > Chordata > Mammalia > Diprotodontia > Pseudocheiridae > Pseudochirops > Pseudochirops cupreus. Next base: position 318,315,932 of record CM053583.1, on the reverse strand, counting down.
TACTAAAAGCTTCAAGTTCCTTTTCTGCATAGTAATAGTAATCATAGCCTATTTCTGTAGTGCTTTATAATCTCCAAAATCCTATACAGTAAACATTTATTAAAACATCTGCTATGTGGTAGGAAGTGTACTAAGCACTGGAAATAAGATTAGTACAAAGATAGTGCCTGCCCTGGGCAGCTAGATGGTATAATGGATAAAGTCCCACACCTGGAGTTGAGGACCTGAGTTCAATTTTGCCTCAGTTTCCTTATCTGTCAAATGAGCTAGAGAAGGAAAAGGCAAACCACCCCGATATCTTTGCCAAGAAAATCCCAAACAGGATCATGAAGTGTCAGATGTGACCAAACAGCAACAACAAAGTTCCTGACTTTGAAGATCTCATAATCTAAGGGGAGATAACACAAGAGGAGTCAGGATGGCAGAAGGGGGAAGATTCAGGGTACCTGGTACCCTATGGGCAGAGGGGGACATCTTGTTTCATGTAGTTGAAACCAGGCCGAGCAATTTCTGCCCTCCAGCCTTCTAATCAAGGAGGAAGAAGCTAGTGATAAAGCTTAAGGTAGCAGCATGGTGGTTTAGAAGTGATCAGCCTCTTCTGGGAAGGGCATCTGTTCCATGAAGTTGAAACAGGCAGATCAGCAGATGATATGTGGAGTGCATGAATATAAGTTGAGGCAAGGACTTTTCATTTTTGTTTTGGTATCTTTGGTGCCTAGTAGTCAATCAACAGATATTTTCTTAAAGCACCTATTATGTATTAGGTACAGAGCTAGGTACTGGGGAACAAGGAGTGAAACAGTCTCTTCCCTGAACGCTTACATTCTATTGAGGAAGGCAATGTGAATATAATGAATATATAGTCATAGCTAGCATTTAATGTAGTGCTTTTGCTTTACATGTTATTTCATCCTGAGATGTAGGTGTTATTATCTCCGTTTTACAGATGAACACACTGAAGCTGAGAGGGCAAATGACTGGCCAGGACCATAGCTAGTAAGTTTCTGGGGCAGGATTTAAACTGGTTTCCTAACTGCAGGTTCAGTGCTCTTATCTACTATGCTACTTAGCTGCCTGCAAAATAAATACCAGGTAATTTCAGGAGGGAGAATGTCAGCAGCTGAAAGGATAAGAAAAGGCTTCAAGTTCCAAGATTCACACGAACTGAATCTTGAGGGGAGAAATGAGGTTCTAAGAAGTGAAGGTAAGGAGGTAGTGAATTCTGGGTGTGGGATCCAGCTAGTGCGAAGCCATACAAAGAAACAGCAAGGCCAGTGTGGCTGTACTGCAGTGTATGAAGAAGAACAGTGTACAAGGCTGGAAAGATTTGGCTAAATGTCAAATGAGAATTTATTTTTTATCCTAGAAACAATGGGGAACCTCTGGAGTTTGTTAAGGAAGAGGGCCATGGTCAGACCATTAGGAAAATGACTTTGGAAGCTGTGTGGAGGTGTATTGGTAATAGAATTTGGAGATGCCCCTGTATTGGCTTGGTTTTTGGGATGAGTGTTAAAACCCAGAGCTTGTGAATCTACTTGTGGGATGGACTTGTTGACGTGAAGAGAGAGGGCTGAACTGGGAGGAGCTGTGAATTGGGAGAGAGGCCCAAACCTAGAGAAGGCCAGAAGAACTATGGGAAAGCAGTATCCAGTATTGTGGAGCCCGAGTTGCTGAGAGAAAGACTGCTGAGAGCCTGTTGGAACTGCCACCCGGAACTGCCAAGGACTGAAGAGGCATGGCTGTGATGCCGGTATTTTGTCTGTCTGTTTTGATGTTGTTTTGCCAGGTTCACCTGATGGTGAAGGACAGTGTTGCTGTTGCAGAGGTCCTGGAAACTGGCTGTTGGTTCAGAAGCCCTGAAGGTGGATTTTCTTGTGGTACCTGCACAGAAATACTGGAAGAGGGCCTTGATGATGTTTTCAGGGGTTCTGGGAGTGTTCTACAGGCAGAGAGTGACTTGATGAGGACACTGGCTATGGCTTTGTTGAGCCTTGTCTCCCCAGGAACTGAGATTGCTGAGGGCTTGCCTCCAGTGAAGATGAAAGAAGGCCCTTTCCTTAGGTATTCAAAGCTGAGCTTAACTTTGTTGTAACTTAAGGGTGGATAGCCTTTTGTGCTCTCCTGCCCCTTTTGAGATTCAGGGGTGGGAAGCCTTTGAGTTTTCTTTATGCTCTGTGATTGACGAAATGAATGAACTTTGTTTATGGCTGGAGACTAATCTCCACTTGAGAAGAGACTTTTGACTGACTAAATGAGTGTACTGTCTAGGGGTGGAGTAGTACCTGGATTGAATTGAGAACTTACTTGCTAAAGGAATAAGTTACACTGTAATTTGACTTTCTCTGTTCTGTGAACATTTGCTGAATAAATGGGGTTTACTGTGCTGGTAATATGAACCTTTGAAGTTGCCTTTGCTTGGCATTACAGGAGGATGGGTTAGATAGGGGGAGAGACTGGAGGCAGGAGATTAGGAGTAGTGCAGTGAAAGGTGATGACTTGAACTAGCAATGACTTCACTTCCGTGAAGAAAAAGCCTGTTCAATTCAGGCTGTTCAACTAGAGTTCAGGAGAAAGATTAGGGTTATCTGGGAGTTACCTGCATAGAGAAGAAAAATTCATGGAAGTTGATGAGGTCACTAAGTGAGAAAAGTAGAGAAGAGGGCCAAAGACATAAACTGGAGGTGCCTTTACAGTTATTATAGAGGGTGTGATCAGAGTAATCAGGAGAACCAAGACAGAACATTGTCATAAAAACCTGGAGAAGAGAGATTGCCCTGCAAGAGAGTGGTCAACAATGTCAGATGGAGTCCGGAGGTTAAACAGAATGAGCATTTGAGGAAAGGACAGTCAGATCACTGGTAACTTTGGATTGGGCAATTTCATTTGACAGATAGAGTCAGAAGCCAGATTGCAAAGGGTTGAAAAGTGAGTAAGGAGATGTAGACAGCTTTTTTTAAAGAAGTTTGAAAGGGAAGAGAAGGTAGTCTTTAGTTAAGGTTTTTTGAAGATGGGAGAGATGTAAGCATGTTTGTAGAGGATGGGAAAGATTGAAGATTAGAGAAAGCTTTTGGCAGCGTCTGCTGGAGAAAACAAGATGGGATGGAATGAATGTTAAATGAAGAGGGGATGGCCTTTCTGTGGGAAAAGATCATGTTGTTATCGGAGACTGGAATGATGTAGGTTAGAATGGTCACACCTGCACATAAAGATTACTTTGGCAGCATCCTGGAGTGGTGAGAGATTTGAGGCTGGAAAATCAAGAAGCTGTTAACAATAATCTAGGCAAGAGGTGATCAGGGCCTGAACTAAGCTGGTCCCTGTGTGAGTGAAGAGAAGGGGTTATTAGATGCAGGAGATGTAATCAAAGTTGAAATGTTGAGATGTGACAACTGATTGGTTATATGGGGTGAGGGTGAAGAGTGCGGGATAATGCCAATGTTATGAACCACACAGACTGAATGGATGGTGGTGGCTTTGGCAGAAATAGGGACATTTGGAAGAGGGAGAGTTCTCAGCGAGAGATAATTAATCCTATTTTGGCTATGATGGTTTAAAGATTTCTTCAGGATATCTAGTTTGAAATATCCAATGGGCAATTAATGTTGCTTCAGGACTGATGTTCAGGAGGAGTGAAATGGAGATATAGAAATGGGAAGAGCTGATGAGGTTATCAAGAGAGTGTAGAGGGAGAAGAAAGAGGACCTTAAAGAAGACCATTAGCTTGGATGTTAAGAGATCATTGGAGAGATTAAGACTGGAAAGAGAAGTTTCAGCTGAGTGAGATGAGGTCAGAAGCCAGATTTTAAAGAGTTGAATGAGTGAGAGGAAGGCAGTGAGTGTAGACAGCTTTTTCAAGGAAGTTTGCTGGAAAAGGGAAGAGATAAAGAACCATAGCCTGAAGGGATAATGGGATATAGTGAAGGTTGGGTTTTTTGGGAGACACCTGGAGATGTTTGAAAGAAGTAAGAAGGGAACTAGTTGATAGGGAGAGGTTGAAGATGAGAGTATGATTTCAGATTCAGTCTTCTGGAGAAGAGGGATCAAATGCAAATGAAGAGAGTTTGTCCTTGGAATGTTCTCAGTTGAGCATTGGGGGGATGGGAAGGGAAGATATGGAAGGCTTAAAGAGAGGAAGTCTGGAATAGCTGTTGTGGGACAGAAAATCAAGTAGGGAGAATTAACAGTATTGCCATGACATAGATAGTAAAAGCCCAGTTGAGATTACCTAACAGATTTGTACTGGTTCCAGTTAGCTTGATTTTGTGACTTCTTTATCTAGGGTTGGAGGTTGGCAAGGCATGGGAATCAGAAGGACAAAGAAGCAAGGATTTTTAGGTAGAGTTGAGATGGAAAAAGAAGGAAAGTGGGGGCGGAGCCAAGATGGCAGAGTAGCAGCAGCAACATATCGCAGCTCTCACATAGCCACCTGAAAATACCCATAAAATATGACTCTAAACTAATCCTAGAACTCCAAAACGCACACAAATATACCTTCCACTAAAGTCAGCTCGGCTACAAGGAACCATATCAGCACTGCAAACCGAAACCAGCCTGGCCTGAAGCCCTGGCTGAGCCCTGGGTGCGGCTGGACAGGAGGAGCGGAGGAGCCTCGGATTAGCGGCAGCTGCGAGCAGTGTTCAGAACTAGGTCAGTGGAGATTGCGAAATTAGGAGAGAAAAGCAGTCTGGCCAAAAGGCCTCCAGAGCGGAAAAGCTAAAGGCAGAGGTTTTGCACCCGCCTTGCGTTGCAGCTTCCGTGCCCGCGGCCTGTAGACAGCAGGGGGACTAAGTGATTGTTCAGAGGCTCTCACGTTGAGTGGCCTGGATCCGGATCTCAGTCTTGAGCTTTTGGTCCTGGAGTCTTCATTATCCAGTGAGCCGGAAGTAAGTAGGAAAGGGACCCAGCACCTTCCTGAGAGCTATGGCAGCCGGGAGGACCCCAGTGATTTGGGAAAGAGCTTTCCCTTCTGGAAGCAGAGCCCCACAGATATTAAAAAAAAATCACGGACTGACCAACCATGAGTAAGAATAAGCATAAGAAGCAGGGTAAGAACAGCAATCAAACCCTAGATTCCTTCTTTGGAGAAAAGAAGGATCATGGCAAAGAGAGGGAGGAGGAGAGTGCAGCCAGAGCGCCCCCACCAGGGGCCTCCAATAAACATGAAGAATACCTTAAAGCTAGAGATGAGCTGAAGAAGGATTTTCAAAACCAAATAAGGGAAGTGGAAGAAAAATTGGGAAGAGAAATAAGAATGTTGCAAGAAAA
>CM053583.1:318295007-318310167 GCA_028627135.1 Pseudochirops cupreus | reverse complement strand
TTATTAACTACATCCAACTGGAACTTGAGATACACAGGCATTGTGGTTGGGAGATCCATCCTGCCCTACTGAAAAGTCAGAGGGGTGAGGGGGGAAGACATAGGAGAGAATAGACTGGGGGATGGGGGGATACACTGGGATGGCTGTTTTGGGATGGTGGGTAGGGGAAAGATGGGGAGAAAATATGTAACTCAAAGTCTTGTGGAAATGAATGATGCAAACTAAAATAAAATAAATGTTTAATAAAAAAAAAAAAGAAGAAGGAAAGTTAAATCAGAGCAAGGATGATGGCCTGAGAATATATTGAGGGAAATGGGGTTCAGATGATAATAAAAGCAGCTAACATTTATGTAGTGTTTACTATGTGCCAGGTGCTTTAAAATTATCTCCTTTGATCCTCTTAACAACCTGGGACGTAATTGCTATTTTATCCCAATTTTACAGATGAGGAAACTGAGACAAACAGAGGTTAAGTGACTTACCCAGGGTCACATAGCCAGCTAGGAGCTGAGGCTGGATTTAAGGTCTTCCTGACTCTAGGCCCTGTGCTCTATCTAGTCCACTAATTAGCTGCCTCAATATTCTAATGAAAGGTCAACAATAATTTTAGGAGAAAAAAAGAATAGTTTTAGGATACAGATTACCATCAAATAAAGGAATTTCAGAAGTTTTGAACAGGGAAGTACCATATGTAATGGGGAGATCAAATGTGTGGTCTTTTCATGGCTGAGGTGTTCTGGAGGAACACATCACACATGGCATTTGAGACTGAGGAACTGGAAGGTTAGGGAATTTGAAGGAACAGCAACATATATTTTGAAGTCCTTGAAAGTATCAAGGCTTGAGTTGAAGGTAGAGAAGAGGAATATAAACCAGCTTCTGAAAAGCTTGGGAAAGGAGAGAATGACCTGGTGGGTGTATGTTAATACCCCAGAAGATCTGGATTCAGTGAGAAACTTGGATAGAATCAACCTTGAAGTAGGAGAGGCTGCCGACTAATGTCAGCAAAGGGAGGGTGTGGAAGTGGCAGGGGAGAACAAGAAGTATTTTGTGGGGGTTGAAGGGAGAAGTGGGAAACGGTGTAGTCATTGTTGTAGAGGCTTTCCAGGGAAGCTAGGTCCCTGAGTGAGATGGAAGAAGAAGTCCAAAATGAAGGGAGGTTTTATGATGCTGCAATAGTAGGGATGAATAGAACTAGAGTTCAACATGGAGGGGGTAGCACTGAAGAGGATAAGGGTGAGAAACTGGGATAAAAGAAAACAGGGCCTTGAAAAGAACCTTGGGAAAGCTCCACATTTAGGGGATATGATGTATGTGAAAGCTAGCAAAGAAGATGGGCAGCCAGTTGGCCAAGTGGATAGACTGAAGGGTCTGGAGTCAGAAAGACTCATCTTCCTGTGTTCAAGCCTGTACACTTTAGACACTGTGAGACCCTGGGCAAGTCGCCTAACCCTGTTTGCCTTCCTTTCCTCATCTATAAAGTAATCCAGAAGGAAATGGCAAACGGCTCCAGAATCTTTGCCAAGAAAACTCCAAATGGGGTCACAATGAGTCCCACGACTGAAAAGGATTTAACAAAAGCAAAGGAGATCCAGGTGCAATTAGGAAAACCAGAAGAAAGCGGTGGTAGGAAAAGCCAAAGCCAGAACATATTTTGGAGCAGAGGGTGAACAGGGTGAAATGCTGGTGCCATGGACCCCTTGGGCAGTCCCGTATTTCGTATCACCGGGCACGTGGAAGTTTGCTGGGCAGACGGTGAGAGGAGACAGAGAGCAGGCATTTAATAAAAGTCAGAACAAACGTACTTTCCCCACAACAAACGCAGGAGTGGGGGTGGGGTATTTATCAATGGATGTAGACTCTACATTGTAGTGTAGAGCGTCCGGAACTGTAGAAAGTCTTGTTCAAATCTCTTAGTCTACAGGCGAGAAAACTGTCACAGACGGTGAAATGCGCTCTGCCTCAAACTGCGTGGTGCTGTGGTGACCCCCGACACTGAAGCCCTGTCCTGGGAAGAGGCCGGTGGTCACCAAAGAGAATGCTTCACCCTGTCCTCCGGCACTCACTAACTGCCATACTCTAGGCCACGGATCGTGGGCGGCCGCACGGTCCGACTTTGGAGACAGGACGAAGGGGGCGGTTACGTGTAGAAGGGCTACCAGGCAGGTGACCCCCCAGAGGGCGGGAGCCGCTCCCACTCCCCCACCCCGCAGGCCACAAAACGCGGGGCTGGGCCTGGGCCGCACTCGCTCCGAAGGGGCGGGAAACAAAGCCGAGAGGCCACCCCACAGCTGCATCAAACTCTCGGCGCGTACACGGCGGGAGGGGCGGGGCCCTAAGGCGGGGGCGGAGGAAAGGAGCCCTCCTTACCCGAGGCTCCGCAGAGTCGTTCTGGCCGAGACCCAGCCTGAGCGGAGACCGAAACCGGTAGGCGCCACGTGACGCGGGGCGCGGCCTCTTTAAGGGAGCACCCTCCCTCTTCCCCCGCCCCGGGCGAGCTCGCGCCCGCGCTCGTGCCCGCCGGCTCCTGCCACTGCAGCCTCTGCAGCCGCTGCCGCCATCATGATCTGCCTGGTGCTGACCATCTTCGCCAACATCTTCCCCACAGGCAAGTGACGGTGGGGTGGGGTGGGGTGGGGTGGGGTGGGGCGGGGCGGGGCGAAGGGGCCGAGGCGAGGTGGAGGCTGGAGCGGGGCCGGCCCCGGAGGTCCCTGACGCCGCTTCTTCCCGCCCTTCCCCGCTCCCCTCTTCTCCGCAGCATGGACCGGCCTGAATGAGCGCACCTTCCTGGCCATCAAGCCCGATGGCTTCCAGCGGCGCCTGGTGGGCGAGATCATCCGGCGCTTCGAGAAGAAGGGCTTCAAGCTGGTGGGGCTGAAGCTGGTGCAGGTGAGCCCGCGGGAAATCCCCTCGTTGCGGCCGGACCTCGGCGGCTCTGGGGTCCGGCGGGGGCGGGGACCGGGGGCTGAGCCGCCTCTGTCCGCAGGCTTCCGAGGACCTCCTGAGGGAGCACTACTCCGCGCTTCGGGACCGGCCCTTCTACAGCCGCCTGATCAAGTACATGAGCTCGGGCCCCGTGGTTGCCATGGTGAGGACGGTGCGGCTAGGGGTGGGCCGAGCGCGCCGTGGCGGCTGTCCAGTGGGCGCGGTTCTGGACGGTCGCCCCCGGGGACCACCCTAACCTCCCCCCCCCCCCCACCCCGCTGTTCTATCCGGAAGGTGTGGCAGGGGCTGGATGTGGTGCGCTCTTCGCGGGCCCTCATAGGAGCAACCAACCCTGCGGATTCTTCCCCGGGCACTATCAGAGGCGATTTCTGTATTGAAGTTGGCAAGTAAGACCCGCCGCCGCAGCTCATGTCCTAGTGGCCCCTGCAGCCTCTTCCCACCTGAACAGGGGGCACGGGGCTTGCTTTGCCTGCTCACGGAGCACGCTTGCATGGAGGGCTTCGCCCCGCTTGCCTGCTTTTTCTATAGTACTTCTCCTTCTTTGACAGAAACGTCATTCACGGCAGTGACTCGGTGGAGAGTGCCCGCCGCGAGATCGCGCTCTGGTTCCGAGAAGATGAGCTGCTCTGCTGGGAGGACAGCGCCGATCGATGGCTGTACGAGTAGATCCGCCCTGCTCTGGCTTCCTCGGGGGTACGATTGGGAAAGGGCCTTTGCTTAGGCAGGTCCAACCATCAAACCCATTCCTTTTGAACGCCTAGTTTATAAAATGGAGGCCTGAGTAAAAGGTTCTAAATCTATAGGAAAATTTTCCCCAGGCTGGCCCCTGGGTTGCCTCGCCTCTTAAAAGTACCTATGGCTAGAGTGTGAGGAGGGGTTGGCTTTCTCCTGGTGAAAACAGTTACCTGGGAATGGGGAGATACTTATCTGTGAGCTGAACTCAAATGACTTGGGGTACTGAGGCCAGTGGTGTGGCTGAATTTGCATCTTATGCACTCTTGGGAAATGGGGAACAGATGTTTTTGGCAAAAATAATCACTGGGTAAATACCCAGTACACCTTGCTCTAGCAGGTCTGTGTCTGAGTAGTGAGTAGGGCTAGAACAGAATTGTTTTGGTGTGGAGTCCTTCCCCCACTCCACAAATGCCTTTGGAGAACAGCACCATTCCCTGAGCTCAGCTGTCTTTGGGGAGCTGTACGTAACCTGGAAATCAAACTGAACCTGAGAGGTGAGGGACCTCAGTCACCACGGTCATCTTGAGTGGTTGGAGTGGACAGGATGGACAGAGGGAATCATCCAGCTCTGGTGGCCAGGTCAGGACCTGAAGTGATCTTCCCGTTGAGCTGCAGCTCCTCTTCTCCCCCCAGGCAGAATGTTTATAGCACAAAGGAAATGCAACAGCTTTTTAAATAATAAATCCTGTAAAATCTTTTTTTTCTCTCTTATTTTGGGATCAGGCATTATTGTAGAGATCAGGGTGTGAGGGGTATGTAGAAGTAATTAGTCAGGTAGCCATGGTTAAAGAAGGCTTCAGGGATGATTTAACACATTTATTACATACAGAACAGGTACATAGTTCAGTTGCAGGGCCAAAGCCTGGGGAGATTATTCCTACTGCCCTCTCTTTACAAGGACACCAGTCTCAGTGCTTACTGTGCAGTGCTCAGGCCTTCAAAGACACTTGGAAATCCTTTTGTAACATACAATGAACTTTACATACATCACAGTGGAAAGATGGCAGGGAGAAGTGGAGAAGCCAGTCAGCTTTCACCTTCGCCACACAACTGAGGGGGGAGGGGATGGGCTCTAGACCTGGGGCTGCCCTCAATAGTGTGCTTCTCTTAGAGGAAGGTGGAGCCAGATGGGGGATGCTTAGGCTGCCCTGTACAGCTTTAGGAAGAGTGAGATTGGCAGCTGGGAGTCTGGTAAAAATTCAATCCTCTATCCCCAGGAACCTAAACAGCAACTCTGATGGGGGGGGGGGAGAAGGAAGGGGGCGCAGGATTAGACATAGGTAAGGCCTATACAACTCTGGTCACCCCCCAGGGCTGGTGGCCACTCAAGCACAGTCTGTGGAACTACTATTTAATTCTGCAGGCCATAGAGCTATGGGCCAGTGGCACCAATTTCTTCCTGAAGAACCCATTGGGAGCCAAACCTCATCCCAGCTGAGCTACTTCCTTGTAACCTTCTTTCCCTCACCACTGGGGCCTGGCCCAAGATGGCTCCTTTTCCTAGCTCCCAGCAGCAGGTATCTGCTCCAGGACAGCAAACCTCCCAGGCCAACCCTAGGCACTTAATAATGTGGCCAGGGAGCTTGGACTCTATAGGCATTCCTGCTCTGGGAGGACATCTTTACACAGCACCTGGGCACACTATGCTTTTATTGCCTTCAGAGATTCAAGGCAAGAGGCTGACCCCTGAGAGAGACAGTCCAGGACTGGTGTCTACTTTACACCTTCTGAAACCCTAGGAGGAATGAGGAACCTGAAGGGAGCAGGGTGGCAGGTACAGTTTAAGCCCTGAGCCTGGGCAAGAGTGCAGTAAAGCTGAAGTGTAGCTGGTCAGGGCAGCAGGGAGAAGAGCCTTGCACAACTTGTGGCCCCAGAATGCTGGTCACCTCATGCTCAGTGGACTGTGGGAGGGCATGAGACCTGGGCTCACTGTTAGGTTTCCAATTGAACATACGTGGTGGGCCAAAGTCCAGAGCAGACATCTCTTCTTTATGTGGAGGAGGATGGCTCCTAAGCCCCAGGATTAACTGGCCAGTATGACCACCAATGCCCCTGAAGGCAGTGCTGACCCTCTCCTAGGTTATTTCTCTTAGCAGGGGCCAGGAGCCTAGGCCCCTAACATGTACAGAAATTCTAAATAAAATAGGGGTGAGGCAGGAGAGGAGGAAAAGAAGGCTCAAAGTGGAGGAGTTCATTGGCATAATCTCCCCCACTGCCTGCAAGTGTGACTTGGTGGACAAAAGCCCAGATAAAAATGTGCTCCAGTAAGTCCCCTGGGTTGTCTGCTATTCAGCATAGAACCTGGTGCCCCATTCATGCAAGACAGTCTGCCACAGGCCTCCAGCTCCTTCTCTGGCTCAGGTTGGCCCCTAGGATCCTACTGCCCTGCCCAATTGTCTATACTCCCCTACCTTGTTCAGGCATTCTCCATTCCCCCTTTCTTTTGGCCAAGTCTGCCACATCCTCCCCGCCTGCTTGAGAAGCCTCCAGTCCTATGGTGAAAGCTGCAAATTGAGAGGTTAGAAAAAGGGCAGGCAGGTGCTTTGGCCACCTAGAGGGGCTGGCTGCATCCCTGGCAGTGGGAGGAGGGCAGGAGTTCTGTATGTACACCTTGGCGTTCAGGCAGGAGGGATGGGGTGGCTGGCAAGCAATAGGCTCTCACTCAGGAATGTAGGAGACCTGCCACACAATGATGTGGCTCCTCTCAGCCTTGGACAACATGGGTTTCACTTGATTTACATCCCCTGCATTCTCTTCTGATTCATCATCTTCTCCGTCACCTGCAGAAAGGGCAGGAAGGCCTATAAAGAAAAGCACTTGGTGCCCAGAACAGCCTAGTGTCTGTCCCTGAGGAAGGGATCCTAGCTGGAGCAAAGGCAGAGAAGGAAAGCAGCTTAAGGAGAGCACCCTCTGCAGCAGGGCCACCTACTCACCGATCCGGAAATCAATGTAGCCTTCACCACCACTTAACACAAGCACATTCTTCAATTTCTGGCCTTCTGGGTCCGAGGCTGAAGGGCCAGGATTCTCTGAGGGGCTATCCAGGACACTACCATTGAGGGTCGCTAGTACATTCCCTGTGAAGGCAGAGTGGGCTTCAGCGGAACATTCAGAGTTCCCCTCCTAAATCTAGGTGGCAGATGTAGTAAAGTGATTCAGATTAAGAAGGCTCTTAGAATAGGTCAGAAAGAGCAATGTGGCTTGGGGCTGTGCACCTGTAAGAGAAGCATGTGTATTCTTACCTGGCACAGAGACAAAAAACTTGACAGCATCCCGGTGGCCATGGAAGCACAGCTGGGCCTGTGCCATGGAACAATAAGGGATGAAGCTGCTGGCTGACCTGTCACTACTGTCATCTCCATACACATGGATAATGCCACCAGGTCGAGGTCCCTCTCCTGATGTGGGGGATGTCTTGTTGGCTGAAGAGAGAAAACGAGATAAGTCTTCTTCCTCCAGGGGACATGAGGTCCAGGGGTTTAAGAAGAGAGATTCAGCATGATCCAGTCACCCAGGATGGAAGGGCTGAAGAGTCTGGTGCAGCAGCCAGCATGGACAGCTGACAGCATGCCCCAGGCCAGGGTCAGGCCCGTGTCCCAGGCTGGGCCATTCTGAGAACCAAACAACTAAAAGAAATGGTTACTTGGGCAGAAAAAGGCTAAACTAGCTATATCCATCCCACTCAATGATGAAAAGTGCTCTTCACCCTGCTTCCTGGACAGAAGCCTCTGACTATCAGGACGCTCTTTGGAGCTAGACTTACCACGGAGCCCGAGGAGCTGACCACGGTGCAGGACAACCGCTATGTAAAAAGGAGAAAGAAGCTGTTATGGGAAGCAAGAAAGGATCAAACCATCCCGGCAGAAACTATAGGCTGCTGCTCTGCACTGTGGGAAGGTGAGATCAGGAATAGGGACAGGATCACTAGGGGACCTGGAGACCCATTTCTGCCTTCCCATCAGAGCACCAGAGAGAGACCTTGGGTAGGGGAGGTCCCAGGGCCACTGGACAGTGGCAGCTATCCATATGGTATAGCAGAGGAGTGTGGAGTTAGCAACTTTCTGCAGAGAAAGCTGTGTCTAGCCTTGCCCCCTGGAATCAACAGTGCCTCAGACCCAGGCCCCAAGACCACTTACTCTCAGTTAGAGGGATGGAGATGACAACACCGTTGCCTGTGCCCACCCAGAGACGGTTTCCTGCGATAAGAAGAGCTGTGATGCGCACAAAGGAGAAGCCTAATTTGCCAGTACCTGAGTGTCAGAGAGAAGGGCAGAATCAGTGAGGTGAGGTGAGGCACTCATTTTGAAATTACAGCAGCCCCTTCCTCAGTCCAGCCCAAGCTTCTCACCCAGCATCTTGCTGACATAAGGTTCAATGTCAACATCCTGTAGGTGTTGATGGGTGTGGGCATGGTAGAGCCGCAATGTAGAATCCAAGCGGATAGACACCCACACACCATCGCCAATCCATGCCAGCTGCCGCACCTGACTCTCTCGTCGTGGATGGGCATCAAATGACTTCTGTAGTACAAATACCACAGGTTGGTCTCCTAGGACACAGTGCTGAAGCTATCATGGCTAGGTTTATCACATTTTATGGCAGGCAAGGCTGAGGGGAGAAGATCCACTAGGAAATATGCATCCCTAACTCTTCTCCTTCTCCCTCTTCACACTGTTTCTAAGTGGTATGTAGGTCTGTTTGAGCAATCCATCTTTGCTGCGGTCAGGCTAATCTTCAGTAGTATGAATCAAGGAGAATAAGGAGTCCTTATGAATTCCCAATCTGACTTCCCTAAAGTTCAGTTACAGAAATAGCTTTTACCGGGCTTCTGACAGCCCAGGCTAGAGCCCACAAACCCCCGTGCTGACTGCTCACCTCTATCTGCATTGTTTTTGGCTGGATGACATGGACCTTGTTCTTATAGCCACACCAGACCCGATCATAGACGACAGCCATGCAGCGGATGGAGTGGTGTGGGTGGCCCAAATCCATTAGATGGTAGTTGCTGAGGTCCCATTGGCCATCTGGAGAGAAATCCCAGAGCTCAGAGACTGATAAGGCCAAAAAGCTTAGCAGCTGCTCCCATTACATGGAGTCTGAGAGGAGGGGCTGGATCAGCTCATAATGCATAGGATAAGGTTTCCATCAACCTCCAAAGACCGCCATGCTTATAACAGGCACTGACTGAAGGTGGGGAAGAGATTCTGTGGTGGCCATTTTGTGACTTACCCAGGGCTTTGGACTCATCACCTCTCAGAGAGGCAGGGAGAGGGCCAGGGCACCTTTGTCCCTGTTAATTCCAGGACCAATAACCCTGTTCCCATCCCTGGCCTCACCTTCCCCACGGTGAAAGATGGCCAACGTCCCATCTGCTAATGCTACCAGCACCCGGCCTTTTACATGCCTGCAAGAGAAATCTTAGTTAATAAAGAACTAGGACCCAACCAATCTCAGGAATAATGGTACCAATTCTGATCCAACATAGGGATGTGGAGTGAAGCCTTGCTTTTCCCTGCTTTCCACGGCTCCTTAAGCAGGGCACAGTCAGGCTCAGGCCAGAATGAATGGTGACTCTGAACACCTGGGTTCCAATGGGAGTTGCCCTGCCACCCCCAGCCAACCTGTTTACTCCGCTTCCCTGGAATGTACTTACACCAGGCTCAGAACAGAGTCCTTCAGCTTGATTGAATGCAGGCACTTTTTCCAGTTGGCCACTGCTGAGTGCACATAGAGCCTGGGAGGTGGAAAAGGTGGGCAGGAGAGTGAATGACTTCGGTCTCCAAGCTTGCCCCCAGCTCCAATCTACCTCCATGGCAGCTTTTTGTCCAGGCATATCACTGGCTGTGTTCCACCCCATACTCCAACAATAGGACATACCAACCGTTCTGTGCTCCCAGCCACATGGTGGGAGCAGCACTGGTGCCTGCTACACTGGGGTCCCCAGTTGCTTCCTGTTCTTGTGTGGTGCTGGGGTCCACCTTTGGCCCATTCTCACTGAAAAGACAATGGAGAATTTGTAGAACAGACTTGTAGTTTTGAGAAAAACATTAGAGTTCTCCTGGGAAAAGGTGCCAGGCCTTTGAAGCTGAGCTAGGTTAGTGTATCAGGGAGAGCTTTATCATGATATGCTGATCCCCTACTGATACTACATCACAGAGCCCCCCACTTTAACTAAAGTCCCTGGTTCCTCTTGAGTAAGTTCCCTACTCCCCGTTGTTATCCTGGGTAGCCAAAGCCTATTCAATGTGCCATTCCCTAGGAGATAAGCCTAGTTCTTTAGATCCTCACTGCTTCACCAGGGCAGAGCCATCACACAGCTCAACCTTCTAATCTCTCGGCAGAGAAGGGAACCCAGCTTTCCTTGGGAACTGCTACAGGTCTTTGGCAAACTTGCAGGATCCTCACCTGCTTGGTTGGCTGCTCACAGTTGGAGTTGGGGCTGGATCAGTGAAGACATGCTCAGTGAGGGTTCCAGGCCGAACTGAGGCCACCTCAACTTCACTGGGTCCTGGTTCTGACACCTCGGTGGCTTCTGTTGCTTCCTCTGTGGATTGAGACTGATTGATCTTCCCATTGCTGATGGTGGCTACTTCACCTAAAGAAAACAATGAGAAGTGCTAGTGTCAGGTAAGATGGAGGAACAATCATTAGAGGTGGAACACTTTCTGAGGAAAAGGGGACACATAAGGAGTGAAGGTCAGGGTACTTCAGGGGAAGAGAAGGAGGGAAGAACCACAACACAGACATCACAGTTTTAGTCTGGAGGATGCCAGTTGATCCCCTAGAGCTACAAGAGAAGCTGAAGAAAAGACTGCTGCTTTGGCTGGCCTCCATCCCCAGGGACCCAAAAGCTCTATAATGAAAAGCCAAGAGTTTGAGCATGCACAATAAATCCAGAGCCTGTGACTCACCCTGTCCTTTGTCCAGCACAGGGGTATCTCCACGAGAGGAACAGTTGCTTCGTGGCACATTACATCGAGTGGCACAACCCACCAGGGTGATCCCAGCTAGGACCCCATCAGCCCCTGAATCCTCGGGGTTCATATCACCCTCCAGGAAGATCTCACCAGGGGGATAGTCCGTGTCACTGGCAGCTGAAGGGGGAAGATTGCCAGTAGCAACTTAGCCACATGTCCGATTCTGTGTACAAATCTTGCATCCCATCACATATGCTCTAAAGTTATATCTCCACTGCCCACATTCAGCCCCCATCCCCACCAACTTCCTTTCCCCAGGCAGACACCTGTCTACTAGAGATTCACCTTCCTATGTTAATGAACTGACAAATCCTTTGAATCACATTCCCAAGGTCCCAGACTGAAAGGGACATGTTCTTTCAGAAGATAAATTGAAGCTTGGTCCTATGCCAAATCCAACCACCTTTCTCCCCCCAGAAACTTAAGGTGTGACCACTGAAATTGCTCCCACTCAGCTCACAAAGAAGCTAGGAGATCTACTAAGTTTCTCAATAGGAAGGAGAAATGATGGGAGGCTTCTACAAGGGGCTGACTTTCCTTGTGGACTTTAGCCACAAGTCTTACTGAGTCTGGTTTCTTGTTCTCAAGAACAGAGGATAAAGGTTAAACTGTCTGAGGGAAGGAAGGAAAGCACTGACTGGCTGAGCTTTGAGTTACAGGTTGGTGGGTGGGGGACAAGAGTTGAATCTGCTAAGGGAAAGTGAGGGAATAATTCCCCAGCCAGGCTTTATCCAGGGGAACTTTTGTACCTACCAGGAATACTGGAAATGCAGAGAACATGGGCATTGCAAACAGTAAACTGGTCCACCACTGTGCCTGGCTGGTTGGCATCGATGATTACCACTTTACTCGTGGTCAGGGTGCTGGTGAGGATCCAAACTCGACTGGAAGGGGCATCCACCTCATGCTCCTTCCCCTGCAGAGCACATACACAAAGCTGCTCAGAGCTCCAGATGCCTTTTCAGACAAAACAGGAAGCAGCAGAAGCAAGACCAAGGTATTAGACAAAAGCTAGACAAGGACGACCCAAGGAAGACCACTCAGAGCTTGCAGCCTCTGGGAAGTTAATCAGCTGTCATGTGATCCATCTGAACCAGTCCTCCTATTGCCACCTATCCCACTCCTTCACACACTTGACGTCTTTCAAGAAGTAGGATGAATGAACTAGCTTTGATGGCAGGAAACCTGGAGGTCCCCCCAAGCAAGAATTAAGAGCCCTCCCAAAGCAGACTTGGCTCTCTGGCACCCAGCTAAGAAATCAGAGGCCAATTGACTATACCATACGTGGTTAATGAGAGGTACATGGACTAACTCTAGGTCATATACGTGCAGAAGGGGGAAGGAAGCCAGTTCTGTTGTCCTGACCTTTTTCTTTTCTGGAGATGTGTGATTACTCTTGTTCTCCCCTTCCACCTCACGGTCATAGGTCAGAGGGTCACGACCCAAAGATGGCTTGGTTCCATTCCCAGAATCTTCTTCACTTGGCTTCCAACCACTCAGGTTGACCCCAGCTGCGCACCATAGCTATAGGAAAAGTAAATAGAAAAGATGAAGATGCTAAGGCATGGCCACTGAAAAAGGAGATGATATATAAACATGTCAATCCAATCCTTGCTTCAAGACCTTCAGTAAGAGGAAAGACATTAACTCCCAAGGCATCCCACTCCACCAGTGGAAAGTTCTAGTCATTAGAAAGCTCTTTCTGACATCAAGCCCCAATGTGCCCCTTTGCCCTTTAAAAACACTTCTCCTTGACCGGTCCTCTGGGGCGCTCCATAAGAAATCTAATCCCTCTTCCACATGACTGTTCTTCAGATACTTGAAGAGGGTTATCATATCCCTACTTTGAGTCCCTTCTCCAAGCTAATCACTCACTGTCCTCTGCTGGATATTTCCAGCTTATTGAGGATCTTCCTAAAATGTGTCACTCAAAATTGAACATGATATTCCAGATACAGTTTTGCAGGGTAGGTGGTAATGGTACTATCACACCCCCATTCAAAGATATCATGATGCCAGTCTTCACATGACCTAGGATGAATGTGTCATGTTACACTGTCTGAACCCAAGTTCAAATAAATATAAGTCTCTGTTAAATTTCATCTTCCTAGCTGAATGTTCTAGCCTGTCAAGATATTTTCTGTTTATCAACTATTTCTTTAATATGTTCTAGAATTCTGGGGTGGAGACAAGGTGGCAGAGTAGCACGAAGCACAGCAAGAACCCTTCCTCCCCTGAACTCCTTCAAACAGATGTAGAAAATGCATCAGAACAAATCCTGATTGGAATATCCATGGAAAAAAAGAATTATCTTTCCAGCCCAGGTCCCAATAGGGAGGCACACAAAGAACAGCTTCAGAAGTTTGCCAAAGAAGCCTGGGAAGCCTTGTCCGAGCTAATGAAGAGGGAAGTGAGCAGGACCCAGAGAACCATATATAGAACAACAGCATTATGAGGACAAACAATTTATGACTATACATGTTTGTAGCAGGTGTTTTGTTTTGTTTTTCTCAACTGGGAAAGGGGGTGGAAGGGAGAAGGTGAATTTTTGCTGATTGAAAAAACTTATCAATTGACCTATAATTTTTATACTCTGTTCTCTTCCTTTTTGGATAAAACTGTCTGCCTCCATTTCCTCACCAATAAAGTTAGGATAATAATAGCATCTATCTCCCAGGGTTGTTGGAGAATCAAATGAGATCACTGTAAAGTGCTAAGCACAGTGCCTGGAATATAACAGGCACTTAACAAATTCTTGTTTCCACCCCTCTTCCCTCTAGTTCAGAGTATGACTTCTGATAATCATGATTTCTGAAAAATCACTGCCAGTAGCTCAGCAATCACATCTTCAGTCCCTGTCCTTAAGAAGTTTTCATGCTCCTAGAGCAGAGGTTCTCAACCTTCCTAATGCCGCCACCCTTTAATACGTGTATCTGGGCGTATCTGCATTTGGGCGGACCCGCCTGGAGACGGATAGAGGAGCAGTGTCTCAGTTCCTAAGATCATCGGAAATTTCTGTTTTCCGATGGTCTTAGGCGACCCCTGTGAAAGGGTCGTTCAACCCCCAAAGGGGTTGCGACCCACAGGTTGAGAACTGCTGTCCTAGAGGGATATATATTACATACACAGTCTAAGGGACACAAGATGACTTAAGGTGGGAGAGAGCACAAAATACTTTAGGGATTGAGAAAAGTTCCAAATAGGAAGTGGGAGCTGTGCTGGGCACCAAGGGAGTATACAGGGAGATAAGAGAGGATTTAGGACACTTAAGGGATGGATAATGGATGATAATCCAGGCAAAGAAAATTTAGAAGTGGTCAGCCAGGGAAGAAAAGCACAATTATAGAACAGGAAAAGTGAAGTAAAGAGAGAAAAAGAGTTTTCTAGGAAGAAGGAAGGTTGGCGGCATCAAAAGCTGCAGAGACAAGTAGGATTAAGCTGAGAAAATGCTATTTGATTTCACAATCACAATTTCACAAAGACAGTTTGTAACCTTGGAAAGAATAGTATCAGTTCGAAGGTCAACGAGGTTGTAAGCAGTATGGAAGTAAGAGATGAGGAAATGGAGATGATGAGAATTGTTAACTCTTCCTGATATAGTACAGATATTGTGGGGGGGGGAGGAAGGGAGCAAGCACTTAGAGGAGATGACAGATATGGGATTGATGACATAAGCTGATGGGTTGTTCTTGGCAAAGAGAAGGAACTGTATATCTTCCTCAGAAATCAGAATAAAGGTGAGAATGCAGGTACACACAGAGCGGTTATGGACGAGGTATGGAAAAAAGGAGCTCATGTTATATTAACTCTATTTTCTCAGGAAAGTAAGAGGTGATGTCCCCTGCTGAAAGGAAGTGGGGGTGGGGAAGGGTGATGAAATTTGTTTAGAATCACCACTTTGAAATTAGCCAAATCTAAGAAGAATAAAAAAATTGCTGTGCTGTGGTGAGAGCCCAACAGAGATTACATAATATAAATCTGTAGATCACTAAAGCATGAGAATAGCACCAGAGAAGGTATATGGTGGGGGTTAGAATCTGGCGAAGTGTGAACAAAAGGATAAGGAGGAAAGGAAGAATAAAATATAGGGTATAGTTGAAGTGACTGACTTAGAAAAAAAGGCTACAACAGGGCTGTCATAGATTGGGAAAACAGGGAGCCACACAGGAGAGTAGGAGGGATGGGGGTGAGAGATGGGATGATGGAAGGGAGGAGGGTTGATGGAAGTACACACTTCTGTAAAGGGACAGGTACAGGGTCAGGGTAGAGAACAGAACAAGGTAGGGGGCAGGATAGTAAGGAGGGACATATAATCAGTCTCTCACAATATGTCCACTGTGGAGAGGTTCTGCAAAATTACACATGTACAGCCTGTATTTAATTGCTTGTCCTTCCAGTGGGGGTGGGCGACGAACGAGGAAGAAAAGGATTTAGAATTTAAAGTTCTATAATCAAACGTTAAAAATATGCATGTATACAATTATTATTATTATTAATTACAT
>CM053583.1:318278527-318294907 GCA_028627135.1 Pseudochirops cupreus | reverse complement strand
TTATACAATGGGATGGCTGTTTTGGGGTGGTGGGTAGGGGAAAGATGGGGAGAAAATTTGTAACTCAAAATTTCATGGAAATGAATGATGTAAACTAAAATAAATAAAAGTTAAAATTAAAAAAAAAAGAAAACAGGGAGAGGTAGAGGGACTAGATATCCTAGTGAAGCACAGGAGTATAATATGGTCAGAGATTTATAAGTAATGATGAAATCTAGATAGAAGTTATTAATATAGATAAAGGGCTGTGAGGATCTTGCTTCCAAAGAGTATGAAGAACGGGGAGAATTTTTTGAAGGAACCTGCAGGGAGTGTGTGATGCTTGTTTTTCTGCCAAGATGAAGTAACAGATATTCTCAAAGTGCAATAATACCCATGGTCTCAGGTGTCTTTATACAACTGTACGAAGTATATGTAACAAGTAAGGTAAACTGGAGAGCCTAAAGTAAGAAGGCAAATCTGATACCACATGTATTTCTGAGACTTGGTGGAATAGGTTTATAACTAGAATATGGTTCTGGAAGAGTATGCCTTGTTTAAAAAAATAGCTAGATAGGTAAAAAAGCATGCATTTAGGGTTAGTTAGGGCGGTCATGAATAAATGAATGAAAAAGCATTTGTCAAGTGCTTACTTTG
Source organism: Pseudochirops cupreus (assembly GCA_028627135.1). NCBI lineage: Eukaryota > Metazoa > Chordata > Mammalia > Diprotodontia > Pseudocheiridae > Pseudochirops > Pseudochirops cupreus. The sequence goes on along the minus strand of CM053583.1, from coordinate 318,294,271 downwards.
TGTCAAGCACTCTGCCAATGCTGGGGATACAAAGAGGGGTGTGTGGCTTGGAGGGGGTCCTTGGAGAATCTGTGACTCTCTTGTTATTTTGTTACTCTGCCCCTAGCATCTACATGTTTGGATTAATAATGATAATAGCTAAACTATATATCCTACTTGAAGGTTTATAAAGTGCTTCACATATACTATCTCATTTGATTCTTATGACTATTCTATGAGTTAAATATTGTTATAGTTCCCCTTTTACAGATGAGGGAATTGAGGCTGAAGATGGATTAAGGGGCTTGCCTAGGGTCCCACAGCTGCTAAGTGTCTGAGGCAGGATCTGATCTCAGGTTTTACTGACTCCAACTAGCTTCCTTAATGGGAATCACAGTTTGATGTGGCAGAGCTCGTGACATCTCATGGGGTAATGTCTGACTACGTCACTAGACTAAATTAAGCCCATCCTCCACCTTTGAATGTCCCAGACTTTTCACCTAAAGTCAGATCTCCAAAGATTCCAATATGGATTTGCAATCACTGATACTGATGTGGAAAAATAAAATGGGGTAAGGTGTTTCATGGCAAAGACAAATGACCTAAAACAGGGTGAAGAGGAAAAAAATTTAAGAATCATTGAACTATCTTCATGAACACTATGACCAAAAAAAAGAACCCAGACATTCTTTTGCAAGAAATCTTAAAAGAAAACTGCCCAGATCTCTTAGAAGCAGAGGGCAAGGTAGAAATACAAAGAGTCACTTCTTGAAAGAAACCCCAAAATGAAAACTCCCAGGAACATTACAGTCAAATTTTAGAGCTTCTAGGTCAAAGAAAAAATTCTACAAGCAGTCAGAGAAAGAAAAGTACTGAGGCACCATGGTTAGGATCACAGATGATTTAGCAGTTACCACCATGAAGGAATCAAGGTCTTGGGATATGATGTTCCAGAAAGCAAAGGAAGCCCATAGGCTTACAGCCAAGAATAATTTACCCAGAAGAATGGAGCATAAAGCTACAGGATTTTAAAAATGGCTGTTTAAGAAAACAGAGGACTTCCAAGCATTCCTGATGAAAAGAACAGTATTGTGGAGAAACTTTGAAGTTCAAACACAAGAGGGAAGAGAAAAATAAAATTAGGTAAACATGAATGAACGATGATAAAGGACTTAAACGGATAAACTACTGACATTCAAAAATAGGGAGATGATAAGTGTTCCCTCTGAAGTCTATCTTCAGAGTCCACTGAGAAAGTCCAAATAGACAAAGCCTGGGAGTGGTTTTGTTCTTTGTCTTGCTGGTCTTTAGAAAAGAATGCAAAAGGAGGGAAGAGGAATACCCTGGCAGGGATAGGAAGGAAAGAAAGGCTAAGGAAAATTATTTCACATAATGAGGGTGCATAAGTAGACATCTATATAAACAAGGAAGAGAAGGTAGAGGAAGTGACTAACACTTGAATTGTACTGTCATTTGAACAAGTCAAAAGAAGGAAGAATATATGTGCATACACGCGCATGCACACACACACACACACACACACACACACACACACAGAACTGGGTCCAGAAATACACTTTACACAAGGAAATAGGAAGGAATGGGTAAGAGGTGGAGAGGTGGAACTAAAAAGAAAACAGATTAAGAAAGGGATTACTCATAAACAAAACAAACTCTATGGATGTGCAAAAATACCTATGGCTCTTTTCGATATGGCAAAGAATGGGAAACTGAGGGAATATCCATAAACTGGGAAATGAATAAACAAACTACTATATATAAATGTAATGGCATACTATTGTGCTGAACCCTTATCAGTGTCATGGCCAACTGTCATGAGGAAACATACTACCCACTTCCTCATGGAGAAGTGAAGGTCTCAGAGTGCAGAATGAGACAAATATGTTTGTTTGGGCATTTTTGCTGTTTGGAAGGCAGCTGGGGTTAAGTGACTTGCCCAAGGTCACAGGGCTAGTAAGTGTTAAGTGTCTGAGGCTGGATTTGAACTCAGGTCCTCCTGACTTCAGGGCCGGTGCTCTGTTCACCACGCCACTTAGCCACCCTGACAAATATGTTTTTAAGAAATAACCGATGCTGGTCATTCAATGAGGTGGAGGACTTTAAAGCATTCTTGATGAAAAAACCAGAGCCGAATAGAAAGTTTGACATTCAGATACAAGAAGCATGAGAAGGTAAACTGGGAAAAGAAGTCATAAGGAACTTATCAAAGTTGGACTATTTACATGCCTACGTGGAAAAATGAAAATCGGAACTATGAAACTTTTCTCAGTATGAGGATAGTTGAAGGGAATATAAATGTACATATATATGTATACATACACATGTCTTTATAGGAGGGTATATATGCATATGAATACATATGTGAGTGTGTGTATATATATATGTGTACATAGACAGAGGGCACAGGATCAACTGAATAGGAAGAGATGATATTTAAAAGGTGAAATTGAGAGGTGTGAGAAGACTATAATAGAGGAGGCAGGGAGAGACAGAATGGGGTTAATTATCTCATATAGAAGAGGCAAGGGATAACTATTACAATGGAGGGGAAGAAAAGGAAGACAAAAGGGAATGGGTCACCCTTACTCTCATTGAATTTGGCTTAGGGAGGGAATGATATACACTCTAAATTGGGTATCTTGTCCTACAGGAGAGTAGGGGAGAAGAGGATGAGAGGCGGGATGATGGAGGGAAGAGCAGGGTAGGGGGAGAGTTGTTAGAAGCACACACTTTTGTAAAGGGACAGGGACAAAGTAGAGAATAGAACAAGTGGGGGCGGGATAGGATGGAGGGAAATATAGTCAGTCTTTCACAACATGTCTATTGTGGAGATGTTTTGTATAACTACACATACATGGCCTGTATTGAATTGCTCGTCTTCTCAGTGGAGGTGGGGGGTGAGGGAGGAAGGGAAAGAATCTAGAATTTAAAGTTTTAAAATCAAATGTTTTAAAATATATATATTATATATTATTATTATTATTATGTACATGCAACCGGGAAATAAGATATTTAGGCACTGGGGTAGGGAGATCCATCTTGTCCTAATGGAAAGTCAGAGGGGTGATAGGGGAGGATATAAGAGAGCAAATTTGGGGAGGGAGTATATAGTGGGATTGCTGTTTTGGGGTAGTGGGTAGGGGAAAGATGGGAAGAAAATTTGTAACTCAAAATCTTGTGGAAATGAATGATGTAAACTAAAAATTTACTTTAAAAAAATTAAAAATTAAAAAAAATAACCAATGCTGGAAATTTGTCATGATTATACATGTATGCAATATTTTTTTGGGTTCTCAATGAGGAGAAGGGGTTAGGGTGGGAGGATGAGAAGGCAAATCTTGGCCTATTAAAACAAATATATATATATACACACACATATATAAATAACATCTATATTATTTGTATTTTTAAAAAAACCTCGGGAACTCTGATCAACACAATGGCCAACCAAAGTTCTCGTGGATTCACGATGAAACACGATGCCCGTCTTCTGACAGAGGTGATGGTCTCAAAGTGCAGACGGAGACATATTTTTTTAAGACACGACCAATGAGAAATTTTGTTTTGCTTGACTATACATGTATGTAACAAAGATTTTGTTTTTCATGTTTTCTCAATGGAGGTTGGGGGAACAGAAGTGGGAGGGAGAGGAGGCTGCTCTTTTAATTTAAAAAAAAGGAAAAAGAAAATAGAGATTGTAAAGGGTTATTGTGAGGATCAAATGTGATAACATATGTAGAGTGATTTGCACGGGTACATTTTGGTTTGAATCAATAAATCCCCAAAGAACACTCCATGCAATACAGTATATTCTTCTCTGCAAATTACAAAAAACCTCCAGATAAGTACAACCGATATTATATTTCATTTTCCACTTCTGTCAATATTTGTTAAGAGGAAAGGTGTATGTATGCTTTTATTATGGGGAATCATTATCTATTTCATTTGCCCAAATTTTATTGCCTTTTCCTGTGAGTCATTGTGTATACCGTTCTTTTAGTTCTACTTTCTTTATTCAGCATTACCTCATTTAGATCTTTCCTTGGAGTTCTCAATTTTTTATAACTTATTGTTTGTGGCAAAATAACCCTTTGTATTCATATACCATCATCTGTCTACTCATTTCCCTATCACTGAATATGTATTTTGGTTTTAGCTTTTAACTAATACAGAGAGTAATGCTATGAATTTTCTGCATGTATTTTCTTTTTGAGGTAACTGGAGTTAAGTGACTTGCCCAGGGTCACAAAGCTCATAAGTGTTTGAGGCTGGATTTGAACTCAGGTCCTCCTAACTCCAGGGTTGGTGTTCTATCCTCTGTGCCACCTAACTCTCCCTTTTGCATGTATTTTTGACAGCCTTCAAAAAATGAAGGAACTAATTAAGGGGGATTGCTTTTCTGGACTAGATTTCTTGCCAACCAAGAGAACCAGGAACATGCAAGGAACTGGCCATTCTCTCCTAGAATTTGTGCCAGGGAAGGAAAAGTCAGAAACACCTTAAATTTCTAAGTTTCTGGAACATAGATTTTAGAGACTTCCAGACAAGATGGCTACCTGAACAGAAGCAGGCAGATCAGGCCCCTCTTTAGCAAAAGCCTAAAAATCTGAACCATTAAGATCCAAAAATGATTAAAAAAAAAAAAGACATCCAATGAGCAACTACAGTGACTCCTCATACCTGAGAACTGCACACAAGGTCAGCCAGAAGCCCACAGGCAATAGGAAAGAAGGCTGCCAGCAAAGCCAGTGCCAATGAAGGCAAACCAGCAGACTCCCAGCACACCAAGATATGATCAGAGACACCTGGAGCCTTTATGGAAGCAGCAAGAACAGGGGGATTCATAAGAAAGCCCCAGGATGGATGGAATCCTACAGGAAGAACCTAGGAAGTGAGTAAGAGCTGTAGGGACTGGTGCTGGCTTGGCTACCAAGCCACAACATCTCATGGCTCCAAGGTCCCTAGCACTTGGGTTTTGGGATGTTTGAGAGGACTCTGAAGATCCAGGGCAGCGTAATCCCAGTAGGTGGAGGTCAGTGCAGTTACATAGGTGACTCAGGTCTGACCAAGCAAGAATTACCTTAAAGGCATAGTAGGAGATAGGGCATGGCTCTGGCACAAAGACCTAATTCAAGAACTAATGCTGAAGAAGTTGGGAAAACCCAATAAACCTCGAAAAAGAAATTTGGTAAATGCCCAAAAAACTCAACTCAGGAGAGAATTCTGTTAACAAGTGTAAGCACAGACTTATAGGAAAAATGGATTTTCCACAAGTATTAAGTGAATATTTGAAAGAAATGAAGCAACACATAACAAATGAAATAAAAATGTTGGAGCAAAGAATTGGAAAGAGAATAAATGGCTTAGAAAGTGGTAAACCTGATCCACGTAACAGAATCCTTGAAAATTAGAACAGGCCAAACAGAAATCAATGACACAACAAGAACTATTAGAACAAAATAAAAACACTAAGAAAACTGAAGAAAATATACGTTATCAAAAACAATTAGCCTGGAAAATAGGGCAAGGATAAGTAACTTATGAATCACTGACTCCCTGAAAATCATGATTAAATTACAAGAAATCATAAATGAAAATTGTTCAGATCAATTAGAACCAGAGAGAAAAGTTTGGAAAGAAAGACGTCCCATTTGAGGAGTCTCCCCATCGGGACCTTGACTTAAATACCTTAAGGTAGCTAGGTCTGCTCTTACTATCTCCTTGCTTATCTTGGCTATCAACTCCTTATTACCCATTTTCTTTAGAGAAAAAAACAAGCAGAATAAGAATTGAGCAGTTCCACTCAGCTTTCCTCCTTTATCCCACCAAATACACCCCAAGCACAGCTCCTATCCCTTTCCCAGCCCCACCCAGCCCTTTGGTTTTTCTTAGCATTCCTCACCAGCCTCAGTTCATCTTGAGCTCTAGCATTCTTGACATTATTCCCAAAAGACTGTCACATATATGGATTTATTCTATTACTTAGGCGGCGCAGTAGATAGAGTATCAAGTTTGGAGTCAGCAAGACTTGAGTTCAAAGGTGGCCTCAGACTCCTGACCCTAGGACAGTCACTAAACCTTGGTCTGCCTCAGGGTCCTCCATCTGTAAAATGCAGATAATAATAGTATCCACCCCCACGGCTGCTGTGAGGATCGAATGGGAAAATAACTGTAAAGTATCTGACACTTAAACAAACATTATACAAACGTTAGCTATTAATTATCATTACCATCAACATCACTGTTATTTTGTTTCCAACTGATGCACATCCAGGTCTCAATGAGTGTGAACAACAAATCTTCTGAAGGGATTGCATGCACTTAAATTAGCACTATTAAAAGTTGTAATTGTGTAAAATTTGATAATTAGGAAAGGAATAATTGCAAGCAAAATAAATTTCTTGATTATGAAGTGAGGACTAAGAGGAAAAGAAAAGCAGCATAATAGAAGGGGGTGCCCAACAACTGGCAGGCTGAACACATTGTATCCTATAAATGTAACAGATTATTTTGTTATTTTGTTACGAGAAATGATAAAAGAAACGATTTAAGAGACTCCTGAAAAGCAGGAACTGATGAAGAGTCAGAAGCAGAAACAGAACAGTTTATACAAGGACAACAACAACATGAAGAAAAACAACTGTGAAAAACTAGACTGACCAAAGCGATGCCCCACTGTGTGTCCGTGCCGCCTGCGTCCTGACTGACAGGTGAAGTGTGCGAGGTGCAGAAAGGGAGAAAAGCTTCTGAACGTGGACAAGACGGCAATCTGTTTAGGTTAAGTGTGCTTATTTGTCACAAGGGCTTTTTCCTTCTCTGTTTTTCTTCGGTCTTTTTTTGCTTTTTGGAGGGGGGAGGGCAGGGCAATTGGGGTTAAGTGACTTGCCCAAGGTCACACGGCTAGTTTTGTGTTAAGTGTCTGAGGCCGAATTTGAACCCAGGTCCTCCTGACTCCAGGGCCGGTGCTCTACTCACTGCGCCGCCCAGCCGCCCGCTCCTTCTCTGTTTTTCATTGGAAGGCAGTGAGAGGGATTAACAGTGAGATAAAAACAAACAAAAAAAAGGGCCACTGAAACATTTTTAAAAATGTACAGTGGAAAAGAGAAGGAAGTTCAAAGGAAGCACAAATAGGAGTTTTGAAAGAAATGAATAGAATTCATTATACTCTTTTTTTAAAAAACCAGTGGTGGGGCGGCTAGGTAGCATACTGAATAGAGCACCAGCCCTGGAGTCAGGAGGCCCCGAGTTCAAATCTGGCCTCAGATACTTACACACACACACACACACACACACACCCCCGGCCTCATGACCTTAGGCAAGTCACCTAAACCCAACTGCCCTGCCTTTCTCCCTCCAAAAACCAAAGGAAAAAAATACAGAAAAACAACTGGTATAAAATGGCCACTAATGCTTTCATATGTAATTTTCTTTGTGTTCTTTTGCATATGTACGTACATAGACACACGCACACATGCATGCATATATAAATGTAAATGCTGAATGGGGTGTGTATTTAAACTCAGAGTTAAAGAAATAAAATGAAGGAGATTTCAGAGGATTCAGAGAAAGGACGGCAGGACCCCAAGGACTGAAATGCCACGGGAAGTTATCTTAAGAGTGACAGGAGGCTCTCAAGAATGAAGTTCTGGACGTACAAAGAGAAAAAAACCACCACGAGGAGGAAAGGGGAAAGCTCTTTGAGGAGACGACTGGCCCTACAAGCAAATTAAAGCTACAAATGCCCAAAAAGGGGAATGGATTAAAAGGCAGCCATGGGAACAGATTACTGACATCTTCTGATTAATCACTGTATATTAACTGCCACAGTTAGAAGATTAAAAGAATCTGTGCCTCAGCCAATAAATCGTTGCCAAGTGGAAAGCCTTGCCAAGGTCAATCCTGGTTTAAAACAGAAATTCGCTCATAAAACCTTCCAGAAGAGAATGGTGGAAGGTATTGTCCAAAACTGTGTCAAAAAAAATCAAGAATCTGTGTGGGGACTACAAAAACCATGGTAAGAGACTCATATAAACAAAACCATTCCAAAACCACTTAAGGATGAAACTGAGCGGACAAAAACATACAAGAAAAGGGAAAAGATCTGTAAAGGAGTTAATGGCAATTTTCTTTCCATTAATGATTCTCCATGGAGAAGCAAAAATGGCACCAAAGAAAACTAGGATGGGAAGAACAGCTGCACTAGACCAAAAAGAAACATGCTAGATTGCTGGACAGAGGTTACATAATTTTGGGGATATCGAGGATTTAATTCTCAAGGCATCTAAAGGAAGGAGGCCTGCTAATACCTCAGAAGAAACGTCAGTCCTTGCCTATTTTCCTGTCTCTAGAAAATTTTAGTGAGAATAATCTACACATGCATTAAGTGCCTACTTGATAAAGGTATAAAAAGGAAACAAGATTTTTGCAAATGATATTCTACAGGAGACCACATCCTCACAATCACCTAGTGGGCTGAAAGGAATAATAACGTAATATTCTGCTGTTCTTACTGATTATAAAAGAGCATTTGATTTGGTAGGGCAAAATGCCACCTTAAACGCTCTCCTTCAACAAGGTACGTACATATGTCAAAATGATTACTTTAAAGATATAACTGAGATGATCTTCTTTGATGACCTAATGATTATTAATGTGAAGCAAAGCAGAAAACATTTCCTGATGGTATTTATCACTGTCAAGGAGGATATCCAGTACAGAATCAAATGCAAAAGGAAATCCTTATAAATGGAGAAATAACCGACATGCTCCTGTTTTTGAATGGTATTCTGCTTGTTGCATCAAGTCCAGAACTATCTGAATAATAAAGCTGTAGGTTACTCACAAGGCAACAGAGAGGTTGTAATGTTAATGGAATCTGAAGATCTTCCATGCCCCTTTGCATTGGCAAGTAAGCAGGTACTTGGCACCTTGTTTCAAGTTAACACCTTGTTTAAGCTATTTAATGAACACAGAAGTAGTTAACACCTTGGGAGGAAGTTGCTGATGTAACAGGAAGGGGCTGAACAGGGAGGAGCAATACTGTATATAAGGAAAAACCTCAGCTGGGGAAGTCAGAATTTCTCTCAGGGAGCATCTGGAGACTGGAGCTTCTGCTGAGACCTTTCCTTTGGAAATTTCTGCTGAAATTCCAAAAACCAGGCTGAGGAGCTACCGTGAGTGAGAGAGGAAGATCCTTGATTGAGGGAGTCTGTTTTTTTTGTGAAGGCTTGGGAATGTGGGTGTTCACTGCATTAACCAAGTGTATCAACTTCATGGCTACTGTAAGGACTTTGACTTTCTGGTTCTGGGACTCGGTTTTCTGGTATTTGAATAAAGGTTTTGGTTCTGCCCTCCATGTGGAGAGTCTGTTACATTTTGTGATTCACAACTATAACAGCCTATTCATAATCACCATGGGTGTTGTGAATATTGCATTGTTGTTACAGAGGTGCAAAGTGTGAGTAAGTAGCACACATTACTAACAAAGAATTGTACCCAAGCATCTATAGCTTTTATCAGATTGCATGCCATCTTGGGGAGGGGGGAGGGAAGGAAAAATTTGGAACTCAAAATCTTATAAAAGTGAATGCTGAAAACTAAAAATAAATAAATTAATAAATAAAAAAAAAATTGTGCCCAAGAAGAGCTGAGATCAAAAAGAAATGTGACTAGAAGAATAAGCAGCCCAATCCTGACACTTTACCATCTACCTACTGCCATGGTAGGCATCCACATAGTGGAAAGAGCCCTACACGAGGGTTGTCAGGCACTCTGGATGGACCCTTTGTGGAGAAGTTCTAAGGCACTGTGTACAAGAGTCACAAAGACTGAAAGCGAGCCAAGAAATAGAGGCCAGCATCACTGGATAGAGCACACACATTTGTGCAGTCAAAGATCTAACAAATGGCTGAAGATGGCTGGTGGACTGGGGGTACTACTGGAATTGTTTACTTTGATTTGTGCAAAGCATTTGCCAAAGTCTCTCATGCCATTTCTATGTAAACTATGGAGCTGTGGGCTGGCTGGATAATGGTCTTAGGTAAATTTAGAGCTGGTTTGATAACTAGTGTACTGCCAGATTTCTATGCCTGGTCCTATAACATTTAATGGTTGTATCCATGACATGGCCAGAGGCATAAGTGGGATCCTCATCAAATCTGCAGATAACATAATACTGGGAGGGAGAACTTATACTTTGGGTGAAAAGGCAAGGATCCCCAAAGATCTAAAAAGGTTTTAATGCTAGGCCTAATCTACTAAAACGAAACTTAATAGAGAGAAACATTGTCTTGTACTTGGCTTCCAAAAAGCAGCCTCACAAGTATAAGATGAGGAGGCATAGTCTGCCACATTTCAGGAATGATAAAAATGGGGAGCATCCAGACAGGAGCCCTCAGAATGGCAAATAGTCTTCACAATCATATCCTATTATGATGACTGGTAGAATCATTTAGGGATGTTAATCCTGGAGAGAAGACTCAGAGTTCAACATAAGAACTTATTTTTAAGTATTTGATGAGCTTTAACACTGGAGGAGGGTTAAACTAGTTCTACTAGACCCTAGAATGCAGAACTAGGATTAAAGGAGAGACAATGCAAACTAAGGCTTGAAGAAGGATAGACTTGCTCACAGAGCTATCTAGCCACGAAATGTACAACTTTAAGAAAATAGTGTTTTCCTCCTTGCAGAAAGTGTTTAAGCAAAGGCTAGATGACTATTTTTTAGGTATGCTGAAAAGGGGATTCTTGTACAGGTCCAGTGTAAACTAGAGAGCCTCTGAAGTACTGGTCCTTTCCAACTCTCAGATTTTGCTGCTAAGGACCTTAGGAAAGAGAAAAAGTGGTTCCCCAAAAAGGCCTCTTATAGTCCTACCCCTTTCCTGCAGTTGAACTGGGCCACTTACTTTCATGGTAGGATCTTTTTCTACCAGAGGGCGGCAGTACACAGGCACAGGCACATTCTTCATTCTGGTATCTTCTTGGCCTCCATTGGGACTCAACTGTAAAAAAAAAAAAAGATGGTGGGAATTAGGGAAGTGTGAAACCCCTCAACCTAGGGCTGGGCTAGCTCAAATCTTAGGACAATGTAGCAGTTCTCTTTCTCTAAGATATTCAGAAAAATCCAGGCAATGAGAAGGTGAAAGGAACTCTATTTTGGGGCCAGATACAAATGGATCTGGCCTACAGCAAGGTACAGGCCTGAAAGTGAGCTTCCCCACTTCCTCCCTGGTTTCCCTTCATTGTTTTCCTTGCACTCTGCATTTCCTCGACTCTTTTGATTTTCAGCCCCAGGCAACTCCCTTCTCTCTAGTTTAATCTATTTCCTAGGAGACTTAGAAGCTAAACTGAAGGAACCATTTAGGATAAAATCTACTCCCTACCTTCAAATTACAGATAAAATCTGTAAAGTAAATTCAAATTATCATTATCATAAGCATCTCCCTGAGAAGGTCTAGGGTAAAATTATCATATGGGTAGCATTAGGCTTCCAACAGATAATGGGAAATGGGAGTTACATACGGCTGAACGTCTAAACAGTGGAAAGAAAGGAAGGACTGCTAAGCATTCAGACTAGGACATGGACCTGGGTTAGCTGTGAACAATTTCAATGCCCCTACATACAATATAAGCTTCCTTGATTTTCCCTATCTCCAAAGAAGAACAGACTAACTACTAGCTAATTGCTTCTTTCATGTATTTGTTCAGGCTAAAGCTAGCCAAATAAGAAAGTATTTGTGGACTCAAAGGGAGCTCTGCCTGACAGTCTCCCCCCAAAGCTAGGGTTGCCCGTTTCTAGATCTGGCTGTGGCTGGATAGGTGTTATTCTCTGCAGTGAACATAGGCTGGTATTTCTGCAAAGGTAATGTGTGTAATGTGTGTAACGTGTGAGGGGGGTGAGAAGGATTACCTGCTTATACTTGGCAGGAAGGCTCCAGCCACAGGCCTGCAGTCGCCCATCATCATTGCGTACGTGTTCTCGGACTTGTCGGTACTGTTCACGCTTCTGTTCCCTCCGGGCTGAGGATGTGCAGTCACTGAGAAGAGAAACGACAACTGTACTTCTCCTGCTTCTACTCTGCCATCTTGGCTTCACCGCAAGACAATTGTACTTCTCAATCTATGGTTACAAATGGAGGCAGAGGGTTGAGAAGTAGGTCTGAAGGAAAAGAATGAATTGGTCAGAAACCAGTAGCCAGAGAAATAAAATACTCAGAGTACTGAACTGGGAGTAATTTGAAGGTGGGGAATAGGAGAAGCCTGATGCTTTAGTCCTAACATGGCACTCTGTCTTGTGTAAAGGTCTGGCCTAAAAAAACCCTCAGTACTGCTCTGGAAGGATAAACTGAAAGGGTTTACTCTTCTGAAAGGAACAGAAGGGACTATGAGGTTTATCGAGGTAAGAGTTTGCAGAAGCCTCATGTCAGAGATGGGTTTGAAACCTTGTCCTGAAATTGAGTCAGGGACAAAAATCCTACAGCCCAGAACAGGCTCCTACTCAAGTACTGAGATTCAAGTACCCTGTTTTCTGATAGCCTTCTGATGCCTGGCTCTTTGCAACATATAAAGGGTCATCCAAGGCACAAAGTAGGCATTTAATAAATGCTTGTCAAATAAAATGAATAAATGAATGAATGAATGAGTGCCACAGAACCCTAACCTTCTGTAGGTCACGCTGTATTTCACTCAGTTATTAAGTTCACTAATTTTGAAATTGTGTCTTCTAGGGTTGGGCCCTACAGGGGGGTGTGGTGGTAAATGTTTAACAACTGGCTCTTTTGGGGGGAGGGAGAAATATATGCATGATATTTTTTCAGTATAATCTACATTATTAACATTTTAACTCCATTTTCTTAAGTCTAGAAAATCAACAAAACAAATCTACTTTGCCCTAGCTGCTAATGCCTTCTCTAACTCGATTATCTTGTACTTTTGTATAAACTTTGTATATACTTATATATGTACTTGTTGTCTTCCCCAATGGCAGGGACTAATTCACTTTTGTCTTTGTATTTCCTGGCACCTAATAGTTCCTGGCATACAGCAGATACTTAATACTGACTGACTGATTGATAGCTAGCAGATCCAGGATTAGAACTCAGGTCTCCAGACTCGAGGCTGATGTTTCTTCTTCTCCTTACACTGTGCAGCTTCCCCTGAGGCAGCTCCATAAAGAGGTAGACAAATAATACACTAATGCTCAACATTCTTGGCATCAAAGAGAAAGAAAGGGCTATGGGAAAACTCCCAGCTCTCTTCCTAGCTGTCTACAAGAGAATAATGGAAATTGTCAAGAAGTAAACTCACTCATCAGGGAAAAATTCCAGGGTGCGGCTGCCAGCTGAGATCTGGCACATGGTATGGCTGCGGCGCTGGCTGAATCCAGCTGTGGTGGGTGACTTATAGTGGATGTTCACTGATGGATAGGACCTCTTTGCAGGAGGTGGGCTGGAGGAACTGCTGAAGAGGCGGCTGAAGCTATAAACCGAGATTTGGGGCAGGTAAGACAGGCATGGGGGAAAATATTAGTATCAGAATCCATTGATTACCTATTCCCCATTCAGTAGCCCTTTCTCCATAGTCATAAAATTTTAGAGCTAGAAGAACCTTAAAAGTTGAGCCCCCTTTTACAAATGAAACTAAAGTCTGGTGAAGGGAAGTGATTGACCCAAAGTGGTAATGCAGGATTAGAACCTGGCTTTCCTGACTGCCATGACGGCTCATTCCATTTACACTACCCTACTTTGTGACCCCAAGGACTCACAATTGCCAGATGGTTGATTTTTTCTTCTCCTGGACAGACGGGTGTTCTCGGGATGCCCTGCAGAGAGAAAAAGCCAGAGAACTATTTATCTTGGGCACTCACCAAAACTAAAAGAAGATAATTCTACTTCTTCTGCTAGCTTCACCTCTGGCTACAAAAAGCCGATGCAGGATGAGGTATAAATATGCTTCCATGAAGCCTGTAACTTCTGGAGAGTAGGAGCTAGCTATTCCTTTCTCCTTTACTTTCTACCCAGCATCTCAGGGCTTATGGATCAACCAGCATCAAGGAAAGGAAGCTTCCATTTTACTGGAGTTCTCAAGCTAAGGAAGATTCTTCATACAGATCCAGCCTAAGCCCAACATCAAGAGCAAAATGAAGACAGAGATGTCAATTTTTTCTAAGACTCCCACTGACCTTGGGAACAGCACAAAGCCACAGACAAGATCTTTCTAGGCTCCCAATCAATTTAACACATCTTCAACTACAGGATGTAAGGGGAGGAAAAGCAGAAGGCAAGAATCAAGTTTACTTCATGATCCAATTCTGTTACTTATTAGTAAGGGCTTCCTGAAGCCGAAGCATTTCACTAGGCACTAAATGACAGCAGTAATAAAACATGATGCAGTGGGGTGGAGCCAAGATGGTGACATAGAAATGGGAAAATTCCATGAGCTCCCCCCACAATCACCTCAAATACCTATGAAATATGACTCTAAACAAATTTGAGAGCTACAGAACCCACAAAATGACAGGGAGAAACAAATATCTCGCTGAAGGCAGCTTTGGCAGGCCAGCAGGAAAGGGCTATCACACTGGGCTGGGAGCCAAGTCCAGCCCCAGATGAACTGCGGTTTAAGCCTCAGGGCAGCCCAACCAGCAGCAGCCGGAGCAGACTTTAGGAGAGTGAAGCACCAGCAGCTGTGGAGGTTTCGACTTATCAAATCATAAATGCCAAAGACAAAGTAAAAGGTTAGTGTGGAACTCTGTTGGAATGGGGAGGGGTGGGGGAAGAAGAACACAAGAACAAGATGGGGCTCCTGACCCTGGGGCTAGAAGCAGTGGAGGCATGGCAGCTGCGCAGCCACCATGTGGCTGCTTCCTGAGCCGTTGGCCTGCAGATTGTAGGGGGACCCAGTGACCATTCAGAGGGTAATTGCTCTTGCATTAACCTGCTTGGATCTGCATCGCTGTCTTGGGTGGAGGTCCTGGGGTGTGTGGCCAGTGGGCCAGAGCTTGTGAGGGTTTCAAAGAGGGCACCCAACTAATAGCTCTGGTAGCTGTGAAAACCCCAGCAATTTGGGACAAAGCTCTCTCCTCTGGAAGCAGAGTTCTACTGGGGCAAAGAGCTCAAAAGTCAAGTAATTGAGTGGCAATATGAGCAAGCAGAGGAAGCAAACCAAGCACAGCATTCAAACCTTAGATTCCTTTTTTGAGGACAAAAAAGATCAAAGCATGGAACGGGAGGAAGACAACACAGTCAGAACTCCTGCACCAAAAGCTTCCAAGAAAAATATGAACTGGTTACAGGCCATGGAGGAGGTCAAGAAGGATTTTGAAAATCAAGTAGGAGAAGTGGAGGAAAAATTAGGAAAAGAAATGAAAAAGATGCAAGAAAATCATGAGAAGAGAGTCAACAACCTGACTGAAAAAAATAACACCTTGAAAAACAGACTAACTCAAATGGCAAAAGTAGGTCCAAAAAGCCAATGAGGAGAAGAAGGCCTTAAAAAGTTGAATTTGCCAGATGGAAAAGAAATTTCAAAAGCTCACTGAAGAGAATAATTCCCTCAGAATTAGACTGGAGCAAATGGAAGTTAATGACTTTATGAGAAATCAGGATACTATAAAACCGATCCAAACAAATAAAAAAATAGAAGGCAATGTGAAATATCTCATTGGAAAAACCACTGACCTGGAAAATAGATCCAGGAGAGATAATTTAAAAATTACTAGACTACCTGAAAGCCATGGTCAAAAAA
>CM053583.1:318247707-318278027 GCA_028627135.1 Pseudochirops cupreus | reverse complement strand
GAAGGCAAAAGGGAATGGGTCCACCTTACTCTCATTGAATTTGGCTTAAGGAGGGAATAACATACACACTTAATTGGGTATCTTACCCTACAGGAAAGTAGGGGGGAAGGGGATAAGAGGGGGGGATGATAGAAGAGAGGGCAGATTGGGGGGAGGGTAGTTAGAAGCACACACTTTTGAAAAGGGACAGGGTCAAAGGAGAAAATAGAACAAGTGAGAGGCAGGATAGGATGGAGTGAAATAAAGTCAGTCTTTTACAATATATCCACTTCGGAAATGTTTTGCATAACTACACATGTACAATCTATATTGAATTGCTTATCATCCCAGTAAGGGTGGCTGATGAGGGAAGAAGGGAAAGTATCTGGAATTCAAAGTTTTAAAATCACATGGTTTTTAAAAAAATTATTATTATTATTTTTTTTTTTTACATGCAACTGGGAAATAAGATATACAGGCACTGGGGTATGGAAATCCATCTTGCCCTACTGGAAAGCCGGAGTGGGGATGGGGGAGGATATAGGATAGACCAGAAGATTGGGGAAGGGGGTATTCAGTGAGATCGCTGTTTTGGGGTGGTGGGTAGGGGAAAGATGGGGAGAAAATTTGTAACTCAAAATCTTATGGAAATGAATGTTGTAAACTAAAAATAAACAAAAAAAATTTTTTTTAATGATGCAGTCTCTCTCCTAGTGCTGAAGAATCCACATGATACAATATGGAGATAGTAAACAAACTATGAATACTCAAGATTCATAATTACAGACACCTCAAGATCAAACTGAACAAAGAAACATGGATGGGAGGGAGGAAGGAAGATGGAGATTCAATAATCTTCGCTCATTTCTGGATAGCATATTGTATTCTTACCAGTGTCTTGGGCTCATTAGCGTTACCTGATCATCTCTGTCCACCTTACAGCTTCCTGTAGCTCCATCAGCCTTTCCTTATACTGATTACGTTCCATAAGGACACGGGCCATCTCTACACGGGTGAAACGGCGACGCTGGGCAATGGGAATGTTGTCCTGCAGGGGGGAGGAGCACTGCTGTTCAGCCAATGAGAGAGGGAAGGGGCTGAAGTTAGTACAGAAACAATCAGGAGTTTATAAACACATTGTTAGTTTCTTCCTGATTTGTGCTGTGCTTGTTAGCTCTAAAGCTACTCTAGCCACACTACCGTTAGCCACAGTGCACAGGGCAAGGAGTTAGACTGTCAGGGAACAGCTTGGACCCAATGCAGATCTCCCATGGATCTTCAGCAAGTGCAATGAGGCAACTCATGGGAGGGAGAAGGGAATGAAAAATAAGAGTACCTGGAATGGAAAGGGATAGGAATTCTGTCACTAGGCTATAGGAATTCCAAGAGCCAAGTTCATCTTTTCATGATCAAACCCTGGATCTTCCCTTAGGGAAGTGGTAGAGGGAGACCAATTAAGTCTTTGAACAGAGGCTAGATGATGACTACTTATTGGAGATACCACAGAGGGCATTCCTGCTCAATAATAAGTCAGACTAGATGACCACTGAGGTCCCTTCCAATTTAAATTCTATGACAAACTGGGTATCTTTTCCTCTAAACCACTATCTCACATCGGGTCCAAAAAGTTCCAAGCAGGAAATTAGTAGCTAAACAGATTAGAAAATAAGGCATTTTAGGGAAAGTTATAGGTTTAGGTCCTGTAGGGGTTCACATAAGGTCTAGAAAGGGGCTCACGTAGGGTCTAGGTAAGATAAAGGCAATAAACAGCAATAGGGCTACTCATTAATATGGAATGGGACTATATATCCTGCAATATAACCTATGCTCCTAAAATTCTAGGAGACTGGATAGGAAGGAAATAGTGATTATGGATGAAAATAGACGATACACCCAGTACGGATCCTAGCTATGCTTCCCACTGCTCAAGTGGTATGCTGGCACTCAACAATGTTTGATTTTGTTGCTGCGCTGAGTTTCTTCAGTAATTCTACTGCCAAATGAGGGAAGGGGACCTAAAATACTTCTGTCCACCTAGGATGGCTTCTCCAACTAGAGGATTTACAGCTACCAGTTTGATTTCTCTGGGAGGAAACCTTTACCCAATATATAACTCCTCACATACATCTTTTCACAGAATTAGGAAAGTGAAATATACACATGAAGATCAATAAAGCCTCGAAAGTCCTGGACCAAGAAGATTCCCCTTTATAAAAAAAAAAACTGTCCAAATTGCACCTGGGATAAGTTCTAGTGACCCTCAATCTCCCTTCCTCATCTTTAACTATTAGACTGTGGCAAAAATAAGTGATGCAGGTAACAAGAAGAGAGACTAGTCTCCCTTCCTAATACTAGGTCCTTCTAGGCTATACATACCTCCTAGCTTTCTCCTAGGTAGTTACTATTCTACTCAGTTTACCATTTTCACCTTGTGGAAGGGAAGGTAACTAAAGAGGGAAGGTCTTTGCTGAGGTCAATTAATACTCAACCTAGAAAACGAGGTGAGGCTATTGCTTTTTAAGGCATAGCCCTTAAAGTCTAAATATCTACAGACATATCTGCTTGACTGTCAGAAAATCTCCATTTGGGGTCCTGAGAATTGTCTCATGGGATTTGCCTCTTTTAGTCTCTGGGCCTTTTCACAGGGAAGAATGAAGACCTCAACACCTAGGGAACTAAAGTTGCTCTAATACTGAGAACAAATTCCTTAGCTAGGAATGAAAGAAACATGGAGCTTCAACAAACACACTATTGGGTAAAGGACCCTTAAATATAATTGGGTCCAACGACTATGAAGTTACTGAGTGTGGCCCACATCAACATTCTTTATTACTTAATAGTGCTATATAAAATTACATTGAAAACTACAACACCTGTCAGTGTGAATACCATTTGGCACACCAGTTAAATGGGGAAAGCCATAGTTCCCTGAATCTGCCTAGCTCTTGGGGGGCAGGAAAGTAATATTTTGAGATATAACCAAAAACTAAGTTTTGGCTCTAGTCAGAAAGTCATTGTGGCATTTGGCAGGAGACATTATAGATTGAAGGCTTGACGTAGACATTACACGAGGAAGCAAGTGAGAAGATGGGGAGAACTAATGGAAAAATGAATGTATGGAGAAAACAAACATACCCATTACCACCCATTCCCAGGCATTTTAATAATGAAATATACCAATTCTGTACAGAGATAGCTGCTTACATCCTCCACCTCTTCTTTGGGTTCACGTCGTGCAATGATGGCCTCAGACTTCACTCTATGGGGAGAAAAGTCAAATACAGGTGGTAGATAAGTTCAGGACACTGATTTTAAAGGTTTGATAGAGAAAAAGGGTCTAAGAAGTACCTTGAGTCCCATTTCTCACTATTGATAATCATTAAATATCATATTTTGGCCAAAATCTGAATTAATCAAACAGGCTCCTTTTTATTATGTCAGCCATTCCACAGACTAGATAAGGCTGGGAATAGGATCATAAATTTCCAAACAGACCCAGCTTTGTCTTGCTTCTCTGAGCGAGCTTGGAGAATACCTCTTCTGAAGTCAACAAACCAGAAGAGGCCTACTTTATGTCCCTTCAGGACAAAACCTTCAACTGAAGGTATTAACTTGAGTAACAGAACTTTTTCTTATCTTAATATTTTCTGGGCATACACCATGTTATGGAATGTTAATGGTAAAGAAAACACAGATATTTTGAATTGTAATTTCAATTGACACTTTGTCAGCTCTCTTGTTTTTCTGTATTTACCATTTATGCAATTAAGAAAATTCCTTTCTCCTTTCTTAAACCATTATGGGGATCATAAATTTGTGTGTCTCAGCCACCCTGAATTGTGATGGTCCTAAAACATACTTAAGCTCTCTCATCCTTTTGTTCAGGAGTCAGGACTTAGCTCCTGGCTCCTTGAGCAAGTTACTTACTGCTTGCTTTGGGGAATAAATTCTGTAACTGCATACCACTACTTGTTTGTCTCCTTTAACCAATTCTTAAATAAGGTCGACACTATTCGTTGTACTACTTGCAAGAGAGGTGAATGGGAATGGAATTCAATTTAGAAAAGAGACACAAAAGGATGCTGCTTCTGTGGAAATGTATGGAAGCAAGTCACAACCAAGATCTAGTATATCCCCCAAAATGCCACTTGGGGTCCTTAAATCCAAGCAGAGAGGGAGAAAAAGTCACTGCAAAGATCAACCCCACTGTGTGCTGTCAGGGATCTCTTTTTATCCTCTTTCAACTAAAAAAGGAGAGCAGAAAGAAGAACTAAAAAATCTATTCATATATGTATGTGTGTGTGTGTGTGTGTGTGTGTGTGTGTATGCATTCATTTCTATTTTTAAAAAGATAAAAAAATGGAATCCAGGAACTATGAGCCTAGAAAGAGAACTCTTCAGCCAGGCCCTAATTCAGCCCCTGCCAATGTCTCCAGGTGGGATTCAGCTTTAGGAGTACAGGCCTTTCCTTAGACTTAGTGAAAAGAAAGTGATCTCCGCAGAATGCAGATGAAAGAATACAGTTACAAAGGAGTTTATGAGAAAATACAAGAGTAATGGCAGAGGTAACTAACTCACTGTCTGAGGAAATAAAATAAAGGTTGGAAGGGTCTTACTTTCACATGATGAAATGAAGAGTATATTGGAAAAGGCATTAAAGAAGACTAGCTAGGTGGTGCAGTGAAGAGACCACTGGCCCTGGAGTCAGGAGGACCTGGGTTCAAATGTGGACTCAGACACTTAACACAAAAACTAGCCATGTGACCTTGGGCAAGTCACTTAGCTCCAATTGCCCTAACTTTCCCCTCCAAAAAGAAAAAAGAACTGGTACAGTCAAGTCAACAAGAGTTCATTGAGCACCTGCTATGTGTTCAGCACTGTGTTAAATGCTGCTCAAGAAGGGAACAATGAAATGGTGAGGCTTTTAGGTATGAGGAAGAGCAAGAGCAGTAAGAGGCTCTGTGAAGTTGAGGTAAAGGAAGACAAAGTGGCAACTATCCAATTTCTCTTTAAACAAATTTATCAAAGAAAGAAAATTATCAAATTTCCAGTCAAGCTGGAAAAAGGTTTCTGGTACTTCTTGTGTTTTGGCAAGATGACTTCGAATATTTCCTCCCCATCTGGTGACAGCTGCCACCCCTTACCGTTTGAGTTCCTCTTCTAGCTCCTTAACTCTGGTCTCCACTTTGGCTTTGGCCTGCTTTGTGGCTTCCAATTCTCCCTTCAGTACCTCCTGTTCCCCAGACAATTGGTCCACCTTGGCAATCAGATCATTCTTCACCACATTCAAAGCATTTCTTCAAAAAAGCAACAATGTAAGAAAATTATGTGAGATTACTTCTAGAGTACATAAAAAGTTTCAAAGAGAGGCCAGTCAGTTTTGTAGCTAAGTACTTCAGCAGCCCCAGAGATCAAATATATGAATTAGAGTCAGTGGTCAAGCTAAAGAAACAACTTACAAGGTTTATATATAAGTTTCTTCTTAAACAAAAACAACAAGGAACATCAGTGAATCTAGGACCCTAAGGATCTAGAAGATTGGTTGAGTCAAAGTTTAAAATGGGCAACTGTCCGTTAAGGAACAGAATACATTAACTGTCAAACATTTCCAGGTGTTGGCAGCTGATTGCTTGTGGGATAGGACATGCTTGGGGAGACATGCTCAAACCAGGGATCCCAGGTCCTGGTGAGAGAATTATTGAAATAGTCTAGAACACTAAATGAGATTTAAGAAGGTGCACTGGTCTCTTACTTGGTCTCCAGGAGTTGTGAATTCTCTAGCAATAGATTTCCCACTTCTTTGCCCATTCCTGAAACAAAAAGTAAGGAAGTTTCAACCATGCCTAGTCATGACTACCTCAGTAGAAAAAGAGCATTTACTTGTTAGCCCCATTCCCAGTGGATAGCCATTCCTTGGCTGTATTTAGAATGTCCTTCAAAAGAAAGATTTAAAGTCATCACTGACTGGTGAGGAAGGATACTTGGAGCAAACTTCAGTAGAAACAGTAACTAGGATTCCTTCCTCCTGGGTGTCCTTCTGAAGCCTCCTCCAATTCATTGTTTTCGGGATCAGATACATGGCCCTGTAGAGCTAACCACCCACTTTTTGGATGCCCCTTCCAGGGATTTTCCTAGGGACTCATAGTTTGAATCTCTAATAAGGGCTACATAGCCCCTGAGGAATGAGTAATCTCTCTTGGTCATAATCAGCTTTGTCCTCTGATCAGATAGCTCAAACTACTGACGAGAGGTTCTAACTTTGGAGAATGTGACAATACTTTTGGAATGAGAACTGAGAAAATCCAAATAAAATATTGAGGACTGAGGAAGGAGACCCTGAAGGGGAGGAAGCCAAAGGGCACTGGGAAGTAGGGAAAAATTCCTCTGGAGATGGGATCCTAGGGAAAAGCAGGGTAGCATCCATCAGTCTAGATTTAAAGAAACTATTTTATATTAGAACAGAGACTGTTGGATGAGATCAGACACCAAACTTGAATTTAAACCTATGCCTCTGCCCCAATCCCATGCTTCATAGGTATTATCCCTCACAGGAGCTTTTTAAAAATTTAAATTTTTAATAAACAAGCACAAAAAAGTCCCCAGTTCCCAAAGAGAATGGAAGTTGGTGCTATGGTGACAAGAGGATAGATAGGACAACACAGCACTTAACAAAGAACCCTTCCCCAGGAGATGGGATGGACACGGGATGGCAAATGCAGCTCTCCAGATTGGCTAGAAGCAGCCCAAGCTATGGGGGAAAAACTTTAAAAAAGTGCCACTGAATTTCAACAGACTGCCTTGACACTGCAGAGTGTGTTCACCCCCAGACCAGAGGAGAAGGGGAAGACACAATCTTACAACAGGGCAAGGACCACAGCCTTTTAGACAGTCTAATAAAAGTAGATGGGGATGGCAGGAAGGGAGGGGGGTGAGATCTCTCCCTCTGCATGGTCCCCAGAAAAACGAGGGGACCAGAGTTGGGGCTGCTTGTGGTCTTCTCCACCAGGTGGCATGAAAGACTCTTGAGCTCTTTAGGACCAGAGACTAAAACAAGACTGCTCCTAATCCTGGAGGTATTTGATGGCAGCACAAAATAAATGTACTAAAACCAGTTCTCTAGGAAAGGACAGTGGCATAACCAAATCTAGACTGTATACGAAAAAAACCACAACAACACCTTGTTTCAGCCTCAGTCCTTCTAGTCACTTCCTCCCACTTCTCCAACCCCATCCAAAAAGGAAAAAAGAAAAAACACGAATAAAAAAAGTAATGCTTTACATCTGAGAGTCCCTGGTATCTCCATTCTGACCTCCTCTGCCATGGAAGTAATGGCATCGTTTCTGTCTTTGCAAAACAAAGAGCAGGCCCCAGGCCACAGTATCCAATAGTACTTATTTTAGAGAGTGCTTACAAGAACAGGGCATTTTCCTGAGTTAGTGAAGCGTCAGAGGTCTTCAGAGCTGGTCTCCTCTTAGGAGGAGACTTGAAATGCCCTGACCCATCCAGCCTCAGGCAAATATGACAAGACAGTACAGTACAGAGACCCCAGGAGATATGAAGGAGAGTCAGCGTGGGGAGCCTACAGAGATTGCCTCAGCCATTATGAAAATAAGGCAAAGGGGAGAGATAGTCTGGAGAAGAGGCTTCTCTGAAGAGCCCGCTGCAGGCCTAGCAGGAGAAAAACAGGACACTCCAAGCAGCAGAGCAGACACGCACATGGGGAAAGAGTCCCACACCAACGACGTGGAGCCCAGACTGCAGACTATCTCCACAAAGGCCCCGCCACCACCACTACTACACCCTTTCCATGCAAAACCCAAATCACAAAACCCCATGGAGCATGACAAGATGTTGGGTGAAGAGGAAAAGTCAGAAACTGGAAAAAAAACCATACACTTAAATATGGCCTTTGCCTTACCAAAAAAATCATCCCGCACTATGAGAGCCGTCCCAATCCCATAGGAAGGAGTTGGGGAAACGGGGAGGAAGAAAGGGAAAGAAAGGAAGGAAGAAAAAAACAAGCAGCCATTAAACAACCATCATAATTAGAAAACCAAGCAATGAGTCATAGTGCTCATGGGTTACTTCATTTTGGAAAAGTATTATAGAGGAGGGGATGGATGGGAAGGAGAGGATGAAAAACAAGATGGGGGCAGGGGGAGTGTTGGATCCTTCTTCCTGACATGTCAAGGTATTGATTTTTGAGATTTAGGAAGAATTCAAT
This sequence comes from Pseudochirops cupreus, assembly GCA_028627135.1. Lineage (NCBI taxonomy): Eukaryota > Metazoa > Chordata > Mammalia > Diprotodontia > Pseudocheiridae > Pseudochirops > Pseudochirops cupreus. The sequence goes on along the minus strand of CM053583.1, from coordinate 318,269,824 downwards.
ACATTTGTTCCCTTCTTCACTATATTAAGAACTACTAGTCGTATGTGAGGCAGGGAAAAGTCTGAGGGAGAGTTAGAAATGAAATTAAGTATCTTGAAATTTCTGAGTTGCTTAGGCCATTTTTAGATAGAGAAATAATTCTGAACCAGGGAGAGATGTACATGCTAGCATTCTTTGGCTACAGAGTTTGGAAGCCCAGGATTTTCTTTCTAGGAAGGGAAGGAGATGGCATCTTCCTGCCCACAAAGCAAAGAATGATCTGGACTATAGCAAAAAAAAAAAAACAAACCAAAATCAAAAACAACAACAACAAAAAACCAGGCAATCAAGAGCACCTTCTGTTTTATTTGGGAAGAAGGACTCCTAAAAAAGTCTAGGTAAGTAACCGTATCATAGGACACTACAGGCAAGCCTATGACTGCTGTTATCACAGAGTGCTTACCTTCTGAGAGTAAAGCCTAATCTAAGCTAAGAGAGGAATACAGCAAATCAGGCGACCTTTCAAAAATCTTTTGATAAATTTAATGCACCTACAGTAAGGCATCCCCTTTTATTCCATTACCTCAGCACATTAATGTTCTAATATGGGGGGCGTCTTCCTTAACAGGAGAGAGATAATTAGCACTGCAAACCCCGTTAAACCTGAGGGACAGCACCAGTGGAGCTGGGGGAGCAAACCAAGGAGGCTTACTAAGCCACAGGTGGTGGGACCAAGGCCCCAGCCAGCGGGCATTTGGGTATGTACCACATCATTCTATCTGAATTCACCAAGTGGGGAAAGGAACCCAAAACAAGTAAGGACACTGAACAGGAGAGATACACACCTGAGAACTCCCCTATGGGCCATGTCCATCGAAGCACAGAGAGACAAGGGGAAAAGGAAGTGACAAAAAGGTCAATCGGTGACTGAAACCAACAAAATAAAAAGTTTTTGTTAAAGAAAAATTAACAATGATTCGGCCATTTCAATGGTAAAGGGTATGAAGAGTAAGAAAAAAGGCTGTCTAGTCTATCTTGGTGTCATAAGGCTACCCAGTGGCAGAAATACAAATGTAAAGGTCTCACAGGGAAATCAAGAGCTAAATGGTCTCAGTAATCCAGAATCTAGGTTTTCAAATACCACCAGAGGAACTGAGTTGTTCCATTTCCTATTCCATTTTGCTCTTCCCTGGAAGGCCTGCTCCTATTTCCCTCTGATATCTTCTCACCATGGCCTGAGGGGGCCTACAAACTGATTTTGTGGGAAATAAACCTGTCCTCTCAATGACCTGTGAAAAGCTCTAGCAGGCAGTTTTCCCACACAGCACTGCCAAGGTCTGGAGCCTTCTAAAAGGTTGAGAAGTAGCATAATACAGGGGAAAAAGCACTGTCTCTGCAGTCAGCACGCCTGCCTCTGCTGCCTGTCTGACCGTGGCCCCAAGTCACTGGACCTCTCTGGACCTCAGCGTCCTTATGCGTAAAACAACATTTGATTAGACAGCTGCAGATGTCCCTTTAAAATCTAGATCGAGGATCTTCACTGGGATGAGAAATCAGTAACTTACCAATAATATCTGTTAATCCACTTCTTCATTTTGAAGTACAAAGAATCCAAGAAATACAGGCAATTTGAAGTAATGGAAGAGAAAGTCCTATCTCACACTTGCTAACCTTTGTCCCCTACTTCCAGGCAAAGAACGAGAGGTAGTAAGGCAATAGTTGGGGGATATGCAGGTGGTGTGGGGTGTGACATAAATATTATTTGGGCAGGAGAACAAGAACACCAGAATTTTAGGACTGGAAGGAACCTTAGAGATTATCTGATCCAATCTCCAGAGTAGTGCCGAAAGAATTTTAGGACTGGAAGGAACCTTAGAGATTATCTGATCCAATCTCCAGAGTAGTGCCGAAAGAAAGGCTATAGGGAAGGAGAGTTTGGAGTTACTGCTTATACTCTTTCTCTGTAGAATTAAGCTCAAAAGGAAAAAAAAAAGGGAAAAATGTAGTTAAAGATCTCTATGCATCTTCCCACATAGGAAAGAGAAAGGCTGCTTCTGTAGGAGGGCTTGATTAAGAGAGGCCTTCCTGCAAAATTGCTACTCTCCTTCCTAGGAGAGGAGGCATGGATTTGACAAATGTCTTTGCTTTTCATCTCATAACTGCATAGCCATCTAAAAGACACATGAAAAAGAAAAGGGCTACCTAACTTTAAAGCTCAAAGTAGGTGCAAACAAGGCAACTCTTCTGATTTCCGTATGAAGGATTCAGCAGAAGAGGGAAAATAATAAAGGAAACTCAAGTCTGGAGAAGACATTTTCCCATTATGTCAGTTATTTACTTACTAGGAAGTACTTACTGAGCACCTACTCTAGGGCTATGAAGGGATAAAAGAAACAGAAACCAAGGCCCTTAACATCAAGGAGCTTATTAGATTGGTAGCATGAAATAACAAGATAACACATATTTAACTGGTAAATTGTACTATATGGACAAGAAATAACAAAATACTGGGAGACAGAAGAGACCAATTTCAGCTAGAGGGGTCCATAAAGATTTAACGGAGAAAACTCAAAATGGAGTCTCAGGTGATCCATTTCTCCTTTCACGAGGGTTTTCCCCATGAAGGCAACATGGCTGTCTTTGGGACTTGAAGGCCACGAGTCACCATCCTCTGCCCTAATGACTAGACAAGTTTCCATAAGGAGGCAAGGGAGTACTGAATCTGAGCTAAGTGCTACTTGCTTTTTGTTGATTATCTATATTATGGCTAAATAAAATTTCTTTTGCTAACTATCGAATGACCTATTAGTGTGTCTTTGTTTCACTTCAACAATGAACCTAATCAAACTGTACTCTTACAGAAACCCTTTCTGGCCCTTTCCTCTCCTTCTTCCTCTGCCCACACAGGGTATATAATGCCCTTACCTGTGGGTGTTTTGCCCAAAGGAATGTACATTTTGATTGCTGAAACCTGGAAAAGATATCTTTGGGGTTTATTTCTTTCTTAAGGACCAAGCCTTAAACCCAAATCACTCTGGCTCTCATAGACTGGCCAACACTGAGTACCAGCCCAAACCCCACCAGGTCACTGTTTGGGCCCATAGGGCTCAGAATGAATGTAAACAGCAACTGTTTCCATTTTGGCCAGAAACCCTGAGGGTCTTCCCTTTTCAGACTGATTTTTTTTTCTTTGTGACTAGGTCAAAGAGGCCACTCAGCCTCATTTCTTCTCTAGCCTTAATCACTGATCGGGTGCAACCTCAGTCAAGACCTGAAAGACCTCAGCTTAAAAAGGTCTCCCACTGCATCTCCAGTCCCCCTAATCTATATCTGGCCCCTGGGCTCAGATGGCTCCAAAGGAGAAAGTGAAGTTGGTGACTTTGCACAGCCCTCCCTTGCTTAAATCCAATTCACTTCCAAGTCATGACATCACCTTCCTGATGTCAAGGTCCTCTTTGAAAAGAAGGACAAGCAACCATACTTCTACCTCATAGAGCGCCTTTTCCTTTAAGACGTGGCTCAGCCATCATCTTTCACATACGGCCTTTCTTGCTACTCCCAGCAACTCGTGTCCTCTCCCACACTCCTCTACATTTAACCTTGATATATATTTGCATTTTATTTTCTATTTAAGCTGCATATATTTTTATACGCACTTGCTGTCTTCCCCATTAGAATGCAAATTCATTGTAGGAAAGAATTGTTTCATTCTTTGTATTTGACTCCCTAATGACTATAGAAGGTACTTAATACTTGTTGATTGATTACAAATGGTAAAAAATCTACAGGGACACTCATTCAAAGGCCTAAAAGTCCCAAGTCAAAGGATTAGTGTGCTGTGGAGAAGTGTGCTCAGGCTGCAAATTCAGTCAACAAGCAGTTATTAAGCACCTATTTTGTGCTAGGGACTAGTCTAAGCAAGCATTGGGAATACAATTAAAAAGGCAAAAAACTAACCAAACTAACACACCACCACCACCACTACCAAACTCCCTGCTCTCAAGGAGGTCCAGTTCAATAAAATATGAAAGTATGATTCAAAAAGGTGAGATAAACTATGTAATTTCAAATGACATGATCAGGGAGGTCATGGATCTAGAGGATGTCCAAGAGAAAGAGATCCCCTCAAGGCCATCTGGTGATGGATACCTCATCCAAAGAGTGAGAACAAGGCAGTCAGGTCCATCCACCCACTGTTGCCAAGAAATGTTTCCTGTCAATTGAAACAATCCGGCTATCAAGTCCCTAGGATGGACAGTGGGAAGAAAGAAGAGGAGACTCCACTCAGCAGTAATACTCTACAGCTGTGCACTATTCCACTCTGCTACCAGCCTGGGACAAAACCAAGTTGAAAGCCAAAGTAGAAGAGAACAGGGCCTATTCAACTTATCACTAGCTTAGGTTTTTTAGCCAGCTGGAGATGTTACAGTTTCTGATGATCAGATAGCACAATGATGGGATGCCATGTTCCCTTAAGTTGTTAAGCCTCCAATACAGATTATCAACAAATCTGTTGCAGGTGATGTAATTCAGTGTGGTTGAGCCTTGCTTCATAGAGTATATAGGAACAGGTGGAAAAGGGATAAAATCTTTGATGCTGTCAATAATTATGATGTGTAAGCATGTCAAACTCCCAAAGGCAAACTATTTTGATAAAGTTTTGGTACTAGTTTGGTAGCTCTAAGCTGGGCTTGGGCAAGGGAGTTTCCAAGGACAGTCAACAGGGCAGTGGTGTGCCAGTGGGGCTAGGAGCTAAAGGTCATTTGCTTGAAATGGCAGGTGATATAGAATATATCATAATATAAGCTCTTTGAGGGCAAGGACTGTTTCATTTTTATCTTTGTATTCAACCATGTATGTAGAAGATGTTTAATAAATGTCTATTGAGTATACAGCAGTTCTAACCAATGGATTTTATGTAACAGCAGGAATAGGGAAGACACTAGCAAAGATTAGGGATTAAAGTTTCTTAATATCCCACTCAAACCTGTAGCAAATGGATCTTTTGAGTTACTAGGCCAAAATGAAGCATATACATGTCTATGGTCTTGATCAGTGTAGTAGCTGCTTTACCCTGGGACAATATAAGGCAGCAGTTCTCAACTTGTGGGTTATGTTCAATTTGTAACAATGGAAATACATCCTGCATAACAGATATTTACATTACGATTCATAACAGCAGCAAAATTACAGTTATGAAGTAGGAACAAAAATAATTTTATGGTTGGAGGTCACCACATGAGGAACTGTATTAAAGGGTGGCAGCATTAGGACAGTTGAGAACCACTGGCATAAGTTCTATAAAGTTGCTCAAGTTGTATTAATGTAGGGTCAATATTTGGCAAATGGTTGGGGACTATTAGCTTGACCAGTTGAATCAGATAGCTCATTGAGTTGTGTCTGAGGGATGGGGCCTGGGCAATGGGTCAATCAGAGTCACTCCTCACCAAACTTGTATTGGCTTTTCTAGATCTTGTATAGGAGGCCACTTTTACAAATGTATCCAAGGTACGTGGCCTGGGGCAAAATCAGAGAGAGATTAATCTCTATGTCAAAGCTGTGGAAGGCTAGGGACACTTAAAACCCTGAATAGAGTATAAATTCTTCCCCGAATTGGTTCATGAGGGCATCCTGAAGGTGCTAACATATTCTACTGTCGAGCCATGCTTTTCCTGCACTTGACCAATTTGTTGGTGGAAGTCCTGTGCTATAGTGGGGTTTCAAAAATGGGCTAATGCTCTGACATTTACTAGCAAAAGCTGTGTGTAGTAATGAACATTATCTCCCAGATAACCTTTGATATCAAGAATCTTATTTGATCAATAGCAGAACTTCATTTCTAACTGTATATTTGTATAACTGTATAACAGAAACTGGTCAAGTCTGAGGATAAGCACTGACGATTCCTTAGGGGAGCGCATTCATGTGGGGTATGGGAAGGCGCCAACTCATCTATTGTTGTAGCCAGTGGGGATGCTCCTTCATTGTCACAACCTGCCTCCACAAGTCAGTCTTTTCTAGTTATGATTCACTTCCTCTAAGCCATAAGTATAGCAAACAAGCTCTCAGGGCCTGAGATCAGGGAAAGGGAAGTTTATTGGAATGGAGGAAACCAGGTGTCACAGTTAGAGGCAATATCAGCTTGTTAAAGTCTTCATAGTTCAGAACCTTAACACAAAAGTGTAAAGAGATTAATCCTGAAGTCTTCTGAGGACAGACCAGGGGCAGGAACACAGAAAAAGCCGAAGGTAAGCCATGCAAAGCTCAAGAGAGCTACAGACAAAGAGTTTTTGGAAACTATTTTTAAATATACCTTCCTACAAACCACTAGTGACTCTTAGCCCCTTCTCTTGGTGCACCCACTGTTTAGACATAGTCCAGTATGTCCAAATGCCTTGGGCTACCTTCCCAGATGCTGGGACAGTCAAGTTTCAATGCCAAGTTCAAGTTTACTGGTGAAATGGGAGTCACTTAGAGGTCACAGGTTTTCCCAGAATCCCATAAGCAGAGCATTTCACTAATCTGAAAAACCTAATGTTATCTGCTAATTTGAAGGTTTCCCTATCACTTTCCCTTCCAGTCCATTTATAAAAATTAAAAATTCTAAGTAAGGCTGACCTCAGCACTGATCCCTTGGGTAATCTCACTGTATACACTATTTCAGGTATACACCTGCTTTCCTCTCTTTATTTCCTGTCTCTATAACAAAGGCAGCATGACTTGGCAGAGAAAGGGAGTTAGTCTCAAAGCCAGGAATGTCTGGATCTAGATCTCATCTCTGATATATCCTAGTGTATGTATTTGATACATGCTGCCCATGTGGCCCTGGACAAGTCACATAACTGCTCAGTGCTCTTGATAACTAAGACTATACAGAGAAGGTATCAACCTGAATAAGGAGGAGTTTCTTCACTGGGTAATTCACCATCCCACTTCTATCTTTCTCTATCTCTAAGAAAATTCCCTACAATCCTAGGGTGACTCAATTATTTTAAGAGTCTGAATTAACTTTATGAAAGGCCATTTGAAAAGCAATGGACATCATTTCCACAAGTTATCTTCATCTATGTCTTTACTCTAGTAGTGAGTGATCAGACATGATTTTCTCTCATAGAAATAGGCTTCTTTTCTCACAAAAGTTGTTTGCTGAAGTATTCAGTAACACCATTCCTTTTTTCAGATTTTGACAGCTTATTTCAAGGAAAGTGGCACTCACTGTGTACAGTTCCCAGGGTTCCTTCTTCTTTATTATTGTCCTTTTATGTTTTATAGATAAGGAAATTAAGATAAATAAAAATAGATGATAATCACAACATAAGGAATAAATAAAACATGTCATTTCAGGGAATTTGCCAAAAGAAATCCTTCTCCTGCACCAAAGTACTAATCAGCTCATAGTTTTAGGGGAAAGAAGGTTTGGGGCAACACTACATGGGATAAAATAAAGTAAAGCAACAGCCAGCCCCTTAGAGAGGATACTCTCTATACTGTGGATGACTGGGGTGGTAACAAGAGGAAAGAGCACACAGAAAAGGAGAAAAGGGCTGAAGAACAGTACAGTATAGTACAGGTCTACAGGATGTTGGTCCCAAACCATGAGTCAAGACAAGTCTGAGAGATACACTGCAGTTAGGTTCAGTGGTTCTGTCAACTTAATCATTTAAACTGGCAGGAAGACAAAAGCTAAGGTAAAGTGTTTAATAATAAAATCCAAGAAATTAACTTATTTATAATTCAATACTCTAAGAATTTGTCGCTTTGTCAATATGGGCACTCCCTACATTGACAAAGTCATTATGCTTTAGTAGCAGTCTTTGTGAGTTGCTGCATCCAAATAATCACCTCAAAACAAATAGGATAATTCTTCTCCCACCTTGGATAGGCAGGTGCTCTTACAATAGGCATACAGTCTGTCATAGTGCCTAAACCCAAAGCCTTTCTGTATACCTGTGGTAAACCCAGAGTCACCATAATGATGCAATGAAGGAATAACTCAATGCAAATCCATGGAATACCTTAATAAAATATCTTTAACTGAAAGTAGTTTAAAATATCATTATTACATTGTTTAGAGTTGCTAAATCTCTTCTTTCTGTCTACTTTGAGACGTAATTTTTCATAGTCTCATGACCACTACCTCAGAAGACAAACTGTCCTCATAAAAAAAAGTTCAGTAATTTGCTGTGTTTGATGAATGACACCAAATGAATAGCAATTAAGCAATACTGGAAGGGAAATTTAGAATGACACAAATATAGTTTGATATTAAGAAGGTTCTTTCCATAACAAATTTTTAAATAAAAAACGGTTTTTAAAAGAATACATGTTCAAACATTTGAAGTGAAAAGAAATTCCACTTTTCCTTGGTGTTAATTAAGCCTGAATGGAAAAACTGATCATTTCAGGCCCAAAGAGTCTCTTCAGGTAGGATGGAGTTCTGGTACTGAGCGCTATAAAAATGTATCTATATACATTCCCCACCAGTCACCAACTGCAGATATATTCACTTTTAAGCAGGCTGTGAGGTAGACACATAGGCTGAAAAAAACTGGAACAACCCAAACTGTGGCCTACTGATCTTCAGTTTATGGCAATATCTACGAAGACTAGTAGGCCACTATAGTCAACTGTATGATCCAACCTCTCTGAATTTAGATCAGAAAATACGCACTTCATTGTTGGATGTGTACAACTACAAATGTCTAAGCACCTAAGGGAACGACCAATAACAGCACAAGGGGGTTGAATATGAAGACATAATGAAGTTTAAGGACACCCCGAACAATAGTAAGGCAGAATGGCATCAAGTATACTACATAAGAACTGCCCACAGCAGGGAGACTCTGCCTTGAAATCATAAGAAGTCGGGCCACTTTACTTCATGCCTTAGAAAAAAATATACTAGAGATGAGCAGATGAGGCAGAACAAAGATATCACAGGTAGCAGATATCAAACTAAAGAATATATTAATTAATTAATATTAATTAGCTGGATCCAACACAGAGTGGTTGCTCAAGGTACACTTAAATGGGAGACCAGCAGCAACAGATTTCTTGGGCCATAAACCACATGAATTAGATCATGTATAAGGAAAAAGCCAATCTCTTTAATCCTCCTGGCCAGCAAAAAGAGGCCAAACTACATTATTATTCAAGTGAACATCAACTTGTATCCTGGAAGGACAACAAAACAGGGTTTACTAAAGGGAGGTTGGAAGACATTCTGGATCATATCAACTAGAAGAGTCAAAGAAGGAAGTCAATTTTAAGACAGTTTAACTTTAAGGAAGTCAATTATAAGACCAAAAACACATAAGCCTATATATACTAAATTCAATGATGCATTGAAATGTGACACTCATAATTTTGATCACAGAGGATATAGACCTTTTGCTCTAGTGGCTCTCAATAACATTTATGGTCAATGCTGGTTTTTCTGTCTCAAATAGTAGATACACTAGAAAGTATGTGAGAAAAATTCTATATCTACTTTGAAGGTATTTGTTTTTTAGCACAGAAGGAAGGAAAGATAAGTACTGAGCAAGAAACTTTAAACAAGAAACTTTCTAAAGAGATGCTCTTAGTCCATTTTAGAAATTATGGTGACATGGAAATTATAATAAAAGTCTTATAACATTTTAATATTTGGGGGATGTCTTTCCTAAGACTTTTCTTTGGAGAAGCACAGCACACTGAATATACCCAAGATTTCTTATCCTCTAGGCATTTCACTGGTATCAAGGGGAACTGTGGGATGGACAAAAAGGGATCTGTTTTAGGTTGCTGGCCAAAACCTTTACTCAAAGTCTACTTCTCCAAAAATGTTCTTACCACAGGGCTGTTGAAAGGTCTATTTTATATGAAAAGCTACATCATACAGTCACAAAGAACAACTTTTACCTAGTAGGTCTGCACCTTCATCCACATCCCCAATGACTTCAGAACCTGCTGTAGATAGCTCATGATATAGAGAATCAGTGTTGATACCAAAAGCCTTGTTGACAATTCCTTGAGTTGGACTGTAAGGAGAAAAAAATGCACGTGCACACACACATATGTGCACACACACAGAGAATAGGGTTAGTTTGCAATATTGGTATGGAACACTATTATAGGTTTATTAAATGCCTTGTGTAACTTTCATTAAATGACCAACATTGCTCTTTCAGGTTACAGACATAAAACGGGAGATGTCTCTCACTCAGAGACAGTGGCCTGAAAACTAATTAGCGCATTAGGCAAAGAAAAGCTAAAACACAGGAGGGGAATAGCTTTGACCGAGTTCACCAAGGTAGTTAGAAGTAGTAGCCAATTCTCAGTCTATTTATCTAATTCATTAGAACATGCAGTTTCTCATGGAGAAAGTACAAATAAAAAGCCAGCCCACTTAAGACTGGAAAAAGGGGGAGATCTAGAAGTGATTATTGTACCTATTTCCAGTACGTTCCAATCGAGGTTCCTGGCACATGTCTAGCTCTGGTGTGGAATCTATGATGTCTTGGACATCAGACCATTCATCACTACTGCCCATCCCTGTAAGAGACAAAAGGAAAATTTGTGATTCATATTTAATTACTGAGATAAAGGACTCTTACCACAGGATTATTCTAAGAAATTTCAAGAGACAAGGTCCTGGATCACTTGCTAGGGCAGGAATTGTCAGGAAAGAATTTTTCCAAGTTGGCCAAGAGGACAGAAAAACCTAACAGACACATGTGTGTACGGGAGAGACAGGAATGTTATTTGCGTTACTGGGTGTCACAGAGTAAGGGAAAATGTTTGCGCTTATGATGCATGCAAAGATATTCAAACGCATAATGCCAGATATTGCTGGATAACCAATAAAGATTTGATTGAGCAACTGAGTGAACTGTGTCATTATTTTTATAGTTAAATTTTAGTAGAAAACGCCCCATCTTTCTTTTTGCTTATTAATTAGATCGCAGTCTTGTATGAAAATGAAAGATGCCTATTGAATAAGAGCAGTCCACACAAGCCAAAACCTGAACAAAGACTCTAAGCTATCCTTCAGTATTGGGCTTTTAGAAGCCTTTAGAAGAAAACAGACTAGAAGATGCCTGTTGCTTATGCACTTCCCCAGGTTGCACATGGCTGAGGCAGGAGACTACAGTACCTATGCTGACATTCCTCATTTCTTGGGTGACTTGCACTTCCATGTTGCGACTGTTGCGTTTCTCTCTTGCACGTTTGCTGTTCTTCGATCCAAGACCATAGTCCCCTAAGGGCTGTAGACTCTCATTCAGGGGGGTGACAGCAGCAGAGGGCACTGAGGATGTTGGTGTATTGGACTTGGTGCCAGTGGTGCTAGGTGTGGCAGCAGCAGAAGACTGGCCTGATTCAGACATCTCATCATGTGGACACTAGGATAGAGGACAGAGGAGGAAGACAGGAAGTACTTCTATGTGTTTCCATTACTCTCCAGTTCTATGATTTGGTCACTGCCTTTGAGTACCACAATTAGCATCAGACCTCACAGTCACCAATCAAAGACTACATAACAGACAGCTGCAGTGGCTATGTGAGGCCCTAAATTTGGCTGAATTACCAAGTTCTCTTCATGGTGAGTCCCAAACCGCCATGTTTCTTGTCGACTATTAGGAGAGCAATTAAAGATTTTGAGTTCTAACATGACATAAAAAAAGCTTTATTTGATCTAGGAAGAGACATTCCTTGGGAAGGAATACAAGGATATCTTCAGTCCCACATCACCATGGAATATAAGCTATTTTATGTCTTACTTAAGACATTATATATCTTTATTTCCCTGGGTTAACTATATTTGGGTGGTTCAAAGGGAGTAATATCTGCTTTTGCTTGGTTAATGCCTCTCAGAAATGAGAAGATTGCAAGTATCAGAAAATAGTTTTTCTTAGTTATGCCATCTGCACTTCAGTGGTTTGGGACTTGGCATTCAATGTCATTGTTCCACAATACAATCAAACAATTCAGAATGTGATGAAGATGAACACTGCATGAAAAATGGCAATGCAACCCTTTGCAGCCAGGTATCAGAATTAAATTGTAGTCCAGTATGGGAGAAGAGTAACCAAATTGAGGGGTTAGGGGAGAAGGCTGACCTGAGTAGATAAATGGTTTTTTCTGGAAACCAAATTACCATAGCACTATAACCACTGAAGCGGGAAGAATATTATTAGGTTATTACATAAAGACTAGTTAAGTTTCACCTCCTTAACGAGAGTAACTATAAATACTTGAGAGACTTCTACAATTTCCCAATAGGAAAAGAACCTTTCTTCATTTTCAGCCAGTATCATGGGATATGATATAACCTAGCAACATCAAAATGTGTACCTTAGTCTTTTGGTCATGCTATATGCTAACGACAAAAAGTATTCCATAAAGTCAAAAAGCTAATTAATATCTAAGTTGTAACATCCCATTCCTATCTAAATACTAGGCCTCAAAAATCACTGCTGATTTAAATATGGTACAATTCTACTTTTATGGGATGAGACATGACTAAAATTGTTATGAAAAAACCCAAACTGTAATTAGCAGTTTATCCTAAGAATTTTATTTTCTAAATGCCATTTGAATTGAGAGATAAAAATGTGTCAATTTCTTAATGAATTTAAGATGGAGGAAAACTTCAATACCATATACAGGCTCGTAAGTCAAATTTTTGCTCATCGTTATAATTTTTAAAAATCACACATCTGTTAACTAGTATTATATACAATCTGGACACAATCTCTTTATTCTTACAGTAACTGACTTCATTCTCTCAATAGAGACCTTTCAGGATCCTGCACACCTTCCATTCTTCCTTGTCAGTATCTATAAAGTATCCTCCAATTCAAGTTTATAAGGAAAGCAGCTGCTTGCCTCTTGGGCAGAATAATAAAATATATAACTGACCTAAGTATGTGGACTCATGTTACTGTCATTTCTGGGAGAGAGGTGAGATATCATTTATAAGATAAGACATTAAGGAGAATTTCCTAAAAAGTAAAAGTTTTTATAAATTGGGAGAGGTAAAAAGATGGTAATCTCCTTTAGAGGTTTTAAATAACATAATAAATTCTCGTCTAGGCATTTCTTGGGTAAAAGTTCTGAGTGAACTTCCAGCTTCAGATGATCTTTAGTGGTAGTTATTTCTTTAAAAGTGAATAACCCTGCATTTTTCTCTAGCTATCTGAAAGCTACCAGAACTTGTCAAGTAGCAAATAAGAGTCAGGACAAATGTTCCTCCTAAGATTTCACTTGCTGGCTTTGTCTAACAGGTATGTTTGATCTATGTTTAGGAGACCTCCATTAAAATTCTGAACTCTGTCCATTCCCTTTGTAGTAGTTTTGTGTTAATATTTTAGATCTGCTTTCTGTGGTCTTAGTACCATATGGAAAAAAAATGCTCTTTCTGCAAAATGGAAAGAAAAATAAATCACCAGCACAAAAACAATTAATGGATGACTAAATTTTCACATCAACCTCACCTACTCCCATACTTCCTGGCCACCCCATGTTTTGCGGCTGATAATGGGATGGGAACATCTCTCCTCCCACTCCTTCTGCCATTCTTGCTGCAGCTGCTGATATATGGGGGAGATAAGAATGTAGGAGGTAGGACAATGAGGAACTCCACTGAATAGGGTGAGAGAAGTGATGCATGTGATGGAAAGTATGCATATTCGGTCAAGTTTCTCTTTATCAGCTTTGTCCCCAAAGGAGACATTTTACACAGCCTCTTCATAATAACCCAGCAATTTACACTGCAGAAAATCAAGGGACTCCTGGCAAATGTGGCTTACCATATTAGTAAAATGTAGGGATTCTTATTTACAAAGAAACCTCCCAGATGCCATTCAAACTCACTATTACCCTAAAGAGCCACCACTTACCCAAAGGACACTCTCCTTGGCCACCACTTACCTAAAGTCAAACCTCTCAACCTCCTAAACATCAATGTGTGTAGCAGTGGCCTCCAAAATGCATTGCAAAGGACCAAAATTCTTAGCAGTCATTTCTCACCATGAGTAGTCACAACTGTTTGGTTAAAACACTGAAAATACAGTACATAAAGAACAACAAAACACATTAAGGAGTTAAAAAAACAAAACAAAAAAAATATTAAAACCTAATGCATGAAACCAAAAGAACAAATAAAACTTAAACATAGTAACATTGAAAAAAAAATCAAAATTAAATAAAACAAATCTGTGGAGCCAAACTTAAAGACTAAATAATGAATGGAAGACTATTTAAGGTGAAAATTCAGGACAAAGAAAGGATGCCAGAGGACAAAAAAGTAATGAGAAGTGTCTAAGAGACATGAAGTGGATCCTCGTTGTCATTGCAGGGGAAAGCATGCAAACCACAAAGCTTTCTAGCTACTTTGCTGACTGCTACTCCAATATACCTTCAATTCAATTCAATTCACCACACCTCTGTCTATTACATGAGTCACCTCCATGAAGCCCATTTTAACAATGAGGTACACGAAGAAAAAAAACAGTAAGCCTGAAATGACTAATCAAGTCCACGACATAACCAATATTAAACTTAGGATACTAAAATTGTTTCATTCCCTTATTTTGCTGCCCTCTCTGCCTGAATGCCAGTATCACATCAGTGTGATACACATTACTCTGAGTGTGTGTGTGTGTGTGTGTGTGTGTGTGTGTGTACATTATCAAACCCACAAAAATCTCAGAGACATCCTCACCACCTAGCACAAAGCAGAAACAGAAGAAAATAATGCAATAGCTTTTCTAAAAAATTTGCAGGGTGCAGAAACAGTCCAGAGCCAAACTGAAAACTAAGAGGATAAACGGACAGTCAAAAAGGAGACTGACATAAGCTCTCCTCACCTCAAACTCATCAGCTATCAGCCTTGCCCTACTCATTCAAAGGGAGAATCTATCTGTTCTTGGTTTTTAAAGGATGCCCCAGATAGAACTTCTAAGAAACCTGCTTCACCAGGGTTTCCATAACCTTGTCTCAGTGCCATCTGCTACAAGCCAGCACCTACTATAAAATAACTTCCTTCATTATGATGAAGATGGCACAAAGCATGCTTTGCAACTCAATTCTGAAAGGTGAAATCAGCTTATAGATCAAAACTAGCAACCACTGAATGACTAGTGTTATTCAGTAACACAACTAAGCCATTTTTACATAGTGAAAAGTTAAAAGGTTTGGTTTTATTGAAGTATGGATTGTTATCTACATTCAGAAATGGGTTCAACAGGTACCTCACTAGGGGGATTCCAGTCTCCCAATTCCAGGTTATAGCATGGGAAGTTAGCATAGCGAGAGTAGGAAAGAGATAATGTCTTTCCTTATTCTGAGCTCAAACGCCAGCTCCAGATGCATGCAGCATATCTGATTAGAAAATGAGTTACTGGAATCTGCCAGAAAGAAGGTAAAATGCTCTCCAAGCTGTAGTTCAAATTGGAATATACAATGACCTGCTCCATAGGAGCACAGAATTGACTCTATCCTTCTCTTAGTCAATAGCCTGATATGGAACATTAGTTTGGGGTGTGAGAAGTGGAGGCAGTTGAATTTACTGTTAGATCAGTCCTGTTCTAAACATCAAACACAGGTTGGCTGCCAAAAATTCATACTATAACACCAGCTGCAATAACCCAACCTCAGGAAAGCAGCTCTAAATAGAAGCCACCAAAAGGAAAGAATCAGAGGAAAGCAGTGATTAGGGCAACAACATCCTCCCTCTTTTCTTTTTTCTTCACACTCTGGTCCTTCCCCTCCCCTTTTTGCTATGGTTCAGCTCAGGAGTCTAATCCAACCTGAAAAAGGGAGAAGCTGCAAAGGGTTATGGACACAAGTTGGTCTCCATCATTATGAACATGTGGATGCCACTGACAGTGGGAAAGAGGAGACCCTTATTCCACGACATGTGTATAAAACCTTGTAGCTGGAGTTGGACTGCAGCTGGCCGAGGTCACTCAGGTGCCAGTGGTCCACTGTGGGGATGATCTTGCCCCCTATCTGTCCACGTACCATTCCATCTGCAAGGGGGAAGACATTCAGAGAGGTTGGGCGCTCCTTCCTGCTGAAACAGGGGAGAAGAGAAAAAAACAAATGGGCTGGTGGTTAGATTGCTGGTTTATAAAGCAGAAAATAATAATTAAAAATGTAAATTTTCTTTTCCACATATGTATACAATGTTGCCACAAATAATGAATAGTAATAATAGCTGACATTCTTACAAAGTTTTAGGCTTTATAAAGTATCATATAAATTAACAAGTTTCCCCTATGCCCAGAAATAAGAAACAGCTCTGTTAACTCAGGGAGTAAGAAATTGGCTACAAAGACTTGTAAAATCTTTTATGTCTACATTCTGCCAACTTCACCCAACTTTAAGAATTATTCACTGCTTCTAAACTTCTCATCTTCTGGGAAAGTTACTTCTTCCTATTTATAAACCCTTTTAAACAAGTGGGAATTCACTTAAAAATGATGAATGAAGAACTACTAATATATCAATAGCTGCCGTTTATTTAGCACTTTAAGGGTTACAAAGTCTTTTACATACTTTATTTCACTTAAGCCTCACTTACAATAAATCTGTGGAGTAGGAAGTATTGCTATCCTCACTTTGCAGATGCAGACACAGATGCAGGAAGAGGTTAAGTGACTTGCCATGGTCACACAAGTAGTGTGGAAAGAGGTATCTGAACCCAGGTCTTCCTGAATCTAAACCCAGCTATACCACCCTAGCCTTCCCTGGCATATCAATGCCACTGCTCATTCTTTTTATTGTAACATTCCTATCTTTCAAATTCCATCAAAGGCATTATTTTCTTGCGCTTATGTCTACTCACTGCTTGCTCTATTATCACAAAATATTAATACCAAAAACTGGGCAACTTTATTCTAACTATACCTTCAGTGAGGTAGGAAGGCCCAGGAAGTATAGTTCACAGAAAATGCTACAGCAAAAAAAGAAAAGAATCTCTTTGTTCTGTGGAGCATGATGCCAAATCCACACAAAACTCCTCAATCCTTTTCATCCCCACCTACCAACCCTGTGGTTGGTGACTTCAGCAGAGGCAGCAGCGGCAGCAGCCAGAGGCCTGGATGAGGTCACCTCAGTCTGAGCCCTAGCTCTAGCACCATCTTGGGACAAAAAGAAGCCATTTCATCTCTCCAGCTTGATTTCCACCCCAGGGAATTTAGCTTCCCAAAAAATAATGATAATTCTTAAATATGCTCAAGACAGTAATGCTTTAGATGCTACTTAGGCACTGAATTAAAAACGATCTTGTATGCTAGACTCAACAATGCTGGAGCCAAGTCTACTCCTTCAGAAACACAGTGTGTGTGATCTCAAGAAGTGAATTTCCTTCTAATCCCTTCATATTTACTGAAAGGTGCTGACCAGAAGTCAAAAGCATAAAAGGAGCACTTTCTACATGCGAGTGTTAAATAAATGTTTTTAAATTTAACTGAAGAGAGACTTGTGAATGAAGGCCTGGATGGTCAAGTTCCATTCTGGTGAATATAATAAAGGCGAGAGTTTGGGAGCCTTAAGGAATAGAGTGGTTCAACTGGATTCTGGAAGGAAATGGAGGGAAAGACTGTCTTAGAAGCTATAAGAAGGGTGAATTGAGGAAAGGAAAGTAAACCGTAGGCAGTTTGCTATAAGTAGTCCATGATTCAGGGGCCTGACAGATTAGAAGAGGCACCATGTGTATATGTGAATATAAGAAATAGCGAGATGTTAGGCTATTATAACCATTTAGAGTTGGTAGAAAGGATACATGATAATTCAGGATACTAAGATTAAAATGTAAAATTTTATTCACAATGAATCTAATTTGGTTGGGCTGTTCAGGCCTTCATTCAAGGAAAAAGTATTCTCTTGAAACAGAGTTTCTCCTGTGATGGCTGGGGTCATCCCAATTGTTACTGCATGGCAAGAATGGCACTCTAAATATAGCCTCCTCTAATGTTTTTATATCACCATAATTCTTTGTCCTTCCACATTTCCCCATGTGTCACTCCTAAAGATCCTGTGGTCCCTTAATCCCTCTCTGTTCTCCTAGTACAGCACATCTCTTGTAGCTTCACTTCCTCTCCACCCGCCCCTTAACAGCTGCGACATGATGAACCATTTCAATAATAGCCTCTCCACTTATGATTAGCTCATTCCCCTGACCTTCCCACTCTTAAATTTCCAGCTCTAGGTAACAGTCACCATTCTATGTTTTCTGTAGCTATTTCAAAGGCATTAAGTGTTGCTGGATGGAGTTATGAAAACATAATAGGTCCACTATAAATGTGTGTGACCTAATCTCATCTAGGACCCTGTAGGTACAGAGCAATTCTTTTACTCATCATCTATCAATAATTCCTTCAGAGGCTGTTCCAAACTTTCTCCTCCTCTTTCCTTTCTCCCTTCTCAGTCTTCCAACTCTAGACCTATCCCCAGAAAGTGACCTCATCTCCTATCCTCCACATACCAAAGTCCCTCCAGGTCTTTCTCCTTCCCTTTGATCTCAGAAGATAAGGTGACTCTCCTCCTTGTCAAGACTATTTCTTCCAACAGTGTCCTTAATGCTATCTCTCCTCATGTCCTTTGGGATCTTGCACCATTGATCCCCATTCTCTTTCATCTTCTCTGGATCTACTGGTTATTTTCCCATAGCTTACAAACATGTCTGTCATGTTTTGCATGACTGCATATGTATAATCTCTACAAATTGCTTACTGTTTCAGGTAGGGTAGAAGGGGGGGAGAGAGAATTTGGAACTCAATTTTTAAAAATGAATGTTAAAAAATAGGATAACAGATTTAGAGTTATAAAGGATCTCAGAGGCCATCATGTCCAACATTCTCATTTTCTAGGTGAGGTCCAGAGAAGCTGAGTCCCTAGTCCTGGGGCAAAAAGAAAGTAAGTGTCATAAGCAGGATTCAAAGTCAAGTCTTCTTGCCTCCAAGTCTAGTGTGCTAGCTACCATAATATGCTGCCTCCTCATACTAGTCCAAGTCCTCATTACCTCTTACTTTCTTGGTCCATTGTAACAGCCTCCTCACTTGGCCCCTCTGCTTTTGGTCTCCCCCCTCACCAATCCACTTTTCACTGTGCTTTCAGAACAATTTGAATGAAACTGAAATGAAAGCTAAATTTTTCAGCAGCTCACTTACTTTAGTGGCAGCACCTCTACAGGATTAAAAACAGATCCATTGCACTGTCACTCTTGCTAGCCCTATTTCAAACTACTTTTCTCCACATTAGGAACCAGTCCTCAATCCTGTTCTAGGCTACTATCTACTTACCTCTGCTTGTGCTTTCCTCATTTCTGAACAGGACTCACTCACTGAAATCATTCCTTCAGTCCTCAGTCTAATGTAGATTCTCCTTTTCCCCTAAGGCCTTCCCTAATAAGCTTCAGTTAAAGGATAACCTTCCCTTCTGAATCTCTCATGCTTCTGTTAAACCTTTCTTATTTTAAAAATCTTATATTCTATTAAACCTCTATTATTTAAAAATGGTATTCTAGTTACTTGGGTATATTTTCAGTTTCCCGAATT
Source organism: Pseudochirops cupreus (assembly GCA_028627135.1). NCBI lineage: Eukaryota > Metazoa > Chordata > Mammalia > Diprotodontia > Pseudocheiridae > Pseudochirops > Pseudochirops cupreus. Next base: position 318,250,301 of record CM053583.1, on the reverse strand, counting down.
GGACTGTAAGTTCTTCAAGGGTAGGGAATATGTCATTTTTTCATTTTGTATCTTCAGCTCCTAACACAGTACCATGCAATTGGCAGGGGCCTAATAAATGCTGAATGAATGAATGTTTTCTTAGCAAAGAGATTTTTCAAGTGTATTTTTCTATTCACATTGTAACATTTTCTGTGGACAATCTCATAGGGTTTCTTTACTGGTTTTGGGAAGAGGGATAAGTGAGCATTTGTTAGCTGAGTGACACGTGGCAGATCATTTAAACTTTCTATGCCTCAGTTTCATTTAACAATGGAAAAAAGGAACAGCACCCACTAATAAGCTGATGTGAAAATCAGATGAGATAATGTATGTAAAGTACTTAACAGTCTTAAGGGATAATATGAAGAATAACTCATTATTATTTAAGTAACTAATATTCTTCATTCTATATACTTCTTCACTCTCAAATCTCTCCTTTGTCAAGGTTAAGGAAACAGATAATATAAGTCCCAAAGCAGTATAACTGCAGAATCATAAAAAGGTCAGGAAGGTCCAAGCTTTTGAGACCTCACTCTACAAATAAACTATTCCTGACAAAACTCAGGCATACCTATTCAGCTATCACTGAGACAGTTGGACCCCACTGTAAATCAGCAAAATTCTGAGAGGCTAGGTGGAGACAATACAAAAATACGCATAGCAGTTAACTTATCCTGGAAGATAAATAAAACCAGCCATCAGCATGTTAGAAGTATTACCTGAGAAGCAGAGAAAACGGGTCCGACATTTCCTGTCTGCTCCATTTGGGATTCCCTTAAACAACTCTCTATTACATACAATCCTTTCTCCATTAGGCTCCAAGTAGAATGTATAGAACACAGTTCCTGTACATGGAATACCTCTCCAATGGCCCTCATCAGAGATATTAGAAATATTTCCTTCAGTAACCTTGTGTGAAATTAATATCATGGAATCTAAAGCCTTAGGGACAAAAGCAAATGTAACCCAGGGGCTGTTAGAGGTGGCAATGGAAAGCTAGGGATTGGTGGTAGAGGCTCATTTCTACAAATAGCAGAAAGAGCCAAAACATCTTCATTTGAGTGCAATCAGGGTGAGAGTAGGAATTGTCTTTTTCCTTCTTTGGATTTCTCTATACAGCCTAGGCCAGGGCTCCAAGTTGTGTATTTAATAAATATTATTCATTGACAGGATCACTGAGAGTCAGGCAACAAACACTAGGAGAGATCAATCAAGACTGCAGTCCAATCAACAGTGAGTGGATAATTCTATAACCTGTTTAGGGTCTAGTACACATTGTTGGCAAAATGTTTTATGAGCAGCAATAACCATCAATGGTTTCTGACTTTAGGAAAAGGAAAATCTTGGGGTGGAGTCAAGATGACAGCATAGAAGCAGGAGAACTCCATAATCCCCCCATAAACACCTTAAATACCTATAAAATATGGCTCTAAACAAATTTTAGAGCTTCAGAAGCCACAAAAGTACAGAGAAACAAGGCTCCCACTGAAGGCAGTCCGACCGGTGGACAGGAAGGGTCCATCGCAGCACTCCGTGAGCTGAGACCAGCCGCAGAGACCAGTTAACCCCAGGGTGGCCAGGACAAGCCACGGCTGGAACACTCAGGGGAGTGGATGACAGGCAGCTGTGGCAGTTTCCAGAATTATCAACCCATAAGAAACAAGGACAAGGTGAAAGGCCAGTGGAAATCGCTAAATTTGGGTGAGAGAAGCAGGTCAGATCGCCAGCCCCCAGGGCAAGAAAGCAGGGGAAGCAGCCCCTGCAGCCGCCTCCACATAGCTGCTTCAGAGCTCCCGGCCTGCAGATTGCAGGGGGAGCAAGTGATCATTCAGAGGCTAAGTGCTCTTGCCTTACCCTGCCTGGATTGGGATAGTGGTCTTGGGTGGTGGTCCTGAGGTATGTGACCAGTGAGTCAAAGCTGGTGGGGGCAGCAGAGATGGCAGCCTCCTAATAGCTCCGGCAGCTACAAAAACCCCAGTGATTTGGGACAAAGCTCTTCCCACAGGAAGGAGAGATCTACTGTGGGTCAAAAATCAAGTAAATCGACTGACAACATGCTCAACAAAATTGAGTAGGCAAAGGAAGCAAACCAAGTTCAGCAATCCAACTTTAGATTCCTTTTTTGGGGACAAAAAGGATTAAAGCATGGAACAGGAAGAAGACAACACAGTCAGAACTCCTGCACCAAAAGCTTCCAAGAGAAATATAAATTGGTTACAGGACACAGAGGAGCTTAAGAAGGATTTTGAAAACCAAATAAGAGAAGTGGAGGAAAAATTGGGAAGAGAAATGAAAATGATGCAAGAAAATCCTGAAAAGAAGTCAACAACATGACTGAAGAAAATAACACCTTAAAAAAGAGATTAACTCAAATGGCAAAAGAGGCCCAAAAAGCCAATGAGGAGAAGAATGCCTTAAAAAGTCCAATTTGCCAGATGGAAAAAGGATCTCAAAAGCTCACTGAAGAGAATAATTCCTTCAGAATTAGAGTGGAGTAAACGGAAGCAAATGACTTTATGACAAATCAAGACACTATTAAACAGATCCAAACAAATGAAAAAATAGAAGGCAAT
>CM053583.1:318215239-318247207 GCA_028627135.1 Pseudochirops cupreus | reverse complement strand
AAAGGGAATGGGTCAACCTTACTCTCACTGAATTTGGCTTAGGGAGGGAATGACATACACTCTAAATTGGGTATCTTGCCCTCCAGGAGAGTAAGGGGGATGGGGATGAGAGGGGGGATGATGGAGGGGAGGGCAGGGTGGGGAGGAAGGATTGTTAGAAGCACACACTTCTATAAAAGGACAGCAACAAAGCAGAGAATAGAACAAGGGGGGGAGCAGGATAAGAAAGTGGGAAATAGTCAGTCTTTCACAATTATGTCCATTGTGGAGATGTTCTGCATAACTACACATGTACAGCCTGTATCAAATTGCTTGTCTTTCCAGTGGGGGTGGGTGATGAGGGAGGAAGGAAAAGAATCTAGAATTCAAAATTCTATAATCAAATGTCTATATATATATATATATATACACACACATATATATATATGTATCCATATGTATCCATATGTATGTATATAGATGTATCCATATATACATAAAGATATATAATTATTATTATTTACATGCTACTGGGAATTAAAATATACAGGCACTGGGGTAAGGAAATCCATCTTGCCCTACCGGAAAGTGAGAGGGGTGATGGGGAAGGACATATAGGAGAGAGCAGATTGGGGAGGTGGTACACAGTGGGATCGCTCTTTCGGGGTGGTGGGTAGGGGAAAGATGGGGAGAAAATTTGTAAATCAAAATCTTGTGGAAATGAATGATGTAAACTAAAAATAAACAAAAGTTAATTAAAAAAATTTAAAAAAGAAAAAGAAAAGGAAAAACTCTTGGTTTATTCCTTACATAAATTAAGAACCAGAATTTCATGTCCAGTCTCTACTTTGTAAACAGTGCACCTGCTGAAAAAGCAGGAAGCAGGGATTCTCTTTGTGTAAAGCAACAAAGAGTTCAACATAATTTGGGACTGCTTAACCAGGCTGCTATTTCGTATACCTTTCAGAAGGTGTGAATTACTGATCAAGATCAAGAAACTGCTGTCATGATCTGATCCATTCAGAGAGTAATGGTCCATCTGTATTCAAGAAGGATTATCCAACAGAACTCCATGCCATAGTCAATACGAAAGACAATCCCTCATCTCCATTCCCCAGAGCTGTAGTAAATAAATACTGTTAGGGGCTTTACCTTTTCCTCCATGACTGGCGAGGACTGCAGCGAAGTGACAAAAAAAACAGCCAACATATAGCAGCAAGGCACAGAAAGCAAGACAAGAAAATAATCATTAGAGAGCTAAAGGCATGCAAACACATTTAAACATGTGTTCACAGTGACAAACAACTGTTCAGCGATGTTTCCAAGCCCAGGTACCCTACTCTGGGCAACCAACCCTCTACACAAATGGACATGTGCTAAGACAAGACAAACATATTCAGAAAGACAAATGTAAACTCTGTATACACTCTCTTAATATATGCAGTAAGCTTTCAAATATGTTTCTCTCACATATACACTCAAAGCAGGTGAAAATACATAAAAGTACTCATGTGAGTGAGTACTTAGGCAAAACACATGTTCATAAGAATATGTAGTAATACAGTCACATGTGTAGATCAGACAGACAGACACACACACACACACACACCAGGAAAAGGAAGCCCGCATTCTTCAAATACAAATGTTCTGATAAAACACAGTCACAGCTCACATGAACTTTTATTCTGTAGCTCCATCATGCCATAAACATAAAGCAAGTATGGAGTAAGGAAAAGAAAGCTCTTGTCCTATTAAACACGCGGCTTCAGCAGTGGACCACTACCGAGGATGCGGGCCCCTGTAGTGGGGCGGAAGAGCTCAGAGTGAGAACACAGCGGAAGACCGCACATTTAATTTCCAAGGTACAAAGTGTCAAGAAGAAAATAACAATAAATACAATGTATCAAAGGTCACTGAAGATTTTGGGGAAAAAATTTCCACCTTAGTCACGACCTCCTCAATTCCCAGCAGTAAACTTGACCCCAGCACATGTTCACCTTCCCTGAATTTTAAAAACTAATCTGCCCACAAAATGAAAAAAGCTGATGCTCTCTGAACCTCAGTCCCTATTCCAGGGAGCTTGCACGCAGCTCTGTTCTTACTGTTCTGCCATTTCAGTCACGTCCAACTCTTTGTGACCCATTTGGGGTTTTCTTGGCAAAAATACCGGAGTGGCCTGCCATTCTGCTCTCAGTAGATGTTACAGATGAGGAAACTGAGGCAAACAGGGTTGAGTGACTTGCCCAGAGTCATACAGATGGATTTCACCGCCGAGCTGCCTTAGGTCTGTGCTTAAACTGGCTGTAATCCCACCTCCTTTGTCATCCAGAACATCATATTCCAAGCCCTCCGCTCCTTTAATGTGGAAGCTGCTAAATCTTGTGTGATTTGTGTGATTGTGCGATTGACTGTGGCTCCATGATATCTGAATTATCTTCTTCTGGCTGCATGATATTTTCTCCTTGATCTGGGAGTTCTGGAATTTGGCTACAATATTCCTTGGAGTTTTCATTTTGGGCTCTCTTTCAGGAGATGATCGGTGGATTCTTTAAATTTCTATTTTACCCTTTGGATCTAAGATATCAGGGCAGTTTCTCTTGATATTTTCTTGAAATATGATGTCTAGGTTATTTTTTTGCTCATGGCTTTCAGGTAGTCCAATAATTCTTAAATTATCTCTCCTGGATCTATATTCCAGGTCAGCTGCTTTTCCAATGAGATATTTCCATTTTCTTCTATTTTTTTATTTTTTTGATTTTGTTTACTTCTTGAAGTCTCATGGAGTCATTAGTTTCCATTTGCCCCCCCTTTTAAGATACCTTTTTTTTAACCTCTTTTTCCACTTGACTAATTCTGCTTTTTAAGGAGTTCTTTTCTTCAGTGATTTTTTATACCTCCTTTTCCAATTGGCTAATTCTGCCTTATAAGTTCTTTTCTCCAGTGGATTTTTGCACCTCTTTTGCCATTAGGCCACCTTTGCTTTTTAAGGTGATATTTTCTTCCGTAATTTTTTGTGCCTTTTTTACCAAGTTGTTAATGCTCTTTTTATAATTTTCTTTTATCACTCTCATTTCTTTACCCCAATTTTTCCTCTACCACTCATCTATTTCTTGAACTCTTCTAGGCATTCTTACTGGCATTCAGTCCAATTAGCATTTTCCTTTGAGGCTCGGCTTGTAGATGTTTTTACACTGTTTTCTTCTTAGTTTATGTCTTGACCTTTCCTGCTACTGTAGTAGCTTTTTATGATCAAGTTCTTTTTTTTATTGTTTGCTCATTTTCCCAGTCTATTTCTTGACTTTGAACTTAATATTAAAATTGGGTTCTGCTCATCTGGGGTTGGGGAGGAACTGTGCCAAGCTTCAAGCTTTTTCATGCTGCTGTTTTCAGAGGTACTTCTGGGGATCTGCAAGTTTTTGGTGCTCCCAAGACAGTGTGATGCTGGGAGAGAAATGGTCACTGTTCTTCTGGTCCGTGCTCTGGTCTTTACCCGAGAATGGCCTTTGATCCCCTGGCAGCTGCAAGTACTAGCGCAACCCTGCCTTGGAACTGTGACCAGGGCCCCTGCTCCCTTGTCATTGATCATAAGTCTTCCTCTGCACCCTGGAATTTGTGACCCAGAACTGTGTATAGGCAAGAGAGTTGCCAATCAGTGGTGGCTATTCCCAGTGTCAGCAAAGGGTCCCCTGTAATCTCTTTCTAACTAGTTATCAAACTCCCTTACTGTCTCTGAGCTCCTGAGGCTAATGCTGCTGTTGAAACCATCTCTATTTAGTCTTTAAAGCACCATACAATCTAGTCCTATCCTCTTTGCAGCTCCATTTGACATTACTTCCCCTCATGATTCAGCTGAACTATATATGACACTCATATACAACACATTCATCTTCCATCTCTCATCTCTGCTTTTGCACTAGATGTTCATCATCTCTGAAGTGCACATTTTTCTCACCTACACTTCAGAGAATCTCATTCTTCCATCAATGATAGCACCGGCACTGCCTTTCTCAAGAAGCCTTTCTTGGTCCCCCTTACTGCCAGTACCCTCCAGGCAGATTCTTGGGCCTCCTAAAACTCCATAGCAGTTGCTTTGCTTCCATCTGCCCAGGAAGGAAAGGAGCTTTCTAGCCTCCCTAAGCATTCCATCATGCTACAAGAACCTTCTCAGGACTCCTACAATTCCATATCAGCTGCTGTGTCCCACCCAGCCTGCTTTCCAGTTACACTCAACTGTCTGATGTCCTGGCACAACTTAATTGCAGGCTAAACCCCTAAGGACAATGATAATCTACTCAAACTCATTCCTCAGTGATTAACATACTCTTACCTTGTCATATCCTTCTCCTAGCAGTAAATCTAAACCCCTAGCTGCCAATGTTTAAACACATTCTCCTCCCACCAATGGCCCCCTACCTCCAATCACCCTGAATCCAACCTCTCCAATGTCTCACTCAATAGCTAACCATTCCTTCCACCGTGTCCTATGAATTGCCTGTTTAATAGGTAACAAACCAGCTTTCATCTAAAACCAAGAGAACAGAAAGAATTGGCACTGCTTAGGTTTCCAATATCTTTACCTTGACTAGTCTATATGAAATATACCAGTGCAACAGGCCCCTGGAGTAGAACCTGTTTTCAAATTCTATATACTCCTACAGCAGCAAGGCTCAAGGACAATCTCTTAACAATGCAAGCCTTATCCTGCAGTAAATAATACCATTTTGGCCCAGAAAAGAATGAACTGAACGACTAAAGCTTCCCAGAAATTGATGAGTGACATTTCAGAGAATGGGCTTTGGTCCAAGTCAATTCTGATAGAGAGGCAGCATGGCAAACTGGAAAAATCAATGAATTTGGAATTAAGAATACCAGAGTCCAAACCCACTTTTGCTACTTATTATCTATGTGACCTTGGGCAAGTGTTTCACCTCTGGGGGGCTCAATTTCCTCAAATGCAGAAAGAGGAGGCTGAATTTGATGGCACTGATGGGTGGCCCTTTCTAGCTCTAAATCTAGGATCTTATGATTTTGATGTTTCTTGGCTGTCTGATATTTTGAGGGGAGCAGTGACTAACTCAGAACACCTTAATACCATATAGCCCTGCCTGTAGTGCCTGAGGTTGTAGATCAACCCTGCCTGACTAATGAGCTAAATTAGGAAAAATCTGCTTCAGGCAATACTTGGCTCTCTTTTTTCAGTCTCCAAGGTCTTTTTCTCTCCTGGGAGCATTGGCAGGGAAAGAACATGTTTGATGGAGATGGAATGTCACAGCTCCCAGGAAGCTGGCCAGAAGCCCAGCACACACTCACAAGATAGTGAAAGCAATAAAACTCCATCAGTGTCATTCTGGACTGTCCTTGTTCAGCTTTTCTACACAAAATTTGCATAAAGACCTCTACTTTGGTTTAGAACTGAAATTCAGTTAACTGGATGTTAGCTAGGTAATTTATTACAAACAAAACCCGATCAGAAAGATAACATGAAATACCTATCTTCTCCCAGTCTCTCTGTTTAGATAGACCTACTACAACCAGATAATAAAAAGTACTCTGCTCTATTATCCTAATTAAAAGCATCAATAATGGTTGCAGGTCTCCATTCTCTGCCATGAAGAGTAAACCTGCATCTCAACATAAATACCAATCCCGAATTTCCTATAGACATCTCTCAAACACTGGTTACTCATTTATACCAGCTCTGCTGCGTGTTATCCGTGTGACCTTGGGCAGATCATTTCCCTTTCCTGAGCTTTACTTTCCTCCTCTGTAAAACAGAGTCGTACTAGATGACTCCGGTTTTCTCTTTTAGGTCTACTTCCTATGATCTGGCCCGTGTGCTGATTTTTCTTGTTTGTCTGTGCTTATTTGTTACAAGAGAAAATTTTACCGCGTTGAAGGGGAGTCACTAGGAAGTGACAATGATGTAAAAAAAAGAGCATCAATAAAACATCTAAGCAGAAAAATAGTATTAAGTAAAAAAATGAGAGGACCCCAAATTTCAGTTACACAGGGTGACGCACGGGCATCTAAGCACTCTGTTTCCAACTTTTCGGGGCTACATCTGTACAAAATACAGGGCCACAACTTAAATTGGAGGCCTTAATTTAAGGGGCCTATACATAAAGCTTAGGACAAGTCTTCCATGTGTAGTCAAACCAAGGAAATTTGTAGACATGGGAACTCTTAAAAGTCCTTCGGTCATCCACAGGGCTACTCCATTGCTTTGGCAAATACCTGGATGAAGCACATGAACTATTTTGGGGGTGGCTAGGTGGCACAGTGAATAGAGTACCAGCCTTGGAGTCAGGAGAACCACAGTTCAAACCCAGCCTCAGACACTTAACACTTTCTAGTCATGCAACCTTGGGCAAGTCACTTAACCCCAACTGCCCTGCCTTCCCCCTCCAAAAAGCAAAAACAAAAACAAAAACAAAAACAGAAAAAACAAACAAAAAAACTGTTTTTTACTTTGGGGGTCAATTTTCTAGCTTCACTAATATTGGTAAAGCAAAGAAGATGAAGCCAAATCTCCAACTGGCTTCTACTTCCCAAGTAATATCAGCACTTATAGGCTAAGGCAGGGCTGGGGCCATTGCAGACTTGAGCTTACATGTATGTGACCTTCTAAGTCCTCAAGTGTAGCCCTCTGAATGAACACAAACTTCACAGAACAAATCCTCTTAATAAAAGGATTCTGTGAAGTTTGGCTTCAGTCAAAGGGCTGTGAAGACCTAGAGGGCCACATGTGGCCTCAAGGTCCAAGATTTCCCACCTCTGGTAATGAGTATTAAACTGATCGAGACTCAGGACTCAGAAACATGAAACTACTGAAATCAGAGTGTCATAGTTGACCATTTCTAGCCTTACAAGCATTTCAACTTAATATTCACAATGGTAGCAAAGGTCTTTTTCCTTCATGTTAACTTTTACCTGGTCTTCCACACTCAAATGGAAAGCCTTCCTAACATGTAAAAGCAAAGAGAAGTAAACAGATCTGCATACAGTATTTTTTAGAGAACATGTCTCTTCTCCATCCACGACCATATCATTCAAGTAAGTTCTACTCTCCTTGATTTGGAAGAACACAGAACTTTTTAAACAGTTTTCTTGTTTTTTTGTTTGTAATTCTCTACATGGTGCCTACTATGATAAAAAATGAGATTATACTAATATTCAATCTTCTCATCATACCTTCTCCCAGGTAGACTGCCCTCTGTTTGGCTATTTCCCCCAACCTGTTGCATCTTGGATCGTTCAATGTGTTCTACATACGTCTGGATCATCTGTGGAAAAGTAAATACTCATAAATACAAACAGTACCTCAGTAAATTAATCTGTTTCTCTATCTTTCCTTCCTCTAACTAACTGAATTTCTGGGTTCTGTGTGGTCTGTGGTGCTTCTGGTAGCAATGCAGTGAAAATATAGTATAAGTATAATTGAAAAGTGGGGTGAAAAAACTTTTAAGGACAACAATATAATACCCATATAAACCCTGGTAAAGACACTGAAAATTCAATTGCAATGAAGATCACAGCAGACTGGAAGGGACGAAAGGAGATCATCCTACTTCGAAGATTTTAACCTCTTTTGCCTCTTATTCTTCATTGAACAGAACAGAATGGGGCACATACCTCTGTGTGTCTCTGGTGCAGGGCATTATATTCCTTCTTCATCTCTGACTCACGCTCCTCCAGTCGAGAAACTAGACAACATAACCATTGTTGGTCAATCACATAATCTGTTTATTACTTGCTCCATTCTCCCCTTTTGATAACCTCCCAAAGCTGGTACCTAAAGCCAAGGCTACTGATGCCAGGCATAAATGTTCAAGCCTAACAGTAATTAGAAAGGTCTTAAGTAAGGCCCTTTCACTGATTGGCAATATCATAAGCAATTCCTAGGCACATAAGTAGTCTTGTAAGTAATTCTTGAGAAAGCTCTCATTATTTAGCAAGGGGTTCTAATAGTCTGAAGAAGGCAGTTAACTTTCTCCAAGGGGGTGATCCTACTGACAGGACTTTGGCTATGGGCATCTCAGTCTTCGTTTTAATTCAACAACTAACAGAAAAGTTAATATACCAGTCTAAGTTACTTAGCAGACCCCTTTCACAAACAAGAAAAAGAGATGGACGGGGAATGTATATGGACAATACAGGGCAGTGGTATCAAACTTAAATAGAAAGGAATTCCTTCAAGACACATACTGACTTAGAAAACCACAAATTAACATTATTCTATGTTGTATTATATTTTTATTTATTTTGTTAAATATTTTCCAATTACATTTTAATCTGATTTGGCAGTCTGAGTTTGACACCTCTGATCCAGGGAGCAGAGACTTTTATTTCATTTGACTTTAGTTATTTAAAAAACAAAAACAAAAAACTCTGAACACAGTAACAGTTTGACCTTTTCCTTAACAAATTCCTTAACAACTGCTCATCTTTATATATTCTTTACAATTTACAAGGCATTTTCCTCAAATGAAATAGTGCTTCATGATTTAGGAAGCTCTTCCTCATAATAAACCTATAAGACAGGTAGTACTAACATTATTTTCATATTCTGAAAGAGCCACTGGAATGACTATAAAAAAGTCTGTGGTCACTTCCATTCTAGAGTGCAACACTGAATTAAGACTTTGGTGAAGGAGTATTAACTCTATGTAAAGGAGGAGCTAAGAAAGTGAAATGATCTACACTGGGTCACAAAGCTGGTAAGTGGCAGAACCAGGTCTTCTGATTCCAAGTCCTGGTCTAAGTTTTTTACATCATGTTGTAATCAATGATCTCTTTATCCCTGAGTGGCACTAGTTCTGAGAAATGCCCATGAATGATCATAACAAACTGGATAAAGAAGAAGAAAAGGGAATACAGGTGAGAAAGAGAAAGAGTAGGGGGATAGTCAAGAAGAAGGTTCAACAAAACAGGGGGTGAGGCAAATTCTTCCTTCCCTCAACTGACCCGAAAATGTCCCCTTCCCCACCCTGGCCAGACAAGAACTCTTCCCACTTAACCATGACCCATGGGCCTACTCTCAATTATCACTCACCATTCCCAACAGTTACAGGTCGAGTCTCTATTGTAAGGAAGCACACACGACCTGCATAAGTGGGAATAGTCATCTTCCTCATAAGATGGAAGATCCTGGAGCCTTACCACCTGTGCTGCAACCACTCCCTCCCATCAATGGACACTAAGCCGTGCCATCCATTCTGCCCCTGTACTCTAAAGACAGATGGGCCTTTTCATCTATGCTGCAGCTAAGCCCCCACCTCTCCCACATATGTGCTGTATCTATTACAACACAAGCTCCTTGAGGGTAGGGGATGCCTCATTTTTCTATTTGTATCCACAGTGCTCAGGATGGTACTTGGAGCATGGTAAGTCCTTTAATAATTTTTTTTTTTAATTTACGAGAAAGAATGAGAGAAAAAATAAGGTCACCACACAAGGGCAGGAGTTACACTGTCTTAGACTTATCTTAGTTACATTGTCTTAGTCATAAGCCACTGGTTTATGAATATATCTATTTCTCAACAGCATTCTAGGTGAGATATTTAGGAGGACTGATGGATAAAGGGCAAAAAATTCTAGAGATGAAGAACCATATGAAACAAAATAAGCAACCTTTACAGATATAGAAAAAATGTACCCCCCCCCCAAAAAAAGAAGAGAAGGATACTCCAGTAGATGAAAAGCACATCTAAACAGTAAATCAGTACTACATGGACCTAAGACTTTATATAACTGAGAAAAACGGTGGTATGTACATGGGCAAAAATGGGTCTTATTTTAAATGTTATGTACTTAGGCTTTAAAAATAGTAATTCTTTCTGTGAGAATATCCAGGCTGTCCCTACATTCTGATTATAATTCCACTAGCACCACCAATCTCTATTACCCTATTAATCAAGATCCCATTTAGTTAGTTCTCTGAGCCACTAGCATTTGCACTTGCACATAACCTTGGTTTGGGGAACCATGAGGGAGCTGTCAATACCAAAAAAATCTCCAAACTACTGTACCACCAATCTGATTTCAACTTTTCAAAGAAATAAACCATTACATGTGCTTTCCAAAATTATATGACAAAGTAACAAAGAATGTTCTGATCATAGCACCATCTATTTATAGCAACCTCCCCCTGTTCTTTAAAATATTTAGTTTTATATACAGTAAGAATAACTAGATAAGAATGAATAACTTTTAACAGAAATTTTTAAAACAAAGGAAAATAATTTTTCTTACTGCTGAAATATCTTTGCTGCTAATTCCCTTTACTAAGGGAGCTGTATTCTCCTTGACCAGGGGTTAACTTTTTTGTGTCACAGATCCTTTTGGCAGTCTGGGGACCCTTATAACGCATTCTCAGAATAATACATATTTTTAAAAATTTCTAATTGAAGGAAATAAAATACTAAATAAATTTCAGTTAGAAGTTACAGAAAATAAAGATGAATTTTTTTCTCCTCTAAATTCACAGATCTTCTGAAATTCATCAAATCTGTCTTCAGGTCCTACCCTGAATCAGGCAGGATTGCCTTCTCCGAAATCAGTAAAATCTAATAGCTGGTTACATTTGAAATCAAGAAAGAGTAAACATTTCTTAATCTCATTACTGAAGAGGCTAGGTAATCCACTAAAAAGAACATAAAACAAGATACTGTTTAGTTATTTTTCAAATATGTCTGAGTCTTCATGACCCCATTTGGAATTTTCTTGGCAAAGCTACTTGGATTAGTATGCCATGTCCTTCTCCAGCTCATTTTACAGAGGAGGAAACTGAGGCAATGTTTTGGGAATCTGAAAATCTTCCCTGCCCCTTGGCTGTCTGATAGGCTTAAGTGACTCTGAGAACCTTCCCTGATTTGAAAATAGACTCTGCCCATTCTGCCCCCTAATAGGCTGAATGTGGTCACATGGAGCCTGTGGCAGGAAGCCCACACCTTATTGCTTTGTGATTGGGCAGTGGGTCAAGAGGGCTGTGACATTCTCTGATCCAGGAGAAGGCTTTATATACCCTGATGTGAGTTTTTGCTTTGGGGCTCATTTTGTGAAGAGTTACGTGATTTGGCCAGATGAAACTCTGGGCAGCCATTGAGCGCCCCACCCCCACCCCCACCCCTCCGCCCAGCTTTGAAAACCCAGATGTTGGTGCTTCCCTCTCTGGTAACTAACTAAGTATGGATGTAATGGTCAGATAATTGGAAGCCCTTCTGCTGCTATGTTTCATTGTCTGCTTGTAACTTCTGTCTGTATTCTCTAAAGTTCAGGTTGTTGACTTTTCCTCCTGAACTAAGTAAATGATATATGTTTGATTAAAGTAAGATTGTTAAGCCATTTTGAGTTGCTTTTCTTTGGAAAAACAGATCTAAGAACCTGTGCTAGTGGCCATCCTGGGTATTCTAGAGTTCTTGCTGCTACAGGCAAACAGCATTAAGTGACCTGCTCATGGTTACAAAGCTAATAAGTGTCTGAGGCCAGATTTGAACTCAGGAAGAGGAATCTTCCTAATGCTAGGCCTTGGCACTCTATCCACTGAGCCACCTAGCTGCTCCCATTAAAAAAGGTAGCAAGGGCTTCAGTAGGTAATACACTTTGCAAACACAGAAACTAATCTAAACCAGAAAACTGCAACAGTATCTAAATTAAAAGATGCTGCCTGAATTAAGAACATAATTTATTCTTCTCCAGTTATTACCCCCCCAAAGATCTCAACACATTATCTATCAGGCAATCTGGGTTACATATACTAGGTTATACTCACTTTGATCTGCATAGTTTTTGGCTTTTAGCTCTAGCTGTCGAGTCTGGAACTCATAGTGTTCAACCTGGATCTGTAGATCTTTCTTTTCTTGTTCCAAGGCATCTTCGAACTCAATGAACTTCTACAAGTGAAATTTACAGAAAAGCATGTAAGCAGGCATAGGTAACATAATGCATAGATAACAGAATCATGGACACTTACAACTAGAAGGCACTCAGATTTCACAGGATTTAGAACTGTAAGAGACATTACATATCATCTAACCCAACCTCCTCATGGTAAAGTTAGGGAAAAGCAGGCCCAGAGAGGACAAGTGACTTTCATAGCTGTTTCACAGCTAATAAATAAACAGGTTGGCTTCCACATTAAAGGAGTAGAAGGATTGGAATATGATGTTTTGGAGGGCAACAGAGCTAGGATTATAACAAAGGATAACCTAGGCAGAAAAACTTCAGGGGGGAAAATGGTTATTTAATGAAATAGAGGACTTTCAAACATTCCCAATGAAAACATCAAAGCCAAATAGCTCTGATTTCTAACTTTGAAACATAAGACTCAAGAGAAGCAGAAAATGGTAAACAGGAAAGAGTAATCATAAGGGTCTCAATAAAGTTAACCTGTTTACATTCCTATAAGGCAATGATTCTCAACCTTCCTAATGCCTCCACTCTTTAATACTCATATATGGGCGTATCTGCATGTGGGTGGACCCACCTGGAGGTGGATAGAAGAGCAGTGTCTCGGTTCCTAAGACCATCAGAAATGTGTTTTCCTATGGTCTTAGGCAACCCCTGTGAAAGGGTCGTTCTACCCCCAAAGGGGTCTGGACCCACAGGTTGAAAACCACTGCTATAAGGGAAGAAGATAAATTTCTAAGAACTTTACCATTATTAGGCCAGTTAAAGGGACTTTACATAGACAGAGGGCATGGAAGTAAGCTGATTATGTTGGAATGATCTTTTTTTAAAAATGAAGGGATAAGAAAGAGGGATACACTGGGAGAAGGGAGAAGAGAGAAATAGAATGGCGAAATTTTTCTCACAAAGAAAAATCACACAAGGAAGAGCTTTTATAATGGAGGGGAAAATAAGGGCAGAGGTGGTGGGCAATGCTTCAATCTCACTTACCAGAATTGGTTCATAGAGTGAAGACTATATATACACACTTAGCTGTGTACAGAAATGTAACTTACCCAACAAGAAAATAGGAGGGGAAGGGAATAAGAGGAAACAGGGGATGGAAGGGAAGATGATAAAAGGGAGGGTAGATTAAGGGAGGCAGCGGTTGGAAGCAAAATAAGACTTGAGAAGGGACAGGATAAAAAGAGAAAAAACAGGAGAAAATGAGAAAGAGGGAAATACATAGTAACTGTAACTGTCAATGTGAATGGAATGAACTTATCCACAAACCAAAAGTAAATAGCAGAATGGATTAGAAACCAGAATCCAATAATATAGTTTACAAGAAATGCACTTGAAACAGAGAGAAAAAGGGCTAGAGGAGTTAAAGGGCTAGAGGAGAATCTGTTTTAGCTGGATTAAAAAAAAGCAGTGGTAGCAATCATGATCTCAAAGGAAAAACAAAAATAGACCTAATTAAAACAGATAATCAAGGAAATTACAGTTTGCTAAAAGGTACTATAAAAATGAATATAAAAAAATTAGTTCCTCTGATAAAAGGCCTCATGTCTCAAGTATGTACTAAATATAGAACTGAGTCAAATTTATAAAAATATGAGCCATTTCCCAATTGATCAATGGTCAAAAACATATGAACAGGTAGTTTTCAGAAGAAGAAATCAAAGCTGTCTATAGTCACATGAAAAAATGCTCTAAATCACTATTGATTAGGGAAAGGTAAATTAAAACAACTCTGAGGTACTACCTCACACCCATCAGAGGGAGGACAAGAGAAAATAGATATATTAACGAATTGTTGATGTAGTAGTTAACTGGTCCAACCATTCTGGAGAACAATTTGGAACTAGGACCAAAGGTACCATAAAACCATACATACCCTTTGACCAAGAAAACCCACTACTAGGCTTGTGTCCCAAAGAGATCAAAAAAAAAGGAAAAGGACCTATCTATACAAAAATATTCAGCTCTTTTTGTGGTGGCAAAGAATTGGAAATTGAGGGGATGCTCGTCAATTGGGGAATGACTGAACATGCTGTGGCATATGTTTGGAGTACTACTGAGCCGTGGAAAATGAAGATGGGGACAGTTTCAGAAAAACAAGGCATGATCTGTAAGAACTGAGAAGAAAGGGAAGATTATTGTGCAATAGCAATGTCGTAATAATGATCGACTACAAAAGACTTGGTTACTATGACAAATACAGTGATCCGAAACAATTCCAAAGGGCTCAGTATGGGAAAAAAGCTATCCACCTCTAGAGAGAGAACTGACAAACTCTGAGTGCAAACTGAAGTATGATTTTCTCACTTTAATTTTTCCTTGCCTTTTTTTGGGAACACAGCTAATCTGGAAATATGTTTTGCATGATTAGTTACACTAATATATTGCTTGTCATCTCAGTGGATGAAGGAAGAGGGGCCAGAATTTGGAACTCAAAATTTAAAAATAAAAGAATGTTAAAAATAAATAATAATAAATTTAAATAAATAAGCAGGTTGCAAGACTTCAGATTCTAGGCTCTATTACAACAACTTGACCACTTAAGAAATCATATATTACAACTTCAACATTTTACAGATGAGGAAATTAAGCTAGGAAAGCCTGACTGGCTTAATGTCACATTTAGGAAGTTAACACCAGAGCTACGACTAATACTCAAGCATTACAATTTAGGAATTATTAAGAGTTGAATACTTTTCTCACTCTATTGCACTGTATCTATTCTCTATAATAAAATTTTCATGGCAATAATACAGGAGCATACAGCAGCTGTCCTCAAAAGGAGAAAAATGACTTTATACACAGCACATTAAGATGGAATACCCTTAATATTTTCTAATCAGGCAACACAATGTCCTAAGAGACTTTGAGAACATGTTGCCTTCTGCCTATCCAGTGAAACTGGTATGAGGAGTCTCTAATTTTCCCGAAATACTCATGTTATCTCACTGTATAGAATATCTGAATTAGGTACTACCTATTTTCGTCCTAATCAAAATTTCAAGTACTACCCAATTCAGAATTAATGGAAAAAGCAAAAATACAAAGAACACTTAGGTTCTACTGTACTAAGAAATGTACCATTTCTGTTCTTCAGAAATCAAAGTAAGAGAGATGTCAGTGAATTTGGAGTTTAAATGTATAAAACGTATTTCTGAGTAAAAGTAAAGCAATGTTAAGCAACGTTAAAGTTAAAGCAATGTAAAATGTTAAGTAATGTTAAAAATAAAACACTTTCAAAATTGAAAATGTACTAATGAATAGTCCTAAATTAAAACTTAAAGAAAACAATGATATAGTCTAAAAGACAGAACCTTTAGAAATGAGGCAGAAAAATTTCTGGAACAATAAAGAGTTAAATAAATGGTTTACTTTTTCTTTCCTTTTCTTTTTTTGCTTTTTGGAGAGGGGAAGGTAGGGCAATTGGGGTTAAGTGACTTGCCCAAGGTCACACGGCTAGTTTTTTGTGTTAAGTGTCTGAGGCCACATTTGAATTCAGGTCCTCCTGACTCCAGGGCCAGTGCTCTATTCACTGCCCCACCTAGCCACCCCAAAGAAATGTTTTGAGGTCATACTTTTTTTTTACATCAAGGACATCTGCCTCAATCACCCACTTCTATGTATATGTACATACATATATACATGTAATATAAATTGTCATATATGACATGTAATATAAATTAGGACACAAGTATATGTGTCTATCTCTCTCTATCCCCCCACTCTCCAAAGATCTTTCCTGTATTAGCCTCTGAAAGACCCTCATGATGAAATGATTTTTTCGGCTCTCACCTGATGACCCATACAGTGTAAGATACGGAAGGCAAAAAAAAAAAAAAATCCCAAAGGGGGCAAGAGGGGGAATAAAAAGGGCTGAGGAACAGATAAGGAAACAAAGGGATATTCAGAAAGAAAAAAACAAATCCTATACTCATTACATCAGATAAAACTAAAGTCAGAAGTTGGGTAGACTGATGGGGAAATACCTCCATAACCAAGGAAAATCATACAAATGGTGACATGAAGGAAAAGTTTTGAAAAATAGCTTCTTTCAAGAATCAACTGAAGAGGGGCGGCTAGTTGGTGCAGTGAATAGAGCACCGGTCCTGGAGTCAGGACGACCTGCGTTCAAATCTGGCCTAGACACTTAACACAAAAAACTAGCCATGTGACCTTGGGCAAGTCACTTAACCCCAATTGCCCTACCTTCCCCCCTCCAAAAAAAGAAAAAAAAAAGAATCAACTGAAGAATCAACCTTCAGCAGAAGGCCTCTTCTAGACTCACCAGCTATTAGTGTCTTCCTAATAAAAGTAACCTGGTGTCTGTTTTCTGTGCCACGTTATCTACGTAGTTAAAAGAGAGAGTTCCCTGAAGGCCAGATCTATTTTATTTTTGTCTTTTATCCTGGGTACTCAGCACAAAAAATGCTTAATAATGCAAGTTGACTGAATGATTTTGGATTAGGACATTAAGATGAACATATGTAATTTTCTTCAAATCCTGAGCTCTACTCCAATCACGTGCTATTTTAGACCAAGGTTCATATTCCATCACCAGAAATTTTGTTTGCCCCTTTCCTTTTGCAAGTATATCTGATCTCAAAATATGACATTTGATAGCAGGAGTCAACTGAGAGGCATGTCCAAAAAGTCAAGAACAATATATGACAATGCAGAAAAACTTGAATCCAGACATGCAGAGAATCAGAGAATCCCAGGACCTGAGTTAGAAAGAATGTCAAAAGTCATTGTAGTCTGTTCCAAACCTGAACAAGAACTCCCTGTACAACAAACCTGATAAGTGGTCATCAAAACTGCTTGAAAAGCTCTAGAAAAGTCCATATGTGCCAAGGTAGCCCATTTCAACTTGGGACAATTCTAATGGTTGGAAATTTTCCCTTACATTCAGCCCTCAGCATTGTGCCTGGTACATACTAAGTGCTTAATGAATGGTTGTTGATTGACTGACATTCAGCTGAAATCTACCCTGCTGCAACTCCACACACTGTTTCTAGTCCAGTCTTCTGGGGCCAAGCACAGTAAGTCCAGTGGCTCTTTGGTAGAACAGTCCTTCAAACATCTGAAGACAGCTATCCAATCCTTCTCCAGGCTAAACATCTTCATTTTCATTAACCAAACCTCCTATGAGATCATGAAGAGAACCTTCCCCAATCTAGTCACTGCCTCTACTCATTTTTCAGACTGTCCATGGTCTTTCTAAAATGTGTCCTTGAACAGACAAATATAGAACAAAAGGCTCCCTGGTTGTTTTCATTGTTGTTGCTTGTCCTTTGTTTTCAAAGAGGACCAAGAAGTCAGGGAGGTGATGTCATAACATGCAAATGAATTGGATTTAAGTGAGGCAAGGCTGTGCAAAGTCACCAGCCTCATTTTCTCCTCCAGAACCATCTGGGTCCAGAGGCCAGATCCTTTCAATCTAAGGTCTCAGTCTGACTGAGGCAATTCAGTGATTAAAGCTTAATAAGAATTGAGGCAGAAAATGGCCCCTTTACCTCAGGGTTTCTGGGCAAAACAGAAACAATTGCTATTTATATTCATTCTGAGCTAAACAGGCCCAAACAATGTCCAAGTAGGGCCTGACCTGGGAGAAGGAGAAAGCCCGCTACATCAATTGAGAGCGGGGTTGTATGGGATGAGTGAAAACTTCTCAATTTGGGGTGGTTAACTTTTCAAATTGCTTCTGTCAATCACTTTTATCTTCCTTTGTCTGTTTTTCCTGCCTTAAGTCAGAAAAATATCTCACCCTGATCTTTTGTTGGCTCTGCTGCTTCAAAATTTGACTTGAAATGTTACTTTAAAGTTGTCTAGATGGGAATGTTGAGAGTTTAGCTGCGCTGTATCTAATCTGCCACCTTCCTGTCAACATTTTTATAACAAAATTCTCTTATGTTGCTCTGTTCTCTTTTGAAAAAAATTCTTTCGTCCATTATTGAGACAACTCTAATGAGAACTCTAATATCAAAGTCCACAATGTGCCACATGAGGAGGTTAGAATGGCACTAAAGAAAATAAAAATGGGAAGAACAATAGACAAGAAAAAGTACAAACAGGGGAGGTCTGCTGAAAGTGATACACTTTTGAGGCATATGGAGGTATCTTGTCTCAAGGTATCTGAGATGGGAAAGGATGTGAAACACTAGGGAAAAATTATTTACAAAAATTATTATCAACCAAAAGGAACTTATTAATTGACTAAGTTCAAAGTGCTAGGGATAGAAAAACGAAAATCCAACAGTTCCTTCACTCGAGGAGCTCATATACTATTAGGGGGACAGGAAGTATAAAAAAATTACATACAAAATATATACAAAATGAACATAAGGTAATTTCCAGATAGTATCTCAGGGATAGTATCTTAGGGGATCAGGAAATGTCTCAAGTAGTCACTGGCACTTGAGCACAGCTTTGAAGGAAACTAGAAATTCTGAGGAGCAAAGGTGAGGAGAGAGTGCTTTCCTCAAAGAAACAAGAGCTGGAAAACATATGTAGGGAACAACAAGCGGAGCAGTTTGGCTAGACTATAGTGTTTATGAATAAAAATACTATATAATGAGTCTAAAAAGGTAGAATCTCAGTCTAGAAAGTTTATAAAAGGCTTTAAATGACAAACAGAGAAGTTCGCATTTTATCTTACATGTAAAAGGGAGTCATTGGAATTTACTGAGTAGGAACATGACATCATCAGATCTATGCTTTAGGAATGTCACTTTCGAGGCTGTGTGAGGGATGGATATGAGAGGGCAGAGATTTGAACCAGGAAATCCAATGAAAGATTGCAATAGTCAAGGTGAGAGATAATAAGAGTTTAAATTAGGGTCACAGCTGTCCGAATAAAGAGAAAGGGATCATAGCAAGAGATGTCATGGAAGCAAAACCAACAAGGTTTAGTAAGTGCATGGCTATGTGGGGAGACCGACGCTGAAGATTTAAAGATGACTTTATGCTTGTAAACCTAGGTGACTGGGAGGATGGCAGTGCCCTTGATAGAAACAGCAATGATAGAATAAGAGGTGAGGTTTAGGGAGAAAGATAATGAATACTGTTTTGGAGATAAATGAGCTCAAAATAACTACAGACATCTTATCCAAAATGTCCGAGCAGTTGGTGCTACAAGACTGGTTAGAGTTCAGGACAGAGACAATAGCTAGATATATAGATAATTAATATCCATTGATATTCATGTGATTTCAAGAGATTTCAAGAGATCTAGAGGAAAGACTCCCTTATTGAGGATTTATGGGAGGACATGAATAAGCACTGAAGATAAGTTTAAATTTGTAGGGTTGGATTTTTTTTTTTGGACTAGGTAAAGGAGGACATTCTCTGCATTTCTTCCCTAGCCTTAATCACTGAATGGGTGCTGCCTCAGTCAAACTGAGACCTGTTAAAGACCTAAGCTTAAAAAGGCCAAGATCTCCTACTTGCATCCAGGGTCATCTTCAGTCCTCCTGGTCTATATCTTGCCATTGGACCCAGACGGCTCTGGAGGAGAAAGTGAGGCTGGTGACTTTGCACAGCTTTCCCTCATTTAAACCCAATTCATCTGTAAATCATAGCATCACTTTCCTGATGTCATGGTCCTCTTTGAGAATGAAGGACAAGTAACAACAATAACAAATCTGCAGGTTTAAGCTAGTAAAAGGAGTACCCACAGTAATAAAATCATACATACATTTGAGTAGAAGTCAGAAGCAGAAAAAGATTTAAGTTCAAAAGACTTTTTTTCTGGTATAGATTCAGTTTAAAATGTGCCAAGAAATAGAACTTACATTGATTTCCATGAAAAACTATTCTCAAAATAAATGAAATAAACTAAACAATCTATACTGGCCTATCTCAATATCCCTTATATAATATGATCTATATAGAAGGAAACTGAAAGAACTATGGTCTTTTGCCCTATAGAATTCATGTTCTTAAAATAGAAAGCCATGCTGATGTAAATAGACACGTAGAAAAAAGCAAGCTTCATGATCCCACCCACAGGAGCACAGATGGAATCTCATTTCTTAGGGAAGCACAGTTAGGAAGAAAAAGAAAGCTGCTTGTTGCTAGAAATAGGATAATAAGGGATTCTATACTTTCCATTTGGTAAGGGAAGACATCATTAAATAAGACTGAAGTCAAGCAGAGTAGTCTACCTCTGAAAGTAAAAGATAATATAGGAAAAGGTTTAGAATTTTCAGAGATTTGTTTAGCTCAAGCACAATGGCCAGAAAACCAAAGTGATCAGCATCATAAAAGTTAGTTTTGGTGTAATTAATTACGTGTTGTCTTGTGACACTACTGCTAATATGTCTTCAACTATTATTTAGCTGTTAAAATGGCATGTTCATCCCCAGAAAGTTGGCCACTAGATGGTATATCTTTTTCTTTATATAAATAGATGGTCTAAAGAGAAATGGGTATAATCTTTGATAGTGGAAGTACCTGCCTCAATTAAATCAGATAACTTAGTATAAAGAAATAATTGTTCATGAAATCTTCTCAACCAGACTATAAGCTCCTTGAAAACATGGAGCATGTCTTGTTCAGCTTTATAGTCTCCTAATGTTCATCAGTAAGCTATGTACATATCACTTGACTCAAGAAACACATATTTGTTGAAGTTATAAAAGATTCAACAGTTTGTTACTTCCGTTCTAATTTCTAACCAATAGGGCTCTAAGGACCTCTCAACTCAGTAACCGTAGTAATGGCCAACAACACTTTTATGCCTCTTGGGACTCAAGAACAAAAACAGACACTTTCCACTTGTATAGTTTTTCTAAAAATCTTGTCTGACAACCATATTGAGAAAAATATACTAAAAATAAGAGAAATGTAAATGAAAACAACTCAGAGATTTCATTGCATACCCAGGAAATTGCCAAAAAAGATAAAAGACAGAAATCAATGCTGTAAGAACTATAGAATTAGGCAAGAAAAATCACTAAAACTCTCACATGTTGACCCAAGATTTCACACCTAAGCATATATCCCAAAGAAGATCAATGGTAGAAAGGTCTCATAAATAGCCAAAGATTCACAGTAATAGCAAAAAACTATAATCAAAGTAGGTGCCTATCAATTGGGGAATGGTTAAACAAATTGTTATATGAATATAATGAATAATATTGAACCACAAGAAATGAATAAAATTCAGAGAAACACTAGAGGGCTTTTATGAGCTGATGCAGGACAAAGAAAGAATAATATTCTAGAATGACTACCAAAATGCATATGTATGTGTCTATGTAGATACATGTACAAAAAAAAATTCATGTTTTTCAAAGGCCATATTCTGTTTAACCACAGAACCAATACAACTTCTGATAGCAAAATTAATATGTATATACGTACGTATGTATGTTGTATGAATGAAAACAGAATTCTGAAAAAAAAAATACAGTGACAAATGTGGGTTCCAAATGACTGATTATAAAATATAAAGCTTTCAGAGATCTTAGGCTTTCCCCTCTTGTTAGAGATGGAGTAGATTATGTATATAATTATATTTAATACTAGTTGTTGCACTAAAAATGTTCAGATAATCTGAAATATGGACGATCTAAGCCTTAAAAAGGCTGGATAGGCTCTATGAAAATGTTATCATTGTATCATTTTTTTAGTGCATATAGATTGGATTGTTCACATGTGAGCTCTAATCATCAAGTACTCAGTGAACTGAAATTTAAGCAGAAAGGATTATATATGATAGGCAAGCTTCCTTAGTACAAGGGTAGTAAAATACTTGAGTGAGTGAGTACAAGAATTCATAAATAAATAATAAAATAATAATTAATAATAATAAAATTGTTTGCATTTTCAGAAAAAAGGTCTTGTCTATGCACTAATGATTTAGGGGCTTTTCTGTTTTAGTTTTCTAAAGAAATTCACTTTTCTGTACCCTTGATGATTGTGGCACAACTACAGTGTGCTAATTTGAAGATACAAACGGCAAAAACTCTAGTTAACACATCCCAATGGTTTAATCCAAGAATAGCCAATTTTTAAAATGCTCAGTGTAACAATGTCAAAAGAGGAAATTGCATCTTGTATATGTATGCTCAAAAGTTGTGAAATTATTGTTTTTACCAAGGAAGCAGTGCATAATGTCTTTCAAAGTACATACAAAGTTCATTTAAATTTGTAAGCCTTTGTACTGTTTTTCAGTTATTGGTGTACTCAGTTTAGAGGAATTAAAACTGAGGATATGGACAGAGTACAAACAATTCCACCTAAATGCTAAGTACTTCTTACTAACCTGTACCTTAGATGGCAGATCAATCTCTGAATTCCTTTAGTTGTACTTACTAAAGGTGGAAGGTAGAGAATAAATAGGGCTATTTGCTTGTATTGTCCAAGGCTTAGTTCTGAAAAACTGAAGTATCTTCACAGCTCAGGAACTTGCAGGCAGCTCAAGTTACCCATCTCTGACTAAGCTTTCTTGAGCACTACCATTAGGGGAGGGTACCTACAGCATTGGTTTAGAGATTGTATGAGTCTGAGGAGGTAGCAAAAAAATTTCCCCTTCAAGTCTTTCTGCACAAGAAGCTGGTTGACCATCTTTATCCTAGGAGATGATTGGTCCCCACTAGAATTTTCCCAGGGACCACATTTACACATATGCCGCAATCTGGGAATGATTATAAGAACAAAGCATTAAGTTTGTTTGCATGAGAAGTAACTAGATATAGTTGATTCAGGGTTGGGCTCCGATTCAGAAATCTGCACCCCACCATCTATATCATCATTATTTGCAGCACGCGCGCGCGCACACACACACACACACACACACACACACACCCATATATCACTTTAAGGTTTGTAAAATGTTTTATAAATATGGCCACAACCCCCGTAGGGGGCTAGATGGTATTATTATTCTCTTCTTTTACAGATGAGGAAATAGAGAAGGAAAGAGGCTAAATGACACCTACTTAACTGTGTGTCTGAGGTTGCATTTGAACTTGGATCTCCCTGACTCCAAACCTGGTTGTTCCATTAACTGATTCTTCCACCCTAGGCAAGTCACTTGACCTTTTAGGGTCCCAGGTAACTCTCCTTAGGTTGTAAAAGAGTTGCAGATTTAGTGAAAATTACATATAATGTGAAAGACTACTCAGTCTATTTATTGAAAAATTTGACAATAGAATGCTAATTCCTGAGGTAGGCCTGTGGCCCATGGAGCGCTGGGCCTGGAGCTGGGAAGACCTAAGTTCAGCTCCAGCCTCATGAACTCACTGGCCGTGTGACCCTGGGAACATGACTTTACCTCTATCTGCCTCAGGTTTCTCAATTATAAGATGATGATATTACCACCTACTTCATAGGGTTATTGTAAGGATTAAATGAGATGATATTTACAAAGCGCTGAGCATAGTATGCAATATAACATAGCATTCTTATCTTTAAAGTTAGGAATTTTCTTGAATTAGATCTTAAATGAATAATTTCTTTTCATCTCTAATACAGGGGTGGTGGTGAAATACGGAGGGTACCAGGTTTACTGGAGAACAGTGGTTTATAGTTACCTATAATTACGAAGGAGACAGAAACAAACAAAAGATTTTGGTACAACAGGTATCAGGTACACAGAACCAAAAGTTCGCCGTTGTGTTCAAAGACAACTCTTCCTTTGACTAGAGGCAGGGTGATATAAGAGAAGCAGCTTGGATTTGGAATCAGAAGACTTAAGGTTCTAGTTCTGGCTTAGCCACTAACTAGTGATAACCTTGGGTTGGTTACATAAACTTTTTAGGTCTCCCATTCCCCCCCCGGCCCCCCCCCCCCCCGGTAAAATGAAAGAAATGGTCCCATTTTATGATGTATGTAATCTTTAGTATCTCTCTACCTGTAAAGAATGAGTTTGATGCTTTATCAGCTATTGTCATTGGGTCTGAGTATCAGCATCAATTTTAGAGAAATATGGTGGATATCACCATCAGCTAAGGAATACTTGCTTGACTGAAGGATGAAAAGGCCTATCATTATTACTATGGCAAACATTAAGTTCATTCAGAGGGTTGTTTTATGGTTTTAGTTTATCAAAACATTCCTTGAATCGCACTAAGAATACATCCTAGCTATGGTTTTAAGAAATTCACAATTTCTTTCTCTTATTTTTGCTTAAAATCAGGATCATCATGTGGACAAATAAGAAAATGGAAGACAATTTATAAAGGAGTTTCGAAGCTTCCTATTTCTCAGCCAAACAATTTGATAAAGAACCTTACTTCTGTCTATAACACCTACCTATATATATGTATGTAAGCAGAGTATATGTAAATATATAAGTGCAGGGCAAGAGTAGTGGCATTCTACATAATATACTGCTTTCTGATGCTTGAATGTCAGTTTAAAGTGGTTCACATGCAGTTTTCCAACTTACAGAGTAAAAATATTTCCAGGTCAGAAAAATCCTATTTCTGCCTTCTCCAAACTCACACAGTAATTTTCCAGGCTTTTCTACAAATGCCCACAACCTGACCACTGTAATGACTTAAAGGGCCAAAGAGTTACCAACAAGGCATGAACTCAGCAGTAACCTTAAACACACAGAAACCAAGAGCAGTTTTACCTAACAAATGCGACAGAAGCTTCTGAGCTTTTGGCTCTCGTTACGTGTTAGAAGCAATTACCAACTGATTCTTCTGCACGAAACCATAAAAATCTTGGGCAAGAGGACACGAGGGGAAAAAAAAAAGCCTTTCCCAACGACGGCTTCATGCTGCAAAGAGGCTGTGTTTAGGGGGAAGGTTGACTGCAGTGGTTAGAGGAAGTTCAAGGGAAGGGATCAGGGCTTTGGGCAACAGTCTGAACAAACAAAAACCAATCTCAAGTCAGGATCAGATTTAGGCAGAGAAAAGACGCAAGGCCTTCAAAGATGGGGGTTCTTTTTAGGCATCATGGCCCAACGAGCAGCTGCCACTAAGATGTGTGTGACCTTGGGCATCCCCCGTGGGGCTGGGCTAAGTGCTCGGGACATTCCGGGTGACCTCTGCTTCTCACATGGAACCTTTCGGCCAGGGACACCCAAAGAGATGCTTCTCCCTTTCCCTCTGTGGGTGTGGCCGTAGGGAAGAAGGGAAGGCTGCAGGAGCTCTCTGAGGTTGAGTTCTGGGGTTGGGGGAGAGGAAGCGGGGGTGAGTGTAGTACCTGGAAATGAAATAAGATGGAGGGAGGGAGGGGGAGGCCTACAGGGGGGCCAGGCAGGGAGATAGGAAGAGAAAGCAGGCCCCCAGAGACCCAGGCCGGCCCAGGGGTCAGAGGCAGGGTTTCCGGGGCGGGGCGGGGCGGGGAGAAGGCCCATCCCGCCCCGCTCGCGCCGGGCCTGGCCGCCCGCTCAGCCCGGGGCTCGCTCCGGCTCGCTGCCTACCTCCTCGGCCTGCTTGCGCAGCGCCTTCTCCCGCTCGTACTGGGTGAGCAGCTGCTCGTTGTCCTCGCGCAGCAGCTCGAGCTCCACCTCGTGCTCCTGGTTCTCGCTGAGCACCGAGTCCAGGTTCTCGAGCACGTTCACCACCAGCGGCATTAGCTCCTTCACCACCTCCTCGTCGTAGCAGCTGATGAGCCGCTCAAACTCGCGGTAGATGGAGCCCGCCAGGCCCGACACTCGCTCCGACATCACTGAGCCGGAGCAGTAGTCGTCCTGGTACACCACCACCCCGCCACCCTCGTCCATCTGGATCTCCATCATCGTGGCTACCGCTGCCGCCGCCAGCGCGGCCTGATGCCTTCCCGGCCGGGCCTGGCTGAACTGCTTTTCGGCTGTCTGCTCCCACCTCCCCCGCTTCCCCAAGGCCGCCGCAGCCGCTCTGCTCTGCCTGTCACTGCCGCGGCTCTGCCAGTCATTCACCTGCCGGAAGTCCCGCCCCGCCTTCCGGAAGCCCCTGCTGTCCCTCTGAAGAAGGGGGAAACGAATGTCTCCCCGGCAACCGCCTGTGGGTGTGCTTACACATCCTCGCTAGGGGGAGCCCAAGTCGTGAGGGAAAAGGGAGCGTGCGCACTGTCGTTTCCCTCGGATCAGAGCCTGAGGTCTTTTCGGAGCACTTCCCAAGTCACTTTAGAAACGTTATTCCCATTCACTGAATCTGGATCAGACTCTTCTGAGCACAGAATCGATGAGACATAGAGCGACGAGGTGGAATGAGAGGCAAGGAGGGGTTAAGACAAGACACAGAAAGAAGGGAGAGAGAAGAGACAGGGAAAGAGAGAGACGGGGGTGAGAGGGGGCGCAATACTTAGGTTTGCAGTTCAACAATTTATTAAGGTGAAGAGCAGTATATGTGTGTGCATAAAGTCTAGGTAGACTAGGAGGAGGAGGATGTAGAATAGGAAAAGCGGGTTGCAGCCAAAGAAGTGAAGGGCTCTTTTATGCTAATACATTTGATCCTAGAGGTAGTAAGAAGCTCCTGGAGTTTACTGGGGAGGTACGTCAGAGAAGGTGCTGTGCTCCATGTGCAAAGCAGAACAGAAGTAGCCCAAAAGAAAGGCCAGCTGCTCGATTTAGAGAATCCACTTCACACGTTCGCATGGACTATTTGTCTCCGACATTCCAAGCTCCTATTGATCTGATCAGCCACACTCGGACATAAGCATAGTGATGTTATTCAGCCAAGGGACTTGGTTAGATCTATGTTTTAGGAAAGTTGTTTGGAAGATTGGTTTAAAAAAAAGTGCAGGGAAGAAACTAGACAAGGGAGGGTTCAATTCTGAGGCTATTGCAGTAGTCCAGATAAGAGGTAATGAATGTCTGAACTAGGATAGTGGTCATTTGAGTCAAGAGATGACAGATTTAAGAGGTAAAACACCGTGGAAGCAGAATAATTGTTGCCAACTGTTGAATCAATGGGCTGAAGGAGAAGAAAGAGTTGAGGGCAACTCTAGTTTCAAACCAGGATGACTGGATGGATGGAGATGTCCATCCAGGAAAGCTAGGAATAAGTGTAAGTTTTTCTAGAAAAAATGATGTTTTGGGTAAGTTGAGTTTGAAATACCTACAGGACATCTAGTTTAAATGTGTTTGATAGGCAGTTAGCAATGCAAGATTGGAGTTCAGGAGACTAGGGCCAGATGTATAAATTTAGGAGTCATCTGAATTGAGGTCATAATTACATCCATGGAAGATGATGAGGTCACAAGAGAAAATGAGACTGGAAGGAGGTACCTCTCAAATCTGATTAGTGTGAGACTTCATAACCCAAGAATAATAGATCACAGAAAATACAAAATAAAAGTTTTCAAAAGAATCCCAAACTAACCACTTAAGGAAAAAATGTTCCAAGTCAGTAATAAAAGAAATGTTAATAAAAAGGCTGAGGTTTCACCTCACACTCATCAAGTTTGCAAAGACAAACATATCTGTATTGTAAAGGTAGTGAGAAGCCAGGCACAGTAACATACAGATGGCAGAGCTGTAAATGGTAACAACTCTTCTTGAAAAGTCTTTCTTGTGGTTGTGATTTGTCCTTCATTCTCAAAGAGGAGCATGACATCAGGAAAATAATATTTAAATGAGGCAGGGCTGTGCAAAGTCACCAGCCTCACTTTCTCCCCTTGATCCATCTTGGTCCAGTGGCATGCTAAAGATCAGGAAGATAACTGGAGATGGCCCCTGAAAACTCTTTATAATTATTCAAGAAAAGTTACTCAACTATTCATGTCCTTTGATTCATACACATACATATATATAACCCAAGGAGGACAGTGGCAAAAATAAAAGTCCCATATATGAAAATATTCATAGTAGTACTTTTTGTAGTAGCAAAAAAATCTGGAAACTAGTAGGAGGGCCTATCAACTGGAGAACGGCTGAAAAATGTGTCAGAGGAATATAATAGCATACTATTGAATCATAAGAAATGAGGAATATGATGAAATATGAGGAATTCAGAGAAACATGAAGGCTTGCATGGACTGATACTGAGTGGAGAAAGAAAAATCAGGAAAATATACACAATAACTACCCAGCAACCACAAAACTAACTGGAAAACAATTTGGTAACAATTCAATGACTATTGTGGAGTCCAGATTACATATAATTAAAGTCTGTTCTTCCTAGAGAGGTACATTGTCACCTGCCTGGGGACAATACTGCTGTTCCCTGATTGGGCCCATGGGGAACAAGTGACTCCCTATTCTGCTATGCTGCTACCACCTATTCCCTGCCTAGGCTTATTTGGAAAAAAAAGAAATTCCTTTTTATCTAACTTCCTTCAGTTATCTGGTACTACTTCTCACCTCCTCCATCCTCCCCTTTCTAGCTACACATGCTGTATGTCTTTAAGTCTCAATCCTAAAGTGAACTCCTAGGGCAATGATACTAATTTATCTAAACTCATTCCTCTGTGATTTACAAAACTCCCGGTCACCCACGCTTGTAAACTAGGTGTCAACCTCAACTCCTTTTTCTTACTCCCATACAATCGGTTGTCAAGTCATCTTGATTACATGTCTTCAGTATCTCTCATACACCCCCTTCTCTCTTCTGACATCACTACCACCCCAGTGTGGGCCTTAGAGCATCGCCTCATTTGTGGAGGCAATGGCAATAGCCTCCAGCTTGGTCTTCCTGCCTCAGATCTCTCTCTACTCCAATCCATCCTCCATTCAACTGCCAACCTGATCTTCCTAAAGCCTAGGTCTGCCTATGTAACCCCCTATTCAATAAACTCCAGAGACTCTAATTAACCCCAGGCTCAAACATAAAATTCTGGCAAAGACCCCTTCATAATATGGCCTCTTCCTACCTTTCCAATATTATTATGCCTCATTTCTTTCCCTCCCACCCCCATAATACTTTGTGATCCAGTGATACTGGCCTCCATACAAGACACTCATCTTGACTCCAGACATTTTCTGTCTCCATGCCTGGAATGTTCTCCCTCCTCTTTTATCATCTGCCCTCCTAGCCTTTCTTCAAGTCCCAGTTAAAATTCCATCTTCTGCAGGAAGACTTGCCTGATCTCCTTTAATATTATTAGCTCCTTCTATCTCCAGTTTACTACATATATGTGTACTTGTGTGTGTGTACATACACACACACAGACACACCTTTGTACAGTTGTTTGCATGTTGTCTCTTCCCCCTTACCTAATGACTTCTTTAGGAGCTAGGATTGGGTCTTTTGTTTTGTTTTGTTTTGCGTTTTTCATATCTTGTCCAGTGCAGGGCTGTAGTAAGCACTTAAGCACTACCCAGACCACATCAAGTATCTTACTCAAACTCCAGTGTCCATTGCCTTTAACAAAAATCATAGTCCTTTGTTTGGTTTTTAAAGCCCTTCACAATTACCTGCAGTCTATCCACATTACTGTTCTTCCTGCATTTCAGAGTCCAACCAAACTGGCCTTCTGTTTCTCACATATGGTACTGCAACTTCTGTCTTGCATCACCTGTCCCCCACACCTGGAGCATATTCTCTTCTTGACTGTCTTGGAACCCTTCCTTTATTCAAGAAGCAACTCAAACACCACCTAGCAGAAACCTTTCCTGATCCTCCCACTAGTGCCCTCTTGCCCTAACAACTGTCTTTATCCTTTTTATGTATACATATATTTTCCCCAATAAATGTTAATGCCTTGGGAGTAAGGACTGTTTTATTCATTCTTTTTTCAGCACTTAGCAAAGTGCCTGGCACATAGTAAGTCATTGTTCATGGACACTGGGAGTGAATGAAATTGCCAATGGAGATGATTCAATTCTAAGTCACTTTACACATTTAAAGAAAATTTTAAAAAATTTTACTACTTTAGCTCACCCTGCCTCCCCCTCCTTTTAAAAGGAATGGAAACTGGGCTCCTTTTACTTGTAGTCAGTGACCAGCACCATGTCGGACTCATAGAATGTATTTAATGTATTCATTCATGTAGAGAATAAAAAGAAAAACTGGACCAAGGATGAAACTTTTGGCAACACACTTTGAAAAACATACTTGCTGATGAATAAATATGGACAAATATTTCCTAAACTCGTACAAACTCAGAAACGGGACAGGGCAGTGAGGCCCACTAATCAGGAATCAGGACCTGGCTTACTTTTAAAATGTCATGTTATCTATGTTTTGTTGTATTTTTATTTATTTTGTTCATTCCCAATTACATCTTATTCTGGTTGGGTTTCACTGGGAGTATTGTGAATCTCATGTTTAACACTTCTGGTGGAAGAGGTAAACTCTACCAAGATGCCAGCGAACAATAATTTTAAAAATACCTTACACTTTAGCTTATCTCCTGCTCTCTCCTCTCCCCTCCTCCCTCCAACTTTTCTAAGAGGAAATTCAGCTCCTTTTGAGTAGGGAGTGTTTCTTTCTTTGCAGTTGTATGCCCAGTACCTAGCAGCACACCTGTTAGAAATACTGCAAATAAATACTTGTTGACTGATAAAACACCTGAGGAGGATGCAAAGGCACAGAGTATGGCCATTTCAAACTTTAATCCTCAATGTTGTTACCTAACTCCCCAAATGTGGATGTGCATTACTAAATTGTTTATCATTTAACTTTTAAACATTTAACAATATTAGCAAGATCATAACAGATACATACAACTCACTTGAGCTGATCAACGGTAGAAATAGTAGTATCTTGAGATTTTGAGGAGGAATAACTAGAGGACAATTCTCAAAAGCCAGTTATACTGCAAGGAATTCAATTGTGAAATACAATTTAACAATTCAGAAAATTAAATTCAGAAAGCTAATTCCTGAGGGGAAATTAAATGTTCACTCTGACCTGTGCTTGTTAAAACACTTAAGTGCCAAGGAGGGTGGGGATCAACGTTAAATACCCACTTATTCCCCACACACAAAATTCACTTCGGCTTCAATAAATGCCTTCTCATTTTCTTGCAGAACTGAATTTTATATAGTACCACTCTGATGTTATACATAAAATAGGAGCCATACTTCATTAAGAGTCTACTGGAAAGAATACTTGGGCTCAATAAGAAGCATGAGGTAAATATAAAAAGTACATGATTAAATAGGAAGAGATGTGCTTCATTTAAATTTTGCCTAATTCAGCATAACAAAAATAAAAGGACTGGATAGAAGTCACACCGTACGAATCACAGTATACTTGAACAAAGCACAATAATTTGGGCAAGTACTTATCCTTTGATTTTTGTTATACAATAGCTAATTAGGCAGCACTGAATGCCTCAGTGAATTCCTCTGAACCTAGATAGTGCTAGTTTTGTGTAGGTGAGAGCTGGACTTGAGTCATTCAAGACATGTGTTCAAAACCTACTTCTGGCACTTAGTAGACTGTGTGATGGTGTGCAAGTCTCTTAACTTCTCTCCTAGCCTCTCAGGGAGGTTTCAAAGGATCAAATGAAAAGGAACAGAAAGCACTCTGCAAACCTTAAAGAGTAATGTAAATGCCAGCTATTACTAAAAAAGGATTTGTACAAAAATGAATTATCTAATAAGTGCAGTGATACCAGGCAGATACAAAAAAAATTTATATAAATTAGATACCTCTTTCAGGTAATCCATTGTACCTACATTTTTTTCCTGCAAAGAAGAAAGGAGTAGACTCCCTTTCTCTAAGTTCTCAAGTGGCTGAGGAACAAACTAAGCATCACACTTAAATGTCATTCCAGACTAAATGCTTCCAAAGTAAGCACGTGGGCAAATTCAATAGTTTCTGTTACCGAGAGGTTAAACAGCATAATAAACAGATTATACTCTTAAAGGAAAGATGAAAATGGGAAATCAATTGTAACTAACTAAAAATACCAGTTGAAATAACATTGGCCTGCTCATTGCACCTGCTAGTAAGTTGAAAGGGTCAACCCCCATTTTACCAAAAAAAAAACCGAAAAAGGTTGAATTCAGGAATTTAAGGAGGGTCTAGCAAGGAAAACACAAAAACAGATTTTGACTACGATTGCCAGGTTTAATATAACTGTTATTCCCATTTCTGCCCTGCAAAAGTTAAGAAAATGCCCCCATCAAAATTACACTGTAAAATATAAGCACAAAGTTTCTTGACATAGTTTTGGAGAAAATGTTGGCACCAACTGCATTTAAAGAACAAGTTTTAAGGCATAATAAAAAAATACAAGGACAATTAA
>CM053583.1:318147504-318214739 GCA_028627135.1 Pseudochirops cupreus | reverse complement strand
TTTTGACTACGATTGCCAGGTTTAATATAACTGTTATTCCCATTTCTGCCCTGCAAAAGTTAAGAAAATGCCCCCATCAAAATTACACTGTAAAATATAAGCACAAAGTTTCTTGACATAGTTTTGGAGAAAATGTTGGCACCAACTGCATTTAAAGAACAAGTTTTAAGGCATAATAAAAAAATACAAGGACAATTAATTTCTTAATGCATCTTAGAAGAGACTGAGAGTAGGATGCTAAGAGTCTTTGGATCTTCCAAATACAGACAGTTCAATAATCAAATGCCAGATATATATACCTCCTTTACATACAAATGAGCACAAATGCATTAACACTTCTTCTTGCTAGCCAATCTCATTCTTGTGGGTTATTTTCATTCCCCACTCTTCCAGAGCCCCTCTATACCCAGTTTCAAGACCCACAGCAACAAGATACATCAGGAAACAAGGAAGAAAAAGTTAAAAGGTGAGGGAGAACATTATCCCATGGCTGCTGTTTAGAACACTTCTGCTCATCCTCCTCACTGGTACTTTATTCCTGTCACTCACTACCTCAACCTGCTTGAATTCTTGTTCTTGGAATCATCACTAGTGGTTGAGAGTATCGGAATTCGGGTGGAAAAAGGGAATTATCATTGCCAAGGATGCAGCTAATGAGGTATGTTTTGGCCACCACAAGCTAGCATCCAAAACACACAGACACACTGTTATAAATGGTAATTAGGTTTCCTAGTTAAGCAACACTCTGGATTAAGTAGACTTCTGTTATCTATCCTAAGAATTCACCATTTTACAACATTGTTTCTACATAAAAATGATTTTCTAGTTTCAAACAACTGACTTTCAAAATCCCAGAACACAATCCATTAGTTAAATTGAGTATTGCCTGTACTTTACAGGCATAGGAAACAGTAAGCTTATCTTGGTTATAAAGCAATTTCCAAAATCATCAGGGAATGCTCAAGAGGTAAAATCTTTGGCTAACAAATCCCATATGCCAGTTCCCCTTAATTTGCCAAATAAGAAGTGTTTAACAGCAATTTCCTACAGGCACTTAAATATTGAGGACAATGGGTGCATATTAATACAAGGTTTCAGTTTGCTAAATATTCTTAGAACAATATTTCCAGAATTTGGTGCTCACCTTGTAGATATCCATCATGAAATCCACCATCATGAAACCTCATCTGCTCTACTTGCATGGTAACAACATGTTCCAAAATGCAAGAGGTATGTAATTGTAAAACATAGTGTTATTTGGTCTGACTGAGGAACATCTCCCTAAATGGATCGAAGGGACATGATTCTATAGTTAAATGTGATCAAGAAAATTGTAGTCTATTATCTCCACTTGAAAAACTCATATTTTATCCACTGATATTAGATCTAGTTAATTTCCATATCTAAAGATTCCAGAAGATTGAAGAGATTCTCCAAAATGAGTAATCACTCATACAAGGGAATTTTCTGCTTACTTTTTAGGGTACCTACGTAATTAGGGTGTCATAAATGCTTCAAAGTTATCAGTTTGTGAAACTGGTATTGAACAGCATCAAAAATGGCTCTTTAAATATTGTCCAAAATGTTTATTTTGAGGAACTAAAGATTTGCTCTCCTCCCCCATCAACTGATTACAGTAAAGTCTTAGAAAAATATGAATAACCAAAATATCAGAAGGATATCAGATAGGTTAATAAGGCCTTTACAAAACACTGGAAGGCCCTACTTCCCCCCTTTAAAAAAGAATTGTGGTTTGTGAAAGTAGTATGTTCACAGCCCTGGTGAACTGAAGAGGCAATCAAAGGCATTTAAGGCTTATGAGAATGGCAGGGAGAAATTATTCACTTTAAAATTCAGTCAATAAGAGAACCAACTTACTCTCCTACTTAAGGCAGGCCCTTTGATCTAAGATCAGGCCAAGGGCTTCTAGATGACAGAAGGTACAGAGGGGCCCCTGGAAGATCTGGGTGCAAAAATCTGCCATTAAGAATAGGTCTACAAACAAGGGAAAAGGAAAATTGGCTTGACTGATAAGCACTTGCAAGAGTCAAATCAAGTCCAATACCCTTTTCAAGTTGCAGCTTAGTGAATGGGAAAGAGGTCAAAAAGCCTCATAGGAAGTCTGCAGAACAATGCATCATGGAGGCAAAGTTAAAAGGACACGGATTTGACACCTGTTTTCTTAAATATTAGTAGTGCCCCCAGAAAAAGCAAAGGTCCTGTATTGTCACTCTATATAATTTAATGGCTCTATGAGCTAATGATCTATTACCCTTCTAAAACACAAGTTGTATCCCTTTGCCAGACAAAGGAGGGGGAGCATTCCTCGGGCAGAGATCCAACACAATCATTCACGTGGGTTTTTAGTCCTCTAGTGACACTGTCAATAGCTACTGCTGCAAGACCATCCCTAGATGTACACTGCCCACCAAAACACATATGTTCTTAGTACCCATGAAGATTCTACTCTTTCCCCATTTTCTTTCATTCCATCAAAGACTCTCATACTTGGAACTAATTCTTGGATGCAAACCTGGAGAATTCCTTAATGCTCCCATAAGATCTGTTTTCTCTATTCACTGAAAGGCTGAGTCCCCTGGTCCTGTGTAGCCCTAGCTGTTTCTAGAGCACAAGTTTGAGCAGCAAGCTACATGAAAATCTTCACATAAATCATCCACCCCTCCCCTTCCCGCCCTACCCCAACTTATACTAATTAGAAACTATAAACCTTGGCACCCTAACAGAAGAGTTTCTAGTCTGAAGATGCTGGTATTAGTTTCCTTTAGTAGAAAGAGATGCTGGATTTGCCACCTGGTGGGTTGAGGACTTTGTTGTGTGAGCGAGGCCTGGGGCCCAATCTGGGTTCATGGTTGTCAATCTTGAGTTTAGACTCAGCTTCTTTTGCTCGTTCCTCCTTTCCTTTGTCACATTTCTCATCATGTCCTTCTCTTGAAGATTGTGTATTCTCTGTAGCTGTGTAACAAAGTCAAAATGTCATTAGTTAGCTGAATACTTATATACAGAATTCAAGAATTCAGACTAGATTCAGGTGAGAATAAGAATTAGTTCTAAGAGGTCTGGCATAGAGGAAAAGATAGCAGACTGATTTTCAGATACTACCTGTCCCTTTCTGGAGCTGCTCAAAGTACTTTCCTGGGATCTTATTCATCTCTAAGGAACAGATAAACTAGAAAAAACCAGGAAGTTTATTTAAGGAACTCAGTTTAAAGAGATGTTCCCCCAGGTACTACTACATTTACCTATCCTGGTGATTTTTGTGTTGCAGGTACTTGATAAAATCTTGCCTGTAACAGCTTCCTACTCTAAACAGACCAGTTCTTTGAGTCTAATGACTTGGTAGAAACAGAGGAACAGTTTCTTTCATGTTCAAGGCATATACCCAGAGTCATCTATAGTAGAGTAAGAGTACTTTTAAGTACAACAGTAGGACCTGCTCATCAGCCTAGCAGGCATCCTCATGTAGGTTCTAACTAACTGATTTTAGCACCTCTGGCTAAGGTTATCCCTCCCCTTGTATGATGCCAAAAGGCATAACGATGATAACAATTACAACAGCAACAATAAAATAATATAAAAACACTAAACGGAAGCACTAGAAAATACAGTATAAACATGTACTGAATTCATCTTTTATGTTACAGAGAGGGAATAGAATTTATCTTCTCACCTTTGAGTTGCAATTTTGTGTCCTCACCTTCACACAAAACAATATGATCCTGCAATAAGGCAAGCACAGTCATGTCAAGACTTCATCCAAGGATCCACAGAGTCTATTCTTCAAAGCCAAGCAGGAACTACTATGCTTTACCCTTCACACAGCTATTAAGAGTAGAAGGACTAGTGAAGGGCTTCAGCAGGGATCTTTCCATCAGACCTAAGCTAACTCAAATTTTCCCTCCTAGTACAATGTATTTTGGAATGCTAACCTGGCTCCTTCTGGCAAGCTCCATTCTATTCTGACACAAGTCATCTCTGGGCTGTCAAATCACAAAGATGCAAAGATTACAGAATATACCTTGCTGGCTGGATAAGGTACGTAGGAGTGTCCTACGTAAAATAATTTGTTAACATCAAGGATTTTCTCTAAGTTTCTACAGGATTGTCTGAGTTTCAGCTGCCTTACCTAACACAGACAAATTGGAACAAAGAACCAAAAGGAAGTCTAAGTCAATTTATCACAGGCTGGTGAACTTCATAAAACCATCAGTGACTTCAACTGACTTGATCTCTCACTAAAGGAAGGACATATACATAGATTCAATCAGCATCTTCAAAGTCAAAAGTCATTTTCAAAGTTTAGATTTCCAAGATGATATATGAGGCAGAAGGACACATTGCTACCAGCAACTTAATGGGGAACAGACTTAATTTAGGATACTGTAGTAAAAAATATATGGCTCATATTACTTCCTACTTCAGATAGCTAGTACTCAAGCTGGCCTTTCTTTAAGAAATAGATATAATAGGTGCAGCTAGGTGGCGCAGTGAATAGAGCACCAGCCCTGGAATCAGGAGGACCCGAGTTCAAATTCGACCTCAGGAATTTAGCACTTACTAGCCTTGTGGCCTTGGGCAAGTCACTTAACCCCAACTGCCCTACCTTCCCCCATGAAAAAAAAAAGAAATAGATATAATATAAAGAGCAGAGAGAAAGAATTCTTAGGTTACAGACTTGGTGGAAAGGAAAAAGTTGCTTCAATTTTATGTTTTTGGAACTGACTTTCTCTACTGCAAACTCAATTTTTATTTGTTAACTTTATGATTATTCTGACTACAGTTAGAACCAAAAGACTGACCATATTTTGAGGTCCCTCTGTGGTCAAAGTTAAGATTCTACTAAGACTTCTTTTTAGAGAATCATTGTTTTCAAGATTCTTTCTCTGATATCAAAAGAAAGAAGACTAATGATGGAAGATACACAACTTTATATAACTGACAGCTACATCTAGGAAAATATTAAACTTTGTGCTTCCCAGTAGTCCAATCCTCCATGTCTGAGAGCTCATTAATGAATCTGTTGGGAGAAACTTTATTTTTTTAGCTCCAGCCCCAGCTATCTGAATGCCAGAAGTCCATACCTTGGGCTTGTTTGGGTGTGCTAAGGGTGCAGTAATGGTGACTGGAGACCCAAAGATGTCACTGGTCTTCCCACCAGGGGGATTCAAACGACATCGAGCCTGCACAGGAGTAGGCTCTTCAAAGATACCACTTCCTTTGCCTCCTGTAGATTTAATCACATCAGAACAGCTCATGTTTAAATGGTGTTTTATAGTTGCAAAGCACTTTACTCAAAACCAGTTTCTAAGGTAGAAAGCAAAACAGCTATTATCCCCATTCCAAAGATCACAAGATGATGGGGGGTTTATAGTTTGATGGGGAAACTGGGGTTCAAAGAGACAAGGTCACGAAGTTAGTAGCACTGAAAGCTGAGACACACCTAAAATTCCTGACTCAGTCTGGAGCTCTTTCCACTACCTCTCTACCTTTCCAGACTATCAATATAATTTATCTGGTTATGTCCTATATAACTGAACATTTCAGAAAACAGTCTCAAACAGATGTTATAACTTCTGAACTGGAGTGAGGATGGTTCTAAAGAACCTAATGCCAAACTACAACTCTAGAGATAAAGGTGAAGAGGGAGTGAGTTCCAGACAAAAAGAACCTGTGCCAAAGGATATAGGAGGGTGAGATCTTATATGTACAAGGCACAGCAAAAAGGTCTGTTTGCCCAGACCAGAGGGCACAAAAGGGAGCAATATATAATAAAAGTGAACAAATAAGTGAAAACCAGGCTTTAAATGTTAAACAGAGTAGTTTGTACTTTATTCTAGAGTTAACTGAAACACTGTGGTCTTCTGAGAAATGACTTCTCTGTGTAAAAGGATGCTGCCGAGAAGTAGCTGGGACAGCAAACAGAAAGTAGCAACTGGAGAGGAAGAATGAGGCTTGAGATGCCTCCTTAACTATATGCCTATTAGAGTCATCTACAGCCAAAAGTTACATGATCACTCTCACATGAACATAGTTCTATAAATGTAAATTTATGCTGCTTAGGTCTATCATCCTGATCTCAAAGACAAAGAATCAAAGCAAAAACAGAATTCAACAGATTGGGAGGAAGGGAGGAAGAAAAGACTAAAAGAAATTTTGGGATATGGAATTCAGGGAAGATACAGAACTAGCTAAGGAAAACTAAGAACTGTCTGGTTGTGGATTTTAGTCTAAACCCCCAGGGAGCTGTATTTTCCATCAGTCAGAGACAAACGTTTCTTCAGAGACTAAGAGATTAAGAGAACAAGTTTACCTAGTCTGGAAATGAAGGGTAAAAAGAATAAAAACAAGAAATATATTGTTTCCCTAAACTAGACTCTGTACCTATAATGTGCCTCCCTTTACATTCTGTGTCTTAAGATTCCTTACACTGTGGTAAAATAGAAAACATGTCCTGTGTGTGTGAGGATCTAGATGATGCATTACAGAGGAGGGATACTGAACAAGAGTAAGAGATAAGACTGCAGCCCCAAGGTCAAAGTTAAAGAGAGGAAACCCCACTTTAATGTCTTAAAGGAATGGTGGCTAAGTCCCAAAGCAATTTTTTTTTGAGGGAGGTTTGGCAATCTATAGGAAAAAAATTCAAATGGAGACTTTAAGAAGTAATAAATTTGCAGAGATGATCCCTGGATACAACTAAATCTTCCATATATGAACAAAACAAAGTCTTTCAATCCCTAGCCATAATGATTCCTACATTCATTTTTCCCAGGCTATGAAGTTGAAGCTCCACTGTCGAGATACAGAAGCTACTGCAATGGAGATCTTTCTTTATCACAAGTTTTGTTTTTTACTGAATCTTGTATCATAATGACTGTTAGCTGTCATGCTTTGCAAAGCAACTCAGAACAGTCTCCCAGGAGTACACTTAACAATAATCCTATTAAATCAGTGTTAAATGAGCTGGGTACATTCACCTTGAAGTGGCTTAAATTTTGTTGCAGTCTTCAACGAAATGTACTATTCTGTGATCTTTTCATATAAACAATCTGTAAGGCCAATCCTACTACTATTAAATCTCTACATTTATGAATGTTTTAGTGCTGATTCCATTACCAGTACAGACAGGGACAAAAACAT
This sequence comes from Pseudochirops cupreus, assembly GCA_028627135.1. NCBI lineage: Eukaryota > Metazoa > Chordata > Mammalia > Diprotodontia > Pseudocheiridae > Pseudochirops > Pseudochirops cupreus. The sequence continues at coordinate 318,207,584 of CM053583.1, read as the reverse complement.
TTTTTATTATATATTTATTCAATAAACTCAAGGCAGGTCATATAAGTAACACTTCCTTCTCAAAACCTTTCTATATTCCAAAATGATCTTCAGCCCATTGAATCTTTAATTTCATATTCTTAAAGAAAGAATCTGGGCTCAGTTTTAGAGGGGCTCCTAGTACTGGTTCTACTTGATATGCTGTATTATCTAATTCATTCCCAGGCCCCACCTCTAAAATCTGTAACAGTGGGATAATTCTAATTTCTGGTTATTGGGAAACACTTTAGGGTGACTAATACTTCAAGTATCTAGGCACTGGGACAAGACTCAAACTAAGATAAAGATTTCTCCTAGTTCCTTTCTTCACCTGTAGGTATTCAAGAAGACCAGACTTTCGAGCTCCCGGGTCAAAGAAGAAATAAGAAACAAAGTGAGACCTTTTTTCCTGAGGAACCTGAAAAGTAAGACCTATCCTATATCAGAAGACTAAATTAAAAAAAATAAAAGAAAATGTTGGCAAGGGACTCAGTGAAGGGGATGGGGGAAAGAGAAGATGAGAGCTGAAAAGAGAATCCCACCTGGAGGATTTGACCTTTTGGGTGTATTCTGAGGTTCCTCGGATGCTCCAAAGATATTAGACGCCATTCTGTTTGGTCTACTTGAAGGAATAACTTCTTCTGGAGTTCCAAATAGATTGCTTGAGTCTCCTCCAGGGGGCTTCATTACCCTGTGTAAAGATAAGAAATATGAGTTACAGTAAAGCTTCTAGTCTTATCAGAAAGTCCAGTATTATATATCATTTTGGATCTTAAATGAATCTAGAAGACAAAATTCATCACCTTTTCCCCCCCAAAACTTTTATTGTTCTTCCCAATTCCCTATTACTACTGAGGGCTATCATCACATTCCCAATCACCCAGGTCTACAAAATCAGTGTTATCCTTTACTCTTCTCTTGCTATTTAAAGCTCTTCTTAACCTGCTCCTCTTTCTACCTTTTTTAGCCTTCTTAAACATGGCCCTGCCAAAAACTGACTAAATTTTCACTTACAGTTTCTCAAACACAACGTTCCATCTCTCATCTTCCTAGCCTTTTCAACAGTAGTGACCTGGAATGGTCTACATCCTCCCCTTCATCTCTTAATTTCCCTGGCTTCACTCAAGACTCACTTCACATCCCAACTCCCCTTTCCCCCCTATGCTTTCTTCTTTCAGATACCTTCTATTCTGTATATATTCTGAATGTTCCTCTTTACCTAGTTATTTAAATGTTATCTCTCCCCATTAGAATGTACAGTTCTTGAGGGTAGAGACTGATTTTTGCCTTTTTTATATGCTTGTTGACTAAGTACTCAGTTTTAAGCAGAGCTGCTATTAAAACCTAGTTCCTATGACTCCCAAATCCAGTGCTCTTTCCACTATGTTTCTGCCAATTCTGGTTTTAAATGCCTCGCATGATATTTAGAATCACTCAATATATTTTTATAAGGGTATAATCTAAATCTTGTTTCACATTTATTATAACTTTAATGAACTAAGTCACTGCAACATAGTTTTTTTCCTCATGCAGTCTAGCAGTTGACAACAAAGTGAATGAGAAATCCCATACTTTCCCCCTTTAATATCCTTACTATTTGTCTTTACAAAACAGCAGAAAGGAAGCTAATTTGCTATAATTCAAAGAAATATGAAGTTCTCAGATTATCTGTAGAACAAGGATACATAGTATGGCAGACTCATTTCTTTGCAAAGAGGAGATAAGGTTGCCAGACACCACAACTTGACAATACACATGGGTCAGGCAGTAAACACTATAAAAGCCAAGTACAACAGCTGGTAGTGCCAGGGTTTTTGATATGATGCCAATGTATCCCCGATCGCTTGAGTGAAAGAACAGGCAAGAGTATAAGCTGAAGTTTACAATTCAGCAGTTAACATTTCCTGGAGAAGGATTTGTTGGGGGCATCAGGGGATGGGGAAACTTTTGGGTTGATTTAATTTCCTGTTACAAACAAGGCTTGCAAGATACAAAGTACTTTGGTAGATATGTTATTCTGAATCCAACAAACATTTATAAGTCACTACAGTACTAGTTTTAACTAGAGTTTATGTATTTTTCTTGGCTAGTTGCAGCAAATCTAACATTCCTAGGCCTAGACAGTTCTTTCTAAAGGAAACGGGATTTAAATTCATCAAGTTCAACTGAATTTGATACTATTTCAGTATATATAGAGAACATCAGGTTTGGGGCATTTGAAATTAATGGAGGCCATCTGTAAAATTAATAATTAAGTTTATACTACTTTTTGAACCTAACCCTTCTTATTCATCTGTATAACCAAGTAACTATTCAGGCACTTTCATCTCATGCCAGAATTACTGCAATCTTTTTATAGTTCTCCTCACTTTTAATTTTCTCTTTTTCAACCCATACTCAAAATCAGGGATTAAAATCACATTATATTTACCTACTATGTGGACCATCTAACTTGTTCATCAACTCTAGTTAGTAGTTCCCCATTGCCTTTCACATCAAATGCAGTTTATATGATGCTTGGCTTGAAAGTAATCTGGTGATGTTCAGTGACACACACAACGTATATTAAAAAAGAGATTCTGTGTATATATATATATATATATATATATATATATATATATATATATATATATATACACACACACACATATATACATATGTATATATACTGTGTATGTTATTTCCCACTAGCCCAATCCTCTAACACAGTGGTTCTCAACCTTCCTAATGCCACAACCCTATTATTTAATACTCATATGTGGGAGGACCCGCCTGGAGACAGAGGAGCAAGACCATTGGAAATACGTGTTTTCTGATGGTGTTAGGGGAGCCCTGTGAATGGGTCATTCGACCCCCCCCAAAGGGGTCATGACCCACAGGTTGAGAACCACTGCTCTAACAGATCCTTTAGCTCTTAAAAATTCTTCTTGACTGAAGGAGTAACCCAACACTTCCTATGAAGTCATCTCTCTCCCTCAATTACTGAAAACCATTAAAATTCCAGTAATTCAAGAAATGCTTCCCCTAAGATGGCTGGGAAAAGACAAGTTTCCAGTCACATATTATGGTATCTTACTTTCCCTCTGTTGATCTCTTCCTATTTATCCTGTGTATAGCTTGCTTGTACATAGTTGGTTGTATGTTTTCTCTCCCCCATTAGATTATGAGGGCAGGGACTGTCCTTTTGCCTATCTTTATATCTCTAGTGTCTGGCACACAGAAGGTGCTTAATAGTGCTTAGTGACTGAATGACTGGATAAGTTACTTGTACGAATCTCAGTTTCTGATTATACAATATTACTGTCACCATTACAAGGCTGCTAAGAAGCAAATGAGGTAATATATGCAAAAGCTAAGCACTACAAGGAAGTACATAATTACATTCCCTTCTCCCAACGATAAATAAGTGACAGAAGCATACTTTCCTTCCTCTAGCATTAAAAAAATGTGAAGCCACCATTCAAAGAAATATTTGCTCACTTCATGAAATGAGAATAATAAATTTTAAAGGAGAGGAAACATCAATTTATATGTCAGTTACTAAGACTAGTAATATGACTGATTTTAAGCATAGGGATGTTTATAAAGACTCTCCTCTCGTATTTTAAAAACTGGGCATATAAAATAAAGTAACATCACAGAAAAAGTAATTGAGAAAAAAAGAACACTGAAAGACAAATAAAATAATATTTTAGCTATAGATTATTATTCTAAATATCCCAAACTTCAAAAATCTTTGATCAATTCCTAATGCCTAGAAAGTAAAAGAAGCAAACTCAGTCAAATAGGCAAAAGAAGCACCAATAATTTAAGTTCTACACATGTTATATAATTACAGAATTCCTGCAACCTAATACAAGCAGATAAATCTGGTTTTCAAAACAGTCTGTGGAACTAACAGAAACCTAGATAAAAATATAAAACCCATAGTAATTATTCTTTTAACTTTTCAGGTTCCTAATCCTGTCTGATTTACCATCCCATGACCACTCTGATAGCATGCATGAAAGATGATAGAGGATTTTCACAGGCTAAGAAGCTCTCTAGATTTATGTCAAAGGGTGAAATACTTGCTATTTTGTTTTCCCTCATACATTACTTTTAAAATTTACTTGCAGAATTTATTTTCTAAAAAATAAAATATTTAAATTTTATTTTAAAATAAAACAAAAAACAAAAATGCAATTCAAATTATGGAGTAAAAACAGATGAGTAAAAAAATCCAAAAGTAATTCATAATGAGAAATTTTTCTCTTTTTAAAAACCAATACCTGTAATTCCACAGGTCTCAAAACTATGCTGGAGTGTGGACTGCAAATTATGTTTTCCTTCTTTGTGCTGGTAGCAGCAAAGGAAGCTAGATCCAAACCAAATTCTTTAAAATTTTTTTTACAGCTTTAAGAAAGATTTGATTAATAATAGATATATCATCATGCCACACAAAAATCTTTTTAGAATCCCTTTAAGCAATATAATCCTTTAGAAAAAACTGAGGGTGACAAGTAATGTTAATGAATATTAAGACTGCTATAAAAGAAAGAATAAAATTCTGTGACTCACTTCAAAGCAAGAAGGTAGAAACACTCAAGTCAAAAAAGCTGGGACATCCCCATTTAGCCAGAACAATCACAATTTGTTTGGGAGGGACACTTTTCTGCTCCTAAATTTTCTGCAGAAATCCTGGTTTGACTTCTCCTGCAACTATGAACTGAGAATATTTTCCTTTTGCAAAACAGCCAGAAGTGTGAAATGTTCTACTCTAACGTACTATGCTAGAGAGCAAAAAAGATCTCTAGCGTAGAGACACAGAATCAATAATACTTCTATATTTGAGCTGAATAATGGCAAACTTATGAAACAAAAAATTCAGCCATTGAGTAGCTCCAGATGACTTCTTGAGGCAAGACTAACACAAACTTATCTCCAAAATCTACCAAATACTATTTCAGAGATTTTTATTTTTTGAATCAAAAATCAAAGTGATGGGACATATCTGATAAGAGTATCTCCCATATATTAGGGAAAAGGGCAAAATGGGTAAAACAAAGTTTTACAAATGAGATTTAAGCACTCAATAGCATTTTGATAAGTGCTAAGCAAACTAAACGGATGATTATATAGATGTGCCCACACCACATACACAAAGAAACTACAAAAGAGACATAAGAGCTTAGTCATAAGGCACCTAAGCTCTGCTGGTAACACAAACATTGTCACTGTTTCCAAGACTCCTGGCACCACAATTCTTCCTAAACTTCCACAACCCTGCATATTCAAGCTGAATGTTCAGCTTGGGGTAATTTTCTAGTCTCAACAAAGATTCTTTTACTTCATGTTTACCTTGGGCTTTTCATTTGTATAATTGATCGATGGAAATTTTTAATTTTGCTAGAGCACAATGAAAGTGATCTTAAGGTTATTACATTTATTGTAAATATGCTAGAAAGATGACATTCAACATCCTATTTATTAGATCACATTGCCTGTATACCTAATGTCAGCATGAAATTCAATTAAGTACCAGGAAACCCAGGTCCAGCAGTGAAAAAATGCCATCTTTTCTAAGGCGCTCTTAAGAGAACCACCACTGTTGGAACTCTTAAAACGAATGGCCCAAAGTTGACCTGCTAACTCTATCCAAGGAGGGTTTCCATGCTTCTGAACCCACAGTTCGAACAACATCTTAGAGTGCATACATCTCTAAGGTGTAAAGCAGTTGTTTTTAACCTGGATTCCTTGATTTAAAAAATATAATTAGTTTCCTTTGTAATCTTATGCATTTTACTGTACCATTCAGAAGGGGTCTATAGGCTTCACCACATTGGTATATGATACCAAAGGGCTGTAGAGAATCCTTCGTGTAAAAGTCCTTTGCACCTTCGGCAATTTCCTTCCCACTCAGCTCCGAAAGCAGAGCGGGAAACAGGAAGTGGAAACGGGTTCTCCCCAAAGTGTGTAAAGATCCCTAGCCTGTTCCCAGAGTGCGGCATCATTTAAAAGAGCACGACCCCACCCCCGTCCGGAGCAAATTACATCCTCCAAGGGGGCAGAAAGTAGCGGACTCCAACTGCTTAGAAACTCCCCCAAGACCCTGAGCATCTGTAAGCTCCCTCCCAGACCCAAGGCCCCTCCACAAGTCCCAAATCCCACTTATGCCTCCTCCCATTCCCGCCCCCGTGGCTCACACCTCCGTTGCCACACCCCCTAGTACCCACCTTCTCTCCCGTTCCGGCCTCGGCGAACTGGGTCCCCGCCCCTCCCCTCGTCCAGGTCTCCCCTCCCCCACTTCTCCGCGCTCACTCTAATTGCTTCCCTCTCCCCCGCCTCCAATTGTTCCCTCCTCTGGACCCCCAAGGGTCCTTCGCGAGGCCCCCTCTTCCCACCCCGGCCTCAGCCCACGAGAACCCTCCCACCGTCCAAGCACCCCGTTCTCGATCCCCTACACCCCCAGCCAGCCTGCCCCGCCCCCCTCGCTTCCTTCCTCAACGTGGCCCGGGCCGGGCGGGCGCCGCCTCGGCTCGGCTCAGCCTCACTCGCGGCCCGTCCTCAGGCCGGCCGCACCTGGAGCTTGGCTTGACGCCCTCGTTCTCCCTCCCCTGGAACATGTCGGCAGCGGCTGAGGCAGCGGTGGTGGTTTTGGCAGTTAAAGCGGCAGCGGTAGCAGCAGCGGCGCTCCTCTCCCACTGCAGACCAGCGCTGTTCCCGCTCCCACCCACCTCCGCAAAGAAGGGGAGCCGCCCGCCGCCCGCCCATTGGGCTCCGTGACCGCCAATCAGGGCCTCAGAGCCCGTGGTCGCTCAGCGCGCCGCCCCTCGTCTCGCACCCACCTCCCTCCGCCGGGAGGGAATCTTTAACATCCCTCTCGGCTCCTGCCCACCCCGGTACGGTCCAGGAGGGACTGGGGGTGGTGACCTCGGCTCCGGAGGGCCTGCCTCCTCCGAGGCTGGCTTCTTCCAGCCTTCTCCATAGTCGACTCCTCAACTCCATCTCTTGGAAGTCTTGGTTAAGAGCTTCCATACTCAGTTCGAGTGCCACCGTAATTATTTCCCTGCAACGCCTTCTATGGATCTGGTATATGCGCGTCTGTAGGTTGGAATAAACGCTCTTCTTTTTCATGAACAAAACCAATGCAATTAGAATGAGAAGGAAAGCGGCAAGTGGGAAAGTATTTCTACCAAAAATCTTTCAAGGGTTACGTGTTAAATAAATAAATGTTAGAAATGTGTGATCAAAACCCGTTACGTGAAAGATAACGTGGTAGAAGGATCTGAGTATTTTCCAAAAAATCACCCAGTGAGATGGCAAAATGCAGAGTGCTGCCCCTGGAATCGAGAAGACTTCGGTTCAAATCTTGTCTCAAACAGTTGCTGCGTGACCCCTGGTAAGTCACTTAATTTTGTTTCCCTTAGTTCTCCCATCTGTAAAAGTGGGGCTAATAGTACCTACTGTCAGGGTTGTTGAGAGGATGAGAACATATGTGATGTGCTTTGCAAACTTTAAAGCGCTATACACTATTATTAAAAATCATACCATCACCTTATATTTGTCTTTCCTTTTGAGAACTACAAGTACTCTGACCAACCTTGTTTATATTTTCAGATGTCTTAGAAGCAGATATGAGGTGGCTGAACTGAGAGCAAACAGCAAGTAACCATCTTCCTCATCTAACGCTTGTGATTCACCTACAGGCTGTGTGACACCTGCTATTTTTGCTTTTCCTATTAAAAAAAAAGCCCAACCAGATCTTTGCTTTCATTATCTTTTTCCTTCCCTACACCTACACCCTCCCCCTTTTAACGTTTGCCTTTACCTCCCAGTAGAGCCTAAACTCCCTGGAAAGGAGGGATTATTACACGGGCATTTAATCAGTGATTGTAGTGTTAAATTATTGGACAAAGTTTAAATTCAGAGACCTGGTCTGCTCTGCTCTGGTACCTAAGGCATAAATAAGGTGCTCCCTTCCCAACACAAGCAGCATTCAGTAGCTGGAGCTGCACCTGGTATTTTCAGTTAAGAACTGCTGGATAGGGAAAGGGAGAATGGAAAGGTAGGAAAACCTTTAGTCAACTTTTACTAGATAATAGCTATACAGCTATAAACGGTAGAATTTCACTTCACTGCAGCCTCACAGCACTAACTTGTTTCCTTTGTTTTTATCTCTAAAGCAACTGGTGGCAAATACCATTCACCACTCAGCTTTAGAGACAGATTGTCAATGTGGGTAAAAATTTTGGGGTGATTAGAGGTCAAAAAGCATTCATACTATTATTTACAAAATGAAAACTGTAATTGACATTAGAAGCAACTTCCAAGTCTATACTTCTGTTTTAGATACTCCTTTTACATTGTACTAAAACTGTTTGAACAAGGGTACAGAAGTGAGGATCTTTGGGGGCTGATAGGTGTTGAAGTGAATAGAGAAACAGCTTCAGAGTCAGGAGGAGCTTAGTTCAATTTGGCCTCTGACACTTGACTCTTATTAGCTTTGTGACTACAATGTTAATATGATTTAAGATCTTCCCAGCCCATTAATAAATAGGTCTCACGTGGAATCCATTAAGGGAAGCTTGCTTAGGGGAGGCTTACTTGTAGGAAGTCTTTCACACTCTTTTCTAATTTCTAATTAGATACTGAGTCAAAAAGGCAGTGGTGCCTTCTGGCTCTGATAAATGTATATATACTCTGAGTTGGTATTTTGTTTTGGGAGTTTGCTTATGAGAAGAATCTTGTGATTCCTTGGTCAGGGTTCTGAGTGGTTCTGAGTTCCATATGTTCATAGTTCCCCAACTGCTTAGAGGTAAAGGCTCTCTCAATCCAGAGATGTATGTAAAGTGTGTAATTGATTCAGGCAGAGCCCTGTCTGTTGGTCTTTACTTCTCTGCTTGTATTTTCTCCAAAGTTCAGGGTGCTGACTTTTCCATTGAACTAGTGAATGTAATTTTAAAAAGACTTAAACATGTCTTTCCTAGTAAAGCAGATCTAAGAACCTGTGCTAGCAGCCATCCTGGCTATGCCAGTGTGGTTGCTGCTACAGTGAACCTTGGGCAAGTCATTTAACCTCAACTGCCTCCCAAAAAAAAAAAAAAGCAAAAAAAATGAGGATATTGAGGCTGGAACACAAAGAGAGGAGATGAGAAATGAAAAGATCTTAGTTTTAGAATAAATCTCTCTAGATTTACCATATAGCCCTTTAACATACTTTTGAAGAGGAAGGGAGAAAGATAGATTGGTTGGTTGTCCTTTGTTCTGGAAGAGGACCAATGACATAAGGAGGGCGATGTCTTGACTTACAAGTGAATTGGATTTAAATGAGGCAGGGATGTGCAAAGTCATCAGCCTCACTTTCTCCTTCAGTCTTCAGAAGTCCAGTGGCAAGACATAGGTCAGGATGACTGGCAATGGCCCTGGATGTAGTGGGAGACCTTGGCCTTTTTAAGCTGAGGTCTTTCTCAGGTCTTGGTTGTCTGAGGCAACATCCATTCAGTGATTCAAGGCTAGGGAAGAATTGAGGCAAAAGATGGCTTAGTTTGCCTTCTCAAAAGAAATCAATTTGAGAAAAGAAGACCCTCAGGGTTTCTGGCCAGGAGTGAGAGAGAAGAGAGAGACAGACAGACAGACAGAGTCTGTCTCCAAAGCCTGATTTTCCAGAGCTATACTTCAAGAAATCATAAATGAAAACTACGAGACAAATTAACTGTCCCAGTTTTGGAAGAAAAAAGCCACAAGAGAATAAGTAGGGAAGAAAAGAAAAATCTAGCCCCCAAACCTCAAGGTATAAGTAATCAAAATTTATATTCCTTTGGACAGAGTACTCCCGTGCAAGGATATGATTCCTCATGTGGACAGAGGGAGAGAAAAAGAGGGAGGGGAGAGGAAGGAAGAAAGGGAATGGACTTTGCACAGGGTGTGACAAGTCATCAGCCAGTGTAGTCATTTGGAGTCCAGTGGTAAGACATAGATCAAGATGACTGGCAATGTCATAAGGTAGGACTCCCCATGTGGACAGAGGGAGAGAAGAAAAGGAGGAGGATTTATTAAATGCCTATGTGTGGCGAGGTGCTAAGCACTTAAAGATTATCTCACTTGATCCTCACAAGTACCCTAAGAAAAGTTTAGGTGTAATTTTCCTTTAGCAGCTGGCTATCTCTTTCAGAAATCTAAATTTTAAGTAATAAAGATAATTTATAGCCATTGCAGATGGAAAACGCAAATCAAAACAGAAAAACCAAGCAGAAAAGGACAATTATTAGATCAAGTATTAGTATGTATTTATGCACAATAATAAAAACAGATTTACAAGTGGAACTGGAAATTTAAACATAAGAAGTTTAACAGTTTTTGTTTATTATATTAAATAGCCAAAACACCTTTTTTTCCAAAATTGGTAAAGAATAAATAATATAATTTACAATATGGTACAAAAAATAATCAGGAAGGACAGGCAATCTGCTTTATACATACACTGCATATGTATATTTATAATCTATAAAACAAATTCACATCTCAAACAAGCCAAAAACCTTAGATGATATGGCTTAACTATTTTTCAAAGAAACAGCAATAAATTCTGCTGCCAAACCATAAGCTCTAAAGCCAGTTATCCTGTTCCAGTAATGTATGATAACAGGTTGCTGTAGTGCTTCCAAGGTTTAATTTACTTAACATTACTTACAAATTATTGTGGACTTAGGAGAGCTATAAAGGTTTGGGAAGCTGTTTAAAAAAAAAAGAGAGAAGAAAAACCACCAAAGTGCAGTATTCCCTTAGAAATGCATCCGAATATTTAAATTTCTTCCTCAGGGGTTTCCAGCATCAGCATTCAAGACATCTCTTTACAAAACAAGTTTGAGCTCAGTAATGTGATTTGGTTTTAAAATGAGTAAAGGCCATCCCTCTAGAAGTTATATCATGGGGTAGCCTCATAAACAGTAATTCCTATACTTAGGACCAGGAGACTTAGGGGTACTGAGGAAATACCGGTAAATTAATTGTTTTCAATTAACTCTTCTCCTTGAACAATTCTACACTTAGCAGACTCATATTACAGCATATCTCATTGTAAGCACTATATCAAAGGATGAGCATTCAGTTGCCTCTGAATTCACTGAAAGATAAAATAGGAGATGCCCATCATTGTATACTCCACAAAAGGATGAGGGGCCAAGAATATAAATTTTCTAAGATCTAGAGGTTCTTACTCAGTCCTGAATTTTTTAAAGGAACTGATCTGCTTTCAGCTCAAATGCACATAATAAGCCATAAGTTCATATTGAAAGGCTAAGAGACATCCACTTGAATGGAAACAAAAGAATTCTCCTACTTTCTGACATATGCTGGTCTACTTTTGATTCTCTGAAAGATTTCTATTTTTATACATATATTTATAAGGCTAGGAGAAATAGATTAATTTTCTGCTACCAATTATGAAATTTCCCTTAATCTTGTTAAGTAAAAGCATCCACATGACCTGCTGCCAAAGGGAAAAACAAAGGTGTGCACAGGTTTGTCACAGGTAAGGAGGAGGAGACTTATATGCAGTTGACAAATCACTTTCTCCTTCCATCCTGTTCTAGCTGCTCTAACCCATCTACCTAATATGTTACTTGCAGCAACAAGATATTTACTTGAGTTCCATATATGGCAAATAGAGTCTGTTCCAGAGACCCAAAACAGGAACTTAAGATTTTTAAAGTCTTTGAATAAGCTTATTGCAATATTTTTCTTTCCCTTTGTTTTTAATTTAAAACCAACTCGTTAGTTTCCACTTGTTGCCCTAACATTAGAGCTCCTGTTAGGTAACCAGGTCAGAAGTATTATCAGTTGGCCACATGGTCACGACACAATTGGTCATTAATCCCAGCAGTACTCCCGAAAGACTCCTTGATTTCTACGGCGAGTAGAGTTCAGGAAGACTAATCTTGCTGCAAACTCAGCCAGTGGAGGCTAAGTTAGACATCAAAGGCAAGATACTCATCAGTTCTATTAAGCATGGAGGACTGATGAATCGACCCAGAGAATGGTCAGGTTGGCTTAAAGACTATGCAACCAAGTTGCTCACATCGCTTGATCTAACTGTGCCATATTCCTCCACTCCTTTATTTTTAATTATGTGCTGCTACTTTCTTAAGATCCAGGAAAAACTTTATTCATAAGTGTTTCAGGGTCAAGGGAGTGAAACTACCACATGAAAACCAGATGTTCTCCATCCAGTAACCCTGAATATCTCCCTTGTCTTAGGTATCAGAATGTCTGCCCTTTATTATTGAAATGAAACAATCTCAATTTGTGGGATTCCACAATTCTCTATATGGAGTAGAAAAACATTTTTTTTTCCCTGAAGAAGCCTAACAGTTATAGCCTTGAAGGCTACTTTCGCTCCCTAAGAATATTACTGAGAGGAAGAAATGCTGTTCTTACTTTCAACAAAGGTGGGAGTTAATGGCACAGTAGATAGAAAAGCATTGGACAACAGGCTAAGTAGGTAATAACCTAAAGTATGTCAGGTGGATAAAACCACAGATGACACTGTGGCCAAGGCTGAACTTCCTCACATGTATGCCTAAATAGATTGTGCAAGCAGAGTTGGCTGTTAAGACTCAGTTGTGGAAAGATTTAATGGGTTCACTTGCTATGTAAAGAACTGACTATACAGTTTATGAGACCTCTCTCTACAAAGCACATGGCTTTTGTATACTAAGGAGCTACCACATATGAATTTAAGCCCTTATTCTTGAATTCTCTGAAAAGAGATGCTGGGCAGGAGTGAGAGGTGCTCGATGGTCCCAGAAAAGTGAGGACCAAGAGTATATATAAGGGAACAACATATGCTGAAGGTCAACCAAAAGCAGAGGAAAATTTGATAATGAGAAAAATCACTTCATCTAAACTACCCAATTATTAAGGTCACTGATTTCTTTTCAGATGTCAAATGAAATTCCACCAAATGTGTAAGAATTTATAGGCAGAGGTCTTCCTCTATAACTGATGCCTTGAACCACCCACCCTTAAAGAATCTAGGCAAATAGGAGGGGGAAGGAAATCGAACTTAATTGGGTTTTCTTCTTTAATGGTCTCTAATTCACAAAATAAAGAAAGATCTTTTTCTCCCTCAAAAGTTTTAAAAAAATCAATGTTATCTGCATAAGACATGATTCTTTTACCTGTCCTGTTAAGTCAGCCAAAACCTACAATTAAGGAACTAGGGGAGGTTTGGTATTTCAATAGAGTTGGTGATAGGAAAAATCTTTGAAACAAAGTGACATCTATTAAGACCAACATTTCTCCTTCTGCTACCCCAGGTACTATAAGGCCTTTATCTGCACTATTATCTGCCCTGGAATGCAATTATAATTACAAAGAGCCCAAGAGATGCTGTGCTGTCTTCCCCAGGGAAGAAGGAATGCATCATGGATTATCGAACTCCCATCATTTTACAGACGTAGTAACAGAATGTCAAAGAATTGATAGGAGGAAGGCAGTAGTGACTTGGGCCCTCCCACCAGTGAGTGTGGCTTAAAATTCTCCAGGACTTAATGGCTATTCCAAGGCACTCTCAACTTCTTCCCTTTAAAAAAGAAAACTTGTAGTAGTTTCTCCTTCAACTGGAATGTTCAGTACAACAAATTTAGGCTTAACATAAGACTAATCTTCATCTGGACCCCAATCTTGACATGGAACTAAAAATATTACATATGGGCACAAAGTGCCTCAGAAGGGGGTTCTCTTACCAACAATCTTAACTCATGCCATTCCAGAGAATTAATTCTGATTCTTTCCAACCATATCACTAACTCTAGCTCCTGCCATGGGAATTCTTCTTTAATACTGTTCAGTGATCACTTCCTGGTGTACTACAGATTCCAGGATGCACAGTTGTTCAAATGTTAGAAGATGCTGCCTTTATTGAGAGTGGACACTGGGATTTCCAACCCCCTTAACAATCAGAACAACCATATGATGTCCATTTGTAATATCAGTCCATCCTAATTGTGGCCACCATGGTGCTCATCACTAAGCATGATCACTGTGAGAGGTCACCCACTGGAGGGCCACCTCCACCTCCATCAAAAAGGACCTCCCGTCGACTTGACTCAGTGATGGACAATTCCTGGGCAAGGTCATTGAAACGGGAGATGTAATCAATGCTGTTTTCATTCATCATGCATACCAGTTGGGAATCCACAACCTAGAGAAGAACATAGCAAGGAAGGGAAATGTTACAAGTTAGATAAATGGGAATCACTTAATTCTAAGCAATATAAGGCCTTCGTAAATTATGGGAGACCTGAAAGTGGGAGCATTAGATGAATATAAAAATTTCTTTCGTGGCTTTCTTTACATATCTAGTCATGGAACTAGACTGCTGCCAAGTCTGGTGGGCGAAAATAACGGAGATTTCTATGATATATGAAAAATAGGATTGTGTCCCAAGCATCCCAACTGAACTCAGTCCCATTTTGTTACCAATATATGGAGATGATAGAAGTCATATAATATCATTTCCCCTTCCCTCAAAGTTCTACAAAGTCAACAAGAATTTATTAGATGCCTACTACGTCCCAGGCAGGCACAGCATATATTTTAACCTTCTGCGTAGTTTCTTGTTAGTCAGGATGTACTACTAGCTGGAAAGTGACCTGGTAACTGGCATATGAAGTGATACGAATATAGACTGCCAAATGCTTCAATACATGACTATCAATGAGTAGAGGAAGAATGAACCCTAAATGGAAGTCCTTGCTTTTTTCATATTACTCAATGTTGCCACTGGCAACTATAGTTATTTGTGTGTCTGACTTACCTCTTAAACTGAGTTATAAACTCTTGAGGGGAAGGGAATGGACTTCATATTACTGTGAAGAGCCTAACTCCTAGCACAGGTCCAAGTATTTGTTGGAAAGCTGAGCATCAAGCTTCCAGAGTTCTGATGGACCAATTTAGGATCATTTTAGGATATGAACTCAGAGCAAGAGCTAGGTGGGCATCTCTACAGTATTTATATATCTTTATAGCTAGCCTCAGCCCCACTGAACTCTATGGCAAAAAAGAATACTGCAACAGGAAATCTCACCTCTGCAAAACCAGATACATTTTAAAATAAGGTGAACCCACTGTCACCCAGCCAGCTCTTTCAGAGCTGAAAGAGATCCTGACAGTCATCTATTCTTTTTCCTTAATTTTATATAGATGGGAGACTGAAATCCAGATTAATGAACTTGTAAGAGCACACCCAAGTTTTAAGTAGCAGAACCCGTCAGTGAACCCAGGTCTTCATATATTAAATTGAGGGATTTTTTCCCAATATGCCACATTATCCCCAATATGCTCAATTATTCCAAAGGCAATGAACATGCTTTTTCTTAAAGCCTGTCATTTGGAAAATAAAGGGGTTGTACTAGTGATCGTTAAAGTGTCTTTTAGTTCTACCATTCTGCTCCATCTGTGAGGACTTTCATGTTGCTCAACTGTAGGATTTGTCCAACAAAGGACATATGGAGTTTCAAGAGTAGATAAAACTTGCTACAAACTGAAAAAAAAATTTATTGAAGCAGTGGTCTCCAAACTTTTTTGAACATATACCCACCCCATCAGTAAAAAATTTGACTATGCATCGCCAAGTATGTTTATTTATAAATTAGATGATTTGTTATATTAATAGTTATGCTATAAAAATTATGCCAAAAATAGACATTTAAAAAGGATGAGACGGAGATGAAATATTATTTGTTCCTATAGTCAAGAGGGGGTCACTGGAGTCTGAGTTAGAAAGTATGTTGGGCCCTGCACTTCAGGGAATTCACTTTGGTCACCATTTTGAAGACACTCCAGGGAGGAGACTTGAGGAAACTAATTAGGAGGCCACTGCAATAGTCCATATAAGAGATAATGAGTGTTTGAACTAGGGTGGGGCTGTGTAAGTAGAGAAAAGAGAAAAGATGCAAGAAATGGGAAGGCAGAAACTATAAAATCTAGTAACAGATCAACTATGTTGGATGAGGAAAAATAAGGTGTCAAAGATGACCCCAAGATGGAGAACTTCTGTCTATGCCTCTCACACCAAGAAGAGTCTGGAGAAGGGATGAGTTTAGAGGAAGATAGAGTATAACATCTGCCATCTGCAGAGTCCTTTCCAAAACAAACAGGAGGCAGGCTAGCTGTTAGTCACTGAGAAGAGGCTAAGAGGAGATTTGGGGGGGGGGGGGGGGGAAGAGAATTGTTAGAGGGCAGGGCAGAGGCAGGAATTTTCTCAGTGACAAATAGTCCAGTCAGGACTAGTAAGAGTTGTAACTACTCTCTGTAGACTTCCCCCACTCAGAAATGGGGAAGGCAGAAGCTTAAAGAGTAGGAGGGGCTATAGATTCAAGTGGGGGGTAGGTGGAGGTAAGAGAGTGTTGATGACAAGTGTAGGTGTGGTTGCTAGAGATAAAACCCTTAATTTATAAATCCCTATTTTGGGGAGGGTGGGATGTAAACTAGCCTTCCACTCTCTAGCAGATTAATCACACACCTTGGGGCAGGTCCCTGCTTGGGAAACTTAATTAAAGGACTTGAAATGGTGGATGATTACATACCTTTTATCCCTAAAAGTACTCAAATATTGGGGGAAAAAGAACAAGTAAAAAAATTATTCACAATCAGGGCAAAGCTAATGAATAAAATGCCCAACATGGGAAAATATACCTCTGCAACATCAGCCAGTGAACGGGAGACAAATGAGTCCCGGGAGTTTCCATCCAGCAAGCTGGGGCCCAGTAGGGAAGTACCACTGGCAGTCCCAACAGGAGTTGGCAGCATCTTCCGGCCCTTCTCTGGTGAGATGAAACTTGCTATATAGTGGAGAGAAGAAAATAAAAATGATTAAACTTTTATTTTTTTCTAAAACAATGCTAAAAAATTAAGAGTATATTTGAGGAGGTACAGGCTCTGGAAACTCCCTTGAGCTCTCCTTAAATCTTCCCACTGGATAGGGCATTTGCCTGAGGCCATAAGCCTTTTATAATTACTATGCCCAAATCTGTTACTCTAGAACTAGCCTAGCCATTCATGGTCAGTCATCTCCAGGTAGCCTCCAGCTATTTCCCACCCTTAATTTCTCATTAATGGAGTATGACCTCATTTGACTCCTCCTGAAGACCCTCCCCAATCTCCTCCTCTAGACCACTCCTAAATCCTCTCACAATCTTTCTGAATATAAACTCCATCCTGCCTCCACGAAGGAGCCAAGAATTATCTAGCACAGACTCACTCTGTGTCAGATTATTCTGGCCTACTTGTCCAATACAAGCATCACAGATACCTAGGCTCCTTAAGAGTCAACCCATTATGGCAAACCTTTAATAAACTTTGCTTTTCTCTGGCTGAGAGAAAACTTGGAATTCATTTGGTAGGACCTGGCATGTTGGTATTTTGGGGTCTTGCACACCCCTAAACCTTAAACCTCACCATCTTATGGTTCCCTGACCTCAACATATTGACACAATATATTGGTACACTTGATTCCTGACTTGATTAACTACCTTCATATATGGCTCAGATTCAGGACCATTCCCATCACCACAGGTCAGTACAGTCAGTGGAACAAGGAGGGTAGGTGTAATTCCAAATTAATCTTGAATACTAGCGGTTCCTACTCATCATTCAGAACTTTCTATTTAAGAATTGCAAAGCAAAGACTGACATGGATGCTAATTCTCATCAATCTCATCAAAAAGGAAGGGGGAGGGAGAAAGGGGAAAGTGAGAACCAACAAAGAAGCATTTAAGGGTCCACAATGTGCCAAGCACTGTGCTAAGAACTTTGCAAATATTTTTTCATTTGTCATAACCACCCTGTAAAGTGGGTGCTATTAATATTCTTATAACTCCTGATATAGCTGAGGAAAATGAGGCAAACAGAAATTAAGAGGCTTGCCCAGAGCCATACAGGCAGTAAGTGTCATTCTGTCTTCCTGACTCCAGGCCCAGTGGTGTGTCGCCACCAATCGCCTCAGGAGACCAATTTAGGATTACTTTAGGATATGATTTGGGAGCAGGGCTGAGCATGGACACTGGGTGAAACAGAATCACATTTATACACCTAAGCCTTATTTTATGCTCAAGGTAAAGTACAGGACAAGAACAGGAAATTCCATTTCTGTTGTGTTAGTCCTATATATTGGAATATTGTGCATTCTACCATCTAGTTTGATAGACTGGGGTAGAAGAGAGCAAGCTCTGCCGACTGACAGACTATTTAAAACATGCCAAGAACTGCATACAGCTGACAAATAACAGTTCCAGCTATTCAGAGGACTACTTGTAAGTAAAATGACCTACTTATTCAGTTATTATATTTTTATAAATAAATGAGATGGCTCATTTCAGAAAAAAAATCACTAAGTGCAAATCATTCAGGAAAAAAAGGAATACAAAATGGAGACTAAAGTCACACTCTATCTGTCAAAATTGCCATCAATGGGGCTGCAAGGGGAAGGTCTTTGGAAAGAACAGGAACCTTTGGGCCTTGCTTCACAACAAATTCTCTATGGAGTCAAAGCATGAACCACAAATCACTAAGCAGCTCACTAGGTTCTAGGGAAAAGGTCTTAAAATACAAAGTAGAGCAAAGGCTATACCATGAAATACTTATCCTGAACCATTCAAAATTTCTAGAGAATCAATGTCAAATGATCATTCATCAACTAAATGACCTACATAAGACAAGGGAAGCCTCTGGCTCAGATGCTGGTTCCTAAAGAAGAATGTTCTCCTGGGGTCGAGGGTCTGAGTTTACTGTAGCCTATTAGAGAAACTTACCAAACAGGCTACTGAGAGAAGAGTCTGTGGAATCATTGGGGTACCACTGGGGATCATGAGTGGGAGAGGCAATCCAATTCTGCTGAGGGCTGCTGGATGGGGATGGAAGACTTTTGGAGCTGTCACTGCCATTCAGTTTTGCTGGAGAAAGAGAGACTCCTTCATCTATAAAAAGAATATTTGTGATCACTAAAATTTCAGTTAGAAGAAAAAAAAATCTGACCTAACCTTTATTATGCTAGTCATAGTCACTGAAGTCTAATAATGTAAAATAACATAAACTTCCACATCAAGATGAACAGTATTAATAGAATCAGTAGCACAAACTTCCAAAGGAAAGTTGCAAGATGTAAGAGTTACTCTCACTCTGAAGATATCATTTGGTTATTTTAGCAAATACTGCTCTCTAGCTGATCCATCTAAGAGCATAGGTAAGTCCAGTAGAATATCATCCTCCCTGACATCAGAGGGGGATGAAATGGATTAAGTATTTATTAAGCAACTCCTGTGTGCCAGGTACTGTGCTAAGGCCTTTACAAATATCATCTCATTCGATCTCCATAATAACCCTGGAGGTAGGTGCTGTTACGATCCCCACTTTACAGATGAAGAAACTGGGGCAGACAGAGTGACTTGGCCAGGGCCACACAGCTAATAAGTGTCTGAGATGGAATTTGAACTCAAGTCTTCCTGACTCCAGGCCCAGCACTCCATCCATAGCACCCCCTAGTTACCTCTAAATCCATCTCTTAATTCCTTTCCCAAGTAAAGACAAAGTAATCAGGTTAAATATATTTAAGCATTGACAACTCTGTCTTCTAGTGCTACTGCAACATAAGCTCACTGGTTGCCACATTTTCTAGCAGGAATGCTTCCCTAAATTTTAACTACTGGCTTCCCAAGAACAAACATCTTTTTTCAATAAATCTGTTAAAGACCCAGGAAAGAAGGTAGAGACTTACCTGCTGTTAAACAATAATATTCTTTTTTTTTTTTTGGACTTTTTGGAGGGGGAAAGGCAGGACAATTGGGGTTAAGTGATTTGCCCAAGGTCACATGGCTGGTTTTGTGTTAAGTGTCTGAGGCTGAATTTGAACTCAGGTCCTCCTGACTCCAGGGCTAGTGCTCTATTTATTGCACCACCTAGCCATCCCAATAATATTCTTTTTTAATGAGGAGCAAGGGTTTTCCTGATTCCAAGAACAGAAGTGTTACTTACTGTACTGGCCGGAACTGATAGCAATCTCAATGATGGAGTCACTGATCTGAGTCGAGGGTTCTCCCTGAGATAATACATCCTCAGGGGGTCCAGGAAGGGAAATGTCTAGCAGAGCAGAGACATTGGGTGGAGAAAGCCGAGTACTGGATCCCTCAGATGTAGGAAGGGGATTAGAGAGGCCATTCTGGAGAGGGGCTTTGGACATTTCAGACAAGGACAGAACAGGTGAACTCTGAGGGAAGAAAAACACAAAAATTATCACAGAAATGGATCAGACGGAACTAAAGAATGTGTAACATGGAGAAAAAAATATTCATAATTCTCAGGTATAAAACTAAAAATACCTCAGATATCCTGAAAAAACCTCCAGCCTATGTTGTGGTAATTTATCAATTTCAAGACCAATAGGAAAAGCAAAATTATACCTAGACTCACTTGCTTCTCTCCACTAAAGTAAATTTATGTTCACAGGATCTAGAGTTAAAAGGGAAAGGTCTTTTTGTACAAAGTGATCTTACAAATGGAGAAACTGAGGTCTAGGGAAGCTGAGTGACTTGCCCACGACTTGCCCACACTCACAATGGCAGTAAAACTGTGGAGTCAGCATATGGACTCAAGGCTTATGGCTCTTTCTACAGAATCACACTGCCTCTGAGAGAGGGCTTGCTTTGTCTGAAGCCACCAGTGAAAGCAAATAAGTCAAAAAGGTAAGGCTGGAACACTTAGGCTCCCAGAAAACTGTGCTAATAAAAAGGTCTACATCTGTAATCAGCATTCCAATGTCAACCAATCCTAGGCCTTCTACCAGTGTCACCAAGAAAGGAGGTAACTTCATTGGCAAAAGGGGGGGGTTCTAAGATGGGAGTGAGATGTTAAGTCTACAACTCTATTTGAAGAAGAGAAGGAAATATCAAAAAGAAAAGAAAGCAGGACAATGAAGACAATTCCAAATGAGACAAACACTGACAGGCTGTGTGAACTCTGTTCTATAATTATCCAGGAGACGATAAAACTAGGACCATTAGCCAGACAAAGGTCATGGAAGTATTTGAAAGATGAAGACTACAGGTCTGATGGGGAGATGAACTCTGGTTTAGTGGTGTTGGTTCAAGCAGTTACACAATGCTTGGACTCTACCTGGAAACCCTGCGTTACAGATTCCTGTTCAGGCCTTGTGGGGATACTGATGAAAGGAACACGGCACCCATTGCTTGTGCCCTGGAAATAGAAAAGGAATAGCAGACAGTTTCTCAATTATATTTAATAGCAATTCACATATATAGGACACTACAGCTCAAAAAGCACAAAAAGCTACAGCTATTTTCACAACCACTCTGTGTGAGGTCCATATTGTATCCTCCTTATCTTACAGATGAAGAAACTTATTCTGGGATATAAAACAACAGAGCCAGTCATAGAACTAGCAAGTGATGAAGTCAATGCTCTAACTCATAGCTTAGTTGGATCTATGTGTTGCTACAAACCAGAAATCAGAACTCCAAGCAAACATTGGTAAATACACTAATTCCTACATAGTAGAAGTTGTTTCCTATTTAAGTGACTTCTAAAAACTAAAGTCAGAGAAACATAAACTTCTATAGTCTGGAGGGGTAGCTCCTAAAACTGCTTTCAAAGTCAGACACTGTCAGGTTCCTTCATGTTTTACTCTGATTGTTTAGATGAAAGAATTCTTCTCTAGCACCAAAAGTCAGCTCATTCACAGCACGTTTCAGACCTTAGACTCTGCAGGGAAGTTGGGGCTCCTGAGCCTCTTAAAGGTTTTACCTTTCCCAGAAGCTAGTGCCTGGATCCTATATAGCAGGCAATGACAGTCTTAGGAGTTTTATAACTTTACTCCTCCAAAAGAGGAAGTAGGGTGGGAAATCGAGTAATTTTATGAAGCGGACAAGACCTCAGAAGTTATACAGTCTAACTTCCTGTCTACATGGGAATACATTCTGCAACATTTCTGATGGGTGGTCATTCAGACTATGCTCTAATACTTTAAAGTACTAGAATACTAAAAAGGCTGTACAGCTCCGCTAGTTCTAACCTGTTCATTAATGCAACATTTATAAAGTATATCTTTTCCAAAGGACTATTTCAAATATTTCAAGAAAATATGACCTCTTCTCCAGATCAAACATTCCTAATTCCTTCAAATGAACCTTGAACCTTGGAGTTGGAAAGAACCCTATAAGATACATAAATCTCCTCTATGATATAATTTGTCTTTGCTTAAATGCCTACAGTGATAAAGAACTCATCAACACACAGTTCTAATCATTCATTGTTTTGTTTTTTTTTAACACTCTAATTGTGAATTTTTTTCCCTTATGCTGAAGAAAAATGCCTCCTTATAATCACTTTCCTCTAGAGCTGTGACTAGAATATGAATCTTCTCCCATTTAATCTCTTTGAATAAACTATCATCTTGCCTCTCTATCTCATCTTCTTGAAGGTAAAAACATCCCTTGCTCCTTTAACCAACCCTTAAGACACTGAGTATGTCTTTATATTTTAGGTATGTTCCAATTTATCAAATCCATCTTAAGACATGGCGTCCTTTGGTTCTCAACCTGTGGGTAGCAACCCCTTTGGGGGTCGAACAACCCTTTCACAGGGGTCGCCTAAGACCATCGGAAAACATATTTCCGATGGTCTTAGGAATGGAGACACCGGATCCTCTATCCTTCTCCAGGCGGATCCGCCCACAGGCAGATATGCCCACATACAAGTATTAAAGGGTCTTGGAATTAGGAAGGTTGAGAACCACTGCTATAGTAGGAAGCTTAGATATGGAGAAGAGCGGAGAAAATGTATCTTTTTCTCCTTTACCACAGAGGTTAGGGACTATGAGAATGTATATAATATTCCATATGCCATAATATAGAATAGGGATAAGCAAACTAAAGCTAGAGAGTCAAATCTAGTCAGCCTCTTGAGTTAAGAAAGGCATTTACATTTTAAAATACACTAAAATTTCATAAGGGCCATACTTTGCTGACCCCTTAATACAGACGATTTGTGTTAATGGACCTAAGATCACTTTGGCTTTTGATGGTCACATCATATTACTGACTTATATTTTGTTTTCAGTCAAGTATTTAAATATGTCTCTCACAGAAGCACAGATAAATAATTCCTATTAAGTCATATCTGTATACTTGGCTGAGTATTCCAACTGGATGTATATAGATTCTCAATATATTACTCAATGTATTGCTATCCCTCCTAGCTTTGTGTGTTTTAGAAATTTGATAAGCATAACATTTAGTTTTTATGTCAGTGGCAAAAATACTAGGCAGAACAGAGTAAACAATAGAACCCTAAACCATTCCATACTTTTAATGACCTGTAATTACACCCAGGCTGACATCTATACGTTTAATCAACATCTGAATCTGAACCAGTGACAAATCAACATATTTAAAGCATTTAAAACATACTTATACCATCATCCAGCTCAAATTTCACCATATTGTCCACAAGAATCCCATGATCTACATTATGTTGGTTTTTAGTTTTCTCAGTGTCATAGGTGCCTACTTGGCCAAATTCTGGTTTGTCAATATCTCTTAAAATATGGTATACAAAATTAAATGCAATATAATCATTATACCACAGGGTTTAATGTATGTTCTATCACCTTAAGGAAAATGGCAATACTTTCCATAATTTTTGTGACAAAGATACATTACTGATACAAACCCCCATAGCTGACATGGCATCCCCATTCTGATGTGAGCTAGTCAAGTTCTGCCCTGTCACTGTGGCTGTCACTTCCTCCGAAGGCAACTGTGTTATCCCAGGCAAACCCTCAGTATCCAGGACAGGTAGTGGGCTCCCAGGGATAATACCAGCACTTTTAGCTGCCAAGTCAATGGCACCTAGAGACAAAGAGACAGAGGATGATAATAATAAGGCTTCTCCTAAATGAGTAGTTGCATTCCCATGCATAAAAATATCTTAGCTATCTCAAAGGTCCCATCTTTAACTAAAAAGTCAATAGCTTACATGGTTTTCCTTCCAAGGGTTTAAGAGATAGAAAAGGGAGAGGAAGACAAACAACACTTCAAAAAGTGTCACTCAGAAGCATGAGGTTGGCTGCAAGTTCATCAAATGTTTAGCCATGGAAACTTACTGGACAGGTGATTAGCAGCCTGGGCTGGAAGAACCTTGGGCACAATAGGTCGAGACAAAGCAGCTTTGGTCAGAGAGGACTGGATTGGCCGAAATGACCCTCTCCCTATAAAATGGGAACGAAAATGAATTTCTAGAATGCACACATGTATTTATAATTTTCTTATTCCTAATACTCATTTCACCACCCAAGGCCTTCAGAATAACAGGTTTCTCCCCTATTTCTACTTCCCCCAGCCTTCACTACGAGATTTCAGTCTAGTCAGATATTATCAAGTATTCTATTGCCATTGCCCTTGGAAAGTAACGATGATTTTGGGGTTAGAAAATGTACAAAGAAGGGCTAGATGAGATATTTTGTTAAGGAAGAACAAAAGGCTCAGCAGAACCACAAAACCTGGCAGTACATTATGATAAGTAAAACCTTACAGTTTGTTTGTAGATATCATGAGATCAAAACTGTTCAAATGGGAGCAGAACACACAAGGCAAGAAATCTAAGTCAAGGAAGCAGTTTCCCTCTTTGAACATCACAGCACATTTCCTGATAATAATTTCTACTAATAAAAGTTAGCATCCTGCTCAATTCCCTGGAGTTTATGGAGTTATGAGTGGTAAAACAGAAGAGTAAAAGTTGGCTCTGCTATAATGCTTGTTTTAAAAATGAAAATTTACCCCAACACAAATGATACATTAGGAAATGATTTGAGCATAACATGAATTCTGTGTTTACTTTTATGCTCTATTTCATCCAGGAGAAAAAGTGAGAGAACAAAGAAAACTGGACCACTTCACAGTAACTCAGAAGCTGCAACCTTTTCAATACCCACTTCTACAAGGAAATCTCAGGTCTTTTTCAAGGTAAAGGTCCTTATTTATTACTGCATATCTTCAGGTGCAGTAGGAGCTAAGGGCTGAGAGGAGCTCTTGACCTTCCTCCCTACCTCTTCCCCACTTTCCACCATGGCAATGATCCCTCTCCTCCTCATCAGCAATTGGGATGCAGGCTAAGCAAGAGTCCAAGGCCTCAGGAATTGCAACTACTCATTGTAGTATTTATGTACTTCTTAACTTCTTAGTATGTGTAAAACTTTGCTATGATTTTTTTAGGTTCCTTTTTGAAAATATGTCATTGATGAATTTTTTTGAGTCTTGTGTCCCAACCCAATTTTCAACATTAAGTCCTATGGTTTTTATTGCTCACTTTTACATAGTTCAGTGAATTCTTGTGGAGTTATAGCAGAACTAATCATTTACAAAAAGAAGTCAGAAAAGTAAACTACAGCTATCAAACAATATACAACAGTGGAGATAATAAGCTCCTCTCCAAAAATAAAGGACAGTATTAAATAGTATTCTGAATGTATTTCAAACATAGATGTTACTTATACATGACACAGGAACGTATCAATTTCGTGCTGGGCACACCTGTAATCCAAATTAAGGAAAATCACAGGTAAATTCTAAGTGGCAGAATTGTGGGAACCACAAGCACTTGCCTGTTATAGAAGAATTTGACATGATGGAGAAAGAACACACATTGTGGGATGGATTTCCTGATGGTCTAGGGAGCAGTGTTCTCTAAGGAGAAAAAGAAAAGGGCACTGGGATAAGGGGTCAAATTCATTTAGAAGAGACTTAAGAAAAGGAACATGTTCAAAATAAACATTGTAAATGAAATACGGTTGAGCATCATGAAACAAAATTTCCTTATTAAGGATCCTATGAAACAAAGAAGCAATGAAAACTTCTGAGTAAGTCTCAGACCCTTTTATCCAAAAGTTTCAAACTATGAACAATAAACACCATAACATTATATATTTTTTCTGATCCTGATTAAGTTTGAATCAATTCATAGGGTCTGATTTCACACAGGTTTGGGTTACTTTGTTAATTTCTGAAATAGTAGGAAGGGACAGCAATGATAATCACCAATTACACAGGTGATGGAAAAAATGAATATTGTTACGAGTGGGAAAACAGAAGAGTTGGCTCTGCTGTAAGGATTGTTTTAAAAAGGAAAATCTACTCCAACACGAATGATACATTAGGGAATGATTAGAGCATACCATGAATTGTGTGTTTACTTTTATGCTCTATTTGTTTGAAATGTTCCTATCTATATTCACTGACTTAACAAACATTTATTCTGGACCTAAATGTATAAGGTCTTATGTTTAGACAAAGATAAATAACAGATTCATATTCTCAAGAGTTAACAATTTAGCTGAAGAAGTGTTTTGTATATAAACATATATATGTATAAACATATATTTATAATGTATGCATATATGTACATATATATGTAGACACACACAAATAAATATAAAGCAGAAAGTGATAAGAGCATTGGAGAGGAGGGGGAATTGGGGAAGATTTAATTAAGGGGAGGTGACATTAGAATTTGCCTAGAAGGTTAAGTAGATTTAAACACTTAAAAGAGATTTCTGGGAAGAGAAATGATTAGTGGAATTGCAGGAAGATGGAAAAAACTAAGTAAAGGTATTTAGGGTAGAAATTGGGAGATAAATGCAGGAAATAGTGAAGGAAACTAGAAGGGCAAAAATATGAAAGAGGGATAGAAAGATAGGATGGAGTAATATGATGAAGCACCTTGAGTATGGTACGCTAAGGGATATGTGTAGATCTTATTAAAAGGTATGTAATGAGGGACCATTATGATCTTATCATCAACAGGATGACCTAATTAGAGGTATGAATTACAAAAATTAGTTTGGCAGTAGAAATGAAAAAAGATGGAGGTTAAAAGACCAATTGTAATACTTCATGGGTCTTTTAACTTCTAAGTATCACAATAGCTAGAGGTAATGAGAACAATACCTAGGTTAGGGCCAGTGGAAATGAGAAAAAAAGATTTTGATGGCAGAATTGATGGATCAGGGCCTGGTACCTGATTAGATATAGGGAAAAGGGCAGGAGTCACCAAGGAGTGAGAAGACTCAGAAATTACTTTCAAGGGTGTAATCAGGGGACCTAGAAGACACTTAGCAGAAAGAGAAACTTCGAGACAGAATACCCATTCTCTCAGTTAGGTGCCAAACTAGTCTGAGCAACATGTCAACATGGAGAGGATGCCAGATGTAGTATTCAAAAGACACAATCCCAAATTTTCTTCCTGTCACCTGCCACCTAGAGGTTGTATGACCATGGCCAACCCAGTGCACTCCTAGGGGGTCTTAGTTTTCTCACCCATTAAAAGAAAATAAGGAGATATTAACAAAATCAAGGAGTAGAGACAGAGAGAGTCAACTGAAAAAAATCACAAAATGTACAATGATTACAACAATGGAAACTGAAGGAACAGTAAGCACAAGAGAAATTTTAAATGAACTTGA
This sequence comes from Pseudochirops cupreus, assembly GCA_028627135.1. NCBI lineage: Eukaryota > Metazoa > Chordata > Mammalia > Diprotodontia > Pseudocheiridae > Pseudochirops > Pseudochirops cupreus. The sequence continues at coordinate 318,180,055 of CM053583.1, read as the reverse complement.
TCCCCAACCAGTTATATGCAATAACACTTCTTCCTCCCCCACAGGGAGGCAGGGATTTGTGGGCATGGGGCACAGCATGAAATACGGCAGATGGGTTTTGCTGAACTTTTTTTTTTCTTCACTTCTTTCTCTTTTTCTTTTTCATAAGAAATTGATCTCTGGGAGAGGAGTCATAGAGGGGGAAATCTAGACAATGTAAAACAAAAGATAGCTATAAAAACACATTTCAAAAAAGTAAAATAAGGGAACAAATATCAATAGAAAAAAGAAAATAAGTGGTGGAGCCAAGACAGTGGGTCAGGGGCAGCCCCCCTGCTGAACTCCCCCAATATTCCCCTCCAGACAACTTTAAAGTAACACCCCAAGTCAAACTCGGGAGAGGCAGAACCAATAGCAGTCAGGGGTGAGTGTGAGGCTCAGCAGGAGAAGTCCACAGCACCGGGACAAGCCTATCCAGAGGCCACATGTTCTGTGGCAGCTCAGAGATAAGAAGGGGTCCGATAACTGACTGACAGGGGACCCTCTGAAAGTGCTGCTTGGCAACTCTCCCGCTCACAGGCAGTTCCACTTCTCAGTTCCAGGGTGAAGAAGAGTGCTGGGAACTGGTCACAGTTTCAGGCCAAGAGCATCTCTAGTGCTTAGGCTGTAGGAGGGCAGAGCAAATGCCAGAGCACAGATGAGGACAGCAATAAACACACTTCTTCCAAGACCACATCACTTTGGAAGCACTAAAAGCTTGTAGATCCCCAGAACTAGCTCTGAAAACAGCAGTCTGAAAAAGCCTGAACTGTCAGGATACATCCCACCCCCAAGTAAGCAGAGCTCAACTTTAACAAAGTTCAAATTCAAGAAATAGGATAAAAAAATGAGCAAACAACAAAAAAAGAATTTGACCATACAAAGCTACTATGGTGTCAGGGAAGACCAAGACGTGTGTGTGTGTGTGTGTGTGTGTGTGTGTGTGTGTGTGTGTGTGTGTGTGTGTGTGTGTGTGTGTGTGTGTGTGTGTGTTGTACTGAAATGATCATAATTAGATAAAACAAATACTCCCAATTAAGGCAATTTTTGAAAGCTTTTGAATAAAAATTAAATTCTAACTAAGTAAAAGGAGAAGTTGTCCAGCAAAAACTGATTATCCGAGGAATAAATAAAAAATCAGACTCCTCAAGCTGAAAGTTCACTGTTATCTTTTGATCTCTGCACCCCAGGGCCCCTTTTGTTCACTGGCTAGTTCCTTCCAAAGATCTTATTTTACAGTGAACCCCAACGCCAGCCAAGTATTGATTCCTTTCCAAGGTCCATTCCCAATTCTCTGAACTTTCTCTACCACACGTCCACCTATTCCCACGTTAGAACACGAGCTTCTTCAGGGCACCGACTTGCTTTCTGTTTTTTTGCTAGCGTTTGTATTCGCAGAATGTCGCACAGTGCCAGACACACAGCAAACAGTTAATAAACGCTCGTGGACTTAACCTGCTGACTGAAATTGTTTAGACAAACAATTAACAGGACCAAAGATTAAGAGCTGAAAAGGATCTAAGAGGCCACATAAAGTCTAATGCTCTCATTTAGTAGATGAGAAAACAGGCCTAACAAAGCTGCCAAAGTAGACGACCAGAACCTAGGTCCTCTCAACTCCAAATTCAGCAGTCCTTCCACTTCCTCAAAATGTCTCCCTATGACAGAATTGAGTGATTTCTGTCTAACAAAATCTTTCGTTAAATGCAGCATGGCTCAGGGAGAATAATGCTGGCTCTGAGGTCTGAGAACCAGGGTTTAATTCTTGCCTCTGATACTGCCTGAGTAACTCTGATCAAGTCATTTAACCTCCCTAAGCCTCAGTTTCCTGTAAAATGAGAGGGTCACACTAGATAATACTCTGAGGACCCTATTGAGTTCTATGACCAAATGTGTTGAGAGTATTTTAAGACAGAGTAATTTCCTCAGTATTCAAAAGTTAGCACTGCTTTATCTTCAAGCTATGTTTGGCAGCCTTAAAAAAAATTTTTTTTTGGCTTTTTGGAGGGGTGAAGGCAGGGTAACTGGGGTTAAGTGACTTGCCCAAGGTCACATGGCTAGTTTTTTGTGTTGAGTGTGAGGTTGGATTTGAACTCAGGTCCTCCTGATTCTAGGGCTAGTGCTCTATTCACTACATCACCTAGCTGCCCAAGATCAGTAAGGAAGAAATAGGTTCTTTAATATCATTCCCCTTAGAAATACTTTGCAAATGCTATTGGATGAATGTAATAGATCTATTTTGTCAATTCTTAAAAGATTGGATATTGAAATAGAATAGGGAGCCATATGAGTTTACTGAGTAGTGGGGTGATATGATCAAACCTGCACTTTAGGAAAATCATTTGAGTGGCTGAATGTAGGATGGACTGGAGTGAGGAGAGACCTGGGGCAGGCAGACCCACCAGCAGGCTAGTTATCACAATAATCCAGGACTGAAGTGATGCGGGCGTGCACAAGAGTGGTGGCAGTATCAAGAAATACTGCAGAGGCAAAATCGACAGGCTTTGGCAACCACTCAGATATGTGGACTGAAAGACAGTGATGAGTCAAATATGGTATGTACACTGAAAGCCAGGGAGGACAGTGCTGCCCACTAAAATAATAGGTGGTAGGAGGAAGGGACCTTAGGGGGAAAGGAAATGAGCTGGTTTTGGAAACATGAGTTTAAAATATCTACTGGACATCCAGTTTAAGATGTCTGAAAGGCAGCTGGAGATGAATGATTATAAGTCAGCAGAGTTGGTAGGATTTAAGAAGGTAGGATAGGTAAATTTAAGAATTATTGATAAAAGGATGGTGATTAAATCCATGGGAGTTGATTAGATCAGCAAGTGAAGTGGTACAGAGGGACAAAAGAAGAACCAGGACAGAGGGTGTCCTGAAAACCCAGAGAGAAGGGAGTATCAAGGAGGAGAGTAATCAACTGTGTCAAAGGCTACAGATAAGTCAAGGAGACTGAGGATAGAGAAAAGACTGCAGGATTCGGTTTAAAAAAAATCACTGATAACTTGGGAGAGAAGTTTCAGTGGAATGATGAGGTGAGAAACCAGATTAAAAGAAGTTAAGAAGGATAGCCTTTTCAAGGAGTTTGGCTACAAAGGACAGAAAAGACACAGGACTATAATTAGCAGAGGTGAAAGAATCAAGGGAGGTCTTTCTGAAGATAGAGGGGCCATGGGTATGTTTAGAGGCAGCAAAGGAGCCTGTAGAGAGATAGCTAAAATAAGTGAAAGAGTGGGGATGAAGACAACAATCTGCTGGAGGAGATGGGATGAAATGGGATCAGTAGAACAAGGAGAGGGGTTAGCTCTGGTAAGGTGTAAAGCCACTTCATCATGTGAGACACAGGTGAAGGATGAGAGAGTGGCAATAAGTACCTGAGTAACAGGAGATCAGAAAGAGGCAGGAAGAAGGAGCTCACAACAAACAGCCTTAATTTTATCTATAAGATGAGGCAAGATTCTCAGTTGGGAAGGGGAGGGAAACGGCAAAGTTTAAAGGGTTTAAATCATGCAAGATTTAAAGAGGTGTGAAAAGGTTTGGAAGAGCTGCTGTGGAAAGTGGGACAGTGAGTTGATTAAGTATAGAAGGACTGCCTGGCAGCAGTGATGACACAACTGGGGCTGTGTAACATAAATTTATAGCGGATACAGTCGGAACAATCGCATGATTTTCTACCCCTTCATTCAGCAGTACATGTGCTGCTGCGGGGCAGAGTCCTTTGGGGCAGATGGAAGATGCCCAGCTGGCCCCTTGTTGCCCTCCTTCTCTCTGTAGAAGGGATTTTTGATTTTAGAGGTTATACTTCCTAAGAAACAAGTAGGTTATTTTACATATGGAGTAACATATGGTGGGAGTGAAGGGGGCAGATATTAATATCATTTTAAACACAGAAAAACTGAAGCACAATGTAAAAGATAATTTACACTAGCTGAAACAATCAGTGATAAAACCAAGAAAACAGTCTTCCCCACATCCTAGAACTTAATTTTTATGACCATAGACAGGTACAATAACAAGCTCTTCTGACCTGTACCACCAATGGCTTCCGCAAGTGTCTATTTCGTAACTTCCTTGGCTTTGGCAAGAAGAAATCTGACTGCATCTGCAAAGGAAACCATCAGATGAGAAAGAGGTGAGGTCTTTTATCTCCATGAGGAACATCACTACCCAAATACCTATTCCCTCTCTCTGTGGAAATGATCTTGATTTTGGAGATCATCCTCAATAAGAAACAAGCTCTTTACAGTATCTATGGAATAATGTGTAAGCTTATCTCCTGTGGAGACAGATCTTGGTTCAGTCATGGTGCAGATTATACTCTTTCTGCACTTACACTGATTGTGTCAAGATGCTGTCGGAAAGTCAATTCTGCATCCTTGCTAGGTGAAAACAGCTTTCCATGTCGGCTATTGGGTGGCAAGGTTGTTGGGACTGCAAAAAGCCCCCCATCAGAATCATTGTTTCCTGTACTGGATGGAGCAGCTACCAAAAGAGGTCTTGGAGGGTTTCTCAAACCTTAAAAGAAAAAAAAAAAACGGATGGCTTCAATTACTATTGTAAACAAAGATAAAAAGTTTATAGGATCATCAACTCACAGGGGAAAGGGAGCCCAGAGGTCATCTAGTCTATGGCCCACATTTTACAGATGAGCAAACTGAAGTTGAGAATCGTGAAGTGACATGCCAAAGGTCAGAAAGGTAGGAAAGGAAACAGCTGGGACCGGATCACAGGTACTATGACATCTAATCTAATAGTCTTTTGTTATACTCTGTCTTCCCTGCTAATCAAATTTTTAGGAAAATTATATGACAAACTATGAGACTGAATCACTTTGCATGGAATTTCTGTATTTTTGATACATATAAACAACATTTCCAGTTTATCTCTCTTACTGGGGAGGGAGGGCGGAAGAAAGGGAGTAAGCATTTATATAATGTCCACTACATACCAAGAACTACGCTAAACATTTTAGAAATACTACCTCTCTTTTGATCCTGATAACAACCCTAGAAAGCTGGTACTGCTATTATTCCCACCTTACAGTTCAGGAAACTAAGGCAAAGACAGGTCAAGTGACTTGTCCAGCTCTAAGTGTCTGTCTTGAACTCAGGCATTCCTGGGGGCAGCTAGGTGGTACAGCGAATAGAAAGCTGGGCCTGGAATAGGGAAGGCCCAAGTTCAAATCCAGCCTAAGACACTCACTAGCTGTGTGACCCTGGGTAAGGCACTTACCCTGTATGCCTTGGTTTCTTTATCTGTAAGAGGGGTAATAATAGTATCACCTACCTTCCAGACTTGTCATGAAGATCAAATAAGGTGGTATTTGTGAAGCACCAAGCATAAGGCCTGGTAGTAGGTGTTATATAAGTGCCAGTTCTTACTATTATTAAGGTTTTATTTCTCATATCTGATCAGATAGTGTGCTCCTCTCTCTTTGCTAAAACATAGAAATCTTCCAAGTTAGCTGTTCTGTGTTCATTTTCAGAACAGAATATGAAATGAAATGGGACCAACTAAAAGGGTATTGCTCACAGGTTATTAGAGGGAACAGAAGAGCTTTGTAAACTTTATCAAACACTAGCTCTATGGATAGAGCTCACAGAATTGGAATTTTACAAAGTGATCCCAATACTTGATATTCATATATCTGTCATCTAACAAAAGAGGAAAAGAGTTTAAGAGTGAAAAAAGAGAGAAGAAACAAGTTAAAATCATTAAGAGCCTCTTGCTGAGGCTCCTTAAGATCTTACAATGTCTTTGGTGTCTTGCACACAATACTTACAGACTAGCTATTTTGTAAATAAATATTGTTCTCTCAGGATAACCAAGCACTAAAAAATTAATAAAGTAGGTTTATGCAGCTACTAGTCACTGGAAATGTGCACTGAATGATTTTTTATGTTGCTTGAAGAATAAAGGAAAAAACTGAATAGCAACTTTAAATAACAAAAGCACTAGCAATTATTCCCTCAATCCGCCCAGCCAAAAGTTACCATATTTCTAGTGATTTAATTGTAACATTGTTCCTACTTATTTTAGGGTAGACATATAATCAAAAGATTGATTTTGGGTGGAAGTGGGAGGAGCATAATATACATTACAAGTATAACACTGGACTAACATTAAAATAATAACGAAGTAATGGCTTTGAGATTCACAAAAGATGCAGCAAAAAAGTAATTCAATATCAAATCGTTTAAGAAGCGACAAACTAGATTTTTCTTGATCATAACCAAGAATAATTTATTTTACAACCTGTTTGCATGTAGTGCTAGCCTAGGTATCATGCAAAGAAAAATATATCTAAGAAAAAGCTTATAAAAATAGTGCTTTTATTCATACTAAGTTCAATGAAATAAATCTTTTCAAAATCTACCCAATTTATTCCCATAGGTCAATTATATAAAATGAGAGGTTTAAATTACATATCTCAGAGCTCTAAATCTATGCTATGAGTTCTAAGTACCACCAAACTAGCTCAGAGAAATATTTCTTGAGAAAGTAACTCATTATTTCCTCTTCTATAAGACTGATCTGAGGGGTGAGGCCACTATAGTTCAGTGTCCCTCAACTGTAATGGTTTTGGTAGGTGGCAGCTGCAACTTCTCAGTTATGTGACACTTTGCATCTATAGCTCTGCTTGGTTTCAACTCCTCAGGAGAAGATGGGTGCCCTCTGGTGTTTGTCATCCCCACCCTCTTTTCCTAGCTTTCTTTTATATGCTGTCTTCCTGTTAGACTGTAAACTCCCTGAGGGCAGGGACTATCTTCTTTTTATCTGTATTCCCAGTGCTTGGCAGGCACAGTGCCTGACAATTAGCAGTAGCTTAAGAAATATTTATTAAATTGAATTAAAAAGGAAACACCTGGCTCTCATGGGATACTTCGGAAGTATCCAGGTAGGCAAAGGCTGATTTTCCAGTTCCCTTAACATCTCACCTGAGGAGCTGGATGATGAGTTGGGAGAGAAGTTCTTATTGTTTCGGAGAGTGGACTGATTTCGGGCACATCGGGGACTCCGGGTACTGATGGTTATCACCTTCCCTGGGGGTGTTAGTGACTGTTCCTCTTGAGTGGGCTTCACTGAAGCCACAGAGACGGCATTGGACTCAGGAGTCTAGGAGGGAGATGAAGGATTCAGTGCACACTCAGCACAATATAACTAAACCCAATTTGAAGTAAGTGGGCTTGCTCCAAACACCATCATGAAAGCTTTATTCCTTCAACAAAGAAGCAGAGGATCAAGAGCATCACAGAGACTGTCTTTAACAAAAAAATTGGGGGTGAAGAGAGAAAAACGTTAACTAGAAGAATTCAAGAGTCACTCTCATTGAACATTCATTTCTTAATTACCATATTGAGCTCTTTCAGTAGACACTAGGAAGGGCTGCTTGGTTAGTACAGAATTACAAGACCTCAAAGCACAACCAACAGAAATAACCACTCATATTTCTATATCACTCTAAGGCTTATAAAACTCTCTTTACACTCATCGTGTGAGGTAGTTAGTAAAAGGATCACCTCAGCTCTACGGATGAAGAAACTGAAACTCTGAGGTAAAGTGACTTGCCCCTGATAACTACATATTATCAACGGCAACATGGCACAGGGGAGAGAAAGTTGCCTCTGGAGGAGAAGGAAGAAGAGGTCCGTGCAGATCCTGCCTGTCACTTAGCTTTGAAACCTCAGGAACACTGCTTAACTTCTCTAGGCCCGAGGTTCCTAATCTTAAAGGAGAGGACCAAGAGAGTTGACCTTTACAATGCTTTCAATTATAAATTTATGAGCGTGAGTTACAGAGTTGGAATCTGAATCCAAGTCTCCTGACTTCAAATTCAGGGTGTTGTCCACTCTACCACAGATGCTCCAAACAAGAAAGCTTATAGCTATGCTATGCTATCGAGAAAATAAAAGGCCTTTCTTCCCTAAAAGAACTCACATGTGTGTCTTCACTGCTTAACATTTTAAAACACATTAGGTAGGACATGGCAACCTGACCTACTAAACAAAAAATGTGACAAAGGATAAAATGAAGGCAATTTGCTGACTATTACATAAAGAGTTCAAACCAAAGAAAGGGAACATTAAACACTAAGTAAAATATCCAATTTTAAAGAACAATTAAAACTCTTCCTTACACTAGAAAAACTACCAGAAAACCTGGAGCCAGAAAATTTGAAATCTGATTCCAGAGTTACACATAAATCATATGAATCTTCAAAGCTAAGCTTCAAAGCCATAGTAGACATATCCCACATCATTAGCCTCATGTCTAGAAATCCCCACTAAAAATGGGGGATGGAGAAAGAAAAATTACTTTTGCTAAGGACCTTTATTGATTTAAAAATAACTGATAAGGGAAAAAAGTATCCTTCAGATTAAAAAAATTTTTTAGGCCTTTATATCTGTCAAACATCATAGTTGCTTGACCACACAATTAAATGCAGTACATTTTCATGATCCTAAATTAAGAAAGTATATATACTTGAATTTTCCTTTAAAATTCAATTTTTTTCTCATGACTTCAAATTTTCTCTATTTTTTCCTGCCCTAAATATACTCCTAACACTCTCTTAGAAGTCCAAGGCCAGTGGAAAAGAAACAATTGGAAGAAAAAAGAAAGGTTGATAAAATGCTATAAGGATGAAGTGACATTTAAAGCAGATATTCCTAAATTTTATTTTCTAACACTCAAGATATCTCTGCATATAACAAGTAATTTATGATTTAAAAAAAATTTGAACATCTCAAATTCTGCCACAAAATTATCCTGCTCCCCCCAAAGCTCAAAACAAGATTAATTTCTGTTTACCCTAAAACAATAAATACATGCCACATGGCATTGTGAGGAGAGGAACAATAAAGTTCAAGCAAGAACAGGGGTCAATTCCAAAGAGATCTGAGAAAGAACTGTTTTATAAATCAAGATCACTTCCAACCTTAGAAATTTAATATTGAAGTACAAGAAATCAACTTAACTTCTAAAATATGACTTTCAATTCCTTGTGTTTTTCTAAAGACAGCCTTTATGGAAAAATGACCATATATTTTCTTTGGACTGTCACATAGATACATTTCATAGCCTATATCCAGATGTGATGGGATAGCAACTTGAGATACTCATCAATATGTGGCTACAAAAGACCAATCACTGAAAAATACTTAATGGGATCTGACTGACAAAGAATTATAAGTGACTATTAGTAGTAAGATTAGTGAGATATAGAAATATTAAGAAATACAATTATGATTGTATCCTAGTCTAAAGTCCTTGGTTATACTTGAATCAAAGACCTAATTATTATTCCTTGAAAAGAAGACAACTTCAGGGACAGATCTTGATTCCTTGAAACCAGGATTATTAGAGATTCCCTTGCTTAAAGCACCAAATTGAGAGGGGAATGTCTTCTGAAGTCAATTAAGAGAAGGATCTCTATTCCATCTTAGAAAACATTGAGCAGGAAGTTCTTAATCTGGGGTCTATGAACTTTTGAAAACAAGTTTACTAATTACATATCAATATGACTGACTTCTGTTGTAATCCTATTTTATGCATTTAAAAAACACTGTTCTGAGAAGGAGTCTGTAAGGGTTTCAGAAGTCTGCCAAAGAGGTCTATGACACACAAAAGGTAAAGAACCCCTGCTTTAAAATATGTAATTAAAAAGTACTTGAATTTCTGGAAGAAAATTTTCTCAAAGGGTGCACTTTCAGAAATATTAATTACTATTCTGTTTAGGGCAAGTCACTTAACCCCAACTGCCCCTCCAAAAAAAGGGCAAAAAAACCTTCACACCAATAAACAATAAATTGCATCTATATGTATTATATTAATGTGAATGTATAATATTAATAAATTGCATTTATATTAATTAATGCATTGTATTATAAATCCTCTGTGACAGATTCTGGCCAAAATGCAAGGTATAGTTTTTCTTTCATAGAAGAATCTTTTTTTTTTTTGGAGGGCAATTGGGTTTAAGTTACTTGTCCAAGGTCACATGGCTAGTTTTTGAGTTAAGTGTCTGAGGCCGCATTTGAACTCAGGTCCTCCTGACTCCAGGGCCGATGTTCTATTCCCCGCCCCACCTTGCCGCCGCCGCATCATAGAGGAATCTTAAGGCTAAAGTGTAAACTGCTCTTGAATAACTAAAAAAATTTTTTTTAATTTTGACTATCAACTAATGAATTCTCATTATTTTACTCCTGGAAATAATGTCCTAACAAACCTTTTAAGTTCAGCAGTAGAAATATCAGCTTCCCCTTTAAATTAATTTTTTTAAAAACAATATTTATTTATATATTTTTAGTTTTCAACATTTAATTCCATAAGAGTTTGAGTTTTACATTTTCTCCCCCTCCTTCTCCTCCCACCTCCCCAAGATGGCATGTAATCCAATATAGGCTCTACTTATACATTCATATTAAATATATTTTCACATTAGTCATAATGAAAAGGACAGCAAATAGCATGCTTCCATCTGCATTCAGACTCCAAAGTTCTTTCTCTGGAGGTGGAGAGCATTTTCCATTCTGAGTCTTTTGGAGTTGTCTTTAAATTTATTTCTAAAGAAGTGGTGTTTCCTTAAAGGGAAGGAAGCACACTTCACTTGGGAAAGGGATAATAAAAATATTAACATAATAACTGACAGTTATGTATCACTTTAGGTACAAGACAGTAGGTACTTTTCCTAAATGTAATTCTTGAGTTCAAGACTGCCTGAAGAACACTGTCAATATTGTCACTAGCTTGGATTTATATTAAGATAATAGTGATAGAGATCTGAGAGACTGAATGCCAGAAAAAAAATCCGTTATCTTCATTAATTTCAAATAAATAAACAACTACCAAGACGTTTATTTCCAAGTCAACTAATATGATGCATGAAAGTGTTAAGCAGTGACTCCTTGGCCTAGAAGTCAATAACCCTAGACCAAGCACCATTACTAACCCTGGTCAATAGATAGTTACTGTCTACAAACCTTGGATTTGTCATTTTGTTTTAGTTTTTCCGGGTCTAAAAAAGGGAATTTTGACCTGGAAAATCACCAAGTGAAAGAGGAAACTGAGGCCTAGAGAGGCCTTATAACAAATCAGTAGCAGAGCCAAGTCTTTGGCCACCAAATTACGTTAGCTCTAATAATGCTTTCAGCTCCCTACTTCAAAGGGCATATTATATAGCAGACTGGAAAACAGAGTAAGTTAAAATGTGTGGTATAAATCCAAAGTATGATTAAGATAAAGGTGCAGCCATGACAAATTGATATTTTAGTTATCCTCTGATCTCAGCTTGCTCTCCTTTCATATGGAGCACACAAGGATCATGGATCTCTGGTACATAAAAAAGTTGCTGCCCACCAGCAACAATATCACTAGCTAAACAGATTAAACTGTATTAGAAATTAACTTGTTGTATCTTAGGAAAGTGACAGTAGTATGGAACAAGCATAGAGACACACACAAACATACACACTCACCAGTTTAGGGTTGACTTCGGTGGAAATTAGTTTTAAGAGACAGCTAAGCAGGCGCTGCTTATGAAAGGCTGCAGATGTGGAGCCAGAGCTAGGGTCCTGCCCTGGCTCCCTTGAGTTCTGGGTCTCTGTCTCTGGCCCCAGGACAGCCAACCAGTCATATTCTAGCTGCAGCTTGTTTGGCTTGCCCATCATGAGGTAGACTTCAGCCAGTGTAAGGCTTTCGGAGGTTTGTAGGTTCCACCCCTCCTCTCTGACCTGCTGGGCAAGCCGGCTTGGGCTCTCCTTCAGAGGCTTTGTGGCAGGCTGTCCCTGAGATGGAGATGTAAAGGAGGAGCTCAGCTTCTCCTGGAAGTCCTCAGCAGGTGCATCAGCTAACTCCTTAGTGCAAACATCTGGATGCAACCCCAGACCTTGGCTAAACTGAGTTTCAGCTCTGGGCTGTATGCTGATAAGTGATGGTCCTTGACCTGTTACCAGGTCAGCAATTTCTACACTATTAGCTGGAAGAGCCTCTGGAGAGGTGGACCCACTGGGGGGAGCAGGCTCTTGCCTAGATAATCTGTCTGTACAAAAACATTTCTCTGGGATGATAAGGTCCTGACAAGACTTCATGTACCGAGGGAATGGATCTAGGAGAGAGAGCTCCTCTTCCAGGTCAGGGATCTGGCTGCAGGCACATGATACACTTCCAGGTGTGGGTACAGAAGGCTGGTCACTGACTGGCACATCTCTGCCTTCTGTAGAAGCTGCCTCATTAGTTTTCTCCAGGTTTCCTCCTGAGTCATGAAGCCCTGAAGACATCTTGTCCAAAGCATCTGGGCTGCTAAGGCTCAGGGCTGCCCCCTCACTGGGACCACTTTCTGGGGAGCTCTCTCCAGAGCTCTGAGAAGCATGAGGGGGAGGATGGGGCATTCTCATCAATTCCACCATATTCTCACTCCTCCCACAGCCCTTGGCATCGGTGGCTCCCCGAGGATACTTCACCTGGCCCCGGGCTGTACCCTGACCACTCTGAATACCTAGGATTTGGGCAGGAGGCAGCAAATGAGAGTCCTTTGTGTTCTGTTTGCATTTGCCACTTTCCTGCCAGTGCACTGTGCAGAATGCCTTTGAGTGAACCACTCGGGCCACCCCAGGTAAGGGTGTGAGTGTACAGTTCTCCCCAGGGAAGAGGTGCAGCGTAGCCTTCTCCCTGGAAAGCTGGGCCCTTGTCTCCCCATCTCTAGAGTCCTGGAGCTGCCGCGCATCCAATGTTTGGCGCTAAATAGACACTGTCAAGGAATTCAGTATGGAGCACATAGCCTACTGCCCTCCCAGCCCCACCCCAAACATGTCCTCATTCTTAAAATATGAAGGCTGGGATGACCTAAAGCTAGAACTACATGATTCTAAACCACAGTGCACAGACATGATTAGCTCTAAAATTCTCTACTTCTCAAGGACAATACTACATTATACATACAGAAGACATTTTAAAATGCTAATGGATAGTCATTTTTAGTGGTATTACCATCATCCCACTGAATGTAGATTTGTGCTTCACAATTTATGTCCTGTACAGTTACTTTTCCATGAAATAACAATGGCGGACAGCCTCTCTCTTTTTTGAGCAAACTCAAACCACCTTAAGTAGTCTCTCTGGGACCAGACAATTCATATAAACTGAGGAAGTAAGATTTCTATTACCTTCCTTTAAATGAAGAAAATAACATGAATGCTTTGATGATACTGCTTATATTAGATAAAAGACTCCCAAAAGACAGAGCTTGACAAAGTTCCAAGGTCCAGCAGGGTGATGAAATATGGTAAAAAATAGGACTGAACTCTAAGTTTTTATTATGACATTAAGCAAACACAGAGTATAGCCACAATACTCTTGCACTTCACCTTACATCACCCAGATGTAAAAGCAGCAATACCACCAAACACAAGGCTGCATCTAGATTACAAAAAGTAAACAAAAGTCCAAAAAAGGATACAATTCGTACTTCATGTAATGCCCATTTCTGCTTTAGAAATTCAATGAGGCTAGAAACCTTTCGATGTAGTTCTACAATCATCCTATAGAGAAACCAAACAGTAAAAGGTCAAGAGCACAAAGAAAAACTCACAGAGAGAAGTGAGAAAGAGTGACTTCTAAGCTACAGCAAAAGGGATGCCCAATCTTCTATCTATCATGACCAGATGGGAGTGTAAAGATCACTTATCAGGCTCAAAGGTTAGAAACCAAAGAATAATACAAAGAAACATGAATAAGGATTAGAAATAGTGATACTAAGATTAAGAAAAGTAGACTCACAATACACAGTGATTATAACTATATAAAGAATACACAGACAGAAGATACACTGGCAGGTAACACATAAATAAGTTATACATTTTGGATGGGAACATATGAATAAGTTAAATACATTTAAAAGTCTAGAGAATGAACACATTAGAGATCCAGGGATATATGTCTTGGAAAGTAGAGAGGTAGAGATTTTGTGGTGCAAAGGAAAAAAAAGCAAGAACAATGACTTGGTTATAGGAAAGGGATTGTATATGGGTGAATTGGAGAACAGGGATAAAAATGGAAAAGGAGGCAATCAATGAAAACATTAAAAATACACAGAAAAAAAAGTTCATAAGAAAATAATTTAATTATTTTAAATAATTAAATTTATTTAATTTAGCCCATTGCTGCTCACAACTCAAAAGTTCAATTCTGTTAACCATTTTATTAGGTTTAATATACTATTTTCAAAAAACAAACTAGATTACAGTTCAGTTTCATACAGAATACTCTTCTTTCTATTTCTTGTGACAAGATTAAAAAAAAACAAAACCCATTCTTTTAAAAAGTGAGAAAAAGTTGATTAAACCTTTCAACTTCTAACCCACCCACCTCCTAAATGCCACTACATCTACTTCACTCCCTACTTGTCCCTTTACAGACTTTCAATATTGTCACTGCTCCTACATCACTGAATGTGAAAGCAGTGACCTGGAAGAAGACCTACAAAAGAAAACCTTATCTTACCTCAGTTTTGAATCTCTTCCAGCACCCAGTGTTCTGAACACAGTAAATTGTTAATAATTACTTGTTGTATTAGCTCACTATCATTTCTTACCTGAGGCTAGAGCGTAGAAGGGTAACAATTTTCAGAAAAGGGCAGGTAGCAGTAAATGGCATTCACTTTTTTCTCTCACTATCACTTGAAAGTAATTCTGACCATACCTTTTAACTAAGAGGCATCACAGAAAGATAAATGTAAAAAGCAAAGAAATGGCCTGTCCTCTACTCCTTGGAAAGGAGAAGAGCTACTTAATCAGTGCAAACTACCTGAGGCGTGGGTTTTGGGCAAGACTCTGCACCCGAGCCCAGGCATGGTTGTTTCGTGGTTGCAATTCCACAGGAACTTTTAGAGGAAGCCTCACTGGCTTCTGATCTTCCTCATCACTGAGACCTGTGTAATATGAAAAGTAAGACCATGAAAATGCTGGAATTAAACAAACCCTGATATACAACCATATGATGGAAGAAAGGTACTTCAAAAGGTTCTGGGTTGACTCATTTTGCTGCTCAGATATTCTCAAGGGCACAGCCATACTACACCCCAGAGGGGTATACGTTTTAAGAGTCAGAGATAGGGGGCGAAGACAGGTTAGTTTAGCGGCACCTTACAAAAAGGATCTTTACATTGATGGTGACTGACCTAACTACAGTATTACCGGCATTTTTAAATTAACTTGACTGCCTTGTTGGGCAAGCAAGAATGGGTGGATTTTTAAGGCCAAGAAGAGCTCCTGACTTGCAAGGTCAGCATTTAAAAGAGGGGCAAATTTAAAGCAGTTTCAGCAGTCTTGCAAGGGAGATACAGATAACCAGCAGCAATGGTCTCTCCATTCATTCTAACTTTTCACATTAGCCCCATAATAGAGCAACAAAAGCATAGTTCTCTTTGAATCCACAGTAACTACAGAACTGTACCTGTGAGAGGCAGAAGTGAACACCAGTACATGCAGTAAATAAGAGAACTTGGCCTAGACAAGCAGTTCTCAACCTGTGGGTTGCGACCCCTCTGGGGGTCGAACAACCCTTTCACAGGGGTTACAGGGGTCGCCTAAGACCATTGGAAAACCGAAATACCGCTCCTCTATCTGCCTCCAGGCGGGTCCACCCACATGCAGATACGCCCACATATGAGTATTAAAGGGTCATGGCATTAGGAAGGTTGAGAACCCTAGACTTTTACATACCATCTGGGTCACAGAGTTTCTTCAGGGCCCTGCACATTGGAGCTTTGATTCGAAGATTTCTCCCTTTGTAACGAACGGTTGTGGCCCTGTGTATATAAATTTTTAAAGCAACATTTCAAGATATATAAATAAACTGAATGAAAAAATAACAAAGCAAATGTCCAAAGACTGCAGAATGGCTCAACAAATTATGGTACATGAGGGTAATTATATTATTGAATATTACTGAACTGAAAGAAATGATGAATAAGAAGTTCAGAACAACATGGGAAGATTCCTGTGAACTGCAAGAGTAAAGCAGACAGAATCTGGAAAATGACACACCTAACAACTACAACAAAGTAAACCAAAACAACAACAAAAAACACTCAAGGCTGTGCAACCAAGCTTGCCCCCCCAGAGAAGGGAAAACGTACATCCCGCCCTTCCTTAAAGAGGCTGGGCAACACAGAGCACTGCACATGCCAAGACTCAGCTGATACACTGGCTTGTCTTTTTTAAAGGCTTCTTTTCTTTGTTACAAGGCATCGTCTCTGGATAGAAGAATGACTGGGAAGGGACATACTTGGAAATGAAAGTTAAATTTTAAAAAGATCAAAGTTTTAAGATAAATTCCTTGTTACTCCTAACAGACAAACTAGGCAAGGCAGCAGAGCACAATAGGAGGGTATGATAGATTTGGAGTCAAGAAGATCTGGGTTTTACACTCGGGGCTCTGACATATACTACTCAAGTGTTCTAGGGAAAGTGCCTTCAACCTTCTGTTTGCTCATGTGTAAAATAGAGAGTTAAACTAAAAAACCTATAAAGTCTCTTCCAGCTCTTTATCTGGATGAAACTATGATTTGCAAAAAGGTTCAACCTGGGATTGAGTTAGTGGAAGAGGAGTTAGTTAGTCATTTCACACTTCAACAGTATCTTCAGTTGCCTCAGCTCCTCTGCGAGGCTGGAGAGCAGAGCCATCAGCTCCTCCCAAAGCCTCTACTTAAAGAGGATTCCAAAGCCCACCCAACTCTTCATCTCCTACAAGCTGCACTCCTTAAGTTCTACTCTATCATCACAGCGACCTTTCTCTCTCCCCCCCATGCCCTTTCAGTTTGCTTTTCTGTGCTTTCTTCTCCCGATAGGCTTTAAAAACCCTGGGGGGGGGGGGGAGGGGGCAGGGACTGTCTTTTTTTTTTTGTATCCCCAAAGCTAATAAGCACAGCGCCAAAGGACATACTATATGCTTAATAAATGTATATTGTATTGTAAATAAAACCTAAGATTTTGAACAATTTAACGTTTACCCTAAAAGGTAGAGAATGGCTCTTCACCCTTGAATTAAAAGTGAATTCTATCTAGAATTTGTAGTCAGCAAGGAACAGTGATGCTTGCTTGTATCCCTGCAACTCAGGAGGCTGAGGCTGGCAGATCTCTTGAACTTTTGAGTTGTGAGCAGCAATGGGCTAAAGCTGGTTGAGTATTCACAGTAAGTTGGTCATGGAGGGAGTGGGAAAGGTGTTAAATTAAGACTGCTCAAGGAGGGGCAAAGCAGCTCAGTCTGGAAAGAGAACATGCCAAAGCTTCTGTGTCCATCAGTAGTAGGAACAGGCCCATGAGCAACCCCTGCACGTTTAGCTCAAGCAAAGACAGGAAGAGTCGGTCTCTGCTCCCACCCCAAATTTTGTACTCAGAAAGGGAACACTTTTCTCCCAAAAGAAATGCCAGTTTCTGATGAAGGCTCTGTTCCATCACCCATTCTGAAGTATAAGGTTTAAGATGCCTAATGGCAGGGCTGAAATAAGCAGAAGGATATGCACAAACCTAATGAAATCAAAAGAAAACCATCTCAGTCATATAAAATATAAAGCAGTGATGTAACGATACTCCCAAGATTTAGGGGGAAAAAAGTGGAGGAATTTTTTAAAAATTCTAACCCATGATTCTAACTCAGTATCTGTCTAAAGGTTCAAGCCCTCAAGACAGTGAGGAGGCTGGAGTGTTACCTAAAATATTCAATGATTGCATCTGCAATGCAAATCAGGAACATAGTTCCCTAGAGACTTTCTAATACAACCTGGATATGTTATAGTTAGCAGAAATAATCTTTGAAGTCCTAAGAAGAAAAATGTAGTAGCTACAGTCCAATACAATCAATGAGCATTTAAATTAACCAACAAATCATTACTGAACATTTATTAAATGAAAAGAACAGTTCTAAATAGTCTGGGGTATGTAATCATCAAGTACAATAGTCCTTAAAGAATTTAAAATACAGTTGGAGAGAAATACATACAACTTAAAAAGAAGTCATTTTTTGTTGTTCAGTCATTTCAGTTGTGTCCCTATACTGGAATTTTCTTGGCAAAGATACTGCAGTGATTTGCCATTTCCTTCTCCAGCTCATTTGATAGATGAGGAAAATAAGGCAAACAGGGTTGTGACTTGCCTAGGGTCACACAGCTAGTAAGTATACGGGGTCACATTTGAACTCAGAAAGAGGAGTCTTCTTGACTCCAGGCCCAGCATTCTATCCAGTGCACCACCTAGTTGCCCTTTTATTATTAATTTTAAGCATCAAGTGCATGATTCAATAAATTGACAAGTACTCTTTAAGTACTTACCACATATGTACCAGGTATTGTGCTAAACTTTGGAGAGACAAAGAAAAGTGAAATGGTTCCTTCCCTTGCAAAGCTTACATTGTAGAGAAGGAAGACAACAGGCAGGTGTACAGGAGGGAAGGTACTACTAGCAGAGTAAGCTGCAGGGAAATTTCACACAGAAGGTGTCACTTCAGCTAAGTTTTGAAGGAAGATAAAGATTCTAAAAGAAAGAGATGAAGAGGGGCTATACCCCAGGTATTAGGGAAAAACAAGGTAAAGATACAGAGAATGAGGATGATAGAAGAAAGAAAGCTAGTTTGGCAGGTCCAAGGTGCATGTAAAGGAGAGCAGTGTTATAAAACAAGACTGCAAAAGCAGAATGGAGCCAGGCTGAATTTTGTATTTGATCCTAAGGTAACAGGGAGTGACTGGAGTTTACTGAGGTAAGGAAGTAACACAGTCAGTCCAGTGCTTTAGGAAATCACTTTGATAGCTACCTGGAAGACGAATGGAATGGGGAGGAAGCAGAGGCAAGATGAATAATTAAGATGCTGTTGCAATAGCCTAGGTGAGTGGCAAGGAGACCACAAACTAGAGTGGTAGCAGTGTGGGTGACTGTAAAGAGAGTGATGCCTTGACAATAACAGGGAAGTTGAGAAGAGGGGAGGGTTTGGGCAGAGAGAATGAGCTCTGTTTAAAACATGCTGATTTTGAAATAACCATAGGATGTCTGGAATGAAACATGTAGGAGGCAGTTTATAATGACTGAAGTTCAGGAGAGAGATCTGAACTGGATCTGATGGAATCATTAGAATAGAGTTCATAAGTAAATCCATATGAGCTACTGATGTCATTAAGTAAGAGTACATGGAGAAAATAGAAGCCAGGACAGTACCTTGGGATTAACAACTAGAGTCAGAGTCATGAGAAAAATGATGATCCCACAGAGAAAAGTAGATTGGCCAGAGAGCAGAACCAAGTAAGAGGAATGTGTAGCAGCAACCACACTGGCATACCCAGAATGGCTGCTAGCACACGTTCTTAGATCTGCTTTACTAGGAAAGACAGATGTTTAAGGGGTTAAATAATCTTTTGTAATCACATTTACTAGTTCAGAGAAAAAGTCAGCACCCTAAACTTCAGAGAAAATACAAACAGAGAAATAAAGACCAGCAGACAGGGCTCTGACTACCTGAATCAAAGCAATATTGCTATACACTTTACAAACATCCCTGGATTGAGAGAACC
Organism: Pseudochirops cupreus; assembly: GCA_028627135.1. Lineage (NCBI taxonomy): Eukaryota > Metazoa > Chordata > Mammalia > Diprotodontia > Pseudocheiridae > Pseudochirops > Pseudochirops cupreus. Next base: position 318,160,479 of record CM053583.1, on the reverse strand, counting down.
TTTACATCTGAGCAGTCAGGGAGCTCTGAACATAAAACCACTCAGAATCTTGACTAGAGAATCACAAGATCTTTCTCATAAGCGAGTCCCCAAAGCAAAATACCAACTCAGAGTATATATACACTTCTCTGAGGCAGAAGGTATCACAACCCTGGTGATTCAATGCCTAATTAGAAATTAGCAAAAGATGGGAAAGCCTTCCTACAAGCAAGTTTCAAGCTTCCCTTAATGGGCTCCACCTGAGGCCTATTAATGGATGGGGAAGATCTTACATCCCATTAACCTTACAGAATGTCACCAAAAAAAACAGAGGAGAGAATCCCAGAGAAGATGTTGGTCAACAGTGTCAAAAGCTACAAAAAGGTCAGGAAGGGTAAGGATTGAGAAGAGGATACCAAATTTGCAAATAATCTTCATTTGGTTGAGAAAAGGAAGAGAGATGGCAGAGGAAAGCTTGAGGAGATGGTAGGGTGAAGAGAGGGATTTTTAGGAATGGGAGAAATTTGGGGGTGTGTGTAGATAGTAATGTAGCAAATAGTAGATAGGGAGAGCGTGAAGGCAAGGGAACAATTATAGTATCAAAAACTCAGAGCTGGAAGGTACCTCTGAAGTCATACAGTGTACCTCCCTCATTTTTCAGTAGAGGAAATCCATGCCAAGAGAAGTAAAGTGACTGTTCAATATGTCCTGGGAAGTAAATTGCATGTTGAATATCAGTCCTCTGGCTCCAAATCTAAGATCCTTTCCACTGTGCCACACTGCCCTCTCAGGGGCAAGGAATATTTTTAAGACTGTATAATTTATTTTATTTTTAACATTTTTCATCATAAATTTTAAATTCAAAATTCTCTCCTTCCCTCCCCTACCTACTGAGAAAGGCAAGCAATATGATATCAATTATACATGTGAAATCATGCAAAACATATTTCCATATTAGTCCTATTCCAAAAAAAGCAAGAAAAATAAAGTAGAAAAATTACACTTCAATTTGCACTCAAGAGTTCATCGGTTTTCTCTCTGGAGAGGGATAGCATTTTTTCATCATGAGTCCTCTGCAATTGTCTTGGATCACTGTATTGATCAAAGCAGACAAGTCTTTCACAGTTGATTATCATTATAACATGAGACAGAGAATAATTATGGAGGCAATTTGCCAGAGAAGATGGGAACGTATATAATTAAGGGTTACATATAGAGGAGATGGCCCTGGCAAAAGGAAGAGCCTTTCCAACAGAGACTGAAGTAAAAGAGAAAAAGGTAGAAAAGATAACAAGATGTTGTGTCACTGAGAGAAGGGAAAGACAGCACAACAAATTTTCTCAGTAAAGAATGAGGTAAGGTCCTCAGCTATCAGAATCAGAGGGGGGATGCTGTGAGACTTTATGAAAAAGAGAGAAAACAGACAACAAAAGGCATGGGAATTCAGAAGAGAGGTCATTGCGAATTGGGATGCTAAGGGAACATCTTAATGGAGAATCAAGGACTTTAATTGTCTTGAAGGATTAAATTATCTCAGAGAGAAAAAGAGGGAACACATTCCAGGCAGAGGGAGGAGCATGAGCAAAGGTTCAAGGGAGAATAATCAGCATGCAAGTGACCCCCAACTAGTTTGTCTAGGGTTGAGGATTTCTACAAGGGAGCAGCAGGAGATAAGGCTGATGACGAACCTGCTAGGATCTTGACAGACTTAACTGATAAGATGAGTTAACATCTGACTCTTTAAGGGGGGGTCAATTAATATTTAGTAGGGCAAACAACACAACAAAAGTGACATTTCGGTAAAATTTTTCTAGAAGGTATGTGCAAGATGGTGATCATATTACTGATGGTAAAAGGATGAGAAAAGTAGTCTGGATGTAGTTAGAAGATTATTACAATGGTCCAGATTTAAGATAAAAATAGAAGGAAAAAAAATGAAGGCTAGTAACAGGTAACAGAAAAAAAATTTAAATATGGGGAACATGACAAAAGACTTAACTGACTGGGATTTACGGAGGAGAAAAGGTAACAAGCTTAAGTGACATGTCCTCAAATGGGAAAATTAGCAAGTTTGGGGAGGAGGGTAGAAGAAAGTTAGACATTTTGGAGTTGAAAGCGATCATGGACCAAGTAGAAATAGCTACAGGAAACAGCATCTATGATCTTGGGAGGAAGGTCAGAGCCAGAGACGTGAAAATAACACCCCTGAGAATGTACAACAGAGCTAAGAGGAAGGAGTAGCAGGAAGCAATGCAGGGATGCACCAAACTAAATAAAAATTATTCTTAAATAATAAAAATAAAAAGTCCCACTGAGTCATCTGTCCAGCCTAGGCTGACATAAAGAGACAGGTCTGCAGACACTGGAGATGAGGCCTTGTGCAGAATTCTCAGAAGGCAGAGTGCACCAGTTCCCGGGGACAGACTATGGAGCCGAGCAAGAAGGGGTCCCAAACATAAACCAGGGTACCAAAATGGGGACAGGTGCAAACTGGCATCTTTTTTGCCCACTACCCCTCCCCAGGTCACAGATCCAGAGCAGAATGAGAGGAAACATTTGCCCACATCACTCTGTACTCTTCCCCCCACCATCCCTCAACCAGAGATTTCAGGCCCTAGTCTATATATTAATTCAGAAGTACAAGGGAAGTCACCGAATGTTAATGAGTAGGACAAAAAATAAATCAGGATGGGACAGTATTAACAGAAACAAGTTGTATCAACCTGATTTAACTATTGCTTGATACAAAAACTACTACTTAAATCAATGAACAAATATTTACTGAGTGCCACTTACTTTGTACAAAGCACAGTACTAAGAATAAACGGATATGAATGATACTAGCTAACAGGGAAGAGATAAAACAAAAAGGGGGGAGATCTTACCAATCAGAAAAAATGATAGCCATGCAAAGAAAATTAGTGGCTGTGGTATTTTCTTAACTGGGTTAATTTCAGAGAGAAAAAACCTACATATATATCATGATGACTTTTTTTTTTAATAGATTCTTAAGATCTGAAAAGCATTCTACCTTATTCATCTCCTAGGATCCTTAAAACCACCCATGAATCTAGGACCACATGTATTATTATGCTCATTTTATAGACGACTTGTCCGTGGTCACACAGCAGGATCAGAGGTGGCAAATGAGGTCTCTTATAACTCTACAACCAACACTACTTCTGCTGTACCACACTGCCCTCATGTAACCACTGAGACTCTTTTTATGGAGAAAAAGTTCCTGGATTTGATTTTAATCCTGGCTCACCTTCGGGAAACACAAAGGCTGCTGCTACCTTTGCTGTACCTACAGCTTTGTTACTAATGCTTAGGACAACATTGTAAAAGATCCAAAGGGAAACGAGATGCAGAATCTGGCAAGTGCAAGAATTCTGAAAGGAGTTAGTTTCAAATAACTTCTTACAGTAAATTGCACAGGAGACAAATTAACTTTTTGGCTCAATATTTGTGTTTTCATATTCCCAGAAATAACAGGAGGCAAGACTTAACAAGATATGATCACTGTGTTATTGTAACACCTGTGTTTGAGATGGTCACATTTTCTGTTAAACTGCTATTTTGTAACTTCCTTTTTTCCCCCCAGTGGTACCCTACCACCACTAGGCCAACCATCCTGAAATAAGATTACTTTTTTCAGAGAAATCTTTAGCTGCTATGAAGCTAAGCTTTCTGAAATAAAAGCCTTTTCAGGGCCCTGACATTCATATCCTCTATGGAATAGGACAGTTTAGAATAGAGTACTCTTCCAGTGCAATTCCTCCTAAAAGGAAGCATGCTATTGGTGGAGCATCAGTTGAGAGAAGCACCAGGGAGCAGGCATGGCCTAAAACTATGAGGACATCACATGGTGACTCCAGGATCAAGACCCCCACTGAGTACAAAGACTGTGTCCTAAGGAGTCCAATTCCATTCATAACGGAAGGTAGGAAAAGTCATTTCCCTCCAAATTGGTGGAATGCAGCAAGACACTATTCTCACAGAGACTACACTTTAGGACGCCCTGGTTCTAATATACCATCATCTTTGACACCTGGGTACAATTCCACACGCTCTCTTCACACAACAAACTCCAAAGACCTTTTAGATGGTGATCATCTCTGTTAGTATTGTCCTATTTCAATGCCCTGGAGTTTCCCTGCACATACCAGGGATGGACTAATAAGAGGCAGGCACTGTCCCCTATTGTAAATGATACGCTCAAAAAATGTGACCAAGGTCAACACCTCCCAGCTTATCAACTTATATGGTAGGCATCCCTGCTGACCTTGCACAAGACAAGCTGACTGAATAGAACTCAGTCTCATTTTAGATAATGAAGATGTCAGAGCTGAACTTCAGTAGAAGTTGTTACAGAGGCCAAGTTAGTGGCCCAGTAGGCTCAGTCGCTGAGGATGAAGCTGGATCCTAAGGCCTCCTAGATTCTCAGGGAAGTACTGAACAAGAATCCTGACCGTAACAAATTTTGTAAGATCCAAATTTTCTGGAATACCTCCAAAATGTTTTCCACACCTCAGAATCTAATCTCTCCTATCACCAATAACCTTGTGCTGAGCCTATACCCAGGGAAGTGATAGGCTAATTGGGGCAAAAAACACTAAAACCTCTGAGTCCTAATCAAAAAAAAAATTGTGCTTCTATCCAACTTGAAGGTTTAAGGTGTCTAGTCCCCAAACCCCCTCCCCCCCCAAACACACACCACAGCACCTCCTTTGCACCACCAAGCACCACTCTTATCTCACTAGATAAGTGAAGAGTGACAGATGTACCTTCCCCACTCCCCCTTTCATATTTTGCTGGAGGCCTGGCTTTTTAAAGTGCCATGTGATTTTACAGTGGTTTCCTCTTTAGCTGGTTTCCTTCCAAGGCTGGGAGGAAGTAGCACCTATCATGGGAATGCTCAACACATTTATATTAATTCAGTAAGGGAAAAAAAAGAAAAGCATTTTTTCCCCCTTTCTGTCAACAATGTTACACCATAATAAGCTGCTGAAATGGTATGAATACTCGGTCTCAAGGTTGAGATGTTTCTATGGCTGAGCTGGGGCACAACATAACAGAAACTTTTGACTATTCTGTTTTTCTTCCAAGTAGAAAAGAGAAAATCAATAATATTATACAATTAATTCCAAGGAAATAAGGGCTTGGTTGATGGCAGCAAGTATGAGGATGTGCCTCAAATAATCCTAGAAAACTCTGCTAACCTATTATCTATAAAGTTTAAGAAGATTCTCCCTCCACAAAAAGACAAGAATCTTAAGGGAAATAACAAAATTTAAAAAATAGAAAATAAAAGAGGGCCGAGAAGTATCAGATATTCAACTATTCTATTGGGGAGTTCTCATCAAAACATTCTGGTACTGATTAAGAAAGAGAACGGTCAATCAGGGAAACCACTCAGAGAAGCAAACAAGCACCGTAGCCTAGTGTTTGATTAATCCAAAGACTGCTGCCACTGGGCCAAGAGCTCACTGGCTCCACGAAGACTGCTTAGAAAACTGGAAAGGAGTTTGGTACAAATCAAGTTTAAACCAGTATCTCATCTTGCCAAGATAATATAAAGAGAGAGACATCATAATAAATTAAGAGAAGCAAGGAAAAAAAAATTACCTTTTAAATGTATAAATGTGGGGATAGTTCATGACAAAACAAGAGACAGAAAGAACCACAGAAACTCACACAAAATTTAAGTTTTGCATAAAAAAATCCAACACAGCTAAGATTAAAAGGGAAGCAGGTAATGAAGGAAAATCTTTGCAGCAATTATCTTTGATAAAAGGTCTCATTCCTAAGAAATTTAAAGGAATGATTCAGATTTATATGAATAAAAACTATTCCCCAATTGATAAAATAATTAAAGGATATGAATAAGCATTTTACAGAGGAAGAATCAAGCTATCAATAAAGACATAAAAAATATGCCAAATGACTATTAGAGAAATGCAAATTAAGGCAGCCTGAGGTTCTGCTTCTGCCATCAAAATGGCAGAGCTGATAAAAATGGAAAATGACAAGTGCTGGAAGGGACTCTGGGAAAACGGGCACCTTAACGCACTGCTGGTAGAAACGTAAGCTGGTCTGGTCATCTGGGAAAGAATTAGACCTGTAGCACAAATGTACTAAACTATGCCCATACTCTGATACGGTAACGCCGCTGCTAAGACGACACCCCAAAGGGACTGAGAAAGAAAAAAGGATCGGCGTGTCCCAAAACACTCAGAGTAACTTTCTGTGGTGGCAGAGAACCAAAAACTGATGAGGGCGCCCATCAACTGAGGAACAGCCATCGTCACCTGTCCTTTGTTTTCAATCTTCCTTAGTCTCACTCTGTGTGTGTGTGTCTGTCTGCGTGTTGTCTCCATTAAACTGTGAGCTACCTGAAGGCAGGGACTGGAGTTTTTGCTTTTCTTTATACAATCAGCATTAAGCACAACACTTGGCACATAACAGGCATTTAATGAATACTTGCTGAGTTACTGAAATACATGGTATAACAAGTTTACACAGTATTTTAGTTCTTGGAAACACACTGGCCCTAGGTACAAGAGACATGACTCTTGACTCCCAGACCCTGGCCTCTTGCCTGTTCCACAAACAAGACGCTCCATCCTTAGGCTCAGAGCATTCTCTCTAACTGTCCCTCACATCGGGAACATTGTCCCTCTTCGACTCTGCCTACCTGCTGACCTAGCTCCCTGGTTTTCTTTAAGTCCCAAATGAAATCCTCTCTTTTCCTGGAAGCCTTCCCCCAACCTTCCTAACTCTAATGTTTTCCCTCTTTTAGTTATTCCCAGTTTCTCCATATATAGCCTGTCAAAAATATTTGTCTTTGCATGTTGTCTCCCCAATTTAGACTGTGAACTCCTTGAAGGTAGGGGACTATCTTTGATCTCCTTTTTTATATCCTCAGTACTTAGCACAGCAATTGGCACACAGTACCAGTTAAATTAAATAAATTAATATTTATTAGCTGATTGAGTACCTACATTCAAATCCTGCCTCCAGTGCTTATAATCTGTATGTCCTCAGACAAATAACTTACTTTCTCTGGATCTAAATTTCTTCATCAACAAAATGAAATGATTGCTATGAATAAACTCTAAGATCTGTTCTAGCTTTACTTGGTTATGTTTTTGTTAATGATTACTAACTTTGCAATTTTTTAAAGACAAAGTAATCTTCCTAATGAACAAATATGCTTGTGTCAATTTCCTCCTCAAAGACTTTTAGTGATTTTCTACTGTTTTTTTTTTCTATACCATGCTGCCTGTTTAAATAGCCACAGTTTATTGCAACTTGGTATAGCAGAAAAAGCCCTAGATTTAGAGTTATCAGACGTAACCTGGTTTGAATCCTGACTCTACCAGTCACTGGACATGGGACTATGAACAAGTTTCATTGGCAAACTGAAAACAGCAACACTCATACACTCTACTTTATAGGGATATTTCAAGAACAGTACTTTGTGAACTATAAAGCATTATACAAATGCGAGATAAAATTATAACAATATATGAATTTTCCTACATCTATAGTCTCATACCTAGAGGCAAAAAGGAAAGGTTAAATCTCTCTTTTTTTGGATATACTCTATTTCAATGTGTTTCCCCGACGGCTGGTGGCACCACAGATAGAGTACTGGACCTAGAGTCTGAAAGATCTGAGTTCAAATGTAGCTTCAGACACTTATTAGTCGTGTAACTGTGGGCATGTCAATTCAACTTTGTTTCTCTCAGTTAACTTCAACTGCAAAATGTGACTAATAATACCATTCACCTCACAGGATTATTGTAAGAATTTAAAGAGATAATATCTGTCAAGTGTTTGTAACAGTGCCTGGCATATCACAGGCACTCTATAAATGCTCATTTCCTTCCCTTTCCCACACTCATGGCCAACTCTAACACATTCTTTCAACCCTCCCCTTTACAGAACACAAGCTCCTTATCAGCAGGATCATTCTACTCTCCTCATCTCTAGCCTCAGTGCCTAGCACACTTAATGGAACACTGCAAGTGCTTAAGAAAGCTTCATGTCAAAAGCCATTCTCTCTCATTTGGTCTCAATGTTCACACCTAGGCTCCGAGTCCTTATGAGGCTTGCTTATCTAAGACAGCTCCTCAATCTTCCCTGGCAGGGTGCTCTGAATGCCCGAGAAGTTATTGAATTGATTTCCTTGTACTTCTTATTGGTTAACCTCTTTCCAAGTCTGTAAAAGGGCCCTACACTGCATACAATTCCATGACTACCTCTTTCTACACATTCGAATGAAATATTTCTTTTACTTATTACCTTTTTACTTCTAAGCAATAATTAGGTACTACCTGAAAATTATGCACAGCAGCGCTCTGTCAACAGCTCAGCTATCATGTACCAAGGTTTCTAGGATGTTTTCTAAAAAGCTTACATTCTTTAACTCAAAGCATTTCAAACAAAACTTGGAATTTTTTTAAACAAAGCTAAAGTGATTTCGTGACAAAGTCTAAGTCAGGGATGGGAAGCCTGTGGTCTCGAGGCCTGGTGCAGGTTCTACAATAGGATAACTGAGAAAGTGAAAGACTTAAACTAGAAAGAAAGTTAAATTTTAATAAAGGAGTTTCTCAGTGTTTCCCTAAAACTAAACACAAATAGCCTTAGCATAAAATTATATGGACTTTAAAAAAACAACTATATTGTCTAAGGGTTCTTCTATTCTTCGTCTAGGGCAAGAGGACCAGGAACAAGGAAGAGAAAGGGAAATGGAGAAAGAGGGAAAGAAAAAGTGGAAGAAAGGGAGAAGAGACAATGACAGAGTGACTGTGGGAGCAAACTGGTGAAGTAGAAGGGAGTAATGGGATCAAGAGTACAAGGGGCCTTTAGTAGGGGAAAAGGGTCAGTTCATCATAAACTAATGTAAATGAGGAGAGAGTAAGAGATTATGTCAAAAGGCTTTGAGAAGGTCATGTAGGGCAGAAGAAGGAGTTCTTAACCAATGTCCTGTTCTCTTGCTGCTGTTGTTATATGAAGCAAAGCCATGTGGTGAAAGATTAAGGGGAAGAAGTTGTGTGACACATGAACAAAGAAACAAAATTTGGAACAGCCTCTGTAGGAAGTGCAATAAAGAGTCAATTAAGGTGGAAATACCTCATATATAAAAGCAACAACAACAAAAAAGTTTATATAAATAAATTAGGACAAGTTTAGGAATGAATCAAATGTTTCTGGCTGTGCTGTGCCATGACGATATTACACTGACCATATTCCCTAAAACTAACCTACAGAATTAATACTATGCCAATTAAAATATCAAATCTGTAACTTATAAAGTTAAAAATTAATATGAAACAAAAAAGATCAAGAATTCCAATTGAAAAAAAACGAAAAATGTGGAAATGAAAAGGGCCCATAATCACTAAATATCAGATATTATAAAGCAATAATGAAAACTACTTAGTACTAGTTAAAAATAAAATGACAGGAGAGGCTAGGTGGGGCAGTGAAGAGAGTACCAGCCCTGGAGTCAAGAGAACAAGAGTTCTAATTCAGCCTTAGACACTTAAGACTTACTAGTCGTGTGACCTTTGGCAAGTCAACCCCAATTGCCCTGCATTCCCCCCCTCCAAAAAGCAAAAAAAAAAAAATTACACGAATGCAAACAACAGACATTTATTGAGCATGCGACACACTATTCGAGGCAATGGAAATACAAAACCTGTTAAGCTGACACAGTCCCTTTAAAGGGAAGACCCAGAAACAAATGCATATATCCATTTAGTGTTCAATAAACCTAGTAACAGAAAAATACCAACTACTCAATGAGAAACTGCTAAAATCCAGAAAGAACTCTAGCTGGAAATTAGCTTAGAAAAACATCTTACACCATATGCCATTATAAATTACAAATGAAAAAATAACCTAAATATAAAAGGTCACATTTTTAAAGAAATGATACAAGAAAAAATCTTTGACAATTATCACTAATGAAAAATACAAGGGAAAGAGATGTCATAAAAGGAAAAACAATTCTGATTACATGAACTTAAAAAGCTTTTGTACAAAAGAAATCAATGCAACTAAGGAGCAAAAATTAGCAAAGTTATACATGAGGGAGATTTGCATAAAAGATCTTTGAAGAAGTCAAATATTCAAACATTATAGAGAATAAGCTGAAATATTGTAAGTCAGTTCCCAATTAGTAAGCTGGTCAATGAAAACACTTAACAACCACATTCAGAAAGCTCCAAATGCCTAATAATGCAAAAGTAATTGTTTTAAAAAACAAGATTTGGGGCCACTAGATGGCTCGGTGAATAGAGCGCCGGCCCTGGAGTCAGGAGGACCCGAGTTCAAATCCAGCCTCAGACATTTAACACAAAAACTAGCCATGTGACCTTGGGCAAGTCACTTAACCCCAACTGCCCTCCCCCCCAAAAAAATTTTAAAAAAAAATCAAGATTTTTATCTTACCCCTACTAAATTAGCAAAGATAACAAAAAAGATAAAAAGTCAGTATTTAAGGGGCTGTGAGAATACAAGCATGCTGTTGGTAGGGCTTTCACTTGATTCAACTGTTCTGGAAAACAATTTGGAATTATTTTTTTTAAGTTACTAAACACCCTTTATAGTCATGGTAGTGATCCTACTACTGATATGACTTGAGTACAAAAATGACAGAAAGATTCTGTATGTGCCAAAATATTCACAGGTATATTGTATATTTTTAGCAAGAAGCTGAAAAGATATTATTTGCCTGTTGAAAGAGGCAACAAACCGTGCTACTGAAATATAATAACATTATTCTGCTATAAGGAATAGTAACTATGAAGAATTCAGAGAAACATAGGAAAGCTTGACTAGCGGACGCAAAACAAAAATAGGAGAACCAAAATAACAAATGACTATAATAATATAAGCTAGCAAAGCGCTAAAAGAGAAGAGAATTTAAACCAAACAGAACAGCCCATATTGGTTCTAGACGACTGATGTCAAAACACTCTTCCTTTTTTTCTGATAAACTATAAGAGTAGAAAATCACAGGTCTTGGTGGTCACAATGGCGATAATATGTGTTTTGTTCCAACATTTTAATGGGAATGTACAACAGGTCAGCATTTATCAGGGTAAGACTGCTATGTCCCCCCCAAAAACACCGAAAACCACATTTAAATAAAATGTGCTATATGACCAAATGTTATATAGTATGCTTTATACACTTATTCTAATATGTGAAGTCTCCAGGGAAGCAAATATTAGCTTTCAGAGGTACGAAAGCACACTCGGAGCCTAAAGCAATGTAAGCTGATTCATCAAGGAAAGAAAACCAATCTATATTATCAGATGCAAAATAAAATCCCTATGGTGCCCCTTTGTCTGCAGTTGCCAGGTATCATTAAGTAATTCTAATTGATTATAAATTAATAAACCTTCTTTCTTCTCTTTCATTTCAAAACTTATCTGTGTTTATGTGGTATCCCCTGGTAGAATGTCAGCCCCTTAAGCGCAAGAGCTGCTTTGTTTTTGTTTCATTATTTCAAGTGACTAGTGCGATCCCAAGAACATAGGCAGACACTTAATACTGAACTCATCTCTACTTCTATGTAGCATTACGTAACGACTAATTTTTTTTTTGGCTTTTTGGAGGAGAGAAGACTGGGCAATTGGGGTTAAGTGACTTGCCCAAAGTCACATGGCTAATAACTGTTAAGTGTCTGAGGCTGGATCTGAACTCAGGTCCTCCTGACTCCAGGGTCGGTGCTCTATTCACTGTGCCACCTACTTGCCCCAATGACTATTCTACTTTAGGGATTTTGATAAAAAACAAAGCATAGGAGAGAATACAAGTATAGGCAAATGCCTGAAACTACTCTGGTTTTCCAAACACCAAAACCTTATTGTTTGCCTATAAAAAGGTCCCTGGCTTGATAATTTAAATTCCATTCCATCTCTAAATCCTAAGAAACTGAGATCAGAAATCAAGAGTTCTGGTCCTACTTTTAAAACTCCCTAATTCACCTGCACTCTCTCTTGTTTTCAACATGCTCACTAATTGCTTGAGGCAAAACATTTCAATAGAACAATGAAAGGTATCATTTGTACCAAGGACTATATATTTCCATGTAATTAAATAGAGCATTAAGAATTCCAGATCCCTTCTGAATCTCTAATCTTAACTAAAATATTTTAAACATTCTAAAACGTCCTGGCAAGACATTTCTTCCTTGTGCTATCTATGCTCAGAAATTTGATATAGTTCACTGAACAGTTATTTACTATATACCTGCCATAAGCAAAACATTATTATAAACACTGTGAGGCCTACAAGAAGACAGAAATATCTCTTGTCGTAAAGGACTTTAAACCCTGGCTAAGCAGACTAGACAGAAATGAATCTGGAAAACAAATCTCAGGCAGCATGTGAATATATGGTAGCATGTTACAGAAGACAGAGGAACTGAGAGAATGGCATAGGTAAATATAAGCATGTAGTGAGACTATTAAAAGAAGGATGTTCTGCCAACATGGAAAAGTGATAATTGTAACTGATGAAACTTTTCTCAGCATGGGGATAGGTGAGAGGAACACAGATGTATATATACATATACATACACATATATTTATATAAGAGGGCTTATATATGCATACAAGCACATATCTGAGTATGCATATCTATGAATACATAGAGGGCATAAGATCAATTGAATAGGAAGGGACAACATACTAAAAGGTGAAATCCTGAGGTGAAAGAGGATTAGATTGAGAGGAAACAGGGAAAGACAGAATGGGGTTGAACATCTCACGGAAGAGACAAAGGATAATTGTTACAATAGAGGGGGAGAACAGGAAGGCAAAAGGGAAAGAGTCAACTTTACTCTCACTCAACTTGGCTTAGGGAAGGAATGACATAAATTCTAAACTGGGCATCTTGCCACACAGGAAAATAGGGGGATAGGGGATGAGAGGTATGATTATGGAGGGGAGGGCAGGGTGAGGGGGAGGGTTG
>CM053583.1:318090485-318147004 GCA_028627135.1 Pseudochirops cupreus | reverse complement strand
GGGGAGAAAAGATGTAACTCAAAAAAATTTAATAAAGAATCTCATATCAAAAAAAAAATTAGAGTGGAGCAAATGGAAGCAAATGACTTCATGAGAAATCAAGATACTATCAAACAGATCCAAACAAATGAAAAAATAGAGGGCAATGTGAAAATGATATCGACATCCAACAAAAGAACAATGGGGTCTGAATACAGAGTGAAGCAGACTATTTTCTTTTTGTTTTGTTTTCTTTCTCAAGGTTCTTCCTATCAGATCTAATTCTTCTATACAACGTGACTAATGTGAAAATATGTTTAATAAGAATGTATACATAGAGGCTACATCAGATTGCAAGCCGTTTTGAGGAGGGGGAAGCAGAGGCTGGGGGACAAAATTTAAAACTTATGGAAGTGAATGTTGAAAACTAAAACTAAATAAACTTTACAAAGGGGAAGAAATGGGAAGTCAGTTCAAAATTATTAAGTACTCTCTTTATGCAATGAACATGTTAAGCACTAGAGACACAAAGAAAGGAAAAAAAAAACCTAAAATACCAGCATAGTCCCCAGGTTAGTCTCTTATATGCCTTTATTACTCAAATGAACACAAACCTGAGAACTTCTTAAGTGAAAGGAAGACCCGTAGCTTTCAAAAAAGCACACTTGAGCAATTTCATTTTAGAAAACATACCTCTAAACTTCTAAGAGTAAAGATGGAAGAAACTGATGGGATAATTCTCTCATAAAAACATCATCTGTACAGAAAATGCCATTGATATCCAAAGAAAGAAGTAATGGAGTCTGAATGCAGACCAAAGCATACTATTTTTACTCTCTTTGAGGTTTTAGGGTTTTTTTCTCTTTTGTTCTGTTTCTTCTTTCACAACATGACTAATGTAGAAACATGTTTAATATGACTCCACATATATAACCTTTATGATATTGTTTGCTGTCTTGGGAGAGGGGGCAGAGAGAGAAAGGGGGAAAAAATTCAGAATCAAAAAAAATCTCATAAAATACTACTTACATCAAAATACCACCTATAAAAAATAACTATACTGAACCATAAAATCAATATATACAATGATTACAAAATGTAAATATAAAAAACCATAAAACCGTAATAAAACTGAATGCTATGAAATTATAACGACTAAGCTTATCCCCGAAGAAGAGATATGAAAAAGCGCCTCGACCTTGATTATTTGGGGAAGTTGGGTACGGCGGGTGTGGAACACTGCATATAATGTCAGACTTTTTTTGATACGTTGTTTAGTTTTACTAAACTGTTTTCCCTTGTTTAAAAAAAATCTTTATTATGGTTCTCTGGGAAGGAGGGAAAGGTAGGCTACATTAGGAAATGTAGCTGATAGAAAAAATATCTGTCAAAAATTTTTGAAAAATAAAACACACACATACAGAATAACTTAAATACAAGTGCTATGGAAATAGCAGCAGAAGGCAAAATATATGCCTTTAAGGCAGGAATTACACCGAATTACATGTCCACACAGTCAGCGTGCCAAACTTGTTTCCACCTCTGAGAAAAGATAGCACAATGCCTGAAACATGATAAGCACTTAATAAACATTTGTGGATTGATCAGAAATTCCCCATCAGATATGCTTAATTGGTAAAATTGCATTCTCTCTATCCCAGGTTGTCTCTAGCACACTGAATACATCAACTAATTAAACACTTACTAAGCTCCACCTCTGAGCCACCTAGTGTGATAAGCATCGTAGAAGACAAAAAAAAATTAAAGAGGATGGGTCCTTCGTTGCCTAAGGAAGAGATATGACACATAAATTTAAACAATTTATTACAAGTAATATTTTTAAAAAGCAAACATAAGAGATGGCAGAAAGTACTGCATGATTAATTAAGAATAAGTAGCATAAAAGAAGAATAGTCTGAGTCATTGGGAGTGGTCTAGGATAGAGGTGGCACACTTGAGGACCCAAAAATCTCAAGTGAGGCCAAACCAGATTAAAATGTGATAGGGAAAATTTTAACATAATAAATGAAAATACAATACATATCATGTTAATTTGTGGTTTTCCAAGTCAATAAGAAACCCACAGGGATCGGTTCTATTTGAGTATGACATCAGTGGTCTCAAGTGACAATAGTGGTTTCATAGAAGAACATAGAATTAAGTCAAACTCCAAAGGATAATGAGTATTTAACTACATGGGGAAGAATAGTGTGTGAGCAAAGGCACTGAAAAATATTCAAATGACAACAAACTTTCCAACCTGGATAGAGCAAAGGGTTTTTCCATGGGAGTAATAAAGCTGAAAAAGTAGGCTGCAACCAGACTATCTAGAGCAGCGGTTCTCAACCTGTGGGTCGCAACCCCTTTGGGGGCTGAACGACCCTTTCACAGGGGTCACCTAAGACCATCAGAAAACACCTATTTCCAATGGTCTTAGGAACCAAGACACCGCTCCTCTATCTGTCTCCAGGCAGGTCTGCCCACATGCAGATATGCCTACATACGAGTATTAAAGGGCTGCAGTATTAAGAAGGTTGAGAACCACTGCTCTAGACCTTTTGCCATTCTCTAATTACTAGCGCACCACAAAATTCTTTGGAGAAAGTGATCTCCATTTTATAGCCACATAACAGCTGATTATACTAGAAAGGCCTCTAGTTTACTGCCATTACAGGTAATATTTGCTCTTGTTTTAGATAGATGCTACTTATATTAAGGAAAGATCTATTTATTCTTGTGTTTTCTAATGTTTTTTGTTTCCTCCCCTGCCCAGCAGTATATAGCAATCCTCGTTGTCACTTGAAAGCCACTAGTGAAGAGAAAAATCACAGAAGTGTTGGGGTCCAAGGGTGGAGGGAGCTGTCCTTTTCCATTTCAGTTATAGCTCAGTACTTACTGAATCATCAGTCCTTCCATCTCCTTAGCTAACTGCAAGACTCATTGTTTCCCCATAACACAAATCTCCTAGTCACTCATGGCTAGAAGTAGGCTAATCAAACCTCCACATGCTGGACTGGAACCAGGAAGAAAATACCTGGGCATGCTCTATGCAAAGCATCAGGAAGATCAAATACAAACACGCTCTAGGGCAGCAGTTCTCAACCTGTGGGTTATGTTCAATTTGTAACAATGAAAATACATCCTGCATATCAAATATTTACATTATGATACATAACAGTAGTAAATTATAGTTATGAAGTAGCAACAAAAATAATTTTATGGTTGGGAGTCACCACAACATGAGGAACTGTATTAAAGGGTCGCGGCATTAGGAAGGTTGAGAACCACTGATCTAGAGTTTCAAATGCCTGGCTAAGCCATTTAGACTTTGTCCTTTGACTAGGATTCAGAAAAGGGTTTTAGATAAGGGAGAGACATAACAGGCAATATTTTGGGAAGATTCATCTGGTAATTGCATGTATAATGGATCAGAGAACAGGGATCAACTGGCAGGAGCTAATTTAGAGGCCATTACAAAAATACAAGCAAGAGCTTAGAATAATGGAATAAGCCAGTGTGGTAGCAGTGGGAATGGAAAAGGAATTATTAGATGAGAGTCAATTCAAAATCAATAAGACTTGGTTGCTGACTGGACATTAAGGGTGAGGGAAGGGGAGGAATCAAAGTGAATTTACAGTTTTCAAGACTGGAATAATAATGGTCCTATAGGGACAAACAGGGAAAAAAAGAGTACAGGCGAACAGCACAGCCAAAAAGCATTTGATAAGTACTTACTATATGCCAAGAATACAAAAAACAACAGAACCGTGCCAGTCTTCAAGAGCTCATATATAATGTGGGGACAACACATAAGCAAATATACAAGATAAACACAGCATTTACGGGAACCAAAAAAAGGTTCCTTTAGAAATCAGGGTTTGAGACGAGACCCTTTTCAAACAATTTTTTATTTGCTTTAATCATTGAAGATCTGCTTTCCAAGGGGAGGAGTCAAGATGGCAGCACAGAAGCAGGAAAACTCCATGAGTTCCCCCCATAACCACCTCAAATACCTAGAAAATATGACTCTAAACAAATGTTAGAGCTCCAGAACCCATAAAGTGACAGAGAAACAAATCTCCCACTGAAGGCAGCCCAGCAGGCAGACAGGAAGAGTTCACTGCAGCATGCTGGGAGGCAAGCCCAGCCCCGCATGAGTCCTGGTTTTGGCCCCAGGACAGGACCAGCTGCCGCTGGAGCATTCAGGAGAGTGGATCACCAGCAGCTGTGGTGGTTTCCGGAATTATCAACCCATAAATGCCAAAGACAAAGTGAAAGGTTAGCGGAACTTGGCTGAATTTGGGGGGACAGAGGAGCAGGTCTGGCCCTCTGCCCCCAGAGACAGAAGCAGCAGAAATGGTGGCTATGCAGCCGCCTCCATGTGGCTGCTTCAGAGCTCCCAACCTGCAGATTGCAGGGGAGCCAAGCGACCATTCAGAGGTTAAGTGCTCTTGCCTTAACCTGCGTGGATCGGGATCAGGGTCTTGGGTGGCGGTCCTGAGGTGTGTGACCAATGAGCCAAAGCTGGTGGGGGCTGTAGAGACGGCAGCCTCCTAATAGCTCCAGCAGCTGCGAAAACCCCAGCCATTTCGGACAAAGCTCTCCCCTCTGGAAGCAGATTTCTACTGTGGCAAAGAGCTTAAAAGTCAAGTTAACTGACTGGCAACATAAGCAGGCAAAGGAAGCAACACAAGCACAACAACCCAATTTTAGATTCCTTTTTGGGGGACAAAAGGGATCAAAGCATGGAACGGGAGGAAGACAACACAGTCAGAACTCCTGCACCAAAAGCTTCCAAGAACAATACGAATTGGTTACAGGCCATAGAGGAGCTTAAGAAGGATTTTGAAAACCAAATAAGAGAAGTGGAGGGAAAATTGGGAAGAGAAATGAGAATGATGCAAGAAAATCATGAAAAGAGAGTCAACAACCTGACTGAAGAAAATAACACCTTACGTGTGTGTGTGTGTGTATACATATATATATATGTATATGTATATATATATATATATATACATATATATATACACACACACATACATACATAGGTAGAGACACACATACATATATATGTATATATACCATAATTTGTTCATTCATTCCCCACTTTACGGGCACCCTCTCAGATTACCATTCTTTGCCACCTCAAACACAGTTATAAACATTTTTGTACATTCTTAGAGTTTGCTCTACTTAGGATTAATTCATCTCTTAATGTACCCTCCCACTACTTCTCCCCATTCTCCCCTTTTCCTCATCTCCCTGTTGAGTGAAACGGAATTCTGTACTCAATGTGTCTATGCCTATGTCTGTGTATTCTTCCTTCTTCTGATCAGTTCAGATAAGAGTAAGGTTCAAGTGTCAGTAGCTCGAATGCTTCCTCCTTATTTGTATGGATATATACTTGTGCACCTTGATTATGTGAGACAATTTTCCCTAATCTTTCCTTCCCCTCTCTTTCCATTCTTTTCCAAAGATGATCAAGACAGAACACAAACACACTCCCAAGCCTTGTCTAAACGGATTCCCTCTGTGGACCTTGATGATGAGGGGGAAAGGAGGGGTTCAAAGGGGACACCTACCATTTCTCCACTTTTGAATGCAAGTAGTTTATTTTTGTTTAGCCCTTTGGCATTGTTCATTCAAATTTACCTTTTTATGTTTCTTTTCACTCCTGTTTTTGAACTTCTGAGTTTCTCTGCAGCTCTCTGGTCTATTCATCAAGAATGCTTGGAAGTACTCTATTTCATCAAAGATCCATTTTTCCCCTATATCCCTGTATTCAGTTTTATTGGGTACATTACTCTTGACTATAAACTCATATCCTTTGCCTTCTGGAACATCATACTCTAAGCCCTCGGTTCTTTTATAGGGGTGGCTGCTATGTTATTACGTGTGATGCTAGCTGTGGCTCTGTGGTACTTGAATTCGTTTTTCTGGATTCTTTCAGAATGTTTTCTTTGAGAAAGAAGCTCTGGGTTGTGGCTATGATGTTCCTGAGAATTCTCATTTGGAAGTTTCTTGAAAATTGTTTCTATTTCCACTTTGCTCTCTGGTTCAAAAAGATCTGGGCAGTTTTCTTTTAAGATTTCTTGAAATATGACATCTTGGCTATTGTTTTGGTGATGGTATTCAGATGGTCCAATGATCCTTAATTTTTTCCTATGATCTAGTTTCAGGTCAGCTGTTTTTACCGTGAGATAGTTTACATTTTCTTCCATTTTTTTAGCCTTTTGACTTTGTTTTCATATTTACTGACTGTTACCTTATGAAGCCACATGGCTTCATTTCACTCAACATGGTCCATTCAAATTTTCAGAAAACTTGTTCCTTGGACAATACAGATCTTGTGCCAAAGTGCTAATTCTCTTTCAAATCCTTTCTTCCATGGCTCTTAACTTGTTTTCCATTTTTTCTTCAAACACTTTCATTCCACTTTTAAAAACATTTTAAAACTTTTTTTTAATTGCCTATTTTTTCCCAGGAATTCTGAGTTTAAGCACAAGATATGTTTTTCTCTGAGGCACTGATGGCATAGTTTTGGAGTCATTCTCCTGCTCTGTTTCTGTATATTGAACATCTCTGCTACCATAATAACTCATTGGGTTTTTTTTTTTCTTTACCCATTCTTCTAGCCTCATTCTTAGCTCCAGACTTGATGATAGGGTAGGCTCTGCCACACTTCTGGAAGGAAGGACTGAGCTGGTCCTTTTGCTGCTTTCTGGAGGGTATTTAGTGTTATTACTCCAGAATCTCAGGGACAGGTTAGGACCTGCAAGCTTTTGGTGCTGCCAAACTGGTCTGAAGCAGGACAAAATCGGCTTGCTGATCCCCTTGTCTGAGCTCTCTGCAAATTCCTGATGATATAATTGAGTATGAGCTTGGGTGTCTGAACCAAATCACCACTGCTGCTTGCTTCTGAACTTCCTCCTTTCTCCATACACACTCCCTTGTGTAAACCTCTTTCTCACTCTGCTAACGATCTGGGAACTGGAGTTGGGTAGTGGGTGACCAAACTGCCATTTGGCACATGTCCCAGGTGTAATGCCTTGGTCTGTGTCTAGGAGTGCCTTGGTATAAGTCTGGCATCTCCTCTTGCCCTGGATCCCTGGACACTGGGGTGTTTCATTCAGTGTGCTCCTGGGCCTACCTGTCCCCAGTGTTCACAGATCTCCCTGTCTGTCTCCATAGGCTGAGCTTGGCTAAACAGATGATCCACTGGATTTTGTCTGGATGTCCCCATCAGGATTTGGTCTGGTACATTTTTCAGGTCTGTTTGGAGAAGTTTTTGGAGGTGAGCTTGCTACATTGCTTTTTATTACTCCACCATCGTGGTGCCCTCCCCTGGGCTGAGTCGTGAAGGAAACCAGGGAAATTGAGGTGAGGAGAGAGGGAATTCCAAGCATGAGGGGCAACTAGTGCAAAAGCACAGAGATGAGATAGAGAGTGTTGTGTCTGAGGAACAGCAATCTCTTCCAGCCTAATGAATGTCCTTCTGGTTCTGCTTTTTCAACTTGTAGTAGAATATCAAATTCTTTCCAGATTTCTTTGTACTTATACTTTTCAGCATTCATTACAGAATTACATCACATCACTGTACTACAATTTATTTATAACTCTCCTATTGCTGAATATTTAGATTGCTTTAAGTTTAACTATATATAAAATCACTGACAGGCAGGTCTATATTTTTGGTTTTTGATAACATTTTGACAATGAAGACTTAAGTTTTAGATACAATGAGATGACAGGAAGCAATTGTTTATGGGTAATTTCACAGTATAGAACAACTCTGATGTAATTCAAAAGTTTTCTCTGATAAAAAAATGTATAACCACTATATAGAAACAACAGTTGGTATAGAGGATAACAAAGATAGCAGTACTGAGAGGAATGCTCTAGCTTAAAGGACTTCAAGAATTTCAAACACCTTTCCAATGGTGAACCCTAAGTCTCTCTGTATCTATCCTGCAGCTGAACTGTATGTGTTGTATCCTCAAATTAGAGGGGGACTATCTTGCTTTTCTATTCGTATTCCCAGGACTTGGCACAATGCCTGGCACAAAGTAAGCACTTGATAAATTATTTTCCATTCCATTCTGTTCCACATTTAACTTAATACCCTGTTGCTCACTAGGTACTAAAACTCAGACCTCACCTCTTTTTAGTCTACCTAGATTAGAATGTGCTCTGGATTTAAGCTAACGTCTGTGCAGACACCACTACTATCCATTCAGTTCCATCATTAGTCCCCACTATGGCTTTTGCTTCATAAATGCTTACTGCCTGGATCCTCAGCTACCAAAAATTCTGTTTGCTTTTCCCATCCTTGCCCCGAGATTCATAATGGAACATCCTAGTTGAAACTCCTTTCCCAAACTCTCCTGGACCACAACTACAATGCCCTGCTGCACTGCAATATGAAGATGGAAGGGAGGGAAGAATTAACATACCAATGACAACTATCAAGAGAAACTCAAGGACTTACAGAATAACTGATTTTCCCAAGACCCTTTAAAACGTGAGCTACTAAATTCATTCCTATCGCAATTTGCAAAGCTTTGGAAGTTCTTCAAGACTAAATTATCAATTGAGATAATATATGTAAAGCACTTTGCAAACCTAAAAGCACTACATTAATGATATATTATACAAATATTAACAAAAATATTAACATGCAACAAGTAAATCACGGTACACAGTGTTCTGGCTGCCCTTGAATAATAACTTGGAGCTCCTCAGGGTGAAACTAAAAAGTAGTAAAGGAACTCAGAGAAGAAGAGTGAGAATACAAACCCATATTCACCTATCCCGTCAGACAGAAAAATGAGAGAAAGCTGGTATTCACTATCTTTTTGTTGTTCTTGTCTATTTTAGAAATATATTCTCCTTAATGGTAAGGCTGTCTTGTTATGTTATGAGGGATACTTCCAGTCCACAGTCACTAATTAGAACAAATTATCTAATTCTCTAAAATTCCTCTAAATGTCATTTAGAATTTTCCATTTTGGTCTAGACCTGTGATTTTATTAGCATAAGTACTTTTAGTGAAGAATTCCCACCTAAAAATGCAGACTGGCAACTGTTTTGCATTTTATAAACTAAGAAAACTGCCTGGTGTTGAGAAGTTAAAAGACAAAAATCAATAATTAATCCATAAACATTTATTAAGTTCTTACAATGAGACAGGAACCATGCTAAGTGCTGTGACCACAAAGCCAGGATAAATGAGAGGCAGAAGGTGAATGTGAGCATTTGTGATCCCAAAGCCAGCTCTCTAACCATCAGACACCATTTGCTAGCTTACAAATACTCTGCACATTCTTTTGTACTTAAACTTGTTTGTGTCCTGGACCCTTTAGCATCTCTAGTGAAGCCTAGAGATCCCTTCTCAGAACCTTGCTTTTAAATGCACAAAATAAAATATACAAGACTGCCAAGGAAACCAATCATAATGAAGTAGACAAAAAAGTGTTCAGTTCACGGACATGAGGTTAAGAACCCTTGATGCAAGACATTCTTCTAGACTGGTGCAATTATAAAAGAACTATTCTCATCAAGCCATAAACTACTGGAAAATAATTTAAGACAAGAGATAATGTAACCCAACACTTACATAATGGCACATTATTTCAAAAATATCAAATAATTTCCCCATGTTATACACAACATACTCACAGCCCCCAATCTTCTTCCTCAACTCTCCATAGCAGATTAACCCATAAAGTTCCTGGGATGATTTTTTCAGTCCTCGAGAAAACACTGAAAAACAAAAATAGAACAGAACTTTGCTAAGATGAAATACAAAAACGTCCTGTAGGTTAAATAGGTCATGTGTTGGGGAGGAAAGGTTATAAAAAATTTCAAACAGAGACAGTGAATGGTTAACTAGCATAGCAAATGTGTCACTGTAATATTTGAACAAAAAATCCATTCCCAATGATGAGTCTTTGGAGGGCATATTTAAAATTAAATTCAGTTATTATGAAGTTTTCCTTTCCATTCTCTACTTAGAATTCCATATTAAAAACAAAACAAAGAAAAAAACCCTGATCTCATTAAGATTCATTTGAGTAATACTGAGTATCTGAATTGCAGCAAATAGTCCCAGCCACATGAACTTAGGCCTCTCTTTTACTTGTTCCCTCATCAAATGTAACAGGAACCTACAGGCAATCCAGCCAAGGTCAAGGCAGGAAGACAAAAAAAAAAACAAACCAAGTTTGATAATCCTTTGTTTCATCACTCCACACACCAAAGAAGACAAATGTGTTACTGCCTCCCTTCACTCTTTAATACACTTATATTGATTATTTTCTCTCCATTTCCTCCAAGGGAATCATCAATACTAGAATACTCTGTATACCATGTATGTAAGGGCACTGAAGGAAGGAGTAGCAAAGAGATGAAAGACAGGTGAATGCTGGGAAAACCTGGAACAGAGACTAGGAAATATGTTGGCAATATCTGAAATGAAATAGGAAGAACATTAGAAAAAGTAAGGAAAATCTCATGAAGGTCAAAACCAAAAAATCTGAGCTAGGAAGAGTGATGAGCTATTTTCAAAAATAGAAGAAATTTTTTATAAAATCAAGACATAATCTCTCTAACTCAGAACTCTGCAGCTACCTTTTCCCTTCTCAATAATCAGATAAACTGAAGTGCTATTTACTGTGGACACAAGAAAAGGTGTGCCAGAGAATGACAGAACCCTTAAAAAAGGTCATTATAATCAGTTTCCTGTCATCAAGCCTGGGAACAACAGTATAGTAAACCAGATCATCATGTAAACACACTAACACTGGATCATTTCATAGTTAATGTAAAATAAATGCATATGTTACCAGAAGCAGATTTGCCCTCAGAACAGGAAACTGAAGAGCAGCTGACAGCAGTAATCATGTTACTCTACCTTAGTGTGTCACATACTGGAGTGCTCACAGACATCTTGCTGATGATTTAATGTTAAAGGAAAGTATACCTAGAATGCAACTGATCCCCCAGATGGGCTGCTAGAGATCTGTGACAGAAGAACAAAGCAGTAGAAGAAATAAAGGCAGGTTTGTGGGGAGAGGATTTTACCTAGTCTTCACAGCAACAGCAAGGATTATCCATAGTTGGTCCCTGGCCTAAAAATCTCCCAAAAGGCTGTACTGTTTCTCATATGATCTCAGAAATTTGGGCCCCCTCTGGAAAAGCACTGCTATGATTTCAGAAACAAATCTTTGCATCTGTCCTAGAATAAAACTAAATTCCTGAAGTGGCCACAGACTCAAAGAAGACTTTTAGGATGCTCCAGAATAAGAGTAACCCATGGTTCAACTAGAATATCAAGAGTCTCTGGAGCAAAAATCCTGTACCAAGGAGCACATCAATTCATTGAAATGGAATCAGAAACATTACCAGTTATTATTGCTATAAAAATATTTACCTCCATTTTCCATTTTTCTCCTGTCTTCTTTCTACTTTGATCCTTCTATGCCCTCACAATTACTTGGTAAAAATTAGGTCTCTTAACCAAGCCCTCATCTAATCCTTCATTATGTTTTGTAAAGTAATATTGTTCATAGTTTTTCAACATTCTTCTGAGAAAGATTTTCTAAAAAAAAGAGTTCATATGCTAAACTGGTGTTGCCCTTGGATGCTATCTTTCTCTACTCAGCAAGTAAATCAAATGTTTGCTGAGGTGCTATGTAGGCTCTTTTGGTGTTTTTTGACTAAATTTCCATATGAAATTACTGAAGTGTCTGTCATTTCTTCCATCCATATTCCACTTACCATCAATTACTCTAAAACAGACTATAACTGATTTTATTTGTTTAGCATATCTTTTCTCCTTAAAATGCTTCCTTTGAACTTTGTACTAATTTTATTCTTTGCTCAAACAAGTAGATTTGATGGTACATACACAAGTTAGTTAAGGAATAACTGCTACAACAGTAATTACTCATTTTCTTTCTCTTAACACAGAATCAATTACTTTTTTTCTGATATTTGGAGTCTGCCATGTCTAACATCTTCTAATTCTTAAAAGTATCCACGGCACATAGACATGAGGCTTCTATATACTCTATAAATCTTTGATCTCTCTCATTCTTTATTACTGAGCCATATTTTTTTTTTTAGGATTTTCCTCAATCCTCACCTATTTCTACCTGAAGTAGGACTACACTGAAGTCACAAATATAAATGTATGTGTGATGCTTAACTTACAGAGTTTTACAAGTTCCTTGTGAAACTTTTCTACCTCTTCATTCTCTGCAACAAACATTGGTGCATAAGCTGCAACTATTTTCACAGTAGTTTTCTTTCAAATAGTTATCATAAGCAATAAAAGATGAGAGATGACCTAATGTTCCAACAATTCTATTTCCTGTCCTCTGATGTAGTAAAAAAACCAACTCTGTCAACTCCTTTATTTGTCCCTCCAAAGAGAAGCCATGAGTTACACATATCGGGGTATTTGCAACTTCTGTCTTTTTTTCTGGATCAACTTACAGCAAGAATGTCAAGACTGACACAATTCAGATCTTTCACCATTATATTCCACTGAATTATCAACAGCTAAGTCAAAGTTCCAATAACTACATCATTCCTAGCACCCTCACCTCCTTTCATTATATTCTGATACTATAAAAGAGGGATGCGTATGACCAAGGGGCATTTTTAAATTTTTTCACAAGTTTCGAGTGTTGCCAAGGCCAAAGAGCTCATCATTAGCTAAGCAGTCTGCTAGTGACAGCCCTTACTGTATCTGACGATGCTGGTCCTCAGAAAGCAGACAGCCTGCTGTTGGGATTATATTCAAAACCTATTAGCACACAATTCACTGTCGCTATAGACAGCCCAGGGTTATTCCCACATCTTAAGGCACTGGAGTGGCCTTAATATATACTTAACATATACTATATATAAATGTGTGTGTGTGTGTGTAGTATATGTTAACATACAGTATATGTTAAGTATGCTTATATAGCATATAAGCATATATATTTAAGTATATAAATACATATATACTTCTGTATGTATTTATATTAGGGTCATCAAAAAAGTGGAGGGAAGAAAAAAGAAAACTCAAAGGAAAACAAAATGTTAAAGAAATTATTACAGATGGATGACAGATATGTATATGTATGTATATTAATATATAGATATATACACATATATACACACAAATTTATGCAATATATGTGAAAAACCCAACATGCCCCTACTTTAGCAAATTTGTTCAGCCTGGCAGCAAGGGAAGGTGTTCAGCAGAGTGTCTCATCAGTCATTAAGTTAAACATTAAACACATATGGCCATTTGGTTCAATGGGAAAAATTCTTGATCTGGTCCCATCCACAGATAAATGTTTTGAAACATTTTCTTGGATAAAAATTAAACAAACTAGTAAATATATAGGAAATGAAGTGATTAGATGTTTTGAATAAATAAAAATCAGCATTTTAAATATTTATGGTAAAAAAAAGTACTGATTAATGATCACGTGAACCATAATGTCATGATTATTTCTAAACTATGGCTAAGAGGTGAATTATTAACCAAAGAACTGAAAAGATCACAAAAGATAAAAACAGGTAATTTCAATTACACGACATTTAAAAGCATCCAGATAAACAAAACTAATACAACTAAGTTAAAAAGGTAAGACATCAACTGGGAAAAATCTTTTATCAAATATTTCTGGTAAAGAACTGATATTATAATAATAATTAGCATTTATATATCATTTTAAGGTCTGCAAAGTGCTTTATATGTGTTATCTTATGTGATCCAAGATATACAGATAATGAAACTGGAAGAAAGCATGAAACCACTACAAATTTATGCTGTCTTATCTCAACTGCGACCTCACTGCAACAAGACAATTCCTTTACTTCTCCCTAAACAATTCACTGTCCCACTTGCCGCAAAGGCTGCTTCAGACTTTTTCCTCCAACTTCAAGCTTCACAGGGCACCCTCTGCTCAGATGAAGACCTTTCTTTAGATGTGCTAAAAATCTTGAGGTCATTCAACAAGCTGTCTTTTCCCCCTTGCTTGATCTCATATTACTCAAAAATCCTCCCCCATTATCTCCTCCTTCACTACTGTCTAGAATGAAGAGGTGGCCCTTTCCCTTCAGCTTTTCACTCTTGATTCCATCCCTTTCCATCTTCTCCAGCAGACTGCCCCCACTATCACCCCAACTCTATCTCACTAATCTTAAATCTCTTATCTACTTACTCCTTCCCTGCTGCTTTCTCCCTCAACCTTAAAAAAATCCCTTATTCAATCTGACCATACCTGCTACCTATCATCTAATATTTTTCCTCTCTTTTTTGGCTAACTTTCTTGAGGTAGATGTCTATATCAGGCTGTCTCTGCTTTCTCCTTATCATTTCCTTTGAAATCCTACAACATAGTTTCCAACCTCAACATTCAAAAGAAACTGCCCTCTTCAAAGTTAACAAGTTCTCTTAACTGTCAAGCAGAATGACTTTTTCTCAATCCTAATTCTCCTTGACTTCTTCTGTAGCATTTGACCCTGACAACCATCTCTACCTGGAAACTCTCTTCTACCTAGGTTTTTAAGACAATGGGTTCCTTAAGAGCAAGAACAAAATTTTTCTTTTTTTCTACAATATCTAATCACAATATAATCTTTCACAATGGACCACAAAGACAAAAGGGCCTTATTTGTTCTGTGGTCCAAGGGCACTAAAAGAGCAGTGGGTAGAAGTTACAAATAACCAGAGTAGGATAAATAAATGAAAATTTTCTTAACAAGAGCTATCCAAGAGTGGACTGGACTACCAGAGAAGACAGTAAAGTCCCTCTCATGAAAGGACTTAAATCAAAGTCCAGAGGTCCATTATTCCACTGTGTTGTAGAGGGTTTCTTATTCAAGTGTGAGTTGGACTTGTTAATGCCTTCTCAAGTCCCATTCAATTCTTAAATCCTGTTATTCTATGACCTCAGGACTAAGGATCATCTGGTCCAACGTCCACACTTTTCAAATGAGGATACACAGGTCCAGAGAGATGAAGTCACTTTTTCCAGGTCATAAAGCTACTAAGTCGCTGACCCAGAATGTGAACCTGGATTTTCTGACTCCAGATTCTGTGTTCTTGCCATAACACATACCATGGTCAAAGTATGTCCTAATTTTTGTTTCTCTATATGTCTATATTTGTCCATAGCTGAGGGGACAACATGCTGTTCTAGTTCTGACTCACTTCTGTGATCCTGAATATGTCGATTCCCCCTTTGGGACTCAATATGCTCACAATGAAGCAGAAAGACTAGATATTTTTTACAGTCTTTTTCTAAATTCTAGAATTCAACAATTTATGATCAGTACATACACACTATTTTATGTTGTTTTTCTCAAGGTAAGGAGTAGTTCCAAGAAAATGGTTTATTGTAATTTTTTTTATTTAATAGAAAATAAGACTCATTCAATGGGGACAAATTTTCTTTACCAAATATGTGACCAAAATCCGAATTCATTTGATTCCTGGCTAAGCCACCTCCTCAGAAACTGGCTCAGCCACACACTCACCATTATCAAAATCGATGTATTTTGTGATCTTATGCCAGGTACGGTAGTAAAAATGCCGGACCTGTTCTTTGTTTTTCACCATGCTTGCAGGTTTGCCTTTCTTCTTATACTTCAGGGCAATGTTGTTCTGAATTGCTTCAAAGTCTTTCCCATGCTGGAAGATAAAGGCCAAGTTTAAAATGCAAGAGATAAAAACAATGCTACTTCCTGTCTCAAACAGACTCTTTCTAGTTCTTACTTACCTAGCAGGAAAAAGGGGGAGAGAGGACACTAAAGGAATGTAAACTATTTTTTATAATTATGCTCATGTACTGGTTTTCTTTTCAAAAAAATTTGATAAAGGATCAAAAGACAACTATTATACATTAATGATGAGCACAAAGGAGTAAATCTTGGAAGAGAAATTTAAATTTTAAGATGGTTCCCCAGTTAAAAAGAACTTCTAAGAAGATGAGGTCACACTTATGCATGCCAGAAGACAATACAAGACCATGAAACTCAAAGTAATGCATATGTGTAATCTTAGTGGAAAAATGTAGATGTTTATTAAGTATTTCATACCCCCAAGAAAAACACCCCACCTTCAGAAACAGGATGCAGAATGTACTGAGTATCCTATACCTTTACTTTAATCATATTAGTAGGTATTAAATATGGCATTTTAATAGAACAATTCCAGATATGTTAACTATAATCTATGAGAATCCTTAAGGGAACAAGTCTACATGTACTAGTACCTGTGACCTTATTGTCTTTAATGCTTCCATGCAAAAACTAAATGTAAACTTTTTAAAACACTGTAAGAAAAGACAACATATTCAGACACTATATGAAAAGAACCAGCTGCTAAACAATCTTAGTATCAAAAACAAGCTGCTGATAAGTTTCAGACAAAACACAAAAAGGAATAGTTGACACAAAAGAAAAACAGAGGGAGGTGATGATGCGCTTGTTAGTGATATGATGAATGAAGAAGTATGGTGTTTACAATTTGATGAGAAGTAAGTAGAAAAAGATAACACTGAGGTTAAAGGAGAAATAGGTGAAAGAGAAGTAATAACTCAGATTAATGAATATAACTAAATGTATTACATGTATAGTCATTACTAGCTATGGAGAGAAAGGAAGGATAGAGAAATCAGCAGTGAGTTTTAAAGGTAAGACTCAAGTACTGATTCAGCAATGGAAAAATCAGTGAACAAGAAAAAGAAAAACTGTAAAATGACAAATCACCGAAAAAAGTGAAAAGGTAGAGGTAGGCAAGGAGGAAGATGTAAGAAGATATAATCAAAGACTGTAGCAAAGGGGAAGAACTGAAGTCATTATTTTTTGAAGGGAAAATAATTACATAGATGTTATTTCTAAACAGCTAAGATATTTGGAGACATCTTTTCTTGTCTTTTATTATCACAACAAAAGGAGAATCCCAGAATTACATAAACTGCAACTGGTCAGTTCCAGACAGATCAACCTATATCCTAGTTGATAAGCTGCTTCAACTACTGCCAAGACAGATGAAGTGAACGATTTATGACATAACAAATAAAAGAAATATTTTGGACATACTTTATCAATATAGTTAGCATCAAAGGATTAGCAGAGTTAAATATAACCATATATAAAACAGCATGTTATAATAGAGAGAAGGCCTACCTTAAAAGTAAGAAAGGCAGACTCAACTAAGTACAAGCTCAGACAAACTTAGCAGTGGGCAAGCACCTTTTAGTGCCCTAGGCAACTTGAAGACTCTATGTTACAAAGGAGTAGCCTATTTGCAACAGCAAAGTGAATTTCTACTCTAATAGTTCCTCACATAGATGAATCCTTGGGTTGAGACCAAAAAAAAAGGAACCTCAACTATAAATGGAATAGTTAGCAAGACAGTATTAATCAAACACTAAAGTATCAGAGATTCAGAGCTGAAAGGAACCGCAAAGGTCATCTAGTCCCCCTTCCTTTTACAGAGGAAGAAACTAAGGACCAAAGCTGTTAAGTGACTTGCCCAAACTCATGGTGGTGAAAGAAAGCAAACTTTGACTTTAACCCAGACTTCCCATCCAGCATCTCTCCACTGTCCCCTAAATGACAACCTTTCTGTAAGATCTCAAGTACCTCCAAGGGAAAGGGAAGGACTTTTATTTAATGACAAGTAAGCAAAACTAATTTCAGTGAGATAACAAATTACTGAAAGAGTAATTTTTCTCTCAATTGCTACACTCAAATCAATAATGAAGCCCACTATTAGAAAAGCCTAAACAAGGTAGATAAGAAATCTCACAATTCTCCCCAAAACCTATAGTCCAAAGAGACAGTAAAAGATATCTAAAAATAAAAATAACAAGAAAATTCCTATACCAGACAAGACAATTCATACTCAGATTGGAAGTCTGTCTTGGAGCGACGACAATCTAACAATAAGCACAATTTTTAATTATACCTTATTTCAGAGGTCTCACATGGAAAAAATAAGTGAACACACAAATTTATTAAGCAACTTCTTTATAGAATGGTAAACACAAAACAACTACATGCTAACCAAGACAACTCTGCCTCCACACTGTAACAATACTAGAGCAGTGGTTCTCAACCCTCCTAATGCGCGACATTGTAATACTCATATGTGGGTGTATCTGCATGGGGGCAGACTCTCCTGGAGACGGATAGAGGAGCGGTGTCTCAGCTCCTAAGACCATCAGAAATATGTGTTTTCTGATGGTCTTAGGCGACCCCTATGAAAGGGTCGTTCGACCCCTAAAGGGGTCATGACCCACACAGGTTGAGAGCCACTGCTCTAAACCAATTTGTTCTTAATACATATGAGGTTAGGGGCCTTATCCAAAGAAAAATTATCCAAACTAATTTATTGGTTATCAACCTCAGAGAAAGAATGCTGTTGGCTAACGTGCTAATACGAATCCAGGATAGACTGTAGCTAAGTTCTGGTTGCTCAAAATTATATTTGGAAATATCCTCCTTTCTAATCATTTTAACAGGAAAGTCCGAGTCGTGTACCTCTACCTTAGACCTCCAAACACTTAGGCTCTAGCAACAAATCACCCCAGACTTTGGGCTACTATAAAAGAAACACAAAGGAGTACTCAAAAACAGATCCCAACACTCACCTTAACAGCATCAAATAAGAAAAATATAACAAGAAAGTTTAGAAACAGTTGTTTTGTTTGATACTTTGTATATTGTAGGTGACTAATATATTCAAAGCCACTTTCAGGATCTCTGTTAATTTCCAGTGGTATGAAAAAAAGCTGTCATTAGCACAGGCATGTGGCCCAAGTGCCACAACAAAAGAGACAGAAAAGAAGTGGAGACAAACTGACCAACAGACCAACAGAATGGATGTGAGGGAAAGTTAACACTGTGTTTTCTTTTATCAGTCCACTGCTCACCTCATACAGTCCCTCAAAGAAAGTGTTCTTGTCCTCAGTGCTCCACGACTCCCACTGGCGCCGGACCTTTTTACCTTCTTCCTTCTCTCCACTGGAGGAGCCCAGGCTCCTGGTAGATGATTTAGCGTTTCCAGGAGGTGCATTGGCTGTGATTCCAGACACACTGCCAGAAGATGGCCCTCCACTGTCTGCCCCTGGAAGAAGGAAACAAAGTATGGTAGGTTAACACCATGGCATTCATGAACCCCAGCAAATGAAGCTATCCTGTGGAAAAAGCATCAGAGGGCTCAACAGAGCACATGAGACTATAACCAAACAAAAAGTATCTATAGAGCATCTGTGGTGGTTACTGCATCAGTTTAATGATTTCAAAAAACTCTTCAGATAGTGATGAGTTGAACATAGAAATAAATGAAAATTAATAAGGTAATTCAAGTATCAATTAGATAGAAATAATAATAGGACATGTACTCTGAGTGATTTTTTTTTCCCAATGGTAGATTTTAATTCCCATTTCTAATAGGTAAGATTAAACCAGATAGTGAAAAGTTGTACAGGTACCAGTCTGGTCAGGATTTTCACCAGTTTCCAACTGCTAGCTTTGTTTCTTCTCTATATAAAAATCTATTCTTTTATGCCTCTCTGAACCCTAATCCCTACATCCCACACTTTCACGTTGCCACAATTTACTGGTCTTTTTCACATATCTTCACTGAGTAATCCTTTATAATTACTGAAAGGAGAATACAATTCAGAAAGTTAATGACTTGCTTAGCAATGGAATTTCATTCCAATGACAGCTGGATTACATAGGTCTTTAGCAATTAGCTCATTTTCAACAATGAAAAGCAAACTAATGAACTACACCAGAGTTGATGGTTCTAGTCTCAACTTAATAGTTTAAATGATGAATGATGTCTACATTATGGAGACTGATAGCCCAACATGCCAGTTTTTACTCAACTATGAAAAGTGCCAAACATACTGGACATGAGCTAATCAGCTGCAAGTATAGAGCCAATGAAATCATTACATACACACACACACACACACACACACACACACACAGACATTGTGTATGCATATGTGCATGTGTGTGTAGGTATGTATGTAGGCATATCAGCAATCTAGCCAATGAAAACTAGAATAAAATGGTAGATATAAAAGACAGTGGTCCACAGTGTGCTGATTCTTAAAAATAAATCTGTGACTCAATTCATTAAATTTTTAAGTGTTTGAATGCTAAGTGGATTTTGTTTTTAAAAAATGCCAATATCTACAGAAATCAAGAAATGAAAACTATGAATTCCCATAGTTTTTCTGTATTTCAAATAAAACGTGTATTACAATCCATCTTAACATCTTTCCAAATGTTTAAATTCATATTTGTAATAAAACAGTTAAATGTGTCTGAAAAGTTATATAAATTCTATTAGTATTTCACAAATGGATCATTTTATCCTTAGACAAAGACCTGATACTCTGGATTCTATTATTCACTTTCAAAGCAAAAAATTCCATTTCAGCATCTGAAGTAGAGGGATATAATTTTTTGTATTCTGAACCTTTTCAATTCCTAGTTTTTAGAAAGATGGTAAGAATGAATGAAAATATCTGTTAAACACTTAATATCCTTTTAACACCCTGAACTGAATGTTAAACTCAATATGACCATAGTAGAACTATCTTTCTCTCCAAACCTTCCCTTCTTCCTAATTTTTCTATTATTGTTTAAGGGTACACCAGATATTCCCAGTCAATTAGGCTCATGACCTCAGAGTTATCCTGGATTCTTCACTCCAGTAATACAGCTACCATCTTAGTTCAGACCCTCATCACCTCTTGCCTGGACTACTGCAATAGGTTTCTAACTGATCTTCATATCTCTTTGTCTCTCACCACTCTAATCTACCCTCTACTCATCTGACAAGTTTATCTTCCTGAAAGATAGGTCTGACCATAATCTCCTTCCCTCTACCACTTAGTAAACTC
Organism: Pseudochirops cupreus; assembly: GCA_028627135.1. Lineage (NCBI taxonomy): Eukaryota > Metazoa > Chordata > Mammalia > Diprotodontia > Pseudocheiridae > Pseudochirops > Pseudochirops cupreus. The sequence goes on along the minus strand of CM053583.1, from coordinate 318,126,083 downwards.
TAGTGGCTTCCTATTATCTTTAGTATCAAATAGAAAATCCTCCATACGACACTGAGCCCTTTACAATCTGCTCTCTCTTCTACCTTTTTCCTACCTAATTTCTTTCCAAATCTTCTTTCGTCTAGCAACACTGATCTACTTGCTATTTCTTGGGCCTGAAATCCGATCTCCATTCTTCACGCCTTTGCACTCACTAGCTGCTCCTCAAACCCGGAGGAGTTTCTACCTCCTCATAATCACTGTTTCCTTCAACTAGGCTCAAATTCCACCTTCTGCAAATGGCTTTTTCTGGTCTTTCTTGCTACCAGTCCCTTCTAAGATTACCTTCCATTTAATTTGCACTGTACCCATGCCTGGCATATAGATGACTTGTGGCCTTACCCATTAGAATTCGAACTCCTTGAGAGCAAAGACTAAGTGTTTGCCTTCCTTTGTATCCCAGTTAAATGTTTAATAAATGTTAACTGGCTAAATGACTAAGTGCTGGGGATACAAATACAATAGTGAGAAAGTCCTTGCCCCTAAAGGAAAAGAAAGAGAAAGTCTAATGAGAGAGTTTTCTCCTTGAAAAAACAAAATTATGGTAGAAGAACGTGATATAATGGATAGAAAGAAGCTTCAAAGTCAGGCAAATATGAGTTCAAGTTGTTCCACAGGCCCGTACCGGTTTTGTGACCCTATGCAAGTCACTTAGCAAAGGACCAGTCACATACTAAATGCTTAAAAATGCTTTACCTATTGATCTACCTAACTTCTCAGTGCTTCCTACAACTCTCTAGGACTAAAAGTTACAGAGCAGTTAAAGATCTGTATTGGAAAAGGAGGGTTTCCAAAGTGGAAACCAGTGAAATAGAAGAAATTGTAAGTCCAATAGCTCTTCTCAGCAAGGCAAGAATCTAAGACAACTCCAAAAGACTAATGATGGAAAATGCTATCCACATTCAGAAAAAGAACTATGGAGTCTGAATGCAGATCAAAGCATACTATTTGCTGTCTCTTTTTTTTTAGTTATGTTTTGTTTTGTTTCTCCCATTCATTCTAATTCTTCTTTACAACAAGACTAATAAGAAAATATGTTTAATAAGAATGTATATGTAGAGCCATTACCAGATTGTACACCAAAGTCTTGGGGAGAGAGGAGTGGATGGAGGGAGAGAAAATTTAAAACTCAAAGGTTTATGGAAATGAATGTTGAAAACTAAACTTAAATAAATAAATTTAAAAAAAAAAGAAATTCTAAGTCCTGAACAACACACACACATCAGTTAAAAGGGGTGGGTAGGAGTGGAGAAAATAATTTATCTACAAAACTAAAGGAAGAAAACAAATATTAATGCTCATATACAATCCTTAATTGTCTACCCCCTTATTTTCTCTGACCAGACAGTATCAGTACAACATCAAGGAACTTTACAAAGTAGAATAATTCTAATTATCTGATAAGCAGTCAAAGAAAAACCCTCATAAAGATGAACATTTTCTTTCCACAAATGATCAAGAAGAGAATAAAGGTTGGAATTCTTTTTTTTTTTTTTGCTTTTTGGAGAGGGGAAGGCAGGGCAGTTGCGGTTAAGTGACTTGCCCAAGGTCACACGGCTAGTAAGTGTTAAGTGTCTGAGGTCACATTTGAACTCAGGTCCTCCTGATTCCAGGGCTGGTACTCTATTCATTGCGCCACCTACCCACCCCTCAGAATTCACTCTTGAGGAGAAAAGGGAACCTAACAATTGCATTGTTGAAATCTTTTCTTTTTAAGTGAATACAAGAATTTTTGTCAAGTGGTCAGCTTCAATATTTTCAACACAATCTTTAAAACAGTGCTCTTATATTTAATATAAAGATAGATAAAATGACAAAGATACAAAAAAGTGCTTTGAAAAATGAAAAAGTAGGGGTGGCTAGGTGGTGGAGTGAATAGAGCACTCCCTCCAAACAAAAAAAATGAAAAAGTGCTAAACAGATATAAGCTATTAAAGTAACAAGGAATGGTTTACAGAACAAACACCCTCTGTGCTTTCTAAAGAATTACTTTTCCAAATTGGGTCACTAATGCACTGTTGGTGGAGTTGTGAACTAATTCAACCATTCTGGAGAGCAGTTTGGAACTATGCCCAAAGGGCTATAAAGTTGTGCATACTCTTTGACTTAGCAATCCTACTGCATGGTTTATATCCAAAAGGGATCATAAAAAAGGGACAAGGACCCACATGTACAAAAATATTTAAAGCAGCTTTTTTGTGGTGGCAAAGGATTGGAAACTGAGAGGATGCCAAAAACTGGGGAATGACTGAAAAAACTGTGGTATATGAATGTAATGGAATACTATCATGCTACAAGAAATGATGAGGAGGCAGATTTCAGAAAAACCTGGAAAGACTTACATGAACTGATAAAAGTGAGCAGAACCAGAATATTGCACACAGTAACAGCAACATTGTGCGATCAACTATGAAAGACATAAGTCTTCTCAGCAATATGATGATCTAAGACAATTCCAAAAGATTCATGATAGAAAATGTTATCCACTTCCAGAGAAAGAACTATAGAGTCTGAATGCATACTATTTTCACTTTCTTGTTGTTTTTTTGTTTTTTCTTCTCATGGTTTTTCCTTTTTGTTCTGATTCTTCTTTCACAGCATGGCTAATGTGGGAATACATTTAACATGATTTTACATGCATCACCTATACCAAACTGCTTGCTGTCTTAGGAAGGGGGGATGGAAGGGAGAGAAGGAGAAAAATTTGGAACTCAAAAATCTTACAAAAATGAATATTGAAAACTGTCTTCACATGTAAAATTGGGGAAAAAAATTACTATCAAGTGAAAAGAAATGATGCTAAATGAGGGATTAAAAAAAAAGAACAATGAATTACTTTTCCAGTGAATCTATTAAGTGCTTAACCATTCACCAGTATAAATTACGAACGGGCATATGCACACTCGCTGGTATTCCAAGAAAGACACAAGTACAAACTAAAGAGTTAAAAGCAAAGAGGTAACTGGCAGAAAGCACTTCAGATTTTTGGATAAACATTTAGAATAAATCATCATTGTCACTTATCCAAAAAGATTCAGACACCCCATATAATGCACTTGATTCTCCCATTTTTACAGATTTGCCAATTCTGCCAAATGGGAAATAGTCAATATAGTTTAAAAAAAAAACACCCAGAAATTCCTATTATGTTAGCATTTTCAGTATCTTGGGACTTGAAGGCCCTGTAATATTTACTCCCTCCAAAACAAAGAGATGCAAACTCAATCTTTTTTTGTATGGTATTACTTTAACATTCATATTCTGTAAATGTCTCAAAAACACACTTGAGTTCTTTTCTCTGAAGTATGTAACATATCACTCGACCTTCGCTATTCTCTCTACCCAAATTTCACCTAAAACTAGAGCTTCCTATGAGATTCTTCAGGATGAGAGTCTTAAGGTTGATTTTTTCCTTCAACTTCCATACAGAATTTCTTGAAACAGGGCACATATAATGTAATAAACACCCCATTTCAAATAATGATAGCACTAGAGCTAGCTGGAAGGGACCTCAGAGGCCCTCTAAGTTTGTTCAATCCCCTTATTCAATGAAAGAGGTAACTGAGGTCTAGAGTAGTTAAGTGACTTTGACTTGCCCAAAGTCACATATAAGGTAATAAGTGTCAGAGACAGGATTTGAACCTAGACAGTCTGACTAGAGTATTCTCCTGTTCTCCCCAACAACACAGCCAGAACCTTATATTTCAACATGATCATCATAAAAAGGAAGATGCCTTCACTGGCATCCAATCTTAAAATAGTACTTGCCAACTATTTCAGGCAAGTATATCTATGGCTCTACATGGGAAATTTTGCATGTTGTTGTTTTCTTGGTTCCACTTATTTCATTCTATATCCTTTACATAAATCTACATGTTGTTCTGAATTCCTTATATTCATCATTTCTTCCTACAAAGCAATGTCTCCTGTCAGCCTATCTCCTCTAGTCTGATCAGTGAGCACCCATGCTACTTCTTGTTCTCCCCAGGACCTCAGACTCTGTGGGGAGCAGCAGGGGCTTCGCCTTTGTGACTATCTCAGGCAGCTGAGAGGAATACTGGGCCAAGGGGCCAGAAGATCCCTTCCTGAAACCTTGCTTCAGACACTCCCAAGCTGTGCGGCCCTGGGCACATCGTTTCACCTCAAATTCCCTCATCTACAAAAGAGGGACAATAACAGCACCTAAGGTTGGGCTTGCTCTGAAGACAGAACGAGATATTTATTAGTGTTCTTGGGCCATAGGTTATGGAAAATAATAATTTTCCTTGCAAAGTTCAAACATGACACCCACAATGGTTGGCCCAATATATATCTCTACCAACAGTGCATTAATTTACCACAGCTCCTCCCATTTACTATAGTACTGCTTTTGCCATCTTTGCTAATTTACAGAGTATAAGGAGAAACTCAAGAGTTGCTTAATTTTTTTCTCTTAATTAATGATTTGGTTCATATTTTCAGATGGGCATTTATGCAATTCTTTCTTTGAAAACTGTCCATATTTTCTGTTCACTTACCGATTGGAGAATGAGCCTTGTTATATGTGTGTCAATTCCCTATATAATCTGCATAATACAAATATTTTAAACACCATGTAGTTTCTCTTGTTCTACCTTAATTCATTTTGATTATGCACATTTTTAATTTTATGTAATCAAACTGTCAGTTTTCTCCTTTGTGACCTCCTCTATGTTCTACATCATTTTACAAATAGCATTTTGATCTCTGGCCTCCATTCAGCTGCAGAAACATTCTTTCTACAGAGATATGTTCCTGATTTTTAGGATAAGTGACACATATGTAATATCATACTCACTAACAGTTTTTCCTTTATCTCTACTTCATAAGCCAATGTAGGGAATTGACTCCAACAAGCCAGGTCATCAAATCAACTCATACTTACAGGATGAAACAAGGACAAATTTCCTCAAAATATAACACTATGGTGAACCTATTAAATGCAAATCTAGCTAATGCTGTAATTGGTTTAACATTTCTGTCAAAGGGATCAGACTAGTAACAAGTAAGGAAGAAACTGTTCAAACTTCTGTTGACCTCGAATAATCAAAATAGTATAAGGAAGGAAAAGGGAATTCATTATGCTGAGCACCAAAAGAATTATTGTTAAAAAAAAAACCTTAATAACATGAATATTTTTATGCCGTTGATTCAATGCAAAGATTTAATAAGTGCCTAAAGACAATGGGTATTTAAAAAATATGTTAATTATCAGGAATATCTAGACATTCTAAGTTGGAAGGGACCTTAGTGTTCACCTCATTCAAAAGACATGAAAAATTCCTTCCACACCTTTCTATTCAATCATCTTTCATTTGAAGACTCTCAGCAACCAGGAAGCCTATCTCCTGAGACAAGTGGACAGCTCTTATTGTCAAAAAAGCTCTTCTTGATATGGAGCCTAAAACTGTCTCTTTGCAATTTCCATTCAATACTCTCTTTTGCCAAAAGGAACACATCTCTGCTGCTCTGCCAGGTGACAGTCAGGTAGCTAAAAGACTATAATGTCCCCTCTAAGTCCTTTCTTCTCCAGGTTAAATATCTCAAATTCCCTGACCTGATCTTCATATGGAATAACTGCATGCCCTTCACCATATAGTCACCCTCCTCTAGATGCTTTCCAGGTTTATAAATGTCTTTCCTAAAATGTGGTGCTCAGAAGTGAATGCAATGCTTGAGAATCTATTTCCTTTGTGTAGCACATAAGCTCCCAAACTTTCTTGGGTTAATTTTGCATCTCTGATTTTTTTAGTGTCCTTAGACCAAAAGAAATACTTAACAGTTCCATTTATTAAGTAGTTAGGTTCAAACAACTTCTTAAGTATTTGTGTCCAAATTTGAAAAAAACTGAAAAATTTGCATCTGAAAAAACACACATAAACTGAGAGAAAAAAAATTTTTTTAGTTTATTTCTTAAATAATCACAATTACTTTTTAATGGAATGTGTGTGCCTGTTGGGCCCTGTACATCTTCTCAAACTTTGAAATCACCTTATTTCCTATTCCACACTGATTTTCACATGGTACTTGCTTTTTATCACAGCAGCCAAGGAAAACCCAGCTTGGAAAAGACATGACATCACAAACATGGAAGTTTAATAAGTTATCAGTACAGACAAAAGTACCAGTAAAAAAAATCATACATTGAGAATGTTATCAAAATGAATGTAACATGAAACTATGAACTATCTTGAGCTTGTAGGGTCTACGATATCTGAGAGAGAGATGTCAAATATTACTGTTTCTCTTGAAAATATAAAATATCTCACAGTGCTGCTACCATTTAGCCAAGGAATGGTTCCACAGGGCATGCGGGAACCTTAGGTATAGCCTAAAATATCATTAGTTTTCTTGGCCAACTGCTTTCTTGGAAGACATACCCTCCCTACTAAATGCCCCCCATTTTGAACTCAAGTTTAAAAAAAATCTACAAGCAAAATAATATTTATATAGTGCTTTAAAGTTTACAATGCACTTTATGGTATTCTTCAATTTATCCTCACAACAAGCTTGTGAAAAATTCCCATTTTACAGATAAAGAAAGTGAAGCAGACAGAGGCTAAGTGACTTATCCAGGGTCACAGCTAACAAGTGTCTTGGGTTCAATCTGAACTCAGGTCTTCCAGACTCCAGTCCAGTTATCTATCTATTGTGCCACCTAGCACTTTGCTTAATTTTGCAATGTTCTAGCTTGTCAAGATGTTTTTGAAATCTGACTGTGACAGCAAAGAACTAAGTATGGATTTCTGGGGCATGCCACTGAACCCCTCCTTCCAAGGTAACACTGAACTATATTAATAATAACTATCTAAGTCTGGTCATGCAACCAATTTTGAATCTTCTAATTGCAAGTCTTACTTCTTTCCATCTTTTCCAAGGAAAAGCATAAAAAACTATCAAATGCTTTGCTAAAATCCAGATAAACTAAATCCCCAACATTCCCCTAACTTACCAATGTAGTAACCTTGTCAAAAAGGGAAATAAAGCTATTCTTCAATGGACGAAAAAGTGCCAACTCTTTTGGATAGCCACTTATTTTTGTAGATTATTCACTGATCATCCCTTTATAATATAATCCAAAATTTTTAAAGGAATTAAAGTAAAGTACACTGGCCCAATGCTTGCAGACTCTGTTCTCTTTTTACTTCTGAAAATCAGGACAACTAACTGCCCCTCTACAATTGATTCTTTATAAAAAACAAAAGATTACAGAGGATAGCTCAGCAATCACACCTATTAGTTCTTACAGTAGCTGACATTATTATTCATTTGAGTCAGGTGACTTTTTACCATCCCATTATTTATCTTGGTTTTCACTTAAGGGGAAAAAAACCCACAAACCCACTGTGTTGGGCCTTACAGTCTTAGCTCTCAAAGAGCTTTTATTCTACTGAGAGAATACAAGAAGTACACAGGTAAGAAAGGAAGTGGCAGTTGTGAAGGGAATGATGTCAAGAGCTGCAGATGAGGTGAAAAATGCATTCCAAACAAGTATCACCTGTCGAAAGGCAGAAAGGTGGGAAAGGGAATGTAGTCCACTCAAAGCAATTTAACTGAAACAGGGTACAAAAACGAATAATATGAAATAAGACAAGAAAGAGAGGTGGAATACCAGGAAAAGACTTGTCTATTTTATCTTGAAGATATCATCAGGGAGCCACTGAAAACTTGTGAGTGGGAAAATGACAGTAAGATAAGTTTTAAGAATACCAATTTAAGCAGCTGTGAAGAAGAAGAAGACAGACTAGAAATGGGAAGATCAATTAGGAGAATATTGTAATATCACAGGCAAGAGGGTTATAGAAACTGTTTAAGAAGACAGAAGGGGATGGATGTGAGAGATGTTACAGAAGAATCAATAAGAACTGACAATTGATGGTGATGGATAAGTAAGGGTCAAAGATGAATGAGATGGGAAAAAGTGGTGCCCAGAAGAGACAAATGTTAATCTGAAAAAGGAATGAGTTTGGGAGAAAATGAGTTGTTCTGTTTGGTCAGCAGGCAGCTGACAGGAATGGAATTCAAGAGAGATCTAGGTTGGAGGTATAGACTTAAGAGACAATAATTAAGTCCATTGTAACTGATGCAAACACCAAAGAGAAAAGTGTGGAGAAAGAGAAGAGAGGACCCAATGAGTCTTGGGAGATACTCACACTTAGGATGAAGAAACAAAGAATGAACTAGCTAAAGAGACTGAAAAAGAAAAAGACTCCCTAAAAACCTGAAATCTGTGCCAGAACAAATAATGATCAAAAAATACAATAAGAAGCGCCAAGCTCTCTCTATCAGCTCCACAGTCTCACCACCCTCTCTTATTCCCCTGAGGATGACTTCAACTATAGCATCAGTGTGGTTTTGGCTAGTGTCCACATCCGCATTGTCCTGCGCTAATTCTGGTTATCTCTCCTTGGATCTTTGGGTTTGATTCTGGACATTAAGTTAAACAGGCAAAAATATCCTATTAACTTTTACACCTGCTTTCTGGATTTACACTTCTGGAATCTCTATTACTAAAACTGGAATTCTATATGTATGTTATTCTACAGGCTTTTATGCTGACTACTTTAGTATTTCTTGGTTTGACTTTATACACTTTACAATCTAAGAGAGATTGCATCAAATTTGGAAGCAAGTTTTTTCGCCATTTTGTTTATTTTATTCTTGTCAGGATTCTTGAAGTTCTTCTATGATAATGGATTAGTGGAAGGAATCTTTCCTGTGATAACAGCTCTTCTGTTCTGTGGATTCATCATTTATGACACTCATCTACTGATACATAAACTATCCCGATACTAAAGAAAATATACTGGCTACCACGAACCTCTACTTGGATATCATCAATCTGTTCCTGCACCTATTGTATTTATTAGAAACATTTAATAAAATATTATTGAGAACAATAAAATATTTGTTAAGTAATAAGGCTTGGGATATATATTGTTAAAAACTGTTTTGATCTCTAGTTACTCAGTATTTGCAGGACTGAAGTTTTACTATTTTTTTTACATCTTCCTGTTACCAAATTTTTGATTTAGAACTTCTGCATGATGTTTCATATTGCTGACTATTGATTTTGAATTCTTCTTCAAAATGTTTAAATTTAATAGCTCTAATAATATTTGCTCTTTGTAAAGACTAGAATTGGGTTTTGCATCCACAGTAATTCTTAATTAAAATTCTTTGTTACCTTTGATTTCAGTAATGAGACATTAAAAATCTTATTCTTATTTTTTTCCTATTCTAAATTTGCTATAGGTTGGTAGTTTGTAATTCAGAATTGCTTCATGAATACATAATATAAAATTAAGGATTTCTTTGAACAGTGATTTTATTTTTTACCTTTTTCCTTAAGCATTATTCTAAAAGTTTTTATTAGATTTGCATTCTGTTTTGAAGGCCTTAGCCCCATTATTATTTTGAATAGTGTAAATCCGTCTGTACTTAAACACCTTCATCTTAATCAGAAGGAAAAGATATAATCAAGCATTTTAGACTCAGGCAACTAACACTTTCAGAATTATTCAGTGTCAAAACAAAACTGATTTTAGATCATCCTTATCACAAATTTACATTTAAATGCATTGTAAGCATTTAGAAATGATATATTTTAAGATAAGATATAAAGTATAAATATTGACAAATATTTAAATGTACAGGTTTAATTTTAAATTCAGAACTCTTCATGTATTTAGAATGTATACACGATGTTAAACAACCTACATTTCAAAATGTAGGCAGAAAAACGAAAGAAATCCAATTAGAAACTACAGTAAATGACTTTTTTCGACCCAGAACTACACAAAAGTCAGCCAAAAGCCAATGAGCAATAGGAAAGGGGGCCACTAGAAAAGCCAATGCAAGCACAAGCAAACAAGCCCCAACACTGAAAGCTGACCAAAGAAATTCCAAAAACACATATAATCTCTAGGGCTCTGTGGCTAGAGGAAGCAGGAGAGAAAGTCTCTTAAAGAAAGCCCCAGGGAAAAGTACTGTCAGGGCAGGCATAGCAAGTAGCCCAGCTGTGATCTGGTAGCCTTGACCAAGGGCTCCAAAGATGCCTTTGCACTCTGTCCCAAGACACCAAGAGGGTCCAGGGCCCTAAAAATGCAGTGTGCTAAACCTTGAAGATCCATAGGGCCTATCCCACAGAAGTGAAAAGTCTGCACAAGAATATGGGGAGACCAAAGAAAGCCCATCACCTCACCTAAAAACACAGTGCAGGGCAAAGCCTGGCACTGGCACAATGCCCTAATTCAGGAAATAAAGCTGAAGAGATGAGCAAACTGCAGGAAACATTAAACAGTATCAAACATTATTGCACATCTAGAAAGAGATGTGTTTAAACCCTCAAAAGGGTAGAGTAATTATGTAAAAATTACAAACAGTGACTTGAAGGACAAAATGAACTTTCCAGACCTAAAAGAAATGAAGCAAGATACAAGAGTGAAATAAAAAGTCTGAAGAACTGGAAGAACAATTTAGAAGAAAAAAGAGGAAACCTTACTCAATAAATGGACTTCTTGAAAACTAGATTAGATCAAACATAAATCAATGACTCCACAAGACTGCAAGAAATATTAGAATGAGATCAAAAGATTGCAAAAGTAGAAGAAAATATAAAACAAATTCCCTAACCCTAAAAATGAGACTAAAAGTAGGGGAAAAGAAAGCCAAGAATTAGAATCTTATCAGCTGCCAATCAACTTGGGAATGGCTGAGCAAACTATGTTTTATGAATGTAATTAAATGTTAACGTACCATAAGAAATGAAGAGAAAGACAATTCCACAAATTCATGATCTTCATTCAAATATTTTTCATCACGGTTCCTCATACCCTTCTGATTTCTGGATCTTCTCACATGAATCTATTTTCTCAATACATAGTGCTGTCTTGGCCTTACAATTTCTTTTGAAGAAGGCATACCATTCCAGAGTCATGTTCCAGTCATAAGCCTCATACCATCAAGTTTCAATAATACCTATAAGGCCAAACTTGCCTTCCCGCATTAGGGTCTTCTGATTAGTCTTGCTTACTAGCTATACTTCACACATTAATTCAAAAAATATTTATTATCTACTATTCAAAATACAAAGTTCACCCAAGAAGGGAGTAATGAGACACAAACAACTAAATAATTATAATTCACGAAAGGTTCATGAGAGGTAGCAACAAAGCATCACAAGCAATAGCAACATCTTAAGTTTAAGCTAGGAGTTCTTAAGCTATGGTACCAGAACTTCTTTTGTAATAACTGTATATCAATATAATTAGCCTCCTTTGCCAGTCAATAAGCATTTATTAAGTACAAACTAGTGCCAGGCACTGCATTAAGTACCTGAGACACAAAGAAAGGCAAAAGAAAGTCCCTGTTTCTCAAGGAGCTCACAGTCTAACAACAAGCAAACAAATATGTACAAAGAAGCTCTGTACAGGGAAAAAAAACAGCAAATAAGAGAAAGTCCTCTAAGAGGGATTGGGAAAGGCTTCCTACAGAAGGTAGGATTTTGGTTGGGACTTGAAGGAAGCCAGGAAAACCAGAAGACAGAGAAGAGAAGGAAGAACATTCCAGGCACAGGAGAGATCCAGAGAAAACATCCAGAGCCAAGAAACAGAGAGTATCTTGTTCATGGAACAGCAAGGAGGCCAGTGTTACTGGACTGAAGAACACATGGAAGAACATAAGGTAAGGAAACTGGAAAGGCAGGAGAAGGGTCTAGGTTATAAAGGGCTTTAAATACCGAACAAATGATTTTATCCTGGAGGTGATAGGAAGTCACCAGAATATTAAGCACAGTGGTGACATGGTCAGACCTTCACGTAGGAAATCACTCTTGAGGCTGAATGGATGATGGACTGGAGTAGGGAGAGACCAGAAGTAGAAAGATCAACCAGCAGGTTATTGCAACAGTTCAGGTTTGAGGTGATGAGGGCCTACCACTCAGTGTTGTCAGTATCAGAGGAGAAAAGAGGAAGTATTTGAGAGATATTTCAAAGGTGAAATCAACAGGCTTTAGCAACTGATTAGATACAGGAGGATGAGAAATAGTGAGGAGCTAAAGATGACAACTGGGGGAATGGAAGGATGGTGGTACCCTAAAAAGTAAAGGGAAGTTTGAAAAGGGGGATGATTTGGGGGATGAGATAATGAGTTCAGTTGCAGGCATGTTAAAAATCATCAGCAAAGTTTTTGTGGTGGCAAAGAATCAGAAATTGAGGGGATGCCCACAATTGGAGAATGGCTAAAAAAGTTGTGGTCTAGGAATGTAATGGAATACTATTGTGCTATAAGAAATGATGAGCAGGTAGACTTCAGAAAAACCTGGAAAGACTTATATGAACTGATGCTGAGTGAAGTGGGCAGAACCAGGAGAATATTATACACAGTAACAGCAACACTGTGTGATGATCAATTATGACTGACTTAGCTCTTCTCAGCAATAAAACAATCCAAGACAATTTCAAAAGACTCATGACAGAGAATGCCATCCAGATCCAGAAAAAGAATTATGGAGTCTGAATGCTGATTGACTTTTTTTTGGTTTTTTGTGGTTTTGTTTCTTCTTTCACAACATGACTAATATGGAAATATGTTTAACATGACGGCATGTGAATAACTTCTATCAAACTGCCTGCCATCTCAGGGAGGGGGGAAGGAAAGAAAGAGGGGAGAAAAATTTGTAACTCAAAATCTTATAAAAAATGAATGTTGAAAACTATCTTTACATGTAATTGGAAAAAATAAAATGCTATTTACTAAAAACAAAAGAATGATCAGCATGGAGATGATAATTAAATCTATAGGAGGTGATAAGATTACCACATGAAAAAGTACAGAAGGAAAAGAAGACCCAGGAGCCCTGTGGGACAGCCATGTTAAGTGGACAAGATCTGGAAGAGGATCCAGCAAAGGAGACTGAGAAGGAGCAATGAGAAAGGTGGGAGGAGAAACAAGAGAGAATGCTATCCCAAAAACCTAGAAAGAAGAGAGTATTACAGAGAGCAGAGTGATTAACAATGTCAAAGACTGCAGAGAGGTCAGGAAGAATGAAGACAGCAAAAAGGTCATATGGTTTGGCAATTAGGAGATTACTGATAACTTTGGAGAGGGCAGTTTTGGTGGGAAGATTAGGTCAGAAGCTGGATTGTAGGGGGTTAAGAAGAGAAACAGGAGAAAATGGAGACATTTTGATGGCCTTCTCAAGGAGTTTTGTCACAAAGGGAAGAAGATATAGGATGATAATTAATAGGGATGGAAGAGTCCATAATTGAAGATTTTTTGAGGCCAGGGGAAACATGGACATGTTTGTAAGCAGTAGGAAAGGGGCCAATAGATAGGGAGAGGTTGGAATGAAAGAGTGGGGATTACAGGAGACACCATAGAATAAAATCCCTTGTGCAGGCAGAGGGGTTTACTTTGACAAAGAATAGGGCCACTTCTTTGTGTGAGACAAGAGTGAAGGAGGAAATATCGGCAGAAGGCATTTGAGTGATACGATATGAGGAAGAGGAGAATGGCTTCAATTTTTTCAGTAAAATATGAGGTAAAGTTCTCAGCTTGAGGTGGGTAGGGAACCATGGAAAGTTTTGAGGAGAGATGAAAAGGTTTGGAAGAGCCACTAGACAGTCGGATAGTTGAATTCATTAGGGAGGTACAGAAGGATTGCCTAGCTTTATAAGAGCCCAGTTGAGAATGTATAACATAAATTTGTAATACTATGTACTTTATGCATTTAAAAACATTATTCTGAGAAAGGATGCACAAGTTTCACCAGACTGCCAAATGGACTAATGACACCAAAAAAGGTTTATGAACCCCAGATCAAGGAGAAGGATGTAATGTTGTCAGATGGAAAAGGCCTGAATGAATAAAAAAAAGCAATTACTGAGCACTTAATGGCAAATACTATGCTAAATTCTTGGAAAGAAATACAAAAGCAGACAGTTCTAACAGACAGATAACACAAATAAGAAGAATTTGGGAGCAAGAGGTAGTTATTTTGATTCGGAAAGTTTCAGGGTTGGAAAGAGAAGATTCAGGGAATATACTGGCATTGGCAGAATTTACGTAATTATGAAAGGAGGGCAGGAAGGGAATGGTGAACATGCCAGGGGAACAGAGACTAAATGAAGCATGACTGAAGCCCACCTGAAAGAGCAGGCCAGGTAAGGCACTCATCATTCAAGACAATGAAACTCCAGGGTCTGAGGCAAAGGGGCGGGGAAGGGCCAGTAACTGAACATAACAAACAAAAACTGAGCAAGAGTTATCATAATAGACATTTATTGTCATGTCTGGTAAAGTCATCTATATCTTAATTTATTCCATTAAATACCCATAATAACCGAAGAAGGAATTTCAGGTATTCTTATTCCCAGTCTATGGATAAAGAAAATGAGACTCAAAGTTATCCAGTGACTTGACTATATCATCACAAAACTAGTATCAGAAGTAGAATTCAACCTTGGGTCTCTGCTGATCCTATACTATTTCCACTCTGTCACACCCCACACACCTACAGTCAGTTATCTTTATTTTTACAATGCATTAAATATTCCCCCAAAAATGCTTTTGGATGTCAAGGTTCAATTTAGAAATAGTGGCTGAAATTTTTTATTTTACATAAAATTTCAGTGACATGGAGTTTTTTCCTTTCAGGTTTACTGAACTTAATGCCATTCATCCTCAAAGAAAAGTAGTCAAGACTAGATTTGAGGCCAAGCATACCGCAATCAAACTAAAAACAATTTTGAAAAGCTCTGCCTTACACCTTTTCCCTGTACTCCTAACCATGACTAAAGATATTACTATCCTTCCTGGTTGAGGCTGAAATAAAAGTGCTTTTCCAAGTGGGACTGAAATTCCCTGAAATGGAAAACGTTATTCATGGCCTGCTGCCTTCAATACAAAATGGTAGGGGACCCTCCAGGGTAAGCCAAGTACCAATACTGTCACCTCAGTTCACAAGAAATAATTCAGAAAAGCAGCAAGGTACCTTAAGATGATTTAATATAGGGTTTCTTTCATCTCTAATGAGACATATGATGTGTCAGATGGTGCAGATAAGTTTGTTTTAAGACATTCACTATCAATCAATCTTATTGGGAAATACCTGAAAGAAGTCAAAGCTTATTAAAACAACCATAGTCACTTAGGCCCACATAAAACAAAAATGCCTCTTAAAACTGCCCCCTCTGCCATCCAATTTATTCAGCTGCCCAATTAATCTTTCTAAAACACTGAATTTTTCACATCATTCCCAAGTACTTAACAGAACAAATCCAAATTTATTAGTCTACATTTAAAACATCCCAATCATTGCCTTAGTGAATTAAGTACAAATTCTTTTTCCTGGTATTTAAGGCCACCCACAATTTGATACAACTCTTATTTTTCCAGCTTTATATTATTCTTCTCCCTAGACTCTCCCTTCCAACTAAAACAAATTATTCGCTGCTCTACCACCACCAGAAACAGCAGAATACCAAAAATGCCTTGACCTCTCAAAATCTGTAAACTGGAAGGTCCCACTTCAAAGGCCATCTAATTCAACCCGTATCTGAACAAGACTCTCTCCTATACTGCGACCAAGAAAGAGGTGGTAATCTGGCCTATGCTTGGAGATGCTTTCCACTTTTAGAACTTTAAGAAAGTTTTTCGATATACTGTATGTCAAGTCTAAACCCGCCTCTGTAACATTCACTAACAGCTCCTACTTCTGCACTAATAGGCCAATCAGAACAAATCTAATCCTTCCTTCACATGACAGTTCTTCAAATATTAAACAGCTATACTGTCTCTCACATCTTTTCTCCAAGTTAAACATCCCCAGATCCTTCAACCAAAGCTTGTATGTCCAGAAATCCTCTCATTATCCAGGTTTCCCTCTTATTCCAAATTGCAATAGAAAGTACTAGAGGTAGAATGTATGGCTTATAACTATTCTGGACAAGGGTAGAGTAATGCCAAAATATTATTATTTTAAGCTATGACTTTCTTAATGCAGACCAATGGCTGCTACCACACTGTGGAATCCGCTGAGTTCACTAAAAGTTCCAGCTTCTTTATAGGCACAAGTTCTCTGGCCTCTCTTTCTTTTCCCAATCCTAGCTTGCTCTTCCACCACAGCCCAATTCAAATGCCATTTATTCCATGGAATCTTTGTTTATCTCCTGCTGGGATCAGACCTCTTTAGTGCTTTAATATTTAATTTAATTTCAATTTAAAATTATGTAGTATAGTGATTTGTCCCTTATCTTCCTACAAGAAAGGACACAGAGTGAGAAGGCCCCTGTGTCAGATAAACTTTAGGTCACTTCCAGAGTCTAGTACAGCTCTCTCTGTACACAGCAAGCACTTAATGTATGCTGTATGAAATGACCTATGATCTTATGTTTCCCACTGTTTCTCTCATTAATTGCTGTCCTGGGACTTTAGGGCTATGAGGTTAGTCTCTGTACCATCACACAAAGACAATATTTCATCCTTGTCCCCATGCCTTGGTCCATAATTCTGCTTATTTCTCTACTGATCTCAAGCTCATTCACTTCTCAAAGGTCCAACACAATTCCCACTTTGTCTCTCTACAAGGTCTTCTAAAACCAATTCCAGTACACACAATGATCTTCCCCTTACTCTTAATTCCTCTATAGCCTAAGCTCCTTGAAGGCAGAACAAACAATCTTTGGGTCATTATATCCCCAGAACAATATATTTCATATATTAAGGGAATTCCTACACCACCTAATTATTTGAGGCTGTTGTATGTGTTTCTTAGTACCTAATCCAATTACACATATACTCCTCAGGGTCAGAAAGCACATCATCTACTCTTTCATCTCTCCAATATAGAGCACATAGTAAGAAATTAATAAAACATTCACATATAAATACCATAACCTACATTGCCAATGTTTAAATGTGCTAACTGTATCATCCAACATCATTACCATTTTATTTTCATATCATACAAATTTATCATGAAAACTAAAATTCAAGAATATATACTATGATATTGACAAGTGCTACAAATATAACCATAATTCACTTTAGAGAAACAAATTTGAAAAAACTACCATAGGTGAGATATTAAGTTCTTATTACCAAAGTTTTCCCCCAAATGAAGAACAATAATGTTTTCTTTTAACTGTAAAAAAAAAATACAAAAAAGTCTAAATTTGTGATCAGTTAAGCAATTTTCACGTGTCCTCAGGCATAGACTTAATTGCCTCCATCTTCATTTCTGCCCAGGCCTTAGCTAAGTTAAAAGAAAAAAAAATTCAGACATGGGTTGTTTAGACAAAAACGAAATCAATTAACAAACATTCACTAAACACCTAAAAGTTCCAGGCACTTTGCTAGGCACTGCAGATACAAATACAAAACACACAATCACCAAAGAACTGTCAGTAAATAAAATATAGTAACTGACCAAAGAACTGACTAAGGAAATAAAGAAAAGTTTCTAAAAGAAGAATGCACTTAATGGAACCTAGGGATTCCAAGTCATCTTCTTCCCAGCCCCTCTTCTCACATCACTCAGATGCCTTCTGTAACTATCTCCTTCACCTATAACTCTGGTGAAGAGATGGTCATTTACCAGGCAAACACTTCTGCATGCAAAAGCGATGCAAAAGCGATCCCAAATCCATCCCATCTCCAACACATGGTTCCCCTGCCCCCCTACCTAGTCTAATTTATCTTCAATCTCTATCTACTAGCTGCTTCCCTACTGTCTACAAAACACAGCCATGTCTCCCCTATCTTCAAAAAAGGTCACTTAATCCATCCATCCCAGCTAGTTATGGTCCAATGTCTCTTTTCCCTTTCTTGGTTAAATTCCTTGAGAAGGCTATCTGCAATAAGTGCTTTTATTTCCTTTCCTCATGTTCTTTTCAGAACTCTGTAATCTAGTTTCCATCATCATTCAGCTGAAACTACCCTCTCCAAATTTGTTAAAGATCCCTTAATTGTCAAATCTAATGGGTGGGTATTTTCTCAATCCTCATCCTTCTTGAACTTTCTGCAGCCTCCAACATGGTCAACCACCATCTTCTTGACATCCTTTTTCTCTAGTTTTTGTGACATTGCTCTCTTAATTCTCCTCTTATGTTGTCTGCCTATTCCTTTCCACTCTCCTTTGCTGGATCTTCAGCCAGGTCTCACCTACTAACCACGAGTATCTCCCAAGGTTCTGTCTTGGGTCCTTTTCTATTCTCTCTCTAGATATATTCAATTAACATCTCAGTGCAGAGGAAAGATAGCATTCAGGGAGACCACTGGAGAACTAATACAGGAGTTAGACAAAAGGCAACGAGAGTCTAAAGTATAATGTGTCATACTAATGTGAAAATGTGTTTAATATGAATGTATATGTAGAGTCTGTATCGTATTGCATGCCATCTTGGTGGAGGGAGGGGAGAGATCGGGAGAAAATTTGGAACTCAAAATCTTATAGAAGTGAATAGTGAAAACTAAAAATAAAAAAATGTTTTAAAGAATATATTTTAAAAAGTATAACATGTCATAAACAGAGAAAAGGGATACAAGAGGTGATGAAGCAAAATTAACAAGATTTAACAACTGACTGAAATATTGGGGGTAGGTAAAAGGACTAAGTAGTCAAAAAGACTTAAAGTTATAAACCTGGGTGACTGGAAGGATAATGGTAGCCTCGACAAAGATCAAGAAGTTAGGCAAAAATGTTCTGTAGAAAAGATGAGTTGTATTTTGGAAATAGTGAGTTTGAGATACATTACGGGAATTCAGGTTGGACAGGTAGCTTTGAAGAGTTATCCACAGAGAGATGATAGTTAAATCCATGAAAGCTGATGAGACCACTGAAAGAGAGTGAGAAGAGAGCACAGGACAGAGCCCTGTGGTACCCACATGAATAAAGTGGGGATATGGCTAAGGAACCTGGAACACAGGAATAGTCTGACAAGAAGTACAACAAAGCAGTGTGGGGAAAACACAAATAGGAAAGAATGGTGAACAAATGTCCAACTAGATCCAATACTAAAGAGATCACTGGTTATACTGCAAAGAAGTTTCAATCAGATGACAGGGATAGAAGCCAGGTTATAGGCTGAGAAGCGAAGATTTTTCTAGGATTTAGACTATGAAGGAAAGAAGAAGGCAATAGCTTGAGAGTTTGATTTTTTTGTTCGTCTCTGAACGATGGATGAGAACTGGGCATGTCTATAAGCAGCAGGAAATAAGACAATACACAGAGAAACTGAAAATTAGGAAAAGAGAGACAATGATTAAAGGGTCACAAAACTTTAGAAGAGAGGAGGTGTTGGAACCAAAAACACAAATAAGATAGGTTGGCATCAATAAAAAAGAATACTTCTTCTTAAAAAGGAACAAAGGAGGAGAAGAAAGAATAATACTGAGATGATCTGACATGTGGAATTGAGGAGAGAGAGCTCACAAAAGATAGCCTCAATTTTTTCAGGCAAGTATGAGATGAGGGCCTCTGCTGAGATGAAAGGGGTAGTAATTTAGTTGTCTTGAAAAGAAAAGGTCTGGAGAGACAAAACAGAGACTTCAATACAAAGTCAATTTTCCTAACCCCCTACCCAGACCTCACCCCTACTTTTTCTAGGGGGGGGGTGGGAGGGGCAAGATACACACAAACTTCACCTCCACTTTTAAAAAAGTTTTATTGACACATTTTGTTTTGACACAGGAGATACTTCTCAATACCCAAACAACCTTTAATAAGGTCATTCCAAGAAAATAGTTAAACACTTTCCACTTTAATAGTTACCAACTCTTAACAAAAAGGAAGGCTTTAAGCTTTAACTCTGGTTTGGTACCAGTATCTGAGTTTTGTTGCCTTTTAGTGCTGTTTTTAGTAACACTGTTGTAATCATCACAGACAGTCATCTTTTTGTTCTTTCCTCACCTTTGTCTTCTCCCACTACCTACAGGCCACCCAAAACCCATGCAGGCTGTTGGACTGCTTAGATGAAGTGAGATTCACCAAATTCATTCCTTTCAGTGGGAAGGGAGACCTCCAGGCCTTACCATCTCCCCTGCTCTGCTTCCTAATGTTCTTCCTGACCTTACCATTTACCAGTTTCTTCTCCTATGCTCTGCACACCTATGGCACTGTGAATTGACCTAATTTAACCTAAGGACCTTGGATTCTGCCATTTACCTGTCACTGAAAACTTGCGGCTTCTAGGCCTTTCCAGGCACCCCTTTACCCCAAATTAAAGTGTGAGCTCCTTGAGAGCAAGAACTTCTGCTGTCTGAATTCTCATGTCTGAAAGTTATACAGGCATGATCCCTCATAGCACAATTATATTCCACTACAGTCATACACCAATTTGTTCAGCCATTCTCCAGGTGTTAAAAATATATTTTGCTTACACCCCTCTCCCTCTGAAATAACAGTGAGGAGTGACCCATGTGTTTGCATTAGTGTGGCTCCCAGCTACTCTCTCCCTCCTGAGTTCTGGGGACTTCAAACATTCCAGTGTTCTTTCCAGTCTCTGAAGCACTTTAGACAGAAGGAGCCAGAGGAGCAGTAGCTTCAATGACAAGGGAAGAGAAAAGCAATGACAACTGAAACCATCCTCTAAAGAGTTATCAGGGAGCTCTTAACTGTCAAACACAACAGGCTTTTTTCAATCCTCATTCCCCTGCAGCCTCTCAAACTATATATGGACTGGCCCCCTTCTCCCTTAAATACACCGGCTAACGTTGCTCTCTCGTCCCTTCTCTACCTATCTAACTACTTTCTCAGACTCCTCTGCTGGATCTTCATCATGCCTCCTGTGGATGCCTCCAAGGCTCTGGCTCCTCTTCTGAGTCCCCTCTCTGTAATCTCCCCACTCCATTTAACCTCTACTCAGCTGCCAATGTGATTTTCCTCAAGTCTAGTTCTGGCCCTGTTATCCTTCTATGAAAATAAACTCCAGTGACACCCTATTATCTGCAGAATCAAATTTTTTGGCATTTAAAGGTCTTCTCAACCTGGTTCCTTCCTAGCTGTCCAGTCATCTTAACACTGTACTGTTCTACATGAAGCCTTTGATTCATTTGGTCATACTGGTTTCCTTGCTAGTCCTCACACATGACACACCATCTCCATGCTCCATGCCTTTGCACTGAATGTCTCCCAATGTCCATGATATTCTCTCTTCTCACATCCTTCTCTTAAATTTCCCCAGTTTCCTTCATGATTCAGCTCAAAGCCCAACTTCTACAGGAGCCCTTTTCCAGTCCCCACAGTTGAGAATGCATTCCCTCTGAAAACGCCTTCCACTGACTCTGCATATCTGTTGTATGTACCTAGTTATTTTCATGTCTTTCTCCCCCATTAGAACGTAAGCTCCTTGAAGACAGACTGTTTTTGCCTTTCTTTGTATCCCCAGAGCTTGGGACAATTCCTGGCACACAGTGATTTCTGTCTACTAAGGAGTCTCCACTGGTAAACATGATGCCACATCCTCACCTGAGCTTGGCTATGTATTCCTCTTAACTTAGGAAAAAGAGGTAGAACCTAAATATAGTTTAGTCACCATTCGGAACTAAGCAGTCATCTTATTGTCCTCTTGCTTCAGTGACAAGTCTTCTCAGCTGGTTATCTGGGAAGGTCTAAGGATGTGCAGAATTACTAACAGCTCAACAACAAATGCCCTTTTCCCAGGTTCTGCTAGGTGATCCACCAATCAGAAAAGTGTTAACCATACATATTAGGGTCAGACAAAATTATTTTTAAGGCCCTTTCAAGCTCTAAAACCTACAAGACTACTATACTTCAAGGATCTTCACAACTTAGTAGACTGATGAGGTATAATGTAGTCAATCACCTTGCTCCTAATAACCCTGTTAGTTCCCAGGAGACCTAGTACAGGTTTTCAGACAGCTAAACCCAGATGAAGAGTTACTGTGGCTGAAAAATTGTGCCACCATGAAGCCAACAACATGGTGACGAACCTCTCTTAAATTAGCTAGGCTTATTCCTCAGGCAACAGATACACAGTCCATCTTCAAGTCCACTCAAAACCTTTCCAACTTGACAGGACTAGCCAGAGCTTGTACCTTCAAAAGCCCATGGTCACTACCATAATAGAATGATGCACTGAAGTAAGACTTTGGTGGAGAATAAGCCTATTATTCTCCTAATAATAACAGCCTACATTCACATAGGGTTTTAAAGTTCACAAAACACTTTCCCCTGTATCTCACTTGTGTTTTACAATACTGTGACAAAGAGTAACAGAATTACCTATCTTCATTTCACAGATGAAGAAACTGAGATAAACTGATTTGCCCAAGATCACACTGAAAATAAAACCCAGTCTTTGGAGGCTCGTTCAAAGGAATTTTTTTTTTTAACCATACCACACATGCAACATTCTCCTAAACTTACTTCAGCATAAGAGCTACTTTAAGTTCAATTAAACACAAATGACTACAGATTTTTAGAGTGAAAATGGATCGTAGAGATCATCTAGAAAAGGGGTCCTGAATCACTGTTTTGTCTTGTAAAGTCTGGAGAAGCCAGATTTCTTCTCAAAATAATGTTTTGAAAACAATTATGTCAAAAACCAACTAAATTAAAAACAATTATAGTTATGAATTTTTTTTAAAGTTCATGATCATATGTTAAGAATTCTGATCTAGGGGATGAGAGGGGGGAGGACAGAGGGGAGGACAGGTTGGGGGGGAGGGTTGTTAGAAGCACACACTTTTGTAAAGGGAGCGGGACAAAGTAAAGAACAGAACAAGTGGGGGGGTGGAATAGGAAGGAGGGAAACATACAGGTAGTGGGGTAGGGAGATCCACCTTGCCCTATTGGAAAATCAGAGGGGTGATGGGGGAGGATATAGGAGAGAGCTGACTGGGGAAGGGGGTATACAGTGGGACCACTGTTTTGGGGTGCTGGGTAGGGAAAGATGGGGAGAAAATTTGTAGATCAAAATCTCATGGAAATGAATGATGTAAACTAAAAATAAACAAAAGTTAAAAAAAAAGAACTCTGATCTATACGAAACTCCTCGTTTTATGAGAAAACGCAGAAAGAGCACAATAAGGCAAATTGTTCCCATGACCTATTAAGTTAGTGGCAGATGCAGGATAACTCATTTGATTCCCAGTCCTCAATGTTTTCCACCATATCACACTGCTTTCCAAAATGCTGACTGTGAAAGTGCATAAAACAAAAATATGTATCAACGGAGGAAATCAATTCTGGTTTTCGTCTTAAAATATATCTTTAAGACAACTGTCAACATCTTCCTTCAGTGTTTGATCAATCCAAAGCATTCTAGTGGAAATTTTTTTTCATCATAAAGTTAACAACTTGTATTCTTGTGGAGGACAACACAGCATTAAGTAAAGGAGACATTCCTGCCTTTTCACTAAGTTTCTTCACCCACATCAATCAATGCTATTTTATAACAAAGAACTGCTTTCACTTTAATATCTAAAATGGCAAAAACAATTACATAAATTGATTTTTTCAAAGTGTTAGATTTAATGACCTGGTAGTTCATTTGTTTATTAATATTGACACTCTCCAGTTCCAAGTCAAAGTTTCTACAGATTGTAAAGGCAATGTTCTCTTAGGTTAAGAATTATTTTAAAAGGTTAGAGACATGTAGTAAGTTGAG
The DNA here is from genome assembly GCA_028627135.1 of Pseudochirops cupreus. Lineage (NCBI taxonomy): Eukaryota > Metazoa > Chordata > Mammalia > Diprotodontia > Pseudocheiridae > Pseudochirops > Pseudochirops cupreus. The sequence goes on along the minus strand of CM053583.1, from coordinate 318,102,393 downwards.
AAAGCTGTCAACGGCATAACGTTTTTCTTGTTTGAGACTAACAATGTTGGATAATGGTTTTCATATTCCATACAGAGTAAAAAATGTCTTGGGAACATTAAAAGCATCATTTGAAGCACTGAGGCTGACCATGACCATCATCCTGCTGCAAACAAGAGGCCAAATTAGGAATTAAAATGCCCGGTGCTGGCAGAAAAGCACACACACTTCCTCAGTCTTCCTCCTAAAAGCCACCACCATTTTTTAGCTACACTATACACTTAAAAGAAAAAAAGAAAGGAAAGGGAAGAAAAGGAGAAAAACCTGTCAGTTAAAAAAGCAGGCACATCTTCTGGAGTACAAGTCCTTCTCAAATTCATATTTCACTAACAGAGAAATAATGTAATGGTAAGCTAATGATTACTGCTTCAGAAAAGAAGCTTAATAACTCATATTTCCATAGGGCTTTAAAGTTTGTAATACACTATTCCTACAACAGTCATTTTAGTCCCATTTTATAGATAAGGAAACTGAGGCTATGATAAATTAAATGACAGTTCATAAATGAACCCAGACTCTCTGACTCCAAATCCAACACTCTACTATGCCATGTTGCCATTCTCAGCATCCTAGATGTAAGCTACTCAATTCTAAAAAGTAAAAGCAACTCTGCAGGTGCTCTCTAATATTTAATACAAAAGTAAGGATGACAGATTTATTGTTGAATCTCTTTTCATTAACTTATGCAACAGAAAGTCATTCATGGCATTTGTATACAATATAGTTTACACTGATATAAGAAAAAAGTTAATTTTAATTAAACAAATGGGATTGATACACAGGTCTGACTTCCCTCCCAAATCAGCACAAAGCTTTATACTTCAAAGAAAATATTCACCCCAGGCAATTTTAACATTTGAACACCCTCTTAAAGTCACTTTACTCTTGTACTTTTATCCCACCTGAAAAATCTTTAACAAATATTAGTAGCACCAATGATTCCAGACTCCATTGACTTATTTTAAATTGAGGAATAGGGAGGACTATTAAATTCTAAGCAAAACTGATTTGTTCATCACCTACTCAGATCTGTCATTAAAACTAATGGGATTATTTGTTAAATCACTATAACCATCATTCACAAAACTCAATGAAAAGGACCCATTCACATATAATTCTAAAATGATACATGCGATATTTCCTGAATTATTTCCAAATTTGAAAAATGTGAGCATCTGAATATAAACAAGAGATAATTACTAATCCCTTTACATAATTAAGCAAGGGCATGGCCTTGAGACATTATCAATATTTAAAAAGTTGACAAAAATGTGGTATATACACAAGCGGAAGAATAAAATCTGGCACTTTTCCCACTATAAGGGGGAAAATTAAATAGGAGAGGTATACTTAGTTAACCACTAATGTCTATTTAAAATATCAAAATAAAATGACAGGTGTTAATTCTTAACTATTGTTCCCATACAATAGCATTAGGTCACTAAAACACACTTTTCACTAAGTCACCATTCTTAAGGAAGTAAGATCTTATCCAAGACACTAAAGTAAAACAACTGAAAATTTTAAGAGAAATAACTCTCAATGTCCCTAAAAGTTTTGCACTAACAACAGATTTATGGTAAAACCTACTACACAAATTATGACACAGTGTAGTAAAATGCAGTCATTTGTAATTCTTTTCTTCAAACCAAACTAGTTCCTTTGTTAGAAATTACTGTCTTTCTAGAGAGGGGAAACATTAAATATTTTCTTTTTTTTTTTTATTTTCAGAGTACTGCTCGAACCTAAAATAATCTATCACAGTTTAAAAGAGACTTACTAGCAATCACTCGAAAAACATATTACTGGAATCCAATTTACTAGCTGAAATAAAAGAAATATGCTGAAGCTCAAAAAAAACATTAAATTTAAGACTACAGGTTATTTCAAAAAAGAGGTGTCTTTCCCACACTCCTAGGTGAGTCTCCAAAGTGCCTATTTTGCAAATGTAAACTGGAGAGTGGGCCATTATAGCAATTTAACTAGTATGGAGGTGTAGAGGTTGGGGGAGGGGAAAGAGAAGAAGGCCACAGCCACTAGGACCCTCCAGTGAAAAGAACAAAGTGGAAGACCCTGAAAATTTGGGGAAGGGTCTTGGTGTATGTGAATGTGATTTTTTTGTTTTTTTAGGGAGGGCTGATCATACCTTTTCCCTTGGCACTGGAGCTGCTGTTGCTGCTGCTGCCAACTGCACAGGCTGAATCTTTCCTGAACCTCTTGCTCTGAGGTCTCACACTGGACCTTAAGAAATGATGCTGGTCCTGGGAGGAGGCCTGAAGGGGGCACGGGGCTTGCTGTAGGCTGGAGGAGGAAGGGTTATTGTTGTTATTATTATTGATAATCTTCTCCTCTTTCTTTGTGCTGTGGCTGGTCTCTTCAGCTGCTTCTCCTCCTCCAGCCCCTTCTCCTTCCAGGGACTCCTCATCTGCTGATCTCTTGCCCAGCTTTTTGAGCCCTTCCTCCCCGCTGCTGCCGTCTCCCAACTTCACTGTCATCCTAAGGGAAGGGGGAAGAAGAAAGAAAAAAGGAAAAACCTCATGAGACCCGCAATGGAGAGAAAATCCCTGGCCCAGAGAGGGGAGAAGTTTAGCTGCAGAAATTCCCTCTCAACATGGCCGCCGTTGTTTGTTACAAATCCCCTCTCGGCTCCTTTGCCTGTCCCGGCCCAACAGCCCGGGCCCAGTCTGCCAGGGGGCCGGGGACAGATACCCAGCCCACCTCCCCCCCACCAGAACCGACCCGGAGGGCTCCGGACCCTTCCAAGGGAGCTGGACGGCGGATTTGCCAAGGAAACGGCCCAGCCAAAGTCAGGCGTCTGAAGCGCTCGCGAAGAGAGAGAAAACCAGAGCAGCAGCAGCCCCAGACGGCGGAGACCCCGGGGAGCTGCGGGGCCCCCGAAGCCGCTGCAGGGCCCCCTCTCCGTCCTACCCATGCTGCGGGTCCTCGGGGCCGGGGGCTGTCTTCTTTCTCCTCACCATGGAGCCGAGGTGATCCGACCTACCCAGGGGGGAAATGGTTCATCGTCCTACATGCAGCAGCAGCTTCTCTGTGCGTGTGGAGCTCTCTCCTGCTCTGACTCTGGGGCTAGGGCTGGGGCTGGCCAAGGCTGCAAAGATTCCCAACTCCTTCCCCCTCCCCCCACGCACCCCCCCCCCAAAAGGGGAAAGGACTACAACATTTTGCACACCTATTCCTGCCACTAACTACAAGTTCACCCCAGGAAAGGGGCAGAGGGCCCAAGATCAAGTGCAGGAGGAGCCAACCTCAAGCTGGCCACTTTGCAAAGAGAACACCAAGGCTGAAAGCTGCTGTCACCTTTTTGCATTAAAAAAAAATAAGATAAACAGTAATTTAAGCCCCCAAATCCCTAAAAGTTATTGTCTTCTGGAATCAGAAAAGAAGTTACTTCAAAGATAAGATTCCCAGATAATTTCAGAATAAGGCAAAAAAGGTGTTTGAGGGTTTTTTCTTTTTCTCTTTTTTTCAACAAAAGAGCCTGTTGCACCAAACACTTAGCTGCGATTAGATGAGTTTGATAGTCATTTCTCAGTAAGCTTCTAAGAATTCTTCCTTTAAAAATATTTTTCATCATTGTTGCCATAATTTCTTATCCATTGCATGTAAAAATTCCATGCATTAAATTTGCTCATCAAAAAATGACTTTGCTCAAAAATCAGTTTCCCTCAAAAACAACTTGTGTGGACAAAAAATTAATCTATGTGTTATGACACAAAACTAAGTAGTGTGAGTTCCTCATGGTCTTTATGCCCGAGAATACAACCGCTGGAGACAAAACAACATATTATTTAAAACTGAATTAACTAATGCTATCAAATATACTAAATGCTATGTAAAAGGTATTAAAGAAATAAAGTTGGGTTTGGGGGTTTTTTTTTAGTAATAAGAAAACTTTTAAAATGGCATAGCATCAGTACAGGGTCAATATTATATACTGTGTAAAACACAAATAGATTGAAAATCAGACTTTTCACATATCTAATCTGTAATGTAAATCACTAATTCATAGAACTGTTATAAATTAAAAGCGACATGAAGCAATCAAAAATAAAATACTACTAAAAACTTTACAGAAGAATACAGATATAAAAAGTAACACCTAAAACATACTTTTACAAGAACTGACTGAAGGGCAGGGGACAATATTACAATTTCGTATTCCATATTCTTTTCATAAAATTTAGAACTTATGAAGAAGAGCTTTGCTTGGTCTAAAATTTGTAGAGGTGAAGGTCAAGACTTTGGTTGCCAAACGCTTTACTTCAAGTGTTAGGCCAGTACTACACACACTTAGCTTAATAAAATAGTCTTAAAACAATTATCTTTCAAGTAATAACCTGAGCAAACAAAATTTACCAGACACATTAAATGCAGATGCTGGGCAGAACCAAGAACACCTAATTTTTCAGAACTGAAAAATGCCAAGAAGCTAACTAGTACTGTCAGAAGATAAAGTCCTGCAGAAAACTGCAGGTTCTAAAATTTTAAAGCTGTTGCAACACAGTTGAATCATTCTACAGAGATGGTAATCCCAGCATTACTACCTGATGGTGCACACAGGTGCAATTACCTTTTCAAAAGAAAAAAGAAAACGAACAACAGTAGTCAAACATTTGTCATGGGGGTAGGGGGACTTGGGCGCGCTAGCCTACTTTTCTACCTTTTACAATACCACGGATAAGACAACTAACTACCCATGCTGTAATAAATCCGGGATTCTCAGGAAAGGGTATTCCTCAGACCATTCCAACAAGAACCGATGCATCCTATGCACAACACAGGTTGATCGTCCTTCCATACTACCTGGAAGATGCTTCCTGAAACAGGGCACCTTGCTCCTCATCTTTCCGTTCCTCCAATCTACCCTCCTGTCAACATTACGTTACTTTTCTTCCAATTAGCCCGTCTCCTGACTTTGCTTTCTCCCTACAGCAAAATCCTCCATCGCCACGACAGAATGACAGGTCTGAACTAAGGGGGTGCAAGTGGGTGCCCCCGATCGCAGGTGCTACTCGTCTTGCTGCAGACTCCAGGCTGAGGACTGTCCTCCCACCCCAGCACAGACCAAGCATGCGGCCCCCACGACTCGCCGAGTGTCCCTCCTTCCTGACCCCCTCCACCTTAAAGCAATCGATCCGGCGCCCCAGATGCACCCCAGTTCTTTACCTTAGGCATCAAAGCCCAGATGCAGCCTGGCACCACGGGCTTTCCTGCCGGCAGCTCGCAGTCCAGCCGCGTCCTTCCCGCTGCCCCGGGGGGCTGCTGCTCCAGGCTCACCACGCCCTTCCCCCCGGCCCGGGCCCTCGGAGTCCTCACTCGCAGACCGCGGCCCCGGTTGCCCAGGGCCGGGCCTCAGGCTCGTCCGGCCTGAGCCCGGCCGCCTCTGCCGCCGCTCCGTCCCCCCCACCCCCGAAGCGGCTCAGGGCGGCCGCCGGTCAGCCGCCCGCGCTGAGAGAAGGAGCCAGGGGGAGCGTCCTCTGGATAGGGAGAAAGACAGAAACACTGCGGGCCGAGGGCTGGGCAGGGGCAGGTCCGCTCGGAGCCCCGGGCCCCGCAGCGAGGCGCGGCCCGACCCCGCGCGCGGGTCCAAAGGCGGCCCCCCACCTCTCTGGGGGGAGAGCTGGCTACTGTCGGAAGCTCCAGCCGGTACTGCAGCCCGCCGACCCCCGGCCGCTCCCCGACTCCCGGCAGCCTCTCTCGCTGCCGGGGCACTTCACCGCGGTGCTCAGCAGTTCCGGCTCCGGCAGCAGCAGAAACAGAAGGCGCCTCAACGCGACCGCGCGCGGGGCGAGGAGCGCGCGCAAAAGGCAGGGGGAAGGCGCTCGGGCACGAGCACGCCGCCAGCTTTCCTCCTCTTCCAACGGGGAGCCCGACAAGCTAAAAGCTCATTGGCCAGGGCCTGGCGCGCGCGCCGGCCTGGAAGGGACCCTGCCAGGAAGATGGGTGGGTCCAAGAATGAAGTAATGTTATGATGCCTTTTGCCCCTACTGTAGTAGGCGGGGTCAATTCGGATTGGTGGACTGACAGCCAATAGGGAGTCAACAAAGACAGACATGATTGGTCGGGACAGTGTTGACTAATGCGTGGGAAAAACAAATTACGGCAGAGTGCCTCAGTAAGAAAGGCAGTATTTCGCCTGGCCTTTTATAAGGAAATAGATATGTTTGTAAGTGATGGAGATACAATATTTTAATTTGTCGAAAGTGATGCCCATTTATACAGAGTCCTATCAAATTATTCTGTCCTAAACCGCAAACCCCAATTTAAAGGGTTATCTGTAGTCTTGCTCAATAACACCTGATGAATACTTTAAAAAAATTAATGCTCATAGTGATAAAGATAACTGTATTAATAAAGTGATAGTGTTCTCATCTTCAAATTATTGTCCAATCTTAGTTTAACCATCACCATCACTTTCATTCCATCAAATGGAATTTTTTCCTTCCCTTCTGAAAGTAATGAATTTCCTCCCTAAGAACTAGCATTGAAGAAGAAACCTGGTCGGCTAGTCCACCCTCTCACTTTAGAATGGAACCCCAGAAAGGTTAAGTAACATAGTCCTCGGTCCTTGACAGTAAGTGGCAAAGCCAGGATTCCTACCAAGGTCCTTTGACTCTAAACCCAGCACTTTTTCTTTGTGTCATATTGCCTCACATGGACAGGACCTGCTTCCCTTAATCCTTCTGTCTTCCTAGGCATAATGTTCTGCACACAGAATAATGTATAACATTTTAGTCAATCAACAGATCAACAAGTAGTCATCAAAGGATGACTGGGCGATAGGGTGTACAGAAAAAGGACCCTCACCGTCATCTATCAAGGAGACACGTAAGAGTAAGTATGAAACAGTTATGCTGACTTGGGGCAAAAGGCATTAACGCGTGGAGGGATCAGGAGGAGCCTTGTTTAGAAAGCAGCACTGAACCAGAATCTTGGAGGAAGCTAGAGAATATGGGAGTTTTGTGAGGAATGAGTGCATCGTAGGGAAGGAAGCAACTAAGAGGAAACCATAGAGAGGGGTTGGGGAACCTAAGACCTGGAGGCCACATGTGACCCTCTAGGCCAGCGGTTCTCAACTCGTGGGTTATGTTCAATTTGTAACAATGAAAATACATCCTGCATGTCAGATATTTACGTTACGATTCATAACAGTAGCCAAATTACAGTCATGAAGTAGCAACAAAAATAATTTTGTGATTGGGGGTCACCACAACACGAGGAACTGTATTAAAGGGCTGCAGCATTAGGAAGGTTGAGAACCACTGCTCTAGGTCCTCACGTGTGACCCTCTGACTGAATCCAAACTTCACAGAACAAATCCCCTTAATAAAAGGATTTAGTAAAACTTGTTCAGTCAAAAGACTGTACCCAAGGACCTAGAAGGCCACAAGTGGCCTCAAGGCCTTAGATTCTCCATCCCTGTCACAGAGACGAGAGAAAGAATGCTATGTGTGAGCAATAATAAGCCTAGTTTGGGCAGACAGTATATGGAAAAGGGAGTTTTGAATGCATAATGTGGGCATACTGCTGCATTGATTTGCACTCAGGTACTTCATAAATGGAAAGTCTTATTATCCTGAAAGATCCCATCAGCACTTCATCAGTACTCTCTGCTCCTCTGATTGGAGGGTAGAACCATGAATTTGGCGACCCACATTTAAGGAGAGGGCACAGGACAGTTACCTCATTTCTCACCTGACCATTAATTTTGAGCTCCTTTGACTTCCTTAGCTGTGTTTATTTTAGACTTATGTGACTTTTCTACCATTCCCCACACCACTTCAAGGTACTTCCCCTTTTAGCTTTCTTTAGTGTGTTGTCTTTAGAAATTAAATTGTAAGCTTCTTGAGGGTTGGAACCATCTTTCTTTTTGTATTTGTGTCCCCAGTGCTTAGTACAGAGCCTAGTACATAGCAATGTTTGTTGACTGATAATAAATGTTTGTTGACTAATTAATGAGACCAAGTCTTAAAGGGCTTTAAATGCCAAAGTAGTTTATTTTATCTAAAGGGGCCACTGGAGTTCACTGAGCTGAAGGGAATGAGTCATAGATGTACTTTAGGAAAATCTTTGATCTGTAATGCAGATAAACTGGAATCCTTTCCAAAAAAATCAGGGTAAAGCAAGGATATCCATTGTCACACTATCAAATATTGTACTAGTAATATTAGCTAAAGGAATAAACAAAGCAATAAGAAAACAAAACTATGATTTTTTTCAGATGACAAGATGGCATACACAGAGCATCCTATGGAATAAATTAAAAACTAGTCAAAACAACTTTGGCAAAGTTGTAGGATGTAAAATAAACCCAGATAAATCATCACTATTTCTATATATTATCAACAAAACCAAGCAGGAAGAGACAGAAAAAGAAATTCTATTTAAAATACCTACAGTTTTTTAATACAAAATATTTCATAGTCTACCTACCAAGACATACATAGGAACTATGTGAACACAACTGCAAAAAACACTTCACACAAATAGAGACAGAAACAAACAGATAGAGAAATATTAATCGTTCATGTGTAGGCCGAGCCAAAATAATGAAGAAAACTACCTAAATTAATTTACTTATTCAGTATCATACCAATCAAACTACCAAAGAATTACTTATAGAGTTATAAAAAAAATAATAAAATTCATATGAAGTGAACAAAAAGTCAAGAATGTCAAGGGAATCAATTTTAAAAAATGAAAAGGAAGGAGGCCTAGATTTCAAACAATATTACAGATTGGTAATCATCAGAACAGTTTGGTACTAGATGACAAATAAAGTGATCAATAGAATATGTTAGGAATACACAATACAGAAGCAAATAAACAGAATACCTAGCGTTAAATAAATCCAAATACGCAAGATATTGGGGCAAGAACTCACTATTTGACAAAAACTTCTGAGAAAAACTCGAAAGTGGTCTGGCTAAAATTAATCACAGCAAAACATTCACACCCTAAGATAAGCTCAAAACAGGTACCTGATTTGAATACAAATGGTGATATCATAAATAAATTAGAGAATCAAAGAAAAAATTTCCTGTCAGTTCTATGGATAGGGGAAGAACTCATGATCAAATGAGACATAGAGAGATAAAGAGACATAGAGAGGATCAGAGGAGATTAAAAGGATAATTTTGATTACATTAAATTAAAAAGTTTTTGCATAAACAAAATTAATGTAGACAAAATTAGAAGGAAAGCAAGAAACGGGGGAAATTTTATAACAAGTTTTTTTCTTTACATTTTAAAATGTTTATTATTTATTTATAACATTCTTTTCTTTTGAGTTCCAAATCCTCTCCTCACCACCCCCTTCCCTACCCATTGAGAAGGCAAGCAATATAATATCAATCATACTTGTGAAATCATATAAAACATTTCCATATTAACCATGTTGCAAAAAATAAAGTGAAAAAAGCTATACTTCAATTTGCATTCAGAGTTCATTAATTTTCTCTCGAGAGGTGAATAACATTTTTCACCATAGGTCCTTCAGAATTTTCTTGTATCATTGTGTTGATCAGAGTAACAAAATCTTCCATAAGTTAATCATCCTTATAATATTGCTGTTCCTGTGTATAATGCTCTCCTGGTTCTGCTCACTTTTCCATACATCAATTCATATATGTCTTCCCAGGTTTTTCAGAAACTGTCCTGCTTATCATTTCTTCTATCACAATAATATTCCATCACAATCATATACCACAACTTGTTTGGTCATTTCCCAATTGATGGGTATCCCCCAATTTCCAATTCTTTGTTAGCACAAAAAGTTGCTATAAATATTGTTTACATATAGGTCCTTTTCCTTTTTTTTTGATCTCTTGGGAATAAATACCTTGTAATGGTATTGCTGGGTCAAAGAGTATGCACAATTTTAGGGCATACTTCCAAATTATTCTCCAAAATGGTTGGACCAGTTCGCAATTCCACCAACGGTGCATAAGTGTCCCTAATTTTCCACATCCACTCCAGCATTTGTCATTTTCCTTTTCTCTCATGTTATTCAACTGATGCGTGTAAGGCAGTACCTCAGAGTTGTTTCAAATTGCATTTTCTCTAATCAATAATACTTTAGAACATTTTTTTCACACAACTATAGACAGCTTTGATTTCTACTGAAAATTGTCTATTCATATCCCTTGACTATTTATCAAATGGGGGATGACTGGCATTCTTATAAATTTGACTCAGTTTCCTATATATTTGAGAAATGAGGCCTTTATCAGAGAAATTTGCTGTAAAAATTTTGATATTACTTCGCTGTTCATGGTACCTTTTAGCAAAGTATAGTTTCCCTAATGATTTCTTTTAATTAGTCCTATTTTTGCTTTTGCTTTGTCCGAGGTCATGATTACTACTTCTGCCTTTTTTTACTTCAGCTGTAGTGTAATAGATTCTGTTCCATCTTCTTATTTTAATTCTGTTAGTGTCTTTCTGCTTCAAGTGTGTCTCTTATAAACAACATATTCTTGAATTATGGATTCCAATCCTTTCTATTGTCCACTTTCATTTTACGGGTGAGTTCATTCCATTCACATTCAGTTATGATTACTAATTGTGTATTTTCATCCATCCTATTTTCTTCTGTTTATCTTTTTCTCTCTCTTTTTACACTGTCCCTCCTCAAAAGTCTGTTTTGCTTCTGATTACTGTCTCCCTCAATGTCTTCCCTATTTTTATCCCTTCCCCTTTTCTCTTATCCTCTTCCTTTCCTACTTCCCTATTGGGTAAGATCAATTTCTATACCCAACTGAGTGTGTATGTTTGTGTGTGTGTGTGTGTGTGTGTGTGTACATATATTTTTCTTTCCTCTAGGAACCAATTCCAATGAGAGTGAAGTTCAAGCACTGCCTGCCATCCCTCCCCCATTTTCACTTCCACTGTAAAAGCTCTTCCTTGCCCTCTTCTTTTATGTGAGATAATTTCCTTCATTCTTCCTCTCCTTTTTCCCTTCTCCCGACATAATATCAAAATTTTTATGGCAAATTTCTCTGATAAAGGCCTCTTTCCCACCCTTCCATTTTGCTGGCTATGGTGTTGCAGAATTTGATTTGATGCATTATTTTAAAGTTCTTTAGAGGGAACTATTGGGAGAGTTTAGTTGGGTTGCTGCCTTTACTCTGCCATGTTGGCTCTGCCATTCAGCAAGTTTTCTGATAGAGATCTCATTTCTCAAATATATAGAGAACTGAGTCAAATTTATAAGAATATCAGTCGTTTCCTAATTGATAAATGGTCAGAGGATATGAACAGGCAGTTTTCAGAAGAAATCAAAACTGTCTATAGTCATATGAAAAAAATCTTCTAAATAATTATTGATTAGAGAAAATGCAATTTGAAACAACTCTGAGGGACTTCCTCATACTTATCAGATTGACTAAGATGACAGAAAAAGAAAATGACAAATGTTGGAGATATGAGAAAATAGATATACTAATGGACTGTTAGTGGAGCTGTGAACTAAACCAAGCAATTTGGAACTATATCAAATGGCTATAAAATTGGATATACTCTTGCACTCAGAAATCTCTCTCCTAGGTCTATACCCTGAACTTATCAAAGGAAAAGGAAAAAGATCTACATGCACAGAAACATTCATGGCAACTCTTTTTGTGGAGGCAAAGAATTAGAAACTAAGGGGATGCCCATCAATTGGGGAATAGCTGAACAAGTTATAGTATATGAATATGATGGAATATGATTGTGTGTAATGCCATTCACCAGCAGATTCCCAAAGGAATGCTACTGTGAACAGCTTTTAGAGTTCAGATTACAAAATAGAGTGAACACTCTGTTTATTCCATTACAAATCAAGACAAACATTCAAAACATTATAATATTCACA
>CM053583.1:318070680-318089985 GCA_028627135.1 Pseudochirops cupreus | reverse complement strand
TACACACCTCAGCCAATCCCCTTCTTCCACATCAACAGGGGAGTTCATGCCTTCTCAACAGTGGGACAGGGTTTGCCCTTTCCACACTTAGCACTTAGTACTAAGTGCTAAGTATCCTGCTAAACAGATTACTATTACATTGTGCTGTAAGAAATGATGAGGGAGATGGTTTCAGAAAAACCTGGGAAGACCTATATGAACTGATACAAAATGAAGGAGAACAAAGTACATAGTAACATTAATATTGTAACAATATCAATAGCAAAAGACTTATCTCTGATTAATACAAGGGCAATTCCATAGGATTCATAATGATGTTATCCACAACCAGATAGAGAACTGATGGACTCAATACATATTGAAACATTTTTTTCTCTTTATTCTCCTCCACCTTTCTTATGTTTTCACAACGTAGCTAACATGGAAATGTTTTGCATGACTTCATATGTATGATGGCTATCATATTTATCATCTCAGTAAAGAGATAGTGGGAGGGAGAGTATTTGCAACAGAAAATGAATTTCTTTTTAAATTAAAAAAAGGGAAAATCTCTTTGGCACCTGTAAGGAGAATGGGTTGAGTAAGGAGAGTTTGGAGGTTAGGAAATCTATTGCAATAGATGATGAGAGCCTGAACTAATGTGGCAGTTAATTTTTTTAAAAAGGTGATCTCAGAGGTAGACAGTACAGCGTCACTGGAGTTTGTTGAATAGAAGAGTAATAGAATCAGACCTTTATTTTAGGCAAATTGCTTTGGCAGCTGTGAAGAAATACTTGAGGCAGGGAGTCCAGTTAAAAAGTCATTGCAATAGTCTAGTTAAGAGGTGATGAAGTCCTGAACAAGGGTAATGGTTGTGTGAGTGGTAAGGAGAGGATGCATTTAAGAAATGATGTGGAAATACAAACAAGATTTAGCAATTGCTTGTATAGGTGGAATAAGGGAGAGTGAGAGGTCCAAAATGATACTGAGGTTGTATACCTGAGTGATTAGGATAGGTGGTGCCCTTGATAGGAATGGGTAAATTTGGAGGAAAGGTGAGTTTTGCTACAAAGATGAGTTAGGTTTTGGACATGTTGAGTTTGAGATGCCCATAGAACCTCCTGTCTGAAACGTGAACTAGGCAGTTAGTGATTCAGAACTGGAGCTCAGGAGAGATACCAGGGAAGGACATACAGATCTTTGGAATATGCATAGAGATGATAACTGAATCTATGAAAGCCTATCAAGTCACCATGAGAGAACCCACAGAGAAAAAAAAGGTCCCAGTATAGAGCTTTAGGAGACACTCCCACTTAGTGAGCATAACATGGATGATGATTCACTAAAAGAGATTGAGAAGGAACAGTTAGACAAACAGTATGAGAAACGAGAGAAAAGTGTCGCAAAAGTATACAGGAGGAGCAGGTGGTGGTACGGTGTTAAACACAGCCAGGAGGTCTAGGATAAGGATTGAGAAGAGTCCATCAGATTCCGTGGTTAGAAGCAGCAGCTGGTAATTGGTGAGACCAGTTTCAGTTGGATGAAGTCAGTTTCCAGGGGTTTAAGGAAAAAAAAAAAGGAAGTTGAGGTATCTCCTTTAGAAAACTTTTTCTGAGGAGTTTGGCTAGAAAAAAAAAAGAGATCTATAAGATTGGGAAACTGGATGGTGAATATTTGTAATAAATGCCATAATGGTATCCATAAAAGTGTTAAGTCAGTCTCAGCATGATGTGTACGAAACTTGATCTTTGGTGGTGTCATTTCAGTTCATTCAAGTATGTTAATAAATCACTCCCTTTGATACTAGATGACTGAACTAAGTAAGTAACCTCAGAGGTCAGGAAGTGGTGAAATCAAGGTCCCCCGCACACTAGCATTTGAGTCAGAGGGCCTGAGTTTGAAATAAGACTTTGTTACTTTTTTACCTGCGTGACTTCCAATCCTATTTTGGGCCTCTGTTTCCTCTTTAAGGTCCCTTCCAGTTCTAAATCTCTAATTCTAGGAGGAGTGTACCCCTCACTTTTTTTTTTCTGGTCTGAACATCTGATTTCATGGGGGAGTGAAACTCTAAAAGAAAACTCCATCTACCAAGGCAGATCAGCAATAGTTCACTATCTTATAGTCTGAAAGAACTGCCTACAGCACTGAAAAGGTAAATGACTTGCAGAGGGTCACACAGCGACTGGATTTGAACCCAAGCGTTCCAGACTTGGAAGCGCCACTCTGCCTAATAAGCCTGCTGCCTGTCACCTATGAAGCCCACAGTGATCAGGTAAGGGGATTGCCCAGTGCTGTAATTAGACTCCAGGACTCTAGATGGCACAATGGAGGGAGCACTGGGCCCAGAATCAGGAAGATATGAGTTCAAATCCAACCTCAGACACTCTGAGGCCACTCATAGGTCTGAGTTGTAAAATCAGCTAATAATAGCAACTACTTCTCTGAGTTGTGAGGATTAAATAAGACGATATTTTAATGCTCTTGGAACAGTAACACATAATAGGCTTCTAATAAATGCTCCTTCCTTTCTTTCCTCCCTTCCTCTTCTTCCTTCTCTTCCTTCCTTCTTCTTCCTTCCTTTTTCTTCCTCTACTCTCTTTTTCCTTCTTTGCTTCCTTCCTTCTCCTCCCTCCCTCCTTCCCTTCCTCGGGCTGTAACTGTCCTGCTCCTTCCATCCTCCTCCTTCCTGCACTCCTCCAGCCCCGACCCTGTCTGGTAGCTGACCTTCCTCATACGTCTAAATGCTATGAATCTCCCTACCTACGGCATCCCGTGACTCTTCCAACACCATAACCCGCCCCTCCCATCACTTCGCCGAGGCTGGGCGAAGGAAGTCGATCGGTTTCGGTACTTCCCGGCATTTTCCGTCGCGGCTTCGTGGTCCTTCCCGTCCACATCCTCTCCCTTCCGCTGTTTCCGCTCTCCGCCCCCAGCCGTTGTCAGGGGTAACGGCCAGCATCGCCTTTCGTTTGAGGGTGGTCACACACCAGAGGGGAGCCCGAGCCCAGCGAACGTTCCCCCCTCCCTTCCCCAATCCCTCTCTACTCCGCCCAGTCGTAGGCTCTGCCCCTAGAGCGCTCCTCAGCGGCCGGGGAGCGGGTCCGGGGAGGGGGCTTCAGAGGCCGGAAGCTGAGGAGCCGGGCCAGGCTGTAGCCAGAGCCGGAGGTTCTGGGAGCCCGCGCCACCCGCCTCCTTCCCTCTCCCCCCGCTCCCGAGCGGCCTCCAGGGGCTCCCCTGGCCACGGGCCCCCCATCGCCTCTCCCAGCCCTCCCGGAGCGGCCGCCCGCTGTCCCAGCCCGGCGCGGACCCTCGGCGGGCCCTGGCGCGGCCTTGCAGCTCTCCCCTGCGGTGCTCTCCTCCGGCCTCCGCGGGACTGATTGATGCCCGGAGCGCCGCTGCGCTCCCGCAGGTAGCCAGGCAGACCCTTAGGGAGGAGCGTTTTGCTCCTTCCTCCCTGACTTTCGTTACTTTCCTACTGTGTCTTCCAAATGTTAACCAACTTCCACAGAACCGCACATTGTCAGAGGCCCGCCCTGCAGGCTGGCAGCTAGGACCCCGACGACGCACACTGCTGCAATAATGATAACTGCACTACCACTTCTCACCCTGATGTAGGCTTTTAAGGTTTACAGAGCCCTTCCTCCCGACACCCCTGTTTATTAGTCCTATTTTGCAGATGAAGAAACAGGCTGCACCTCCTACAAGTGAGGCATCATTCCCAGGGCTGGAAAGGGTACAGTGGATAGAGCACTGGACCTTGGAGTCAGGAAGATCTGAGTTTAAATGTGACCTCAAACACTTATTACCAGTGTGATCGTGGGCAAGTCACTTAATCTCTGTCTTCCTCAATTTCCTCACCTGTAAAAAGGAGGTGATAATATCTCCTGGCTCCCAGGATCAAATAGAATATTTGTAAAGGATTTGGCATAGTACCAGGCACGTAGTAGGAACTATATAAATGTTAGCCATTATCATCATCATTATTAAAGTGCTATTAAATGATAGTTGTTATTATTATGGTGGTGTACCTACAACTAGGAAGATAGCAAATCCTACTCCCTATACTTACAAGCTGAGTAACCACCTCAATGTTTTTCATTCATTCTGGTAGCATCTTGGCTTGGCTCTCATAATCTGACTTGACATAACCCCTAGGAGCCTTAAAAAGGAGGATGTAAATAAATGCCTGTAATACCTACCTCATAGGGTGGTTTTGAATCTCAGAAATAATATATGTGAAGTGGATTGCAAACTAAATATTGTATGAATGTCTATTGTTGTTGTTGTTACTGTTGTTAAGCTCCAGGCACAGACAGGCATTCTCAAAATTTACCTTAGCACACAGGTGATATCATTGAATGGGGAAAGCTGGACAGGGATTTTGGAAATCAGCTAAGTTCATCTTTTAACAATTGGGGAAAACTGAAGCTCAGAGAGATTTTTATCTGCCCAAGGTTTTCTGGTGGTTTTTTCTCTAGTGCTTATGTAGTTTCAACTCCTACTAGGGACCATAAAGACCATTTAGTCTCATCCCTACTCCTGACCCCATTCCATAGCAGCTAAACTAAGGCCCAAAGAAGGGGCAAAGATATACAATGTGTAATTAATTTTGTTCTAAAGATAATCCTTCACCAAAGCACTTCATTGATACTGTATCTTGGTGTGGAAGTAACCCCTAGTTCTTAATAGCTGTACTACAAAATGTAACCTCTGGCAGGTCCCCCTACCAAGCTGGAAAGGCTTCCAGTAGGGTCCAGCGATGGACTGACTGACTGACTGATTGACTGACTATATATGTATGTATGTATGTATGTATATACACACACACACATACATAATGTATGTGTATATATACATATACATACATACATATATATGTATACAGACATACACACATATGTCTTCTAAGGACCAGTCTACCTAAGTTCAGAGAAACTCATCACTGATTTGACAAAGCAAAACAAACAGACAAACAAAAAAAAACCCTTGTAACTTCTGGATGTTGGCATTTTTCAGTTAACCTGTGGTTCTTTTTGGTGTGGCCCCTAAAAGAACAAATTTCACATTCAGCTTACCTCAGCCTTTAATGTTATGTACCAGGCAAAGACTTTGAGAGAATAAAACATTTTACATATAAGTATCTTTTTTCAAGGCCTACATGAATTTCTTTTTATGGTACGACAGTGACCCTAGGTTCCCAAAGACTATGTATGGCAGCAAAGCATAGTCACCATAGACTACCTATTCAGGTAGAAAGTTGAGTAAAAGTCCAACGGACAGACGGCCATGTGCCTGTTATCTGGAAGGACCAGATGGGTTCAGAGAGGGACTCTACCAGAATTCTGGCCACCAGGCAATTACTTTTTTGGCCATAGCAGGGAAGAGGCAGGACTAAGCAGTTACATTGCACCTACTATGTGCCAGGCTGAATGCTTTTTACAAATAACATCTCACTGGTTTCTCACAACAACCCTGTGAAGTGGATGCTATTATTATCTCCATTTTACAGTTGAAGAAATTGAAGTTAATAATAATAGTTAACATTTATATTGCACTTACTATGTGCCAGGCACTTTATACTGATCTCATATAATTCTCACAACAATCCTGAGAGGAAGGTACTATTACCATGCTCATTTTACAGCTGAAGAAACTGAGGCAAACAGGTTAAGTGACTTGCCCAGGGTCACACAGCTAGTGTCTAAGGCTGAATTTGAATTCATGACTCCAGGTCCAGTTCTCTAATCCACTTCACCACAAGCTGCTTCCTAGCAATCAGCTAAGGTATGGATACATTGTTGTGTGTATTCATAAAGAGAGTTCTTATACTGATAAAATAACAGGTCTTTTGAAAAATTTAAATGACTGAACATTGTAACTAAAGTTATATAATCCAGTTATATAATACTTCACTGAATCCCATTTTAACAAATTACTAGTAAACTATAGTTCCCCAATGTGATCAAACTTTCTTGAATTATGGTTGCCTAAAGAATGGAAAGCCTAGGCATCGTAGCCCACTTGCCTATATGATATGATTTCAGGAGTTGGGAGAGCTCCCTATCTTTTCAAATACCCATCCAACCTCTTAGTGCTTAAAAATCCATCATTAGACATTCATTCCTTTGTTACTATCACACGTAATGGCTAGGAGGGCAATACTTTTAAGCATCTATGGTATTTATACCCTCACAAGAATGAGTTTATCTTATCTTTTTTGAAAACTAGTTTTTAACAAGGTAGAATAGAAATGCCTAAAAATACTAGGTACTCAAAAATAGTGTGGAAGAAAGGAGTGATAAAGAAAAGGGAGTCAAATAAATGTTGCTGGGTTTTTTTTCTCGATTACTCAAAGTTCAGCCTGGAAAAAAAATGTTTTTCTCTTAGGGACCTTCAAAAAAAGAGTTTTTTCTAAAGAAAATAAGTTACTCAACCAAGTTAATTTTTAAGTTCACCTGAATAACTCTTATTTTCTAATATGTTGCCAAAGTATTATGATAACTTACAAACTTTAAACATCCTGGATATATATAATTATTTTCTCTTCATGTATTTATGTATGAAAAAGTCATGTTTGCTTATAATGTGTTTTTCCAAAGGAAACTCATAAAAGAATTCAGTGGTCAAGTCTCAAAAACCAAAGTAAGTTGGAGATATGTCAGTCAGTCAGTGACTAAGGGGTGGAGAAAGGAATAAGTATTAACATAGCACCTACAAAGTGCCAGACACTGCACTAAGTACTTACTATCTCACTATTGTGATCCTCACAATAATCCTGGGAGTTAGGTGCTATTGTCATCCCCATTTTACAGTTGAGACAACTGAGACAAACAGAGGTAAATTGATTTACCTAAGGTCATACAGCTAATAAGTATCTGAGGACATATTTGAATTCCGGTGTTCCTGACTCCAGGCCCAGCACTCTATCCACTCACAGCCTACCTTAAGTGCTAGTGATCAACAGAAAGTCAAAAACAGTCTCTCTCTTCTCAGAGCTCACATTTTAATGGGGGAGATAACCTGCAAATAACTATGGATGTATATGGGATATATAAATCATCTATTAAATCTGAAGCAGTATAGATTTTTGATTTGGTTAAGATATGATCCTGACCTTCTCATACTCTCCCCCTCCTCAAAATCCAGATAGTTCAAAATGAACAGTTAGTTGCTCAGTCATGTAGCTTTAACTGTCTCCATAGCTCTTGTGGCATTTCCATACCTGCCATAGTGAAATTGGAGTATTGGCTGCTAATCTAGTACAAGAACCTCCCTGTTATTTCTATCTTGATCAAATTCAGGAACTAATGTTCTCTTCTTCCAACTGGAGGCCTGGAATCAACTTCCCATGTCTTCAGCACACTTTAGAATTAGTTTCCTCGCGCCTATCTCCTTTCCCAGCCAACTCCTATGACCTATTTTAAGGGTTGTATGAAAGGTATGCATTGGGGTAAAATTACTGTATAGAGTAAATGGTTCATGAATGTACCAGTGTTTGGAGATCTTCACTATCGCTCTCCCTTAAGGTGACTGAGAGTTGATTGTAACTAAAATTTGTAGCCCCCAGTCAAAAAAAAAGATACACTTGCCCAATAGTTCTTCACAGAAGGTCAAGGGTATACTTTCTTAGCTGTTTTTCCTTCCATGTCAGTCTCCCCACCAATTAGTAGTTCTATAGATAGAGCTACAGGTTGCGGCAAAAAGTTGTTTTTCTTCGGTCACCTATCTGTTTCCTGGGACCAAAAAAAGTTGTTCTGTGCCTGACCAGATAACAGTAATCCTTATATGACTATAGCGTTCTGGATAAGTCACTTGACCTCTCTTGGCCTCAGTTTTCTTGTCTGCAAAGAGAGGGCATTGGACTAGACCACCTCTAAGTTTCCTTTCGAGTTCTAAAGCTATGTATGATTCTATGATTTGTTTGAGCGGCTTTTTTTCCCTTTGAACACAATTGAAAACATATACCAATATAAATTTTACAAAGGTATGTGGAACATACAGAGTTTCTACTTAATAGCATTTTATTTTCCAATTACATGTAAAGATAATTTTCAACATTTTGAGTTCCAAATTTTTTTTCTCCTTCCCTCCTTCTCTTCCTCTCCCCAAGAAGGCAAGCAATCTGATATAGGCTATATATGTACAATCAACATAGAGTTTCTAACAGTGCACAGAAAATTCTATTTTGAATCAAAGGATTCTTAAGAAATTAATAGTTAAAATAATAATGCCTACTGTAATTTTTTCTGTTATTAAAATGAATGATTCCACACGTATACCACATAGATTGACTAGTGAATCAAGGTACAAGATTAGTAAATAAAATAAATCTCAGTGTCATGCAAATTGAATTAAATAAAAAGCTATTATAAAGAATGAAAGTTTTAAATAGTCTAGAATGTAATGATTAATTAAATTGGTTTAATAATCTAGAGTCTGAAATAGTCACTAGCTGGTAAAAGATGCATTAAAAATTTTTGTTTAAACCTTGGGCTCACATTAATCTTACACTTGTATACATTTTATTTAACTGCTTGTAATTTTTAAATTTTACATATACTATAAAAATCAACAACAATAATTAGTACTAAATTTGATTTGTTAAATACTGAAGATCCAACAACACTGTATCTTATGAATTCCTTATGGCTTCAATCTTATCTATGCCCCTTTTTTGCAGGTCTGCAAAGTTCCTTATTCAGTGCCACAAAAGATTTTTGTGTCTACTTTTTAAATCATCACAGAAATCACTGATTGAATCACCATGTGAAGAAATTTTGGATTTTTCAAGTTTCTATGTCGTCGTATATATTTAAGATTTCCTCCTAGTGATTTGAATTTGATCTCCATTTCCAGTTTGAAATTTGAGATTCCATTTTTTCCCTTCTTTTGCAGTTGCTAATGTTTCAGAAAATAGAAGCTCAATTCCTTTTCCCCACTCTGGGTGGTAGTGCTCTCTCTGGCCTTGATAGCTTAAAAAAGGTTTTCTCCATCAGGGAGCTCCCACAAGCTCGCTGTGAGAGGTGGAGGAATAACTAAGGTACAGACAATTGTGATCTGTTCAACCAAGCTTCTCCAATTCCAGCAAAGCCAGATATTCTCCCTTTGTTCACCTTCCAAAAGGACTTAATTTAAAAGATTCTGCCCAGATTCAACATTCAGGACCTTAGTCAACTATATCAGAAATAAATTAGTTCTTGACAATTTGGGAACATTGAGCTGTGACTCAGTTTCTTCTGTAACCTTTCAGAGCAAAATTCTAAGAGATAACCAAATGAACATAGATGATTTAAGAGGATAAAAGACTTTTAGCCGCCCACCTCCCCCTATCCTGTGTTCTTCTTTTCTTGGTCCAATGTTTTCTAGGTGGAGAAAAAACTTCTGATTCCTGTTCAGATTTGGCCATAAATTTGTGACTTTGGTCTAATTACCTTATATTTCTGGACCTTAATTTCCTCATCTATAAAATCCACAGTTTGAACTAGCTCTAGCATTCAATGATTTTATTATTCTGAGTTCAACTTCCCTCTGAATAAAAACAAATTGGCCAGATTGCCTAGACCATTCTGTTTTATAAAGGTTATGCCTTCCTTCTTTCTACTTTGTGGTCCTGAGAGCAGAAGATGTAGGAAACAACCTTAAGTTGATTTGAAAAGAGCAAATAGAACTAGTTTGGGTCTAGTTTCACATCTCTGAAGCTGCTTGATTTTATAAATATCCATAAAGAAAGCTACATTAAGTGCAAACTTTCCTTCTTGCACATTTAACCAAAATTAGCAAGCATTATTTACTGTCTGTGTCACCTCCATTTTTTGTAGTAAAGTCACTACTGATGTGACACTTTGAGTTTCTGAATGCTTTTAATGAAGAATGTTGGCAATATTTCCTTTTTATAAGAGGCATTTCTAATTCTATACACAATCTGTATTGTTTGTTTTTAATGATATGCTTGAATTTTTTCCACTGCAGGTTTAGATATCTACCAGGTTGATACTTTACCATGGCCCTCTACTTTGATCACCGGATAGAGGCTCCTGACTCAGCTGGGTCTCCTTCCCATATAACATGGCATCCTCTTCATCCCTTGTTGGCAGTTGCTTCTGTCAGCACAACTTCTGGAGGAAGTGTAGATGTATACCTAGAACAGGTGACTTAAGTTTCCATTTTTACCTAAACAACTTTTTCATTCAATGAATATTCATTCAACAGTTTTGTTTTTTTTTTGCTTTTTAGAGGGGGAAGGCAGGGCAGTTGGGGTTAAGTGACTTGCCCAAGGTCACATAGCTGTTAAGTGTCTGAGGTCGGATTTGAACTCAGGTCCTCCTGACTCTAGGGCCCGTGCTCTACTCACTGCACCACCTAGCTGCCCAATTCAACAAATATTTATTGAGCTCCTATGACATACCCAATGCAGCTTCATACTATGGGGAAGTTTAAAAAGTTAAGACATAGATTTTGTTATTAAAAAATTTTAAATGTAGCAGGGAAAAGACAGCTAAACTATTTGAATCAATTAGAGATAAGTTAAGTGCTAAACTATGTCTATAACATAATATGATAATTCTTCAGTTGTTCAGCATGATTTAGGCATGTTTCGACACTTTCTGATGGCAAACTTTCAAACACACATATATGTGTGTGTGTGTGTATATATATATACACACATAAGTATGTATACATATATGTATGTATATACACATACATAGTATGCAGGCGGATGTATATGTGTGTGTGTATTGCAATGTTCCTTTCTTGATAAACAGAAGACACTAACTAAAAATTGGGCTTTTATGATGAGCCAGGGGAATCAGTTAATGGATTGTCCTATCAATTAGATAAAATGCCATTGGGTTAAATTTTTATTAATTGCAGGGTATATTCTAAGACTTGCATTCTTGAACAAATCCCTGATATCAATATGAAGTTTTACTTTTTGCATTTTTGTCATAAAAATGGAGGGTAGCATGGGTAGCAACATTACTTCCCAGTCTGTAAAACTGGGACTGCCTTTTTCTAAAATTAATCAGTCTTATTTAAAGTTGTTTTCTTCTCACAACAAAAATTATTCTTTCTTATCTTTCTTAGTGTTAACCCTTTCAGTTCAGGAATGGTGTGGTCACACCAGAGCCTTGGAAAGATTCCTTTGGCTGCTGTGTGGTGGAGGAATTATAGAGGGGAGAGACTGGAATTGTTGAGGTTTAGGGGTGCTGGGACCCTGAAATAGTGACATGCATATTCTGCTTGAATGAATTCGCCCTAAGTCTTCTTTCAGCCAAAGAAAAACAAAGTTTATTAAAAGATCCACCATATTGGCCAGAGTCTTAAAGAATCTGAGCAGTTTTAGAGGCTATGGCAGAGCAACAGTAAAGGTTTTCTAAGGATGAGGTAAACCTGATTATTTTTGTAGGCTGTGGAAAATAGCGATTGTGGTAAAAGATGATTGATGAGGTTGGTTATTGGAGGAGAATGGTTAGTGATGGTATTGAGGGCCTAAGTAGAGGGGTTCTCCCTGGCAAGGAGGAAGGCTACCTTTTTCTCAGAGACCATGGTAGAAGGGGGGGAAATGAAAATGGGTGAAGTTGTAGAGAGGTTTTGAGTTGTGAAAATGAGGGATCTGTTACTGGATAACCTCTTGAGAGGAAGGGAGGCATTGGAAGAAGATAAGGTTTGGAACATCCACTGAGGGGAGTGGGGAACAAAATACACCAAGGATCAGTTAAAGGACTCTTGTGCAGTAGTAAGAGTCCTTTTCAAACAGGTTAGCATGAATTTGTAGTGGGACCAGTGAGCAGAAGGAGTCCATAATGTGTCAATCCAGGCTTGAGCACTAGATGTGTATGAATGGCAAAGGAGTCTGGGATGTTGGGCGAGGTGTAGATGTGTATGAATGGCAAAGGAGTCTGGGATGTTGGGCGAGGTGTAGATGTGTATGAATGGCAAAGGAGTCTGGGACATTGGGTGAGGCATAGGGGAATTTGTTTCTATTCCAGCCTCCTCCAGAATAAGCAGATTACCTGATATCTCATCACCATGCAGACTGACATGCAAATTGATGGGTTTTTCATACTTAGCAGTTTGAATTGCCTTTCCTCTCTCTTCCCAGATCCTTTCTTTAGAGAGGGCTCAGAATTTTCCATCTGTGACTCTGCTTGGTTTCTCTACCTCCCACCCCACCCTTTTTAGTTTCTTTTTGTGTATTGTCTTCCCCTTTAGGTTGTGGGCTCCTGGAGGGATGAAGAAAATTTTTCTTTTCTTATTTACGTACCAGCACTTAACACTATTCCTGGTACTTAGTTGGTAGTTAATAAATGTTTATTGAATTGAACTGAATTAAAAGACTGTAAGTTCCATCCCCTGAAATTTGGAAAATGAGGTCAGAGCAGAATTGTGTAGCACCTCAGATTTTGAAGAGACCTCAAAGGTCATCTAGTTTAAATTCTCCCTAGATACATATCTCTAGAATATCTAAGTAGCCATCCAGCCTTGAAGACCTCCTTGGAGGAGGACCCTAATACTTGGAGAGGCAACCTAGGCTGCTTTGGATACCTCTAAGTTGGCAGTTCATTCTTTAAGCTGAATTTAAATCTGTTTTTCTGCAACTTTCCCCCATTGCTCATAGTCCTGCTCTAAGTCCAAGCTGTAAGTGCTCAGTCTTACAGTGCCTTTTCTGGCCATGACACAAGGGAGGGACTGAACAAATCTTCCACATGACAGCCCTTCAGAAACTTGAAGACAGCAATTACATTTTCTTTTTTCTAGGTAAAGTTCCTTCCGTTTCCTTCATTAGTTCCTTCAGTTATCATCCATATGGCATCTTCTCTAGACTATTCATCATCAAATTGCATTCCTCTGAATGTTCTTCAGCTGATCAATGTCTGTCCTAAAATACGCTGCCCACAATTGAATATTTAATAATCCAGATGTGGTCTGATCTGGACAGAGTGTTGTGGAACTATATTACCTCTGACCCAGAATACCAAGTCTCTCTTAATGTAGCCTAAGATCACATAGACTATTTTTGGGTGCTATGAGCTTTCAATATACTAAATCTCCCAGATCTTTTTCCAGATAAGCTGCTTTCTAGCCCTGCCTCTTCTCTTCTGTAGTTGTGAGGCTCATCTTTTAAATCTAGGTATTAGACTTTACAATGAATCCATGTTCAATTTCATCTTGAAAATATTTGACCTGATGTTGTAGTCTTTCAAGATATTTTTGTGTCCTAACATGTTATCTAACATGTTATCTTTCCCTCCTAGCTTTGTGTCATCTTCTTGAATTGTTTTACCTTTTTTCTATCATACTTAGATAGGTGTGTCACCTACACCTTCATTAACCAAGTCATTGGTAAAAATGTTAAATACATCAGGCCAAGCACAGATCTTTGAGGCACTCTAGGGACAGAGAAACCATTAATAACTATTGTTTGGCCATGTAACCATTTCCAAATCCGTTTCATTTTGTTAAGCGAATAACACTTATAACAACAATGCTATTTTTGAACATGAACTTGGTGGGACCAACAGTATGTAGGAACTTTAGTTAAGTTGAGCCTGTCTATTCCTTTTTGCCTCCTGTCTTTAGAGATCCAGGTTATATATGGGAAAGTAGTGGGGAAAATGTTTGTATCTTTTGTCTCACTAAATCTTTGAAATAAATATTCCTTTGAAAAAGGCAACTTATGTTAAGTGTTCAAAATGGAACTTTCATTAGTGGCCCCAAGACCACTTATCTATTTGGGCTCCATCTTCTTCTCTTTATTTGATGAGTCCATCATTCATGGTGTCCAGTGCTGTAAGAGAAGGGGCCATAGACCTTCTCCCTTCTGTGACCATGTGGTCCCAAGGTACAGGCCTTGTTCCTTGGTCTCTGAGTTTGTTCTTTTCCCTTTTAGATGAAGAAGATTGGAGCCATGGCACCACATGAGTTTGAAAAGTCAGGAGGGTGCTCCAGCATTCTGTTTATTGTTTTTCATATATCTCATCAACTTTACCACAATATTATCATAAGAATTTTTTATATACTTTGCTAAAAACTGGTAAAACTATAGTTACTACAAACTAAATAAACTATAGTTATAGCATTCCCTTGACCTATCAATTTTGTTATTTTTTCTTTTTTTTCTTTGGAGGGGGGAAGGTAGGGCAATTAGGGTTAAGTGGCTTGCCCAAGGTCACGTGGCTAGTTGGGTTTGGGTGTGTGTGTGTGTGTGTGTTATTTGATTTGAGGCCACATTTGAACTCTGGTCCTCCTGACTCCAGGGTTGGTGTTCTATTCACTGAGCCACCTAGCCTCCCCTTAATTATTTTTTCTGTAACGGAAATGAGATTAGTCTAGCATTATCTGCTTTTGATGAAGCTGTCTATATCTTTCTGTTCATTGCTTCCTTTTCTAGATGTTCACTAACAGTTGCTTTAATGATATGAGCTAGAATTCTGCCAAGAAAGAAGATCGAGCTAGGTGGCCTATAGTTTACAATTATCATTCTCTTAAAAAGAAACTGAGATGTTTGTCCTTTTCCAGACCTGTGGTCCCTATGGTCTCTATCATTTCTCAAAGATCCCTCATAGTTTCTTTAATAATAAAACATCTTCTGGTTCTTTCATTACCCTGAGATGAACTCATTGAAGGCAACTAGGTACTCTCTTACCATCTGTCTATTTATTTTTCATTTCAACCCCATCAGCCACTTTTGTTCTGTCTTTTGCCATCTAATAATGGTTTTAGCAGAGAAGACAACATGAAGTGGAACTGATAGTCCTTTGTTATCATTCCATCCATTCTATGTTGTCCTGTCTCTTCTTTGATCCTTTCCTCCAATAGAGACTTAAAATAAAACAACTCTAAACAACTTTTTAATTGTCTTTTGTTGTTGTTCAATCATGTCCAACTCTTTGTGTACTCATTGGGGTTTTCTTGGCAAAGATATTAGAGTGGTTTGCCATTTCCTTCTCCAGCTCATTTTATAGATGAGGAAACTGAGGCAAACAGGATTAAGTGACTTACCTAGGTTCACACGGTTAGTGTCTGAGGCTGAATTTGAACTCAAGTCTTCTGACTCCAGACCCAGTGCTCTGTCCACAGCATCAATTAGCTTCCATTTTTATTGTCTTTAGCATGATTGTTCCTGACATTATTCACGTTTTTGTGTTTCATCCTCTCTTCCTTGCTCATGAGTCCATCCTTACGTGTCTTTTAAATATCTGTTTGTCTGTGGCCCCTCTGTGCATCCATATGGGTCTCTTTGCATGGTGCGCCCTTCACCTCTTAATCATAAACACTGAAGCATTGGGGTCAGGGGTGGAGGTGATGGGGAGTTTGGAGTAGGCGTATTGATCCCCAAGGACTCGGTCTTCAGAAATTTATTTTTGAGGGCCTCCTGCTCCTCCCAGGCTGGCTTCCTCTGTACCTGTAGTCACCTACAGAGCATTTCACTGAATTCTTTGAAACCTGCTCTCCTCAAAGCTACAAGACATGTCAGACCCTGCCCAGATTCCCCTGCTTTCTGTCATACATTCTGATATAGAATGGTCATGCCACTGTTAGATTCCTCTAATTTCTCTTTCAGTAACCAGTTCTTTCTTGGTGGAAATCAGGTCTAAAACAGCAGTTCTTTTTGGTTCTTCTGCCTTTTTGCCAAATGAAATTATTATTAGGTGAGGATGGGTTTGGATAATATAGAATTAACAGAAAGGTGGCAATAAAACAGTTTTTCCATCAATCTGGAGCATATGTCCCACAAATACCTACATCAATAGAACTAGGGCAGCGGTTCTCAACCTGTGGGTTATGATCAGTTTGTAACAATGAAAATACATCCTGCATATCAGATATTACATTGCGATTCATAACAGCAGCAAAATTATAGTTATGAAGTAGCAACGAAAATAAGTTTATGGTTGGGGGTCACCACAACATGAGGAACTGTATTAAAGGGTCGTGGCATTAGAAGGTTGAGAACCCCTGATAGAGGATACTTATGTTGTATGTATGTTAAAAAAAATAGACTTTCTTATGATTTTAGTTGCCCGGGGCACTAAGAGGTTACATGACCTGACTTAGGTCACATAGCCGATATATATCAGAATTGGAACTTGAACCTAGTTCTTCCCAGCTCTGAGCCTAGCCTATGTTGCACCATGTTACCTCTAACTAATTTTACTAAAATTCACTGTATTTGGCAAATCACTGTGCTATTTGTCTAGTTGACATTTTACTCGGTTTTTAATATTCAAGCCCTTGTTACTATGGTACTTAATGCTTATATTGTTCACTTGGGCACTTAATCACAAATTTAAAAAAAAATCACATGTGTTATTAAGTGATTCGAGTTCAGCTAATGGTCATATGGCACCTGAACCTTTTCTGATTGAGGCAGTCATTCCAAAGCTGGCATTTGTGAAGTTTATTTCTTTTCCGAAAGGAACTAAGACCCTTTAGATTTTGACTCTTTTCAGTAATGTTTTGGTGATGTGGCATCTCCTTTCTATGGTCCATAACAGTTACAGTTCTACTGTTTATATGAGCATTTAGTCACGTATGTCATCCTGTTGTTATTTAATTGTTTCACATATCTGCCATATCCCTAGTGAGCTTACAGTAACCCTTGAGGAAAGGGACTATGTTTTTTCTATCTCCCACAGTACCTAGCATAGAGCTGAACATATAGGTACTCAAAGTCTTTTTGAACTGAAATATTACAAGTTAAATTCAAATTTATATATTTAAATTAATGAGCATTTTTTTATTTAACATTATTGTTATAAAACATCATTAGGCACCTTAGGCACGTGTAATCTCAGAATGACACTGATCCATTGATTCCTAGTATTTTTGTAGAATAGCAGCTGATCATTTCTTAAGCATGAGTTGTTATTATCTTTTTTTCCTGTGTAGGGTGAACATGTGCCTGAAACACACATTGAGAGATCATTGCGAGTTCTGTCCTTGAGTTGGCACCCAACTCGAATGATTCTGGCTATCGGCTGGGAAGCTGGAGAAGTCATAGTATTTAACAAGCAAGATAAGGAACAGCACACAGTCCCCACCACCCATGCTGCCGATATTACAGTCCTGACCTGGAGCACAAATGGAAATTGCCTTGTGTCTGGAGATAGGGTAAGTAAGCCAAATTTTTACTTTACTTCACATAACTTTAAAACTCCTAAAGATGCTAAGCCATAGAAAAGAAGGTATAGCATAATCTCATCTGTCAGAACTGGTGAAAAACATGAGGGCTAAGATGTGAGCTCTGTGTTTTCTATACTCCATTGATTCTATACTCCTCTAAGATTTAAGTATTGATACTGTTTCATATTCAGACCTATAGTGGGTGGGTATCCTATATGACACTTCTGGTACAGGAGTAGTTGTGCAGGCCCACATCACCTTGTGTCCTACCTTCCATAAACTCATGAACAGACCTGCTATCATTTTATTGTTAATCAATGAATGAATGAGTAAAGAACAGTTAGTAAGCCTTTACTATATGCCATACCCTGTGCTAAACACGTAGCGTTCAAATAGAAAAGACAGTCCCTTCCCTGAAGGACCTTACATTCAAGAAGCTTACAAAGAGCTTAGGAGTCGACATAAATAAGGACATGAAGGTCAAGAACGAATGTTTTGATTGGAGAAGTCACAAAAATGGAATGTAGAACCATAGGAGAATTGATTGACAAATCCTTTCCAGAAGCATGAGAAGAATTTATTTTATTATTGTTCCCAGAGCAAGATATGGAAAGCAAGGGATGGGGTAGTGGGAGAAAATTATGCATGTGGTAGCCAGATAGATGGTAAAGAAATGGTTGGGGTGGTTAGTCAGGTGGGATATGAAGCACAGTCTGGTTTCTAGGGTCAGCTACATGTAGTAAGCTGTGTGTATTTGTGCTGTCTGGTTCACCAGTCAGGATAGCCAAGGCCCCGGTTGGTGATTCCAGAGATGAGTTTACCTCCATGGCGTGATCATAGTCACCAGTGAAGGATATGGCCAGGGGAGATAGGATGAGAAACAAGTGTTTATAATTCTTCCACCAGGTGGCAGTGTGCTCCAGCCCCCAGGCCAGTGGTCTTGTCTAGGTCTCCTGATGTATATGCAAAAGAGTATTTCCTTTTCTCCTAACTCTTTGATCCATTGGCTTCAAAGAACTAGGCAAACAAAAATCTTTGTTGCCTGGATTCTGAATTTATTATAGGGAATGAAACATAAAATATTGCTTCAGAATATTTATGATATGATATCTATAACTGTTTCTACCCCACCTCAGGGAAATTTCTACTCTCAGTTTTGTGATTTTGTGAGAAAGTACCACATCCATAAAATGTTGGTAAACAGCAGTCCTTGGCCACTTGGTTTGTTCAACATATTGAAAAGGCTAGGGAAAAGTTCAACATTCCTACATAGATATTCCACTCAATCATAATCCACATATTTACTTGTACCTGCAAATTATGGAAATGGAATAATGGATTGGTGCTGGGTCTTAGGATTCAGCTTTGTATCCTAGACTAAAGAAGAAAAAAACAGAAGAAAAAATGAGGAGGGCCAGGGGAGAGAGAAAGAAGGCCCTTCTCAACAGCCTCTGACATTATTGGAAGCCGTTCTTGTTCCTAGTTATGCTTGCTCTATGACTGCCACCCCTGTCTGGTTTCCCTATCTATGGAACATAGATACTTGCAACAGGGAATTCTTTTTTTTTTTTTAAGTGATTTGTTTATTTACTTTTAGCTTACAAGATTCAGTTCCACAATCCTTTGAGTTTCAAATTTTCTCCCCTCCCTCTTCCCGCCCCCCATGGCGGCATGCAATCAAGTATAGAATCTGCAAATACTTTCACATTGGACATTAGTCTGGTTGTATAGAAGGGTTGTAACCAATGGAGTGGACAATGGGAAAAAAGAAAGAGAACTAAACGTGGAAAAGAACAATAGCATGTAGACTGCTTCGGTCTCCATTTAAACTCTGTTCTTTCTAGATCTTTCTCTGAATGTAGATATCGCCTTCCATCCTGAGACTTGTAGAGTTGTCTTTTAGCTGTGTGTTGCTGAGAAGAGTCCAGTTTATCAAAATTGGTCATCACACATATGATGTATCTGTGATTCTATACAAATTTTTCCTGGTTCTGCTCTTCTGACTTAGCATCAGTCTGTATAAGCCTCTCCAGGTAAATATGAAGTCCATCTCCTCCCCATTTTTTATAGCACAATAGTATTCCATTACATTCATATACCACAACTTGTTTAGCCATTCCCCAATTGATGCGCATCCCCTTAATTTCCAGTTTTTTGCCACCACAAAGAGAGCTGCAATAAATAATTTTGTACATATGG
>CM053583.1:318044341-318064635 GCA_028627135.1 Pseudochirops cupreus | reverse complement strand
ATGGTTGGTCAGTCCGTGATTTTTCTTTTTAAATCTCTGTGGGGCTCTGCTTCCAGAAGAGAAAGCTCTGTCCCAAATCGCTGGGGTCCTCCCAGCTGCCGTAGCTCTCAGGAAGGTGCTGGGACCCTTCCTACTTACTTCTGGCTGACTGGATAATTATCATATTAAATTAAAAAGAGTTTTGTACAAACAAAATTAATGCAACCAAAATTAGAAGGAAAGTAGAAAACTGAACAAAATTTTATACAAGTATCTTTGATAAATGCCTTATTTCTCAAATATATGGAGAAAAAGGTCAAATTTATAAGAATGCAAGTCATTCCCCAGTTGATAAATGGTCAAAGGACATGCACAAGTAGTTTTCATTTTTTTCAATTTTTCAGTTTGTTTTCATAAATTTATTTATTTTTAGTTTTCAAAATTTACTTCCGTAAGTTTTAAATTTTCTCTGCCTCCCTCCCCTTCTCCTCCCCAAGATGGCATGCAATCTGATATAGACTCTACATATACATTCTTATTAAGCATATTTTCACAATAGTCATATTGGATAGAATGATTAGAGTGAATGGGAGGAACCATGAGAAAGAAAAAACAACAAAACAGAAGAAAACAAAAAAGAGAGCAAATAGCATGCTTCGGTCTGGACTCAGATTCCATAGTTCTTTCTCTTGATGTGGATGGCATTTTCCATCATGAGTCTTTTGGAGTTGTTTTAGGTTCTCACATTGTTGAAAAGAGTAAAGTCTATCAAAGTCAGTCATCGCACAATGTGACTGTTACTGTGTATAATGAACAAGTACTTTTCAGACCAAGAAATCAATGCCTTCTATAGTTATATGAAAAAGTGTTCTAAATCACTCTTGATTAGAAAAATGCAAAATAAAACAACTCTGAGGTACCACATCACAGCTATCAGAGTGGCTAATGTAAAGAAAAAAGGAAAATAAATGTTGGAGGAGGAGTAGGAAAACTGGGATACTGATCTAACCATTCTAGGGAGCAATTTGGAGCTATGCCCAAAGAAGCTATAAAATTGTGCACACCCTTTGATCCAACACTACCACTACTAGGTCTATATCCCAAAGAGATATTTTTAAAAGTGAAAAGGACTGATTTGCACAAAAATATCTATAGCAGCTCTTTATGTGGTGCTAAGAATGGGAAATTGAGGGGATGCCCATCAATTGGGGACAGGCTGAACAAGTTGCAGCATATGATTGTAACTGAATATTATTGTGCTATCAGAAATGATGAAAATGATGATTTCAGAAAAGCCTGGAAAGACTTACATGAACTGATACATTGTGAAGTGAGCAGAACCAGGGGAACATTATACATAGTAACAGCAATATTATATGACAAATAGCTATCTAAGACAATCCCAAAGGACTCAATGATGAAAAATGTTATTCATCTCCCAGAGAAAGAATTGATGAATTCTGAATACAGATTGAAGTATGCCATTTCTTCCTTCCTTCCTCCCTTCCTTCCTTCCTTTTTCCTCCTTTCTTTCTGTTTTCTTCCACAAAATGACTAATATGGAAATATGTTTTACATGATTGCACATGTGTAACCTGTATTAGATTGCTTACCATCTTGGGGAGAGGGGAGGGAGTAGAAAAAGAAATAGATTTTGGAATTCAAAACAAAAAAACACAAATGTTAAAATTGTTTTTACATGTAATTGAGGGAAAATAAAATATAATTTTAAAAATATTATATAAAACTTCAGTACTTATAGCAATATTAAATGACTTCTGGACTAAGAATCAGATCATTTGGGGTTTAATCTTCAAATTCTATGACTTTAACAAGTCATGTCCACTTTCTGCGCCTCATGAATAATATCAAGAAATGAGATGATCTCTTGGGTTCCTTCCCATTCTGAGATGTTAGGATTCTAATTATTAGCTCTCTTGCCAAGAGCCTTTCTAATTTCACTACCTTCTTCACTAAGAAAATATTTTATCCTTCGCTAGGTAACCAGGACTTTTTATAAAAGTACCATTTATTGAAACAATGAGTTGTCATCTTAGAGTTCTAGAGTCACATACATTTAGAATTGGAAGAAATATTCAAGATAACCTGGTCCAACCTTCTCATTTCATAGATAAGAAAACTGAAGCCCAAAGAGGGGAAATGACTTGCTTAGGATCACAAAACTAACTGGTGGTAAAGTAAGACCTACTAATGATAGCTGACAACTGTATGTCATTTTTGCAACATCCTCATGGGGTCAGTGGTAAAAACCCTTGACTCCCATTTGAGTTCATCTTCTTGTTTACTTTTTTCCTTGTGCTTATTTTTTTAACCATTTTTTTTTTAACCACAGGTCTTCTGGCAGCAGGTACCAATAAAGGGCAGGTTGCTATGTGGAAGAAAGTACCAGTAGGCAACCAGAACTCTCAAGTCCTAGAAGGCAAGGACAAGTGGACTCTGCAAACCCCAACTGAACTGGAAGGGAATATCACTCAGATAAAGGTCACTGAAATGCCTATTTTCAGTCTACATATTTGAGATAAAGGATATCTGTTTTCAGGCTATCTAGCTGAAAAAATATAACTCTTTGATGATAAATTAAATTTTAATTTCACAGCTAATAATTCCTATGCAAATCCTTCTGTAAATTTTTTAACCAACCAGAATGTAACCTAATGGTGACAGCTCTTCCTTTCAATGTCTCTATGTGTATGTCTGCATGTATATGTTCCATGTCCTCCCAACCTCCCACCTCCACCTCCTCCCCCCCCCCCAAAAAATTGTCAAAACCCAATTTTCTGCTTTCCTGGATGCTAGCTTGGGATTGTTTGCCAATTGAAATGAAAATGCAAAGCTAAGACTGGTCAAATTATAACCTGATGGTAATGCCAGTAGTTAAGTCAACAAACATTTATTAAACTTTTAGTTTATGCCAGGCACTGTGTTAAGCACTGGAAGTACAAAGAAAGGCAAAGGGCAATCCCTGCCTTCTAGGAGCTTGCAGTCTAATGGGGGAGACCACATGCAAATAACTATGTATGTACAAGATATACACAGGGTAAATTGGAGGTGATTTCAGACAGAACGTACTAGTATTAAGGGAAACTTGGAAAGGCTTCTTGGAGAAAGGTGGATTTTATCTGAGACTTGAGGAAGCCAAGAAATCAAGGGGTGGAAACAAGGAGGGAGAAAATTTGAGGCATCGGGGAAGTCAGTGAAAATGCACAGTTGGGAAGTAGTATTTCTTATGCAAGGAGCAACAAGGAGGTCAGTGTCATAGGATCACAAAGTAAATGGAGGCAAGTAGGTATTGGTTGTTGTCCTTTGTTCTCAAAGAGAACCATAATGACATCACTATGTAGGAAAGGAGAAAGACCTTCATATGAGACAGGAGTGATGGAAGACATAATGGTAGAAGGTATCTGAATAATATGAGATTAGGAGGAGGGGAGAAGTAGCTCTTGGTGAATAATCTCTTATTTTTTTCAGTAAAACAGGAGGCAGAGTTCTTAGCTGGGGAGGTGGGGTAATGCAGAACCATGGGATGTTTAAGGACAGATGGAAACATTTGGAAAAGTCAGTGTGGTAAATGGGAAAGTAAATTGATTAGGAAGTTGTAAAAGGATTGCCTTGCCACACTCAAGGCCCAGTTGAGATTATTTAACATAAATTTGTTGTGGACATGGCACAATTTTGTGATTTTTCTCTAGCTTCATTCAACAACTTATTAATAGAAACACAGGCAGCAAGTAATGGGACTAATCTTAGTCTGGGACTTGGCAGGGTAAGTTTGACAGTACGATAAAGGGACAAGGAACTTGAAAGTATAGTGTAGACTTGGACTGGTTCATCATGGGGTTAAGATGGAAAAGGAAGTAGAATATAGTCAGTGCGGGGGTGATGGCCCAGGAAAGAACTTAAGGAGGGAGAGACTGGAGGTCACAGTGAGGATGAAGAATAGGATTTTAAGGCAAGAGGAGAATTGGAATGACAACAGGTTATGATCATATAGAAGGAATTCCAGATTCCATAAACATGGAAGTAGAACAATTATAGGTGATGGCAAAATGAATGGTATGACCATCTCTGTGTGTAGCTAAGATGGAATGGAGAAATTAGCAAAATGAGTTTATTGAGGAACTGAGAAATTAGGGTGTTTTAGGGAATATCAGTACATATGCTGAAGTTCCCCAGCATAAAGGTAGGAGTTGGAAAGAGTCACTAAACTTATTTAGGAAGGAGGGAAAGCATCCTGGAAGCTGGTGATAACAGGAAGGAAAATATGAGCAAGTAGTCTCTTTCCCTTCAAGCCTGTGCAACTGGAAAAAGAAAGATATTTTATGTCAAATGGTTCCTGATAAGTATTTAAACCATAACAAGAGACTAATTCACTTCTGAAGAAAGAAATTTTAAAAATCTATGTCCCTCAAGGTGATTTTTATCTTCTAAAACTGCAAAGTACTTAAGCCAGACATTTAAAATTATATTATAAGTAATGTAAATTTGTAGACATTCATTCCTATTTTTTAACCTCTTGATCTGACTTCTTCTATTATATTGATGAAATATTATGATGCCCATTAATAGACTGTGAGTCAAAGGTATATGAAAAGATCCTATAGTGTCAATGATTGACAACAGGGAAAATACTTTGATACTATCCAGGTGTCTGTTAGGCACTTGAACCCCTATGATTAAAGCTAAATTTCCCAAATTTCCATTTGAACTCTACCCATTGTTTGGAGAAACATTCTGTTAGACCATCAGTGCAGATCTTAAATTAAGGTTCTTCACCTGGATACATAAACTTAAAAAAAAATATCTGACAACTGAATTTCAGCACAATTGGTTTCCTTTATAATTTTGTGAATTTTATCTATGCATTTAAAGAAATTATTCTGAAAAGGGTTATGTAGGCTTCACCGCACCTTTATACAGAACACAAAAAAGGTTAAGAATAAATTTGTGTACTTTTAAATACAAAGGAAAATATTCAGTTCTGATTTGAAGAGGCAACCAAATCAGTTAAGTTCCTTAAAAAGCAAAGAAACTAAAACAATAAATCACAATCCATTCAATTGTTATATGTATATATATACATATATATGTATATGATGTACCATTATTTGTGACCTATTTATAAAGCAGAACTACAGCATTCATTTACATGTTAGCATGTTCTTAGGATTAGTATAGGCCTTTGTGACCATTTTTTTTTAGGAGACAAAACAAAGGAACATTTTCATTAACAATATAGTTTCTGTACAAAATTGGAATATTATACATCAGAGATAGGATTTTATTAAGAACTCAGTTACATCTTTGTGTATCTACAGTGTTATCAATCTAAATTTTAAGAGACATTTTAAAGATTTTTTTTTTTTAGAGAATACATAGCTTGCCTGTTCATTTGTCTACCATGTGGCTGCTTTCCTGGGATCACAAATGTGCACTATATATCTTGTGTATGAGCTGATATGGGGGAGGGGGTGATATAGTAGCAGTTATAAAGTAAAGGGATTACTTGTGAGATAATTTTGTATATTTAGATATAAAAATTTATCTTATTCTGGTACAGTAATTGGGCTTAGAGGAAGTCACTTTTCAACTTCTGCTGACCACAAACCCAAAAGAGGCCTGGTGATGCTCTCTAGAGTAGATGCTTAGTCTAAATTCTTTGTAATCTCTGTTGCCACATTGGTGGAGGCTTTGGGTATTATGTTGAGTGTTATACATTGTATTGAGAGTGATAACTTTTACAACATTGACCCTTCTCATTTTTAGAGGCAATTAAATGGTGCAGTAGAGAGAGCACTGGGCTTAGAGTCAGTAAGACCTAAGTTAAGTCTTGCTTTGTCACTCACTAGCTGTGTGATCTTGGGCAAATCACTTAATCTCTGTTTGCCTCAGTCTCCTCAA
The DNA here is from genome assembly GCA_028627135.1 of Pseudochirops cupreus. Taxonomy (NCBI): domain Eukaryota; kingdom Metazoa; phylum Chordata; class Mammalia; order Diprotodontia; family Pseudocheiridae; genus Pseudochirops; species Pseudochirops cupreus. The sequence goes on along the minus strand of CM053583.1, from coordinate 318,058,737 downwards.
CTGTAAAGATGGGGATAATAATAGTATCTACCCATAGGGTATTTATGAGGATCAAATGAGCTTAGATTAGTAAAGTGCCTAGCACAATGCCCAGTACAGAGTAAATACTTTAATATATGCTTATTTCCTTTATTAATATCTATCAGTGTATTGAGGTAAAAAAAATCCCTTCATCACTACTTATGTTTTTCTCAACTGCTTCCACACTTATGCCTTTGAATCAACAAAAAATTTTTCTAGCATAAAATTCTTGGTTATCCTAAGTTTGGAGTAAATGTCAGTCAGCAAAGCTAATTTTTCTAATCCCTAGAAAATTATTTATTAACTATAGATGTTAGTTATCAAGAATTTTCCTCTTAGCAGCTCTATTCTTTTTAAAATTCTTCATGTTTCTCCTTCACTATTCTAATACAGTGGGGCTCCAGGAAGAACCTTCTGGCAGTAAATAGCATCACCTCAGTGGTCATCCTCAGTGAGCAGGCAATGTCGTCCCACTTCCACCAGCAGGTGGCAGTGGTTCAGGTGTCACCGAATCAGCTGAACGTGACCTTCTTCTTCACGGGAATGACATATAGCCTGCGCACAGAGATGCACATCAGTGGGACTTTTGCCACCAAGGTAATAAGAGTGACCCTTCATCTTGAATTAAATGGAACACATTCAATTTAGAGTAGATTCCCAGTTGGAGTATTAGTATCTCTAAGGACGACAAATGGCCATCCATGATTCTGCTCTTGGGGTCTCTCGTGCTCTTCTGGCATCTCAGCATCTTTTCGTGGATGCACACCTAATCTATCACCTCTACACTGAAAATAATATTTTAAAAGATGAGACTTATTTTGAATAATGCAGACACAGGCTTAGTGTCTGCTCTCAGAGAATACACAAATAGTAAGAGAAAGAATGGGAAGGAATTACTAAATAAAACATAGAGAGAAAAAAGTTTCCAATGTAAGGGCAGAATCTCACTTAAAAAAAATTTTCCCCTTATTACACTTATTCTTTTCAGGATGCTGTTGCAGTCTGGAATGGGAAACAGGTTGCTATTTTTGAACCCTCTGGAGCCACATTACGAAATGCAGGTAAAGTCCATTTCTTTTCAAAAATGAATGAAGTTCTAAGCTAATTATTTTACCTTTCTGACAAAGTTCAGATGGATGTGTGTTTCCAAGATGATTTCTACATAAAAGAAGAGAGCGAGGAATGATGTCAGAGGTTTCAAGATGAAGAAAAGGAGAGAGGAAAAGTTCACATCAAATGACCTATATTTTCTTAGTAGAGTAAAGCAAAGTTTTAACTAAGGTGGGGGTGAGAGAGAGAGAGGCTGAAAAAGAAAAAAATTTGGAATAATTTCTATGAAGACTTGAGAGGGAGTCACAGAGGAGAAAACATTGCCTTGCTGTAGGGAGGGGCTAGTTGAAATTGAATAACATGAAGTTATAACATACTCAGTCAAAATGGTTATTTGATATCTTCTAGTTCCATTCAGCAGCATGTGATTAAGAGTGGAGGAGACAGATAGTGATAGTAATCTAGGTTTGCCAAGGAATCAGCAGTGATAGGGCAAGAGGGTGAGGGCTTCAAGAGTATATGACAATGAGAACTTGAATTGACTGATTCTAGGGTGAAGATCTGAAATGAAGAAGGCTAGGAGTTGAGGAGGAAAGGAAGATGGTAAGCCAGATGCTAAATTCCTTGAGAAAGGAGGATAAAGTTGGTAATGGGAGGTTTTAGAAGTGACTGTGGGGATAGTCTGACCACTCAAGTACCAGCAACGTGGGATGGGAGGGAAGGGAGTGGTGAGGGGAGAAAGCATGGCCAGAGATGGGATACTATCACAGTTCTCATTGAGGCCTAGTAGATGGAAGGAATGTAAGAGAAAGAAATACAGAATGAAGTGAAATTTGCTCACAATTGTATAGCAGTTCCAAAGGACAGAGGAGAAGAGTTGGATTAGGTTGGAATTGGGCATGCATTTGCATTAGAGTTGAAGAGGATGGAGATAAGAGAAAAGAAGGTAGGGATGTCCTAGTGCTTCCTCTTCATGCATACAAATGTATCTAGTATGTATATACCTATATATGTACTGGTTGAGAAGCAATTTGATGTAATGGATAGAGGGCAAACCTTAGAACCAAGAAGACCAGGCTTCAGGTCCCACCTCTGTCCCTACAGATGTCACTCGACCTCCCAGAGATTGAAGTAACTGTAGGCAAGAACTGTAAGTGTTGACTTGCATTGCTATAAAGAGTTTCCTTGTCCAGGAGTTTCCTATAACAATGAAATCATAGGTCCGGTCCCTGTTCTCATTCCCTGTGCACATGTTGTCTTCCTCCAGCTAGACAATTAAGTTCTTTGAGAGCAATTACTTTTTGCTTTTATCTTTGTATCTCTAGAGACTAGCATAGTACCTGGCACATAGTAGGCACTTAATTAATGTTTGTGGATTGGTTAAAGTATAATTATGCAAAAAATTCAGCCCACCAGCTGTTTCTGGAAATTCATGTCTTATTCTGTACCACCGGTCCGTGACTTTTTTCCTAAGAGGTATTATTATTATTTGTCTTCTGAAAGCATAATAGGTTACTGTGCTGATCAGAGTTCTGTAGTCTTTGAGAGTTGTTTTCCTTTTCATTGTTATGGTCACCATGTAAATTATTCTCCTGGTCTCACTCATTTCATTCTAAATCAGTTCAAATTTTGCCAGATTTTTCTGAATTTGTCATATTCTTTGTTTCTTATGGAACAAATGTAATGGGATATGTTACATTCATATGCCTCAACCATTCATTCTCCAATTGATGGAAACCAACTTGGTTTCCAATTCATTTTGCTACAATAAAAATGATGCTATAAATATCAGTCCTATCTCTCAATTTTCTACTTCTTTAGGAGTATGTGCCTACTACTCATATTGCTTGGTCAAAAGTTGTGCACAGTTCAGAGACTTTTAGTGTGTAGTTTCAAATTATTTTTCAGAATGATTGGACCAGTTCATAGCACCTCCAACAATGCAGTAATATTCTTGTCTTCTCATGGCCGCTCCAAGAACTACCACTTTCATCTTTTGTCATCTTTGCCAGTCTGTTGGGTGTGAGATGGAATCTCACATTTGTTTTAATTAATACTTTCTTCAAGAAGAAGGTTGAAATGTATTGGATATGGTAAAAACCAAATGACACTTAAAAATTAGAATTGACTATATCTTAACTAACAGAAAACAACTGGTTATAGACATAGCAGTCAGTTCAGAATTAGTATCTGTAAGCAGTCAAAATATCAGCAGGTGAGTGTAAAGGTGAAAGTCTATACCAAATTGGAATAAAGCACAAGATGAGAAGAAAACAAAAGTTCTTTGTCAATGTAGACAAAGCTACTGACTTTGTATAACAAGGAATGGACAAAAGTCAAGACATTGATCCTTATCACCATCATTTCTTTTTTTTTTAATTAACTTTTGTTTATTTTTAGTTTACGTCATTCATTTCCACAAGATTTTGAGTTACAAATTTTCTCCCTGTCTTTCTCCTACCCACCACCCCAAAACAGCAATCTCACTGTATACCCCCTCCCCCAATCTGATAATTTTTTTTGGTTTTTGCTTTTTGGAGGGGAGAAGGTAGGGCATTTGGGGTTAAGTGACTTGCCTAAGATCACACAGCTAGTTTTTATGTTAGGTGTCTGAGATCGGATTTGAACTCAAATGCTCCTGACTCCAGGGCTGGTGCTCTATTCACTGCGCCACCTAGCTGCCTCACCATCATTTCTCAGAGATGTCAAACCACAACAAAAAGGCCAAAAGAGCTGAGAGTCCCCTTTGCCAAGTAGAGTCATGTGGCAACCAAGGGCAACAATAGTTTAGAGTATATACTCATTTGTAAAACATGGAAAAACATGATGGAAAATTGTGGGTGGTATCACCTCCCAAAACCATGTAAAGCAATAGAAGGAAAAATGTGATTGCAAAGAGTTTAGCATGAGGCTCAGCTAAGTCAGATAATTCCAAGAGTATTTGTAGATGAAAGTGGAAGGAGGATAACCAATGGTCATAAAATGAAGCAGAGCTTTTGATATTGCTGTAGTCTCTTCTAGGATTATTGTGAAACAACTTCATTTGGATTCTGCTTCCACAATGCCAGATTCACGTTGACCTTACAGTCTGTCAGAATCCTCAGATCCTTTTCTTTTATGTGGTGATGTTGAGTTATACCTTCCCTAACCTACTCTTGTGCAGTTGACTTTTTTTACCTAAACATAGAACTTGACTTTTAGTTTCTTTTAAGTATCATCTTATTAGACTCAGACTATTATTTTAGTCCATCATTTTTGGAATTTGACTCTGTTATGAAGAAACAATGGCTCTTAAGATAAAATCATGAAGAGAATCTGGACCTAACAAAATACATCCAGAAGAAATATGAGCTGGTAGTAAGAGGCACACAGAAATTGATTTTTAAGACCTCAAAAATAGATCTTTTCCGAAAGAGAGGATCCCAGATGATTTTTGAAAGGTGACTAAGAGGCAACAAGTACTAAGAAACAAGTTTACCATCTTATCTTTATAAAATATTTGAGAGCATTCTATGTGTGTATCTAGCGGATTCATGTTGAAGATATGTCAAGGGAACAGTCAGTTTTTAGAAGTTGATTTTCTACAGATTACATATTTCTGAGAGATTGCATATTCATAATCACATGACCAACTTAGAGGAGGAAATAATATAATATTCCTCTATGTCTATTGTTTGTTGAATTTTTAAAAGATGGATTTGGTAGAACAAAATGCAAACTTAAAAGTCTCTTCCCAGACACATTTGTTAAAATCATATGAGGGAGGGGCAGGTATGTAGGGCAGGAAATAGAGCACCAGCCCTGGAGTCAGGAGTCAGTCAGTTCAAATTCAGCCTCAGACACTTAACTCTCACTAGCTGTGTGACCTTGGGCAAGTCACTTAACCCCAATTGCTCTGCCTTCCCCCCTCCAAAAAGACCAAAAAAAAATCATATGAGGGAATCTGTGATAAATTCAACTATGGAGATAATTTTGTTAATTGATCCAATCAACAACATGAAAATTCAGGCAAGTCATAAAATAGGAAACTTATTCACCTAAGGTATCCAACAGTATCATGAAGGATATCCTAAGCCAAATCCAAATCTACCCTAACTGATAGCAAGGATCTTAAAATCCTTCTGATCACAAATTACATTGTGCTAACTTTGCCAAGTCTTGGAATAGCATTAATTCTTTTTAGCAACATCCATATTTATTTGATTTGGCCTAACCGAACTATTTTAATTTAGAAGATATTGGCATAAATACTAAAAAATGCTAAAAAAAAAAAGAACAGATGAAAATTTAATATTGCTCAGATTAGAGCATGTAGTTGTCCTTTTGAGTTAATGACTAGTCCATTAGGATATATCTATCTTGAAAATGTGCTACAGATAGTAAGTGACCTGGGCCCAATATTGGATAGGAGAAGGAAATATGGCCAGATTTCATTTGGAGGATTTTCAGTAATCCAAGTTGCTCACAACCACAAAAACCCATCTTTTAAAATAACTATATCCTACTATAGCTATATGACTGTGAGTCATGGAACATGATTTTTTTGAGGACAGTTCTATTTCTGGACGGCACATTTCAGAAAGTATGTTGATAGCTTGAAACACGTCCTGAGAAGGGTAGCTGGGATGGTGAGAGGACTGGGTACCGTGCCATGCAGAGATTGGTTAAGGAACTGCCAGAGTTTATTAGCCTGGAGAAAAAAAGTCTTAATGAGGACATTGCAGCCACCTTCAAGTCAAGTTAAAAAGAGATTAAAATTATTCTGTTTGATACCAGATAGCAGTAGATGGATTTGTAATTGATTAAAATAACGATCTTTATTGGAACCAGATTGAATTGCTCTAGTGTAGGAATCTAAGGATCTGGATTTATACACTAGTGCTGTTTCACAGTTTTATGAATGACTTGGATGAAGGCATAATTAGTATGATTATCCAGTCTTCAAATGTCATAAAGCCAAAATGCATAGCTAACATGTTGAGCACCAGAGCCAGGTCCTAGACAGATCTCTATGAGCTAGAAACTTGGGACAAATCTAATAAAAATAAATTTAGTGTTTTGCTTCTGATTACCCCTTCCCACAATCTGCCTTTCCTTCTATCATACCCCTCCACCCCTGCCTTTGACTTTGTTGTCTTCTTCTGATCTTCCTTGTTGCCAAAGTAAAATTCTATAGCCTGAGGTTTTTCCCTGCATTGTTTTGCTCATTTTCCCAGCATATTTCTTGACTTTTTAACTCTGTGTTAAGGCAGGGCTCTTCTTTCAGTATGGAAGGCATACTGTCCCAAGCTTTAGGGGTTTTGTGCAGCTGTTATCAGAGATACTTCTAGGGACCTGTAAGTTTTCAGTTCTTCCAAGGTGGTTTGATCTAAGAAGAGGTGTTTATTCCTCTTCTGGTCTGTGCTCTGATTTGTGAGTGACCACAGGCACTCTTTTCTGCCTTGGAACTGTGAAGAGGGTTCCCACTTCACTGCTGTCACAAGCTCTGCTATGCCTGTGTTCCTCCTCACCCCAGGACTGTGACACAAATTCAAGTAGAGGCAAAGCAACAGAGTCCTGCCTCAGTGCCAGCAAAGAGACCCCTGTAATCTCCTTCCGATCAGTTGTTCAATCTCTTACTGTCTGTGGACTGAGAGCTCTGGAAACACCTGGTGCCGCTGCCACCACTGCCACCACCACCAATTCAGTCACTCCCCGGGTCTGCTCCTGGTTTGATGGGACGAGGGCTGTGTTAGGGCCAGAACTGGACTTTGCTCCTCTCTCAGCCAGGTCCAACAGCCTTTTCCTACTGACCTTCTAATTTGTCATTGGTATCTGTGGGCTGAGAAGTCTAGAAACAGCTACAACTGCCAATGATTCAGTCCCCTGAGGGCTGCTCTGGGTTTGGTAGGGCCTGGTCTGTGCTGGACTGTGCTCTTCTCTTAGTCTGGTGCAACAGACCTTTCCTGTTGACCTTCCAGGTTGTCTTGGGCTGGAGATTTGTTTTACTCTGTCTTTTTGTGGGTTCTTCTGCTCTAGACTTTGCTTGGAGTCATTTTTTACAGGTATTTGGAGGGGCTTGGGGGAGAACTCTGGCAAATCTCTGCTTTTACTCTGCCATCTTGGCTCTACCTCCCTGATCCCTAATAAAAAGAAATTTAACAGGAATAATTAGAAAGTCCTCCACTGAGGTTCAAATCATCATCTGTGACAGTTCAGTGTGGATAGTGAGGGGAAGTGCAGCCAGACAATTGATCAAACAAGAATACAATAAATGAGACAATCCCTACTCACAGGGAGCTTAGAGGCTAACAGTACAAGTGTATCTGTAAGTATATACAGAATAAATGTCAAGATAATAGATGCAAAATAGTTAGAAATAAGGAGGGGACGAAGGGAGGAGAGGACAGAGAGAGAGAAAGAGAGAGAGAGAGAGAACTGGTAGTCAAGGGATTCAGGAAAGTCTTCATGTAAAAGATGGTGCTTAAACTTTATCATGTGGGGGCGGCTAGGTGGTGCAGTGAATAGAGCACCGGCCCCGGAGTCAGGAGGACCTGAATTCAGATTCGGCCTCAGACACTTAACACTTACTAGCCATGTGACCTTGGGCAAGTCACTTAATCCCAATTGCCCCTCCAAAAAAAACAAAACAAAACAAAAAACCCAAAACTTTATCATGAAGGAAGAAAGGTCTTCTGTGAAGCATAAATGAGGAAGGAGTGACTTTCAAGCAAGAGAGAGCCAGGGCAAGGCCTGGGGACAGGAGGTGAAGAGTCTAGTGTGAAGAGCAGAGGAAAGGCCAGTTAGTTTCACTGGATTCTAGAATGCAAGAAAGTCAAATTTTCTATTTAGTTCTGTTTTTTTTTTCTCAAGAATGCATTAAATTGGGGTGCCTAGGTGGTGCAGTGAATAGAGCACTGACCTTGGAGTCAGGAGGACCTGAGTTCAAATCCAGCCTCAGATACTTAACACCAGCCGTGAGACCTTGGGCAAATCACTTAACCCCAATTGCCCTGCACTAACGCCCTCCAAAAAGAGATAAAAAGAAAAAAAGAATGCATTAAATTCCTCTACATCATTGAATTTTTTCCCCCTCATTGATTACACTCAGATTTGAACACCTATATGCCAGGCAATGTGCTATGAATGAAATTTTGAATGAAATTCATGTTTGGCAAGGCTGAAATATTAGGTTGGGGTGAGATCTGTAAAAATCTTTAAAAACTAAAGAGAAGAGTTCATAGTTTATCCTAGAGATGTAGTTGTTTGGAAGAGAAGCCAGTTTTATGGGGAAAGAAAATGGAATCAGGAGGTTTGGGTGGAGAGAAAACTCAGCTAAGTTAGCAGTGTGACATGGCATCTAAGAAAGCTAATGTGATCTTATGCACCATTAAAAAAGACATTTTCCAGAATAAGGAGGTGATAGTTCTGCTTGTATTCTACCCTGGTCAGACCACATCTGAAATATTGTGTTTATTTCTGGCAGACATATTTTAAAAATTTTATTTATTTGTTTACTTTTAGTTTGCAACATTCAGTTCCACAGGCTTTTGAGTTTCAAATTTTCTCCCACTCCTCCTTCCCCCTCTCCCTCTATCATGGCATGCAGTCTGATATAGTTCTACAAACACCTTCACATTAAACATTAGTCAAGTTGTAAAGAGGGATTATAACCAATGGAATGAACAATGAGAGAGAAGAAACAAAATGAAACACAAAAGAGAGAGAGCAAGTAGTTTGCTTCAATCTGCATTCAGACTCCATAATTCTTTCTCTAGATGTGGACAGCCGTTTCCATCGTGAATCTTTTGGAGTTGTCTTATAGCCTTGCATTCATGAAAGGAGCCCAGTCTATCAAAGTTAGTCATCACAGATACAATGTTTCTGTATTGTATACAGTATTCTCCTGGTTCTGCTCCCCTCACTCAGCATCAGTTTATATAAGTCTCTCCATGTTATTATGAAGTCCATCTGCTCATCATTTCTTATGGCACAATAGTATTCCATTACATTCACATACCACAACTTGTTTAGCTATTCCCTGGTTGACAGACATCACCTTGATTTCCAATTCTTTGCCACCACAAAAAGAGCTGCTATAAGTATGTTTGTACTTATGGGTCCTTCACTTGTATGATCTCTTTGGGATACGGCCCTAGAACTGGTATTGCTGGGTCAAAGGATATGAATGGTTTTATAGCCCTTTGGGCATAGTTCCAAATTGTTCTCCAGAATGGTCAGATCAGCAGTTATCTTTTTCCTGTTTTGTCATGTTAGCCATTCTGACAGATGAGATGTAGTACCTCAGAGTTGTTTTGATTGCATTTCTCTAATCAATAGTGATTTAGAGCATTTTTTCATATGATTATAGATATCTTTAATTTCTTCCCCTGAAAACTTCTGGCAGACATTTTTGGAAAGACATTGATAAACTGGTTTGTGTCCACTAGGGTGACCAAGACAATGAGAGTGCTTAAGTCCATGTCATGTAAGAATCATTTCAAAGAAGTGGGAATATTTAGGCAAGAGAAAAGAAAACAATGGAGTCATGATAGCTGTTTTTGAATGGTGATCATTGGAACAGGGGTAAGACTTGTTCTGATTAGCTCCAAAGGACAGAATAGAAGCAGTAAGCTGAAGTTGCAAAGAGATAGATTCTACCTCAATTCTAGGAGGATTGTCCTAATAATTAGAGCTGTGACAACCAGATGCATGCCTTGATTAAGGGACTTACTAGAGGTTAAATGGCTTGGCAGATGTCAGAGCTAGGACTCAAACCCAGATCTGTTGACTGTACATTCTGTGCTTTATCCACTAGACCCTGCTGCCTGCTACTTAAATCCACCCCTCACACACTTTTGTAAGCAAAAGGGCCTCCCTACCCACTTAAAGGACCAGCCTATCCTGCCTAAAATAAGAATTGTTCCCACTGCAGTACTATCCCCTGTGTGTGCCATGTTCCTATCTACTTTCCTGTCTTTGCTCCTGCTTTTCCTTCCACCCCCAGATGCTTTGCTCCCTTACTTATCCAAACATACTTAGGTCACAAAATCTTTTTTTTTTTTTTTTTGTGGAGAGGAGAAGGCAAGGCATTTGGGGTTAAGTGGCTTGCCCAAGGCCTCACAGCTAGTGAGTGTGTCAAGTGTCTGAGGTCAGATTTGAACTCAGATCCCCCTGACTCCAGGACCAGTGCTCTATTTACTGCACAAAATCTTAATAAAATGTTGCAACCCATATTTAACTCCCTCTTCTAGCCACAGTATGAAAAGTAAGCTATGCACTTAATAAGTGTTTGTTAAATTGAATTTTATCATAAACCATACACCAGATGGTCTATATCATATAATGTTAGGTACCATATATTCATATTTCTCATTGGAACAACTCAATTTTTTGCATATGATAGATGCTCAATTAATATTTGTTGAATCTATTTCAGTTAATTATATGACACTTTGTATTTATTTTCTCTTTCATGGACATTAGTGTTATTTCCAAATTATATTCTTAAACTGTAATATTTTTGAAGGTAAAGAGCATTTCTTATACACTTTTAATATCCACCATAACACCTAGCAATTTTCAACAAATTCTAATAGAAATATAGAGTCTAAGACTTGGAAAGGATATTATAGATCATCTCATCCATTCCTTACCCGAAAACCTGATTGACTGATTGATGATGCCTTAGTAATTACACCATATTTCAAAAAAGAAATAAACAGAGATCTTGATTAAGGAATCATTGTGGTTCTAACATACTGTTTTTATTTTAAAGGTTCCTTCCCATGTGAGTCTCCTGTGCTGGCAATGCATGAAGAAAATGTTTATACTGTTGAGCCAAATCGAGTTCAAGTTCGTACTTGGCAGGTAATCTACTGATAAGATGGAAGTGGGAAGTGCTGATAGGGAATATTAGAGCAGAAACCTGTTTCTGATTTATAATAAAACCTTATTTATATTTTCTCATATCCAATTCATCTCATTATGTTTCAATTTTTAAAATGTATGCTAGGTGACTGCTTTAGACAAAATAAACATCTGTTTCTTTTTAGCAAATGATATTTTCTTGGAGGTTTTGATACAGGAATTTTGACTTTGTCTTCTTCTGGTTCTATGTTTTGATCATCTTTGTCACTAAAAACCAATTTCATAGTTTGATATCACTTTCTCTGTTTACTCATCTTGCTAGTCAATTACTTGACTTTTGAGCTCTTTACCATGGTAGAACTCTGCTTCCAGAGTGGAGAGAGCTGTGTCCCAAATTTCTGGGGTTTTGTGCAGCTGTTGTCAGAGCTTCTTCTAGGCCTCAGAACTGAGAGGAAGACTGCCTCTCCACAGCCTCAACAATCTCTGCTACACCAGTGTTCCTCACCCAAGGACCACCACCCAAGACTGTGACCCAGATCCAATCAGGGCAAAGCGAGAGAATCCTCCCTCAGTGCCAGCAAAGAGAGTCCTACAATTAACCCTCTGGACAGTCGCCTGTCCCCCCATGATCTGTGAGCCTGAAGCTCAGGAGGCAGCTGCTGTAGCAGCAGTTGCAGCCACTGCTGCTGCTGCCACCTCTGTCACCCTGGGGCCAGGGGCCAGATTGAGCTCTTCCATCACCCAGTTCCAGCGGAGTTCCCCCATTGACCTTTTGCCTTCTCTTTGAGGTTTTATGGGTTGAGAAGTCTGGAAACTGCCACAGCTGCCAGTGATTCACTCTCCTGAAGTCTGCTCTGGCCAGTGTTGTGTCAGTCATGGCGAGCACAGGACTGCATTCCATTCTGAGTCCGGTAATAATAAACCCTTCCTGTTGGCCTGCCAGGTTGCCTTCAGCAGGAGATTTGTTTCTCTCTGTCACTTTGTGGGTGCTGTAGCACTAAAATTTGTTTAGAGTCATTTTTTACAGGTATTGGAGGTGCTTGGAGCAGGAGTTCAAGCAAGTTCCTGCTTTTACTCTGCCATCTTGGTTCCGCCCCCTAGCAAATGATATTTTGCATCCATTCATCATTAACTTGCACCTGCTATTTTATCAGATTGCCTTTGCCACACAGACCTTACACAAGAAACTTACTTTTTGAAAAACACAAATGATCACATTTCCTTAGAATACCAGTTCTTAACCTTTTTTTTTGGTTAGCAGATTACTATAGGAAGGCAAAAGACCCCCTAGGTCACCTATAGCTTGTGTGACTTCTGCAAAGAGTTAAATGTCAGGACTGAAAATATAGCTGGCCCTGGGACTGGAGGTATTAATATCTTCTGGAAGGTAAAAATATCTTCTAACAAGAAGAAAAAAAATTATCTTCTAACCCTTAAGCAGGAACTTTTCTAAAATGAGTCTTCCCTCCCCTAACCCTTGAGGTACCAGTATCCTTTAAATTGATGCTTCTAGCTGAGCACAGAATGTCTGGCTTTGTCTAGTGAGAAATTGGAAGGAAGAGAGAGGCAGAATTCTGGATGGGTCAGAACTAGGGGTTTGAAGGAAGCAGCTCATTTTTTAAAGGAAAGGGCAATGTTTAAAGGAGTAGAAGAGTTTGGGGGAGGGGGAAACAATCATTTATTAAGCTTTTACTATGTGCCAGACAGTGTGCTAAGCACTTTACAAATATGATTTCATTTCATCCTCACAACCACCCTGGGATGTAAGTGTTATTACAAACTCCATTTTACAGATGAAAAAATTGTAGTAAGACCACAGCTAAGTGATAAGTGTTTGAGGCAGGATTTTAACTCAGGTCCTTCTGTCTCCCAGGACTAACAATCTGTTAACTGTGCTCTTAACTGCTTCTAAACTCCATGGTTGGGATTGCCTTTTGTATACATATCCGAACCTTCACAGGCAGCACAGGGCCAACCATTTTTTCCCATATCTGCTCTCCACCCTTAACAAAACACACCATTAAGGTGGGGGTGATAATGGGGTAGGTTTGACCCTCCCTGCCATATGGAGCAGTAACAGATGTAGCCACCTGCTGACATATACCTACTACCTTTACATCGAGGCCCTTGCCCATTGGATTGAGGTGATGGAGGAGCTGCTATCTCCTCCCTGGTCTCCATTCTTATAACTGTAACATGTTATACTTAAACTGTCTTCCTAACCTATGAGAAGTGAAAGGTAAAAATCATGAAAAGCTAAGTCAATGAGCAGGGTTTAATGATACCAAATAGCATTTGACCATTTGTCTGGAAGGACAGCATGTAGTTTTCTACTTTTAGAAGGTAGAAAAGAGACCATTAGAGGCTTACAACCCCTTGAGATGACAACTTGGCATCATGAGAATTTGTGTGGCTTGCATTGTGGAAGCCTTAGTCTATCTGTAGTAGGAGCCAAACTGGCCCAATCTATGTTATACTACTTCTACTTTCTCTCTAATGCTCTCGGAAAATGTTAACTTACCTAGAGTTTTTTAATCGACATGTTACCTTCTATTCATCTTCCTGATGCTCTACTCTCTTTAGAACCAACCTACATTGGATAGCAGTCTAGAGAAGGAAGATCATTTGGATCACTTAACCTGATGTGATAATTATTAGGTGTTTATCACTTACACATTTTTCTTACCACTATAATCACAGGCTTTTATATTACTCTTTTTTTTATGATAGAGAGTCTTATAAAGTGCAAGGGTGATGAAAAGTATTTTCTCCTTTAGACTTCAAGGCTGAATGTTGGTAAGAGGTAAAAACAGGCATTAAAATATTAAAGGAAAACTCTTTCAGGAGCCAAGCATTCTATACCCTAGAAATAAGTCTGAGGGTTGAATAGCTCAACTACATATGAGATAATGAATTTGCCCCTCATGCACAGAATACTTCATTTATTTATTTATTTTTGCTTTTTTGAGGGCAATTGGGGTTATGTGTCAAATGTCCTCCTGACTTTAGGGCCAGTGCTCTATTCACTACACCACCTAGCCTCCTCCACAGAATACTTCAATAGCTGTATTCCCAGATACTCCTATGCAAAAAATCCAATAGGAATCTGAAGCCTGAGGTAGTCATCACAAGTAAAGTGAAATGCCTCATTGAAGGAAGCTAGCTGCCTTTGACCATAAAGGCGTGTTTAATAAGACAGACTAGACCTCTTAAACACCCTGCCTGAAGTTGACAAACCTCAGAACAGGTGAAGCAGGAGGTTGGCTTCTGCTAATCCTAGGCCCAGTGCCATTGGCCTTGCTGAAAAGCATGTTGTAACATTCCAGCTAAAAAGAACACCTTGGGGGGCGGAGCCAAGATGGCGGCGTAGCAGCAGCAACACATCGCAGCTCTCACATAGCCACCCCAAAATACCCATAAAATAGGACTCTAAACCAATCCTGGAACTCCAAAACGCACACAAAGGTACTTCCCAC
>CM053583.1:318022477-318043841 GCA_028627135.1 Pseudochirops cupreus | reverse complement strand
CTGCCCTACCAAGAAGTGACATAGGAGAGAATAGACTGGGGGAGGGGGGAAACACTGGGATGGCTGTTTTGGGGTGGTGGGCGGGGGAAAGACGGGGAGAAAATATGTAACTCAAAAAAAATTTTAATAAAAAAAGAAAAGAACACCTTGTTAAGCAACAGGCTTGAAGTCATACAGACCACTGCTACCCTTTGAAGACTGAGCTCAAAGAATCTAGCAGATGGACCCATTCCACAAAGAAACTCTGCCTTGGAAAGAACCCAGTGACTGAGCAATCTGTCTGGCTCAGCCAGGGAAGCTGCAGACCCGCACCTCAATGTCCTACCTGTCCCAATCTGGCAGTATCTGCCCAGCATCTGAGGTTCCTGCCTCTCCTAGCCCAGGAACAAACGAGCCTATGGGAATGCCAATGGCAAATAGACCACATGCTTAGCCTCACCTTGCAGTGGCTGCCTGTTCAGCAAAGAGGCTCTGCCCTTCAAGGAAAGAGCTAGCCAGCAAAGCAGTCAAGGGGCTTACTGATCACTCCCAACATGCCCCAAAGAGAATTGTGTGAGAACCCCCGCCCCCCAGAAAAGGAGACCATCGAGACCCTGCAGTTACAGAGTTGTGAATCACCGTGACCATTGTGTGTTCCTCAAATCTATGCTTCACTACCATGGCACTTGAAGTTCATGTCAACTCTTCCCTTCACAGATTGTGTGTGGGTTTGTGGAATACTGCACCCCCGGTTTTGGGGAAAACATCTCATAACTATTGTTCTTGGTATGACATTTTTTATAATTGGCTTTTATGAAAAGCTAATTGAATCTATTGACTGAATGTTAAGGGAGAACATACAAATGAGAATTCATGAGCTACAGTGTTAGGGTCATCCTTAGAACCCTGAGAATGGTAGTAGCAATTCATCTGGGGACCAACCTGTCATTGCCGGGCGGTGGGGTTAGAAGTGGGGAGGCCAGCTCAGAGAGAAAACATTACATAAATAACATAGTTATTTTTACAAAAAAAAATCCTGATAAAATCTAATGCTGAATAAAATAAAATGTAAAGAAAATGCATTATGTTAAATGAACTGCAAAACTGTATACAAAAGATTATTTAAAATCATGGGCAAACCAAGATTAGAAGGAAATCAGAAAGCTGAGAAACAATTTTTATAGTGTCTCTGATAAAGGCTTCATTTCTCAACTATATAGAGAACTGAGTCAAATTTAAAAGAATACAAGTCATTCCCCAACTGATAAATGGTCAAAGGATATGAACAGGTAATTTTCAGACAAAGAAATCAAAGCTATCTATAGTCCTGTGAAAAAAATGTTCTAAATCATTATTGATTAGAGAAATGCAAATTAAAATAACTCTGAGATATCACCTTATACCTATCAGATTGGCTAATATGACAGAAAAGGAAAATGATAAATGTTGAAGATGTAGGAAAACTGGGACAGTAATACACTCTTAGTAGAGTTGTGAACCGATCTAACTATTGTGGAGAGCAGTTTGGCACTATGGCCAAAGGACTATCTAATTATGCATATGCCTTGATCCAGCAATACCACTACTACCCAATGAGATTTTTTTAGAAAGGGAAAAGGGCCTATTTGTACAATAATATGTATAGCAGCTCTTTTTGTGGTACTAGAGAATCAGAAATTGAGGGGATGCCCATCAGTTGGGGAATGGCTGAACAAGTTGTGGTAATATGAATGTAATGGAAGAATAAGGAATGATGAGCGAATTTTCAGAAAAACCTGGAAAGACAGTTCATATATGAGCTAATGCTGAGTGAAGTAAGCAGAACCAGGAGAACATGGCACATGGTAACAACAGCACTGTACAATGACTGAGTATGAATGATGATCCAAGGCAGTTCCAAAGGACTCATGATGAAAAATACTAATCACATCCAGAGAAAGAACAGATCGAGGCCGAATGCAATTTGAAGTTTATTATTTTTACTTTCTTTTTTTGTAGTTTTTTTTTCCTTTTGATATGTTTTTTCTTTCACAACATGAATAATATGGAAATATGTTTTATATGATTGCACATATATAACATACAATTGCTTACCATCTTAGGGAGGGTGGGAGAAAATTTGGAACTCAAAATTTTTTTAAATGTAGGCTGAAAATTATTGTCTTTACATGTAATTGGAAAAAATAAAATACTGTTTAAAAATCATAGGCATTATAAAGGATAATGAGATGTAGATTTAAAAAATTTTTCTTCTGTCTCAAAAATAATTAAATTTCAAGTCCATTCATACTAGTAGATCATGGGAAACATACATAAATATGGCTAGAATAATATGAACCTAAATTTAAAACTCCAATGCTAAAAGAAATTAAAGCAAATATGTAATTACCCTTTTCTTATTACTTTCTGATAATCTTTGTTAAAACACACATATGCCTATTGGCCAAATTAAAGTGAACTCTGAGGAACAGTATCAGTCAACTTAAAAAGATGCTGCCTCACTTCACCTTAATCTTTAAAGAGAGGAATGAATTGCCTTAAATTGCAAAGAAACATCACACCCACACCCCACATACCCACTTACCAAGTATTTAGTCTCACTCTCATAGCAGTGTGGAGCATTGACAGTAAAACCCACGGGTCTGGAGAGTGGAATGAAACAGAATTTCCTGACTGACTGGTAAGAATACAATGCACCCTTCCTTAAGTTCCTCCAATGACTTTTTTCTTTTTTCTTTTTTCCTCAGGGAACTGTCAAACAGCTGCTAATGTTTTCGGAGACAGAGGGAAATCCATGCTGCTTGGATGTCTGTGGGAATTTCCTGGTTGTAGGAACAGACTTGGCTCACTTTAAAAGTTTTGATCTCTCCCGAAGGTACTGCTGATGCCTGAATAAGAGTTTATGTGATGTTTGAACTTGATTAGGAGACAAGAGAGAGAAAACTTGGAAATAAGCCAGGGCAGTTAGGTGACTCAGTGGATAGAAGGCTGGGCTAGAGTCAGTTAGATTCATCTTCCTGAGTTCAAGTCTGGCCTCAGATGCTTACTAGCTGTATGACACTGGGCAGGTCACTTAACCCTCTTTGCCTCAGTTTCCTTATCTGTAAAATAAGCTGGAAAAGGAAATGGCAAACCACTCTAGCATCTTTGCCAAGAAAACCCCAAAAAGGGATCCAACACAAAGAGCTGGCCACTACTGAAAATGAATGAACAAGGAGACAGGAGAGAAAAAACTGGGAGATAAGACAGGAACAGACCTTGTAGTTTTGGGAACCATTTTTGATTTATTATGTAATTTTTACTTCTTAGCTTAAATTCTCAATATTTTCACCTATATGAAATGATCTTAAGACTTTGACAGAGAGCCCGTATGATATAATGGAAATAGTCCTGGACTAGGAGTCAGGAGGTCTGGGTTCTAATTCTTGTTCTGTAAACTAGCTAACTGCTTTCTTGGGCAAATCACTTGTTCTATTTGGGGCTCAGTTTTCTGATCTGAAAAATAGTAGCTAGAGTTTACATAGCACTTTAATGTTTTTAAAGTACTTTACAAATGTCTCATTTGATCCTCATAACAACCCTGCTAGATAGCTATTATTATCCCCATTTTGTAGATGAGGAAAATGAAGCGGATAAAAGTTAAATGCTATGCCCAGGATCACATAGCTAGTAAGACTTCAAGTCTAGCACTTCATCCATGGGCTGCTTCCATGAGAAAGCTGGACTCAATGATCTCTCCTTCTAGCTTAACTTGCTACACACCAATTGGATTCTAGGCAAGGTTTGCATGTTGTATAAAGACCTGGCTTTTTGTACTATTCATTCTGATTATGTTAGTACTGGCATGGCCACAGTCATGGATTAGAAATCTGTGGCTGTGGACAGTCTCTTGACTCATCTACATCTTCCAAATTTGTGCTGATGTTTAAAAGAGGGGACAGATACAAAAAACTGGATAAGTATAAACTTATCACTACTGGAAAAATAACTCAGAACTGTAGACTTAATAGGTCATAGGATTAGACCTAAAAGGGATCTCTGAGTTCAGCTACCTCCCTTGACAGAAAAGGAAATTGAATCCAGTCAGGTTCAGGCCCTTGTTCAAAGTCAGAGAAGTAGTACATGAGCCAATTTTTAGATCCTGGTCCTCTGAATCCAGATCTAGCGTTCTTTCCACTACCAGAGGTGTTGAACACATAGCTCACAATCCTCCTAGGCATGACCTAAACCAGATTAAAATGTACTTGGAAATAGTTGACAAAATAAATAAAAATACAATGAAATATAGATTAAATTACATTTTAAAGCTAAGTCACTACATGGCTCTCAAGTATCCTTATCAAAGATCAGTGGCACCTGTTTCTATCTGAATTTGACATCACTACCTTCGATCATGCTGCCATCTTTATATTTAAAACAGCACAGTAACCCATGTATTGTTTCCTTACCTTTGCTTTCCATCTTTCAAATTCTTTGTTTCTTCTAAAAACAAAACAGTGTATAACTGCATGTGTGAATCTATAAATATCTAATTTCTTATATAGTATGATATAATCAGATTATCTGACACATTAATCAGTTGCACTTTTAGGAACAGATATGGATGTGGGGTTTTTTTACTTTAATTTATTTAATTTTCATTTTCAACATTCACTTCCATAAGCTTTTGAGTTTTAAATTTTCTCTGCCTCCCTCCTCTACCCCTTCCCTAAGACAGAGACATGCAATCTGATAAAGGCTCTACATACACATTCTTATTAAACATATTTTCACACTGGTCATTTTGTAAAGAAGATAGAATGAATGAGAGAAACAACGTGATAGAAAAAACAACAAAAAAAAAGAGAGCAAATACCATGCTTCGATCTGTATTCAGACTCCATAGTTCTTTCACTGGATGTGGATAGCATTTTCCATCATGAGTCTTTTGGAGTTGGCTTAGAGCCTTACATGGCTGAGAAGAGATAAGTCTATCAAAGTCAGTCATTGCACAATGTGGCTGTTACTGTGTACAGTGTTTTCTCATTTCTGCTCATTTCACTCAGCATCAGTTCATATAAGTCTTTCTAGATTTTTCTGAAGTCTACCTGCTCAATGGATGTGATTTTTAAGCTAAGGCTCAGTCTTTATGTCAGAGGAATGAGACATCCTTGAAGGTAGAAAGATAAAGCAAATAATATTTTCGTGCCACGTTTTAGGATGGGCATTACAATTTTAAACAAAAAACCCATTTTGTCTTCTGATATTGGTATATTGGTGGGCTTATAGCTACCACTCTGAATTCGGAGATTGATTTGTTGACAGGCTTCCAGCCTAATGAATAAAAGCCCCATACTATCCAGATAAACAGTTATTTGTTCTGTGACCTCATATTTGGATACTTCAATGGGTCTGTGCTCTCATCATAAATATTCTCTGCTCCCCATCTAAACCCTGCCATCATTTGCAGTTCTTGTCTTTGATATCCCTTAAATCTTCCAAAGAGTGTCCACCCAACCTGCTGGGCTCCTTTGTCTAATAACGATAACAGTAATCTAAAGTTCTCTAAGATTTACACAGAGCTCATTTATACTTCTATTTCCTCCTTACAACAGTCTTGTGAGGTTATGCTATACATGTCATCCCCATTTTGCATATGTAGAAAGGTTAAGTGACAAGCCCAAAATCATTCATATAATGCTGAGATGTGATCTCAGGTCTTCCTATTTCCATGCCTAGCACCCTGTGCACTGTACCATGGTGCCTTATGATCCCTTGACATTGCATGGCCACCAATAGAGCTTACAGGGTGCTCTATGGTTATCTCTCACTCCTGCTGCAAAGCCAGCTCATCTTCTTTTCTGATCCTATGTCTTTCTGATTATCTTTTACACCACCTGTCCTATGCAGTTTTTGGTGGCTCATATCCACCATGTACTTCTCCTTGCTCTTTGAGTGAATTTCAGTTTTATTTTGTAGAAAATTGATATTCCATGAGGTATAGCTGTACAGCCTGAAAGCACATTGTTACTTAAAAGGTGAGCTTTTGATTCAAGAGGCAGTTTGGGACCATTAAAAACATGGTGCATTTCCCAGAGTAGCATGTTTCCACTGCCTGTTCAGATCTGAGCCCTTAGGCATTTTCAGGATCTGTAAGAACTAATGTACTGGTAAGTTAGACCTGTGCATCATCCATCCACCTAGTGTCCTAGTATAGACAGTGGGCATCTATTGATTTGTGTTACCCATTACTGAATAATGAATATTAAATACACATGATAGTAACAATTGTGTTGAAGTAATTTTATTTGATTTCACAGAGAAGCCAAAGTGCATTGCAACTGCAAGAACCTGGCAGAGTTAATTCCAGGCATGGGCAGCATTTCCTCCATCAAATGTAACTCCAATGGTAACAAAATCAGCATCCTCCTCCACAAGGTGAGGCCCAAGGCCACAGTGGATTCAGTGCAGAGAGATCCCACTAAGGAAGGGACGTGAGGAAATGAGCTCACTTTTCTCTTCCTTCTCTGCTTATATTTTTGCTTATTTCAACATGACTTACACCTCTTTTTCTCTTTGCCTTTTCCTGTATGTCCCGTTTGCATCTTGTTTTCTCCTAACTCCTCTCCTTCATCTGTAGTCTTTTCATTTCACTTCCTGTGCCTTCAGCGTTCTCAGTTGCTAGCCTGCCTCTCCTGTCACCTCCTTTCTTCTGCCTCTTTAGCACATTTTTCCCATGTCTTTGGTGCTTCCCTGCTTTTAGAATTGATTGCTCAGCTCCTTCAAAATGGTGTCATCTGGGGCAGCTAAGTGGCACAATGAATAGAGCATTGGTATTGGAGTGAGGAGGACCTGAGTTCAAATCCAGCCTCAGACATTTGACACTTAACTAGCTGTGTGACCTTCCCCCTCCAAAAACAAAAATGATGTCATCTGTATCTGTATAGTTGGTCTGGTCTAGCTGTCCTGCTACTCATTTATTCTTCTACCATCTCTATTTCCTGATATAGCATAATAATGTGATATTAGAGAAAAATGTGGTAGTATCTTTTCTTTCATTGATGATGAAGATTTTGTTTTAGAAATCATTAAGTGTGTCAATCCTCTCACTCCTCCATGGCTCAACCCACCATACCTGTGAATTTGCAAACCAGAACACCCCTCCCAGGTCACCAATCACTGATATGTGTCATCTCTCCCAATTAGAGTTGGACTTTTTGAGGGCAGGGACTTTTGTTTTTGTGTGCTTTGAAATGATGAGTGCTTTAAAAATGCCTTTTCATTCATTCATTCAAAAGAAAAAAGAGAAAGAAATCTTTACAGATCTTTTATACCATTCATTTCTTCTTTGTCTTCTTTCCAGTTTCATCCTTCATTGCTCTCTGGAACACTTTGCTTTGTTGAAACCCACACCAAGCTTTCTCAAAACTTGTCTATTCCATCACTGATTTTTACTTTTATGAGGCAATACTAGTCATAATCTTCCATTGATATTCTCCATTAAATCTTACAAATTGGTATGCTAAACCACTCTTGCCTTTCCTTGATATGTCTTCGCTTAGCTAAGAGCTCAAATGCTTCCTAGTTGAGGAGTGTTCAAAGCTCTTTTACTGTTGGTTGAACTCCTTTAAGAAATTATTATAAATCTGTGTCAATATCTATTCTTCCATTCATTTCCTGTTTTTAGTTTCAGTTTGTTTACATAGATCAAGATGAAAGCCAGGGAATTAGAAAGATCTCAGTGTAGTTCTCAGTCTATGTCCCCCACCCCATAAACAAAATACATCAAGAAATGTACCAAAATCTATAGCAATTAAAGATATAGCAAGAAGAAAAAAAGATGGCAACAATTCCAATAATATAATGCCTTCAGATAAAACAGTGTCAAACTACTTGACATTCCCATTCATCCTAAACACCCCAAGGTTACATGTGTAATTGCCAGCAGTCTAAGAGGCCTACATTTCAAGACTTTGCTGAAATAGTTCTTCTCTGTCCATATCAGGAACTTAATATAAGACTCCTGTATGAAGTAGCTTTCCAGTAACAGAACAAAAAGGGAACATGGCAGTAAAGAATGGATAAGTGGAAAGAAGCTTCTGTAAAGAGGAAAAGGCAGCTAAAAACTGAGGTGTATTCCTCTCCCCATAACAAGAACCCAGACAACCTTCACACTTTAACTCCAATTTAAGAAGACCAAGAGGCCAACTAACTCTGAGGGTCTGGTCAGGAGAATAAATAAACCAGGACTGTGGAAGAATACGGGACCAAATAGTGAGAATGGCTACTTCAGGGTATCAGGAATAGAAGAGAAAGGGGTAGGGGAGAGACCTAAATGAGAAAACTTGGTATCTTCCAAGCAGATAAAACAATAGCAAGAGTCATAAAATGGAAGGGAAAATGAACAAGCTTTCTAGAAAAGATCACAATACAATGAATAAAAATTATGTTTTGAAGGAAGGGGAAAAAATCCCCAGTAAAAAAATGAGCAAGAAAATATATTCTGTATGTTCCCAAAGATCATAGAATAATTGCAAATTCCAGAATGGTTCAAAAGAGAAATTTTAAAGGAAGGTACAAATTGGTCAGAAATAGTAAACAACTTGGAACACAAAATGGAGAATCTCCCCAAAATAATAAGGGCACTCAAAAACAGATTTGGAATTCAGAAATGTAGAGGTGGAAGAAAATTTGGCAGAACAAAAGCAAAAGATAACAACTGTTGAAGAACAGAGGAACAGATTAACACAACTGACCTTGAAGAGTGCATTACAAGGAGGGTCTAAGCATCATCTATCTCTCAGAAAATCACAAATTTTAAAACTGTAAGTACTACATTGAAGAAAATTATAAGAAAATTGTCTAGAAGTATAAAAAACAGAAGGCACAGCTCTAATGGGTAGAATCCCCGGATCACTGGCAAAGAGAACCCCCTGAAACATATAGTGGTTAAATCCCAGAGTTTCAGTGCCAGACAACAGTTGTAGAGGCAGCTAAGTGGTTCAATGGATATAGTGCTAAACTTGGAAGCAAGACAACCTTAGTTCAAACCCTTCCTCAGATACTTGCTAGCTGACTGACTGTGGACAATTCATTTCTCTATCTGCCTGTTTCCTGATCTATAAAATGGTGATAATAACAACCCCTGCCAGACAGGGTTTAGATGAGAAGATCCAATGAGTTAACATATATAAAAACTTTGCAAATCCTAAAGTGCTATGTTAATGCTACCTGTGATTATTAATACGCTATCAAGTCCTTTAGCTGTGAAGGAAAGTCAAGACTAATATCCTAGTTCAATTCTTCATCTCTATTATGATGTCAAAACAGAGGCTGGAATTTGCTGTTCTGAAAATCAAATCAAGATACAGCCCGAAATGACATCCTGCAAAGCTGAGCGTAGTAATCAGTTTTTAAAAATACACTTTCAACAGAGGGGAAGCATTTGAGTCATTCATCCAAAATGTAACAAAGATAAGCAGAACATTTGACTAAAAGTATACTCAAGCAAGGGAAACACAAGAAGGTAAGTAAGTGTACTGTTAACAAAACTAAGCAGTAAAATCAGTTCTCATCTTTCTAGAGTAAGAGGAGGTTGTTAAAGAGAAAACAAGGAAGAATCTTCAAAGGATGAAAGGATATAAGAGGCTGAAGAGAATTAGTGAAAGAGGAGAAGGAAGAGTTGAATTCATATTCCATGGGCTAAAATTAAAATCTAAATTCTCCCAAAGTAAATAATTTTTTTTCAATGAAAGGGCTAACAAAGAAGTCACTCAAATGGACTAAGGAGAGACGAGACAGAGGAAAACTAGAGATATCCTTCCACTTGGCTTAAGTGAAAAGAGAAAAAAAAAGGGATAAAATTTCTTCAGTCCCTCACTGAGCATAGGGAGCTTTAGGAGAGCATGGTGAAATCAATGGAAAAGAGGGACAAAGGTCAGGGGAAATGGGCAGATTGTCTTTTTATAGAATGAGGAATGATATAGCACCACTGAAGTGTGTTCCCACAGAATAGAGTGAGAGGAGTTTCATACCAGGTTTGTTTTGGGTGTATGGGATACTTAGGAGACCATTTCCTCTAAAGAAGGGCCATGCCTTCTACATGGTTGCCTTCTACTCAGGAAGCTTCTGGAGCCACCTCCAGAATGAGCTCAGGAGAGCCACTTGTTAAATTTTTTTCTTTTTTCTTTTTCTTTTTGGAGCGGGGAGGGCAGGGCAGTTAGGGTTAAGTGACTTGCCCAATGTCACAAGGTAGTACATGTTATGTGTCTGAGGTTGGATTTGAGCTCAGGTCCTCCTGACTCCAGGGCTGGTGCTCTATTCACTGCGCCACCTAGCCACCCTACTTGTTAAATTTTTAATGTGAGCAGATACACTTTGGAAATTGACAAATGCTACAAATCAGGGCTTAGTTTATTTTTTTGTTGACTGTCTAGTTTTAAGAAAGTAATAGAGAAAATGATAATAATGCAGATTAAACTTGAACATCTGTCCCACTTACTTTTTTCCCTTTGGAGATCAGGTTGTTAAACATTTACCAGCACACTCCTGATCCTACTCCACAAGGAGTATATGGGCCCCTGATAGTGGTCAGGCACTGAGTGGGGAGGGACCACAGATCCAAAAGTAGGTTATACTGGCCATTGAAGAGGTGAGTGGTGAAGGTAAAGGGACTCAGCTTGGGATTCATAACTGAAGATGTAAGACAACAAATCCCAGTTCACCACACTGTGTCCTCCTTAAAGTGATATTCCTGGGAAGGAGGTATAGTACTAGAAACCCCACAGGGAAACAGATTTGATTAAGCTACATCCAATAATGAATTTGAATACAGTTCTTCCTGACTGAAGCCAGCTCTCTATTCACTACACCTAGTTATCTCTCCCAGTGCATGCTTATTAAGTAACTGTTTGAGGAGATAATGAGTCATGCCTCCCTCTAACTGTACTTGCTGAGTTGGAGGCTACAGATACTGAATGTTGCTACATGGTCAGATGCGGTAACTATGTTTTGGGATTTTTCTTTGTTACAGGGAAGGGATGTGTATGTCAGGAAGTGTCCATGCTCTAAAAACAAATGATAGAAATAAAACTTATTTTTTGAACTATATTAGGTTGGAATTGTTTTAATTAGAAACCATAGCTTTTTTTTTCATATAGAGTGTCATTCATTTTGCTCTTTACTTTAGTGAACAGGGGTTGCAACAAATATCTAGCAGACATGACTCCCACATTGATGTTGTCTTATGTTTCAGTTTTGCTATTTAGTTAAATAGAGTTTTCAAGCTGTATAGGCCTGAGGCTTTTGTGCGGTCTTCAAATATTTGGCCTCTCTCTTTTATTTATTTGTTTATTTAGTTAAATTTTTTTTTTTTTGCCTTTTTTGGAGGGGGAAGGCAGGGCAAATGGAGTTAAGTGACTTGCCTAAGGTCACATAGCTAGTAAGAGTTACATGTCTGAGGCCAGATTTGAACTCAGGTCCTCCTCACTGCACAGCTGGTGCTCTATTTACTGCACCACCTGGCCACCCCTATTTTCTTTTTTTTTAACCATTGAACCATATTTTATAACATTTTTTATAAACCACTTCCCCACGTGCCCACCATTATATTAAGGTCTCTGGATCTCACAATGTGTACTGATTGAATCTGGAGGCTTTTATTAACTTTTTAATGGATCTACTTCCTCTGCCACAGATGTTGGAGCAGAAGTTGCAATTATTTTTATGGTAATATTTCTGTATGTATTTATTATGAGCATTGCAATATAAATTGACCAAATACCTCATGATATGATGCTTCAGGATACACAGTAAAGCCAATTCCACCAGGTCTTGTATTTGCCTTTTCTAGGAGAACCTGTAAACCATTCTCCTGTTTGACTGTAGCTTCCTTTTGTCTTCTGGTTTTATTTTTAGTGAAAATGCCCAGATTCTTACAATTCAGTTCCTCCAGTGGTATGTCAACTCATATGTTGTTTTATAAGTATATCACACTTACCAACAACTAAATGCTTTTACTTTTGATAGTCTAAAACGGGGTTTCTTAACCTAAGGTCTGTGAACTTAGAGTTTCTTCCAATACTTTGGTAACTATCTCAGGATAATTAGTTTCTTGGTAATGCTGCATATTTTATTTTATACATTTAAGAACATTATTCTAAGAATAGGTCCATAAGATCTATAACACAAAAATTGCTGAGCGCCCATCTAAAATGATATAATTCTTACTGCTCAGCTCTTGTCAGAAGCAGAAGATTGCCATATGGATCTAAAGGCCATTTTATGTTCTTTTTTTCATAGGTTGTCAAGTATAAATAATTCATCATTAAATGGGCATCCTAAGGGTGATGGATCTCTCCATACTTAGCTAGGTTGGTTCTTGGAAAACAATCTGTAGCTGGGACCTTCTTTGAAGCCTTTCTAGCAAGGGAAAACCTGTGAAAGCTTGGCTTCTGTTGGCTTTGCCTTCCAGAACCCAAAGTTACCTGCCCCATCACAGTGGAGCCTTGGAATAGGACTAGGGTATAGGGGTTGTAATGTCTGCAAATCTAGATAATAGAGTTTTCAAATGTCCATTCATCTCTGATTTTCATTCTAGTATTGCTTTTCTGGAGGGGGTGGGGAGCTTAACTGATGGACTTCATCTGATTGTGTTTTGATTGAAATGGTTCTCACAGCTGTGTCTGAAACTTATATTTTGTACACAAACTCTCGTTATTTTGATGCCATTTGGGGATGGAAGGAAGAAATGTCAAAATAGGGAGAAAGCATCTTGTCCAAATCAAGCTGGTCCCCTTTTGTTAGTTTTTTGTTGTTGTTGTTTCAAGTCATATACGTGCATCTACACAAGTGCACATGTACACATACAAGGAACAAGAATGTGATAAAGTAATGTGATGAGTAAAAAAGAACTGTGATAAGTAATAGACATAGTGACAGGGACATAGCAAAGTAGACAATAGAGGAAGAAGTGGAAGGATGCCAAGAGTGGGGACATAGGTAAAAGAGAGTAAGAGAAGGGGTGTGTGAATATTTAACCAGGAATAAAGAATGCCTAATTGTCATAGCTCTTAAGCCCTACGGGAAAAATGTCTCTGGCAATGTTGAATTAAAACCTACAATTTTCTGTGTTCCTTTGATTCTAGTCCTTTCCACTGCAGAAATATCCCAAATAAATTGTGATAATAGTTTAATGAGCTAGTTTGATATTTAAAAATCTTCAGACTGTTTTCTTATTCACTGTAAACCATGATCAGTTATGAAAAACAATAATTTAATGACTATAAAGAGTAGTTTAAGGCTTAAAAAGTAAAAGGCACTAGATGTACCTGAGTGTTGCTCCCTCAAAGTCCTGAGTGGTCAGTGGGCCAAAGTAATGTAATTTTTTCTACCCTCAGGATTGATCTCCTAATCTGAAGCCCAGAGACCTAGAATAAATGCACTTAGGTAATGGAATCAGTATACATGAACTGTCTTTTTTTTTTTCTTTTTCCCAATAGCCCGACAATAGTCTTGATTCCAAAATATGCTTCTATGATGTTGAAATGGACACAGTCACTGTTTTCGACTTCAAGACTGGACAAACTGATGGAAAAGAAGCATTTTCTTTCATGGGAGAAGAGAATAAAAAGTAAGAAATCTTGGTTTGGGTGTATTGAACTGTTTCATTTTTAGAATATCACAGTCTACCATTTTCCAACTTCTAGACAGTATGTCTTGCTTAAGAACTTTTGTTTTTTGTCCCTTGCTATAGAGACAGGCATTAGTTGTATGTCTACTAGACTCCCGCCAGAAGGAATAATAATAAAAATAATAATAGTTGACATTTATATGGTGCTTTATAGTTTGCAAAGCCCTGTGTATATATGTGTGTATATATCTATATATAATTTAAATATATATAGAATATGTGTGTGTGTGGGGGGGGTGATTTGAACCTCACAGTAATCATGTGAGTCAGGTACTGTAGATATTATTCCTGTTTTACAGATACAGGAAACTGAGTTTCAGAGAGGCTAAATGATTCGCCTACAAAGAACAGATAGTGAGTGTCAGACGTAAACTTAAATCCACTTCTTCATGACTACAGCCCCCTCTGTTATACCATACCATCTCTCTAGAGAAAGAAGCCTGAAGCTGCTGTTGGGAAGAATCTGTGGGTACACATCTGTGTCCTTGAACTGTAGTAGATAAGAGCCAAGATATTGACCCTAAAGAACATGATATTCCACATATGGCCTTAGCAGAGCCCAGTATGAGCAGTACTGTCACCACCCTTGTTCTAGACTACCTGCCTCTTCTAGTGTAGCCTCTGATTATAGATAATGCAGCTAGGTGGCACAGTGAATAGAGCGCCAGGTCTGGTCAGGAAGATCTGTGTTCAAATCCAGCCTCAGACACTTACTAGAACGATTTAATCTTTGTTTGTCCCAGTTTCCTCGCCTGTAAAATGGGGATCATAATAGCACTTCTGGGAGTTGTTGTAAGGATCAAATGAAATAATATTTGTAAAGCACTAAGCATAGTGCCTGACACTTAATAGGTTCTATATAAATGATAATATTATTATTACCTTTTTTTGTAACCTTTTTAACTCATTGAGTTTTCAGGTAACCAAAATCCCCAGATCTTTTTCATCCCTGCTCCCCCTTATATCCTGCACATATATACTTGATTTTTTTTAACAGGAAAATTAACTGGGTAGCAGACTTTCATCTTCCTTCTCCTAATTCGGTGCTTTTTCCATTGCATCTTAGGGGCTCAACATTTTATTTCAGTTAAGATCTCTTGGAAAGGAAGAAAACTTGTAGGCATATACTAAAAATGATTACATAAAATTACTGTTTTTCAAAAATGTTAAAATACTTTTTTCAATTCAAATACTAATGTTTTATTCTTTTTTCTCATTGCTTTCTTTGTCCCCTCTCTCATTGTCATTCTCTTCTTCCCTATCTTCTTGCAGTGTTTTTTTTTCCTTTTCTTCTATATAATTGTCCATTGTTTATCTTTGTTTACCTCACCTAAATTTCCTTCAGTACCCTTTCCTCTTCCTAGATAGTCGTCCTTTATAATAAAGAATTTTTTAAGGGGGGGGAGGAAGAAGGGGAAAAATAATCCATAAAATCCATCGATACATAAAAAAAAATCTAACAGCATATACAGTGTTCTACACCAATGGCCCTTCCCTTCTTCCCCTGCCCCTGCCACCCACCCACATCCACATTCACAGGGGAATGGGAGGAAATGTTTTCTCATGTCTCTTCTTTTGGAGCTAAGCTTACTATGTCATTTTCAGACCATTCCCTAACTAAAACTGTCCTTATTTTTTATCCAAACTGTTTGGAGGGGGGAGGGGAGAGTAAAGGTGGGAGTGAAGGGGACTGTGTTTTATATGCTTGATTAAGTTGAAAGCCCTGAGCTGTAGCATTTAATATTGCCCAGCAGAGTTCACTGCACAACTGAGTGTACCAGCTGGTCCTGAGAAAGGAAAATTCTCTGATCCTCAGCCTCAAAGCAAAGTTTACCCATAGAGTCAATGTGACATACTTGATAAAGCATTGGACTTGGACTCAAGGAGATTCTACCTCATTTCAAATTCCTGCCTCTTATACTTATTTGACTCTTAGCTAACCCTGGAAAAAAGTTGATCCTTGGAAAGTCTCTTAAGCTCAGTCTCATTTTCCTCATCTGTAAAACTGGGATAATAATATCATTAGCATTTTTCTTTCAAGGTACATTTAAGGTCAGATGTTATAATGTATTTAATATGTTAGGAAACTTGAAAGTACTATATAAATGCCTACTGTTTTTATCATAACATTTCAGAGAAGCATTTGTGTTATTTAAAAAAATAATTCTCAATTTAACAAATATCAAATAAAATGAGCATTTCCTCATACACAGTAGAATAGAAGAGAATGTACATAAAACTATAAATATTCAGTATGTAGAGCCTGATTTTATTTAAAAGTATATAGGTTCAGTATATATTTTTCAAAACTGCTCTGCTTGTCTGTGATTCCTTTTGACCTTTTTTTGTGTCTGCTATGCCTTAAAAAAAATGCTTCAATAAACCTTCCTCTTTTTTTTTGGCAGCTCCATCCTTATTCCCCTCTCCTCACCCTGTTGAAAGAAAAGAAAAACAAAACTCTTGTAGACAATAGACATAGTTAAGAAAAATAGATGTCCATATTGTCAGTGGCCAAAAAGATGTCTCATTCTACATCTTGAATCACCCCTCTGTTAAAAGGCATACCTCTTCATCAGTACTCTAGAATCATGGTTGGGCATTGCATTGATCAGAGTTCTTAAATTTTTAAAAATTACTTTTTTATTATCATGATTTTTATATTGTTGATGTATAAGTTGTTCTGGCTCTGCTCACTTCACTCAGCATCAATTCATACAAGTCTTCCCATCCCTTTTGTCATTTCTTATATGATATTTTGTTACATTCATGTGCCATTATTTGTTCAGCCATTATACAGTAAGTGGGTACCTCTTTATTCTAATGTTCTCATAATTATGTAAAAGGGAATAGAAATAAATGCATTGCAATGATGGCTAGAACCTTAATTTAAACTGTCTAATTAATTACTGTACAAATAGTACAACTACAATAATGTATATAAAGTACTGGTAAACTTTAAGGTACTTTATAAGTGCCCACTATTAGTACACCATTCCAGATAAGCATCTAGTATGTTCTACATTATTTCTTAATTTAACAAAACACCAAATTCTCATAATAAAATGAGGACCTTACAACACATAGCATCTGAGTGTCTAAGTTAGTGGCCTTTGGAAAAGACTACCCTCCCTCTCCAAAAGATTGCTGTTTAATTTAAGCCTTATTGAAGTTCTTGAAGTGAATGCAGTAGCAATGTTCTTCCTAGTATTACATATATTTCTTCCTTTTTTTCCATCTAGAAATCCTATTTTGGGGGATCTGAGTCTACTTGATCATGTTCCAATCAGCCAATTCTGGGATCAGAGCGAGCCAAGACTTTTTGTATGTGAAGCAGTCCAGGAAGCTATTACTCCCCATCAGCAACCTGCTGAAAAGAAACAGCCACCCACAGAGAATTCTAGCAGCATGGTACTCCTCTCCCCTATCTTATTGACTTAGTCTTGCAAGGAGCTAGTGTCATTTGATAATGTGGTTTGTGAGGTGAAAGTAGGGAGCCTGAGAAGTGTCAATGATTATTAGAGTGATAAAGATAATTTATCTAAAGATAATTTATCTTTTAATTTATTTGTGGCATTCTGAATTTACTGTGACAAAGAGAGTAAAGATCAGAAGATGTTGGTTGTAAAGATCAAATTGAAAGATGAACAAAGCATTGATAAAAAGTTTATAGATGAGAACCACCATCTGACCAGCATTTTTCTTACTCCTCATCACCTATTTTCCTACTGATTGACTTGACCCTGCCAACAGCTTCAAAAGGGAAGAAACTAGAGTGTAATTAACGTTAGATAATTTGTGACACAGGCATAAAGACATACACACAAACTAGGACATCCTACCTTATTTGCCTGAAGCTTGAAAGAGGCAGATTTGAAGAAAATAAATGGAATTACCAGTTTATACAATGGGTACTAAACTAATATGACTCATTACTATATGAAGCTATAAGTGAAGACCCGTAAGATGGTCCATTTATCCCACAGTCATACATCTGGCCCCTTCCATCATCTAGAGCAGTGGTTCTCAACCTTCCTAATGCCACAACCCTTTAATGCAGTTTCTCATGTTGTGGTGACCCCCAACCATGAAATTATTTTCGTTGCTACTTCATAACTGTAATTTTGCTACTGTTATGAATCTATCTGATATGCAGGATGTATTTTCATTGTTACAAATTGAACATAACCCACAGGTTGAGAACCGCTGATCTAGAGCATAGCAGAACCCAGAAGTAAGCAGAAAGAAAAAAAAAACAGCAAAATCCATGCCATTCATTCCTTAAGTGAGAAAATCAGATCCTTTTTCAAAGCCTCTTAAAAATATCAATAAAAAGTCTTACTGTAGCCTCTAAAAATGATTTTGGTCAATTTATAGGTGACAAATAATACCCTTCCACAAAATAGCTAATTGTATTTAAAAGGTTCTGGTTTCAAAGATGAGCAATATATTGTTATATTGGATATGTGCCATCCACAAGACCCAATAGGGAAGTCCTTACATAATGTAATCTCAGATATCATACCAATATATTGTTTTCCTGTGTGACAGGAAGTGGCAAGGGTTCTTTTTTATGTTTTAATGATTTGATTAACGATTCAAATTCCATTCTTTTCCAAAGAATAATATCCCTTTTCAGTTTTCTTTTACTCACAATTTTTCACCTGAATGACTTCTTAAAATTTCAGGAATTATTAGCTGTCACAGAAATAATTTTGTGTTAGATATTAGGTTCTATAAATCTTGTAGAACTTTTTGTTCTTTATATAGTTAGAAGAATCCTTGGTTCTAACTAACCCTATTATTTTATTTTTTTAAATATTTTTTTTAATCAACAGTATGCTACTTCCCACCTTCAATTGAGAAAGAAGAAAAACAAAATGCCTATATATAGTGAAGCAAAAAAAAAATTCCAGCATTGTTCATGTCCAAAAAAAGTCTTAATCTGCACTCTGAGTCCATCACCTTTCTATCAGGAGGTAGCTAGTATGCTTCGTTATAAGTGTTCTGGAATCATTTTTGGTCATTGTGAAGACTTATTAAGTCTTTCAGAGTTTTGTTTTTACTATATTGTTGTCTTTATACAAATTGTTCTGCTAGTTCTGCTTACTTCATTTTGTATTAGTTCATGAACATCTTCCCAGGCTTCTCTAAAATCATCCCTATCATCATTTCTTATAGTACAATAGTATTCCATCACATTTCATAACTTATTCAGCCATTCCCTAATTGATGGGAACTTGCTCAGGTTCCAGTGCTTTACCACCACAACAAAGCTTCTACAAATATTTTTGCATATCCTTAGTTAAGAGTTTGTTTTGCTTAAGACTAATGCCTTACTTAATTTACTCTCCCTCTTATTCTCCTATCTTCCTTCTTCCCTAACCCTCCTGTGTTGAGTGAGATGCATTTCCATACCTAACTGCATGTGTATATTCTTCCCTCTTTTGGACCAGGTCAGATGAGAGTGAGGTCCAAGGTCAGCTGTTCACTCACCCCTTCTTCCATGTTTACATAGACATACTTGTGAATCTCAATTATGAGAGACAATTTTCTCCATCTCTTTTATGCCCCCTTTTATTCCTCTTCCTCTCCATTCTTCTTTTAAGATCATCAAAACATAAGAGAACCACTCCCAGATCCTCTGTCTATTTAGACCAGTGGTTCTTAACCTTCCTAATGCTGCAACCCTTTAATACTCGTATGTGGGCATATCTGCATGTGGGCAGACCCACCTGGAGACAGATAGAGGAGCGGTGTCTCAGTTCCTAAGACCATCGGAAATATGTATTTTCCAATGGTCTTAGGCGACCCCTGTGAAAGGGTCGTTTGACCCTCAAAGGGGTCGCGACCCACAGGTTGAGAACCGCTGGTTTAGACTCTCTCTATGACCTTTGATAGGGTTCTGAGGGACCAGATGTATCATCTTCCCATATTATAATGTAAACAGTTTATCCTTGTTTAGTCTTTTACAGTTGTCCATTCATATTTATGTATCTCTTGACTTTTGTGTTTTGCACTTCAAAGTTTCTACTCAGCTCTGGTCTTTTCATCAGAAATACCTAGTCCTCTATTTAATTAAAGGTCCATTTTCCCCCCTGTAGGTTTATACTTAGTTTTGCTGGGTAAATTATTTTTGGTTGTAAGCCTGTATCCTTTGCCTTCTAGAATATCATATTCTTAGCTCCCCATTCCTTTATAGTAGTGGCTGCTAAATCTGGTGCAGCCCTGACTGTAGCTGTTCAGTTCTTAAATCCTTTCTTTCTTTGTCTTAGGCTGCTTGTGTAGTATTTTTACTTTGACCTTGAATTTCTAGATTTTGGCTATAATGTCCCTAGCAGTTTTTATTTTGGGATTTCTTTCACAAAGACAGCAGTGGATTCTTTCTATTTCTGCTTTACCTTCTGGTTCTAAAAGATCTGGGCAGTTTTCCCTAAAGAGTTTTTAAAATATGATGTCTAGGCTCTTTATTTGGTCATGGCTTTCAGGTAGCCCAGTGATTCTTAAATAATCTTTCTTTAATCTCTTTTCCAGGTCAGTTGTTTTTGCTATGAGATACTTTACATTTTCTTCTATTTTTGCAGTCTTTTGACTTTGTTTTAATATTATTTGTTGTCTTGGAGTCATAATCTTCTCTTTGGGTTATTCCAATTTTCAAGGAGTTTGTTGCTTAGGCAAGGTTTTGTGTCTCTTGTGCCATGGTGTTCAATCCTTGTCCAATTCTTTCTTACATGGCTTTCATTTCTTTTCCAGATTTTTTTTAGCACTTTTATTTATAAAAATATTTTAAACTCTTTTTTAAACTCTTGCTTTTCCTCCTAGGAATTCTACCTGAACAGTTCTCAAGCTATGTTTTTCTTGTAGTCTTTATATATGGGTCTTTTGAAGTCATTTTCTTCTTCTGGGTTTTTCTTGAGCAATCCTGTCACCATAATAGTTCTTTATGGTGAGATTCTTTTTTTATTTGCTCATTTTCCACCCTACTTTCTGACTTTAGATTTTATGGATCCCTATGGAGGGTCAGACTCCACTCTTTTGGAGGAAATGTTGGGGCTTAGCTTGTGTCCTCTAGGGTCTTGCCGCTGCTTTCTTAGAGCATTAAATGTTATGTTATTCCAGAATCTCAAGGATTAGTCAAGCTGAAGACCTTCAAGTTAGACTTCAAAATAGTCTAGTCCTAGCAAAGAATGATCCCTGACCTTTTGATCTGAACTCTGTAAATTCCTGACCTGGATTTTAGTTTGAGCAACACACCTGTGAGCTTATTCCTAGACTCAGCTATTTGGAGTCAACTGGAAAGCTGTGCTGGTTCAGAATGAAAGAACTGCAGGCTTCCCTTTGTTCTGGGATTACTGCCCTGTTTATTCCACTGAAGGCTTCAGACTGGGATAGGAACTAGAACTAAGACCCCTCTTACCTCCTGAGGTCAGAGTCATATGACTGTAGTTTGCTTCTGAAATTGCTCATTGCCCAGTACACAGTTTAAGGCCTACAACTGTTTCTCATTCTGAAACACCACCTCTCTTTCAGTCCTGAATATATCACCCAGTGTTGGGTAGTAGGAAATAAAACTGCCATTTGGCATTCTGCACAAATTTAGGCCCTTCTGTGTTGTGTTTGCAACCTTTTTGCTGTGGGACACCGCTCTCCCTAAATTGAAGTTGCTATTATTGACTAAACCCAGACCTGAGAGTTCTCATGACCCTTTTTCTCCCTATT
>CM053583.1:317954766-318022377 GCA_028627135.1 Pseudochirops cupreus | reverse complement strand
TCAGCAAGTACTCTAGCATACCCAGGATGGCTGCTAGCACAGGTTCTTAGATCTGCTTTTCTAAAGGAAAGCAACTCAAAATGGGTTAACAGTCTAACTTTAATCAATCAAATGTATATCAGTTACTTAGTTCAGGAGGAAAAGTCAACAACCTGAACTTTAGAGAATACAGACAGAAGTTACAAGCAGACAAAGAAACATATCAGCAGACAGGGCTTCCAGCTGTCTGACCATTACATCTATACCTAGTTAGTTACCAGAGAGGGAAGCACCAACATCTGGGTTTTCAAAGCCGGGGGGCTCAACAGCTGCCCAGAGTCTCGTCTGGCCAAATCACACAACTCTTTCCAAAGTGAGCCCCAAAGCAAAAACTCACATCAGGGTATATGTAGCCTTCTCCTAGATCAGAGACTGTCACAACCCTCTTGACCCACTGCCCGATCACAAAGTAATAAGGTGTGGGCATTCCTGAAGAACAAGCCTCCTGCCACAGGCCCCATGTGACCACATTCAGCCTGTTAGGGGGCAGAGTATATTTTTAAATCAGGGAAGGATCTCAGAGTCACTTAAGACTATCAAAGGGCCTAGGAGCAGGGAAGATCTTCAGATTCCCATACCAGTTGCTGAGATCTCCCTTTGAAGACTCAAGAATATTTTGTAGATCTGTTTTGAGGAGTTATGGTGTAAAGGTCAGCCGTGCTTCTTCCTGCTACTTTATCATTTTGGCTTCACCTTGGCAATGGTTCTTAAGAAGATGAATTTGAGAAGAGTAGGTAAACCTGACATACTGTACATGGGAAAAAAATCCATGCTGAAAACATATAATTTTATTTTTTAATGATATTTTTCCCAATTACATATGAAGACAATTTTTAACATTTTTTTTATTTTGAGTTCCAAATTCTCTCCCCTGTGCTCTACCCTTTCCCTTCTCTAAGATGATGAGCAATTTGATATAGGTTATACATGTGTAATCAAAACATCTTGGAAGTATGTAATTTTAAATGTGCTTAAGGGCTGACTTTCAAGATGTCTCCAATAGTAGAAGATTTCCAAAAAATGCAAAAGACTAAAAGGTTGGTACTTTTATTGTTTTTTTAAGTGACTGAAGTCATTAGCAAGTGACCCATGTGTCTACTTTCAGACCTCTGTAATATTTTGATAAGAATGAACTACAACACATCAAAGGTATCCTTGATGAAAAAGAGAAGGCAACAGCAACTCATTTTCTTCCAGAAGTCTACATCTTCAGCTATATGATTTCCTGAGATCTATAGAGCCAATCACTCAGTAAATATTTACTAAGTGCCTACCATGTCATGCACTGTGCTAAGTGCTGGGGATACAAAGAAAGGTAAAAGTCAGTCCTTGCTTTCAAGGAGCTCAAAGTTTAGTGGGGGAGACAACATGCAAACAACTATGGACAAACAATATGGATACAGGAACACACACACACATGCGCACGCACACACACACACACACAACACACACACACATAAAATAATCAACAGAGAGAAGGCACTAGAATTAACAGATATTGGGAAAGATTTTCTGTAGAAGGTGGGATTTCAACTGGGACTTGAAGGAAGCCAGGAGACAGAGATAGGGAAGGAGGACATTCTGGGGAAGGAAAGCATTCTAAGGATTGGGAACTACCAGTGAAAGTGCCCAGAGTCAGGACATGGAATGTCTTATGAGAAGAATAGTCAGGAAGCCAATGTCACTGCTTCAAAAAAGATTATGGGGTATATAAGAAGACTAGAAGGGTGGGAGGTGGGGCCCTGAGTTATAAAGCACTTTGAATGCCAAATAGGATTTTGTATTTGATGCTGGAGATATGATAGGGATCCACTGGAGTTTTTTGAGTAGGGAGATAATATGATCAGATCACTTTTCATAGCTGAGTGAAGGGTAGACTAGAGTAGGGAGGGACTTGTGACAGACTAGTGTAAGAATCCAGGCAGGAAGAAATGAAGGTCTGCACTAGGGTGGTATCAGAGGAGAGAAAGGGTCTTATTCAAGAGATATTAGGAAACAACAAGCCTTGCCAACACTCCTTGGTAACTGGTGTTGGGTTGATTGCATCAAAACCTACAAAGAAGTACCTCCTCAGCGAGATACACAGCCACTTAAAAAACAATCTGGCCAAGCCAGCTACACAGGAAAAACAAATTAGGTGAAGAGTACATATTTCCTGAATTATGGTATGCCATTAGATAGGTGACCATCAGTACATGTCTTGACAGGTAGAGACTTTGACGAGTTGTTGTTCTTTTCCCAGAATTGAATAGGATAAGAATATCAAGCCATATTTAATTTGTAAAATTATTCAACCTTTTCAATGATTTCAAGTGTCTCACTATGACAAAAGTCTGTCTTTTTTTAAACACCAATATTCTCTAATGATGCTATATGGCTACAAGAGATGATCTCAGAAGAATTACAATTTCAAGTGACTCAAAGGATAATGGTAAAGTATAAGTAGGTTGTAGCAAATTACAAGCGATGACTGGTATGTGACAAATGTCACAGTGAAGGGTGTGTATGACTAGAAGAGGAAGTGGATTAGTCTTGTAGAGAGAATAAGAGAGAGTAAGAATAATATTGTCCAATGAATGGACAATACAAGTATTGCACTAAAACTATACCCACATGTATCTAAATATATAATACACACATATATATATATATATATACATATGTATATATGTGTGCATGCATATATGTATATATGTGTGTATATACATATATATATATATATATTTTTTTTTTTTTAAACAGTAGAAGGCCTCTAATGTCTTGGGTATGTCTATGTATACAAAATTTATAAAAAGGAATAGAAAAGAATCATTGAGAATGAGAAGGCAGAGATGGACTGTAATTCATAAACCAGTCTGAAATCACTGAGGTCATGGGAGCATGGAAGTATGGAAGGAAAAAAGACTTAGGAATGGATATCTATTTGAAAACAAAATAGAGGATCTTAACAGGAAAAAAGATTCAAGTTTACTTATGTTTTTTCCCCACAGGGAGATCATTCCTTTTGCTCTAAGAGGGAAAAAATGGTATTTTGGCCCTTTGCTTTAATGAGGAAGCTGTGTGTGTTTGTCTGTGTGTGTGTGTGTGTGTGTGTGTGTGTGTGTGTGTGTGTGTTTTCCTTTTAATTTGATTCTGGCAAGTGAAAATGGAAAATAAAAACAAAATTTAAAAAGAATATTGCCATGTTAAAACCAAAACAATACTTTTTCTCCCCCTTCCAGGCAGATGTTTTGATTATATCATTCTTCAGCACTGAAGAACATGGCCTCTTGCTTCAAGATAGCTTTCCACGGCCTTCTGCCTACCAGGCTCTTCTGGGTATTGAGGTGCCACATTATTACTTCACA
The DNA here is from genome assembly GCA_028627135.1 of Pseudochirops cupreus. NCBI lineage: Eukaryota > Metazoa > Chordata > Mammalia > Diprotodontia > Pseudocheiridae > Pseudochirops > Pseudochirops cupreus. The sequence goes on along the minus strand of CM053583.1, from coordinate 318,018,991 downwards.
AAAAAAGTGAGTCTTCCATTGAAAAGACTAGTTTTCTGATCCTTTCCTGATCCTCTCATCCTTCTGATCCTGGCTAAGCCCTGATCAATACCAATTTTTCCATTGTTCTGAAATATGAGTTGGCTCCACAGTGTTTATTATTTTGAAGACCACGTGCCATAATTTAGCACCCAAAATGGACAGCAAATAATGAGGGTTTCATTTTAGAAAAGTCTTATACTGAAGGAGTACTAAAGTGGGAGGCTTTGGTTCTAGACCTGGGACAGGTTGAATGCTGGAGTAGAGAGAGAAGGCTCACCATCCAGAAAAGCTCTGGCTTAAATTTCACTGGGTAACTAAGGGCAGCTCATTTGATCTTTCTATGTGTTAGCTTTATCATCTGTAAAACAGGAATAATCAATCCTACGACACCCACCCCTTGGCCTATGGTGATGCTTCAGTTAAATAATATTTGGAAAGCAACATGGAAACTTTGACATGCTCTCCAAGTGCCAGCTCTTCTCCTCCATCTCAGTTTTGTTGGTATTAAGCTTTATAATCTCGAGGAAGGGTTTTCCCTTTCTGGATCCTCAGTTTCCTTACTTTTCAAATGAAGGATGTTGAACAAGGTGTTCCCTATGGTCCCCTACACCTCTAACTTTCTGTGAGTCTATGATTCCTATGTTTTGGGCTAATTTAAAGGATATAAAATGTCCGCAAGGAATGTGGACACACATGCATAGATGGCCATGAGAGATTTATGAAACCAAACAAGCATGTCTAGGAGGTGTACACCACAGGTGTATAATTGTTGTGAAGTCCCTGAGGAATGTAGTGTATACATTTTCTTTGGGCTATTCCTTTCCCACCCAGAAAACTCTCTTCCTCTCCCTCTGACTCTGATTCTAACCCTAAATTCTAACACTGCTCTACTTTCTTTTGAAACAAACTTGAGGGAGGCCAGATTGCTTTTTCTTCTGATCATTTTTTCTTTATTCTCCTAACAGAAAAAAAGAGTTTTAAAAAATCTGTATAGGCCTTTGCCTGCCTGTTAGGATAAGGTGCTTTATAATTGGCTTAGGAAAAATCTCTATCATAACTGGAACCAAATGTCCAAAATGATTCTTTAGCTGTCCATCGGACTTCTTTCCAGAAGTCACTAAGTGGTTAGCATCAAAGGATCCTGGTTATCATCAGAAAGATGTAGTTTGACTTCTTAGTTTGTGAGAGCACCTAGGCTTGCCTAAGCTTAGCCATATCATAATGTTTCATTACAGATTAGGACATATGTTTTGAAAACAAAAAAATCTATGTATAGATTCAGCATATCCAAATTTTCTCATGTCAGTAGATGAAAAAAAAATACTCCACAAAAATGACCAAAGTATGTTTATGTTTTAGACTAGTGCTTGCATAAAAAAAATATCAAATTAGATTGTATTTATAGATATGTTGGGTAAGAGAAAATAATATTGAAATTAACTGAGTAAAGAAATGTGCTAGTCTGTATCTTAAGCTTTTTGCTCACAGTATAGATAGAAGTGGTGTCATTAGATAGCATCCATTAGAATTTCATTTAATTTTTCTGCATCCCTTTTTCTTCCAATTTGAATTAGAAAACTTAAAAAAAATTGATTACTCTTAGTGCATTTCATCCAGGACTTTTCATCATTTCTAAACAGCATATCTTTTTTCATATTTATACATTACTTGTTTTTTTTTTCCTCTTTTCTCACTTTTCCTTTTATTTTCCAATGCTCATAGTTATTGTTCCACAGAGGATGTATTTATAAGGCATTTGTAAGTATGCATTGTCTTGTTTGTTTGTTTTGTACCTTTTGTTTTTCTGGTTTTTTACAAGTTTTTTATTTTAAAGTGCAACAGTGTCCTGTTTGACATATTCTCTTGTTTAGCAACCATGTCTAGTTTTAGCCATATATTCAAAGAAACTAATATGAAAATTTTTCTTCATTTGAGGTGTCATAACTCAATCAAAATGTAATTGAATGTCCTATCATTTCTAGCTTTACACTTGATATATGGCTTTGAACAAATTAACTTCACTTAAATTTCATTCCTGTGCTTCTCTACTTCTCTATAAAAGAGAAAATTATTAGTAATCTTCCTCACAAAATGATTTTGAGGAATAACCAATAAGAATTATGTGCCTTTTTTCCCTCAGTTATTAGGCTATGCTCCATTTTATCAGCTCAATATTTCTGTTTTGATTCAGCCTTATTGCCTTCACCTTTATGTAGGAGTTAAGGAAGTAGGGGAATATGAATGAATGAATGAGCATTTATTTAGTGTTTATTATATGCCCGGCACTATACAAAGTTCTGGGGATACAAATACAAAAGCAAAGGCAGTCTCTACCCTTGGAGAGCTTATATTCTAATAGGGGGAGGCTCATAAATATGGCAGTAGAGGCCCAGGTTGGGTACCATGGTTTGGAAATTTGCAGGGATGGTGTATTGACAGGGGAATAGAAAGGAGATGAGAAGAATAGATTAACATACTCTGATTTGATTATGATTCTGGTTTGATTATGGTTCTGGAACTAAAACTGGTAAGAGGAGGAACTCCAAAGGATACAGGGTTGAAAGTGTAAAGGGTATGTGTGTGTGTCAGCAGATGAGAAGATAGTATGGGAGAAAAGTGAAATATGGTGGAACACGTATGTGTAGCCTTCGATGTGGCAGGCTATGTGAGGGACTTGAGAAAAGTCCTTAATATGATGAATTATTTTCTGGCAGTACTTTGGTATCAGAATATGGATGGTGTAGTGGAGAGAGTGCTGTACGTGTGTCAAGAAGAGGCCTGGATTACAAGGCCACACTTGAATAGCTGTGTGACTGGGGGGAAGTCATTTAATCTTTCTTAGTTTCAATTTCCTCATCTCTGAAATGGAAAAAAAAATAATACCTGTTTTTCTGCCTCACTGGATTATGGAAGGATTAGAGGAGATAATGTGCTTAAAGTGCTTTTCAAACCTTAAAACACTATGTAAATGTCAGCTATTGATACCAATCTGAGCCACACTGACAGTATTATTATATGTAGTAAATTATCCTTGAAAATAAATTCTGCTTGTCTGAAGGGCAAGCCTGTGGGCTTTAGTGATAATTAAAGTCCTTTTGTCACTTTATTATGATTTTTACTAACATGATTCCAATCTATCACTTAACCTTCTAGTTTCTTCTTCCCTATTTATCCACGTTTACCACACTATGGACAAAACCTTATCCACTTTGCTTGTCATAATTCAGGACTGTTCTACCTCTTAGGATCTTGCACTCTGAGCATCTCTTCTCAGACTAGTGTTTCTATTATCATAGTCTACTCCTGTTCCTTTACTCCTAACAAAACGATTCTTCACTTTCATCATGATCTCAACCATTCCCTTCTCCCCATTCTCTTAATACAGCGGTTCTCAACCTTCCTAATGCTGTGACCCTTTAATACAGTTCCTCATGTTGTGGTGACCCCCAACCATAAAATTATTTTCATTGCTACTTCATAGCTGTAATTTTGCTACTGTTATGAATAGTAATGTAAATATCTGATATGCAGGATGTATTTTCATTGTTACAAATTGAACATAACCCACCGATTGAGAACCGCTGTCTTAATCCATCAACTCTCTTTTAACATAATGCACCATTTCAGAGTCTATTCTGGATTCAGTTGCTTTTTTACCTTTTCCGGGCCCCTTGGTTACCAATTTCAACAATATTCTCACTAGCTCTCTAGAATGCTTTACTTACTCTAACCTTGCATTGTGCCTGCCATTTCAACCCCCAAGCACTAGCAACTTCTGCCATCAGCTTTTTAAACAAATTTCTACTCAGGGCTACAGAGCATTGCTTAGAGCAAATTATTTTTTTCTTTAACTTAGCATTTTTCCCCAGTTGTTTGAAAAACAATTTTTAACATTTATTTTTAAGATTTGGAGTTCCAAATTCTCTCCCTTCCTCCCTCCCCACTCCCCCCATTGAGAAGGCAGGCAATTTGATATGGGTTATATATATGTAGTCATGCATTATTTCCATAATAATCATGTTGTAAAGGAAAACATAGACAAAAAACTCAAGAAAAATAAAGTTAAAGAAAAGCGTGCTTCAGTCTGTATTCAGACACCGTCAGTTCTTTCTCTGGGGATGGGCAGCATTTTGCATCATAAGTGCTTCAGAGCTGTCTTGGATATTTTAGAGAATAGCTAAGTCGTTCACAGCCGATCATCTTAGAATATTGCTGTTTACTTTGTACACAGCACGCTTCACTTTGCCTTAGCCCATGCGAGTCTTTCTGGGTTTTTCTGAAAGAATGCTAGAGCAAGTTATTAAATCATGTGTATTAGAGTCTACAAAGTAATGCATACTGTTACTCATTGATTCTTTTACACATCTTTTTTTATTTAAAAATGGAAAAATAACCTTTATTTAGAATACAAAACAATACAAGAGTTTATGGGATTTGCTATAATGCCTTTTCCTAAAAACTTCCAAGACAAAAGCTATAACTCTACTAAAGCTTTCCAAGGATGTATTCCAACAGGAAATATCTATTTGTGGTCTGGCAGAGGCAGAGACATAATGCACTATTTCAGAGTACAGTTTATTTACTTACACTTCTGTAGTGAAAATCTTGGCCATATTAATCTTTAATCTGATTTCAGTGGATATAGAAATATGCCATCTTAATTATACTCACACTGTGTCAAGTAATTATAATTCATGTGTGGGTGTTTTTTGTTTGTTTTGTTTTGTTTTTTTACAAATAGGCTCAAAGCCTCTTGTCAACTCATAAAGCAGTTATTAACTATGCCTTATTTTGTGGTGTTTAATAAAAAGATGCTCTTCTTGAAAATAAAAATCAAGGGATCTATGGTCTGACAGAAACAATTTCAGCTATCCACAACATGCTGAATTAACACTTCTCATCACTAAGATCCCAAGAATGCATGTGGGAACAAACACTATTCAATTGCATGGTAGTATCTATGGTTATTTTAAACATGGGCATGAATCCTTAGCATAGACCTTTCTTGAGGAAATTAAGAATCTAAGGCAAAGTTTGTTTCTCACTCTTTATAAAGGATCAATTTCTCCCCACTGTCTATTACTCTTTAGAAAATAAACTGTGCCTCCATTATTGCTTATTTAAAATTATAATTTTTTTCTTTTGGGAGGAAGGCAGGGGGGAAGACAAGGCATTTAAGGTTAAGTGACTTGCCTGAGGTCACACAGCTGTTAAGTGTCAAGCGTCTGAGGACAGATTTGAACTCTCTATTCACTGTGCCACCTAGCTGCCCCTTAAAATTACATTTTAAGAGAGCTGTTTAGTACCTGACACAGAAAAACAATCACAAGTAATTTATTTTTAAGAATAATTTAACATGAAATTATACAAATTAAATTTACATAAACAGAAATTCACATTTGTCATAACAGATGGCAAAGGACAAAGCAAAAACAAGAAAATTTAATCTCCACAATACACAGTTGGAGACAATTATGTCATATACACTAAAAGTCTTTTATAAAATAATCTTCTCAGATCAATAGAAGACCACTCTCCATTCAGTATCCTCATCTTGCAAGATAGGCTACTGTAATCTCTGCACCTGTTTTCTCCATGTTCTCCTTTTATATGGCTAGTGATTATTTTGGTGATTACCACCCCCTTGGCATGCTTTGGCATATGTCCACCAGCTGCAGAACCCCTCCCTCCTTACTCTTGTTGCTGTTGATGCCTGTATACCTATTTGGGCTGGGCAACTTTGATTTCACACTTCCCAGAACCAGTCTGATGATAACTGTTTTTTTTAATAATTTCTTTGGTGGTTCTCCATCTATATATGGGACAAAACAAAATCCTCTTCTTTCATTTGTTTTTGTGTCCTTAGTTCAATATTCTCAATCTCACCAAGTGCTCCAAAATATTCTTTGATTTGTTCTTCAAATGTGTCTGGGCTCAGTTCCCCAACAAATAACTTTTTAGAGGGTTCCTTTCCCTTTAAAGTTTTAACACTTTTGGAGTCTATCAACTTGCCTTCCAGCTTGTGTTCTTTAAGTTCCAAGATTTATTGACGCTAGCAGCATCTTTGAGAAGCTCAAATCTGAATCCCCTTGATCTTCCCATGAAGGAATCTGTTTTAATTGTACAGTCCACAACCTCTCTGAAAAGAGGCAGGTTTTCAGTGAGATCTTTCTAGCTTGTATCCCAGCTTAACCCTCCAACAAACGTTTTACTGTCATCCTGCTAGTTCTTGCTCACATTGATTTTGGAGCCCTTGGCGGATTCCTCCATGTTGCTGTACTCATTCACATTGTCCGTGGTGGCAGGGCTGTTGGCCAGGACTGGTTGGCAGCTGCAGACTTTTCTCCCTCTTCATAGCCTCCCTCTCATTGAATTATTTGCCGGGTTGAGATAGTTCTTTTTTTTTTCCACAATGCTTTTCTCACCTTTTCCTTAAAAAAAAAATTCTACTGTCACTACTCTAATACATGATTTTATTGCATCTTACCTGCACTATTGCATTAGCTTCCTAAGTGGTATCCACTGATGTAATCCCTTCTCTTTCCCAATACAAAACAATTAAATGCTACTATGTGAAAATTAGGGATACAAAGACAAAAAAGAAACAGTCTCTGCCCTCCAGGAGTTTACATTCTATTGGAACTTGATAATTTGTAAACAGCTAACTATATACACCGTTATTTGATGAAAGAGCAAGAGAACCCTACCAATTTGGAAGATTAGAAAAGGCTTCTCATAGGCAGTGACACATGAGCTGAACCTCAAAAAAAGATATGAATTTTAAGAGTCAGAGGTGAGGGTCAAACAATAAATAAACAATAAGATACAAAAAGAGGCAAAAAATAGTTCCTGCACTTACAGAGCTCACAACCCAATGGGAAGGAGTATATTCAAGACCCAGAGGTGGAGTGCTGTGTTTGGGGAAAAGCAAATAAAGCAATTTGGCTGGAATATAGAAAGCGTGGAAAGAATAATGTAAAACATTCCCATGAAGGTTACCTAGAGACACATTGTGAAAAGCTTTAAATGTGCATTTGAGGAATATTTTATCTTAAAGGCAATAGGGAGGTTCTTGAGAAGTGAAGTGACATGATCAGACTTATGCTTTAGGAAGTTTGGGTTTTTTTTAATAATTTTTTTTCTGAACTTAACAAACATCAAATAGAATGAACGTTTCCATATGCAGAGTAGAACAGGAAGAAAAGATTATGCATGAAGTCGTGAATCTCTTACTATATGCAACTTGCTTTTCTTTTAGAATATATAAAAAACCCAACATGTAACTTTTGAAGAAATACTGCTTGTCTGTGATTCTTTTTGTTCTTCCTTTTCTATTGTCAGCACTAAAAAATTGTTTCAGTGGTCTGCTTTTCTTGCTTTCCCTTTTCTTTCTTGTTTTGGCCACCCTATCCCTATCCTCACTTTCTTTTTCTACCTCTACCAATAAATGGAAGAAAAAAAATTCCACAAGAAAAATAAAACTCTTTTAACAAATATGCATAGTCAAGCAAAACAAATCTCCACATTGATTTTATCAGAAAATGTATGTCTTATTCTACATCTTGAGTCAGTCACCTCTGTTCAGATGTGGGTGCCATGCTTTATTACTAGTTCTCTGAAACTGTGGTTGAGCACTGTACAGACCAAAGTTAGGGACACTATTTAGGTAGCTCTGTGGATTGTAGAATAAAAAGGAGAGAGACTGAAAGTTGATAGTCCAATCTGAAGGCTATTACAGTAGTTCATGTGAAAAATGATAGGGGGATGATGTTTATATGAGTGGAGGGAAGGAACAGATGCAAGATATGTGGTAGTGGTAGAATAAACAAGTCTTAGAAACATTGGATAATGGGAGATGATTGAGAGGGAAGAATGAGGGATGATATCAAATTTATAGCAGAAATAGGGAAGAATAGAGTAGGAATGGGTTTAGAGAGAAGATAATTCCATTTTGGTCATTTTGAGTTTGAGATACTCATTGGAGGATCATTTAGAATTACCAACAAGTAATTGGTGATGTGGGACTTGAGCTGAGGAGAAAGATTAGAGCTGAATGTGTAGATCTGGTTGTCATCTGCATAGAGAAATTGAAAAGATACTGTAGAAGAATTGACAAGATTTCACCACTGGTTTTAGATATGTGAATGAAGAAGAGGGAAAAACCAAAGATGGCTTTGAGGTTGCAAACCTTTTGATAGGAAGGATGTAGTGCTTCCAAATGAAATAGAGGGGAAACTATAATTAATTCTATCTTGAATATGTTGAATTAAGATGCCTACAAGACACAGATGTAGAGATGTATTGGAAACAGTTGATAACACGGGATTAATTATGACTGCATATATAGATTAAGCATCATCTGTGTAGAGATGATAATTGAACTCGTGGGAGCTGATAAAGATCACCAATAATAGAGGATGTAGAGTCAACAAGTAAAATCAGTATTGCTTTAAGTTAAAGCAAATTAAATGGTTTATAAATCTAATTTTAAAAGAAGTGTCTTTCTCTCTCTCTCTCACACACACACACACACAACTTTGAAAGACTTAAGTGTTCTAGTCAATGCGTGCTTCCAAAGGACCTATGATGAAGCACACATACCTCCTGACAGAGTTGATGGAAGCTCTAGTGCTGTATTGGATCCAGTCCAGCAGCAGCAGCAGTCTCTTGGTAGTAATGGAGTCCTGTAACATACCACCAGATTTATCTTTTTAAAGCTTCAATCTGATTATGGCTTCAATAGTTCCTCCCCCATGGCCAAATGAATAAAATTCAAATGTCTTATGTTGTCATTCAAGTTCTGTGATTGGGCTCCAGTCCACCATTCCAGTATTGCCTCCCACTACTGCCTTATGTTCTCAGAAGAATGAGCTAGTCATCATTATCTAACCAGACTTTAAACTTTCCTACCCCTGCACATTTGCTCATGATGTCACTTCTTCCATGAAAACTACCCGAATTTCCCCAACTAAGTATTATCCTGTATTTACCTCCTATAGACTGTCTTAGTATTTGTGGGATTATTTCTTTTATAGCTTTTGTCACACATTTTAGTTACTTGTACATTATCTTCCATCCTAGACTATGTACTTCCTTTAAAATAAATGTTTATTGATATATTTTTATTTTACATCACCTAAATTACCCCCTGCATGACTTCACCCCATCCCAGAGAACCATCTCATGTAACAAAGAATGTTCTAAAGAAAAAAAGGAAGAAGAGAAAAAATTTAGCAAAACTGGTCAATACACTGAAAAAAATCTGAAAATACTTTCAGTGTTCCACAGTTGTGGACCTCCCACCTCTGCAAAAGAGAGGGGACCACGTTTGTCTAAGACTGTTAATTTCTTGAAGTGACCAGTTCTTACCTAGTACAGTTGATGCCTTACATTCAGCATTTGTTGAATGAGTAACCCTATTCACAAAGTCTCTTTTAAGCTAATAATGGCAGAGTAATCACAAAATCTGCCTGTGGATTGTCTTCCCCTAAATCATAGTTTTGAATCTTACTCATATAAGAACAGATCAGAAATAGACCTTACCAGATTATAAATTGGTAGAATCTTTTTGAAGAACAATCTTTCAGTATACTATGAAAGTTAGTGAAATGATACTTTTGGACTCAATAATCTCATTGTTGGAAATACACCTGAAGAATATTATCAAGAAATGTGCCCAAAGTTCACTCCCCCTTCACTCTACTCAAGAAACTCTAGGCTCATATCAGTTGGATTAATTTCTAAGAATCTAAACTCCAAGGGGGGGGGGTCAAGTTTGCTCCCTTGCTCTCCCCCTCACTCCAGGGAAATCCCTAAAAGGAAGCTTGATATGGCTCATATCTAGGATCTCCTCCTTATGTACTGTGTGGTTATTGGTATGGGACAGCTTTTTATTTCCTTCACCACAGAAACAGCATAGGATGGAAAGGAAGCATCAACGTGCACAAACAGGAAATAAAGAACAATCAAACAGCTCATTGCACTCATTACTCACCTTTTGTAGAATTGTTAAAAAGATCTTAGCAAAAATAAAAAAAAGAATAAATAAATTTAGGGGCAGCTGGGTGGTGCGGTGAATAGAGCACCGGCCCTGGAGTCAGGAGGACCTGAATTCAAATCTGACCTCAGACACTTAACACAAAAACTACCTGTGTGACCTTGGGCAAGTCACTTAACCCCAATTGCCCTGCCCTCCCCCTCCAAAAAACAAAACAACAACAAAAAGATCTTCCCCATTTGCTGCAGACCTGCACTAAGTGTCATGGGATCTGTCTGGCCATGGCACTTCTGTCCATCAGCTATGGACAGTCCAATGAGAGTGTTTCTCTTTTCCAAAAAAAGCATTCTGTTAAAGGTTCATCTTCGCCCTCTGGGTGACTGGTGTCCAACTCTCAAACTTAGGAACTTTCAAGTTCAGAATTACCTATGAGGAAATGATCCCAGGTCTGAAAGCCTCCTCAGGATCCTTAGTCTCTGACTTTTACTCAGGAAAGCGAACAGGAAGCCAGAAGAAGGCTGCTAGGCATTCCAGGAACTCCAGTCACAGGCTTTCTCAAAAGCATGTCTCCCATTTTCATATGCTTCTACTGTCAGTTATTATTTCTACTAGGAGAGATATCTCCCCCCACACACATATCTCAATTTCCAAGGGAGAGAAAGTGTGTAAAAAAAAGGTCTTTCTGGTTAATTAGTGGAACTTCCCACTTAGAAACATAGGACAGGCATTTTCCATTAAGGGTCCTTTCTCCTGAGCCTTCGTCAGTGCACAGCAGAAAATCTAGTTGCTGGGGATCAATTAGAGGAGCTCACTACTGTGTTCTCCCAGCAAGGGCCTGTGGTGCCTTTGTTTTAGCCAGAAGCACATGTACAGCTCCTTGCAAGGGCCCAAATCCTGCGATCTCATCAGGTTGATTAGGGTAGAGACTCGAATCAGCTCCACATTACACTACCACCAGATCAATATTCCTTTATATGACCATAACCTCTTGTTCTTCCATCTCTCCCTGTGTCTTTCCCCTCCTAAACTTATTCCCTGTCCATGCTACAACCTCTTTTTACTCCACTCCCACCTCCCATTTTCTCAGTTTATCCTTCCTGTGTTGGCTTCATTTTCTTCCCTTTAAAATCTTGACCAATGCAGCTTTACATTTTTCCCTACCCTCTCCCCTGTCTCCCTTTCCTGTTATCATTTATCCCTTTCCAAACCATATCCATTTCCACCATTTGCTTTCTTTGATCATTATATCTGACCACTACTGGTAAGACTAACTCCACTGTCTTTACAATTTTTGACAAATTTATATTATCTCAACTGAGTCCTCACTGATGCATGGCAATGCTTTTACACTTCCCTAATTGACTGTTACATTCTCTAGGGAGGCAGCTGGTGGTTCAGTGGATAGAGCATGGGCCTGGAGTCAGGAAGTCTTGAGTTCAAATCCAGTCTCAGAAACTTCCTAGCTCTGGGACCCTGGGCAAGTCACTTCACCTCTGATTGCCTGACAAAATGGATCCACTGGATCCCCTAGAGCATGAAATGGCAAACCATTCCAGTATCTTTGCCAAGAAAACCTCAGATGGGGTCATGAAGGGTTAGACATGAGTGAGAAGACTGAACAACCACAAAAATTCTCCATAGCATTTGTTCCAAAACATCTCTTCTTTCCTCAAGCTATCTATACCACCATTTCTCCACTCCCTCTCAGCAGTGAATACTTGGATCAAGAAAACTGAGACATATTCTCTCTCCCCTGTACCTGAAATGTTCTCAATATGATCCTCACTCTCCCCTTTGTTTCAATTTCTAAGTAAAGGTAGCCCTCCTCACCAAGGCAAACCCCTCTATTTGTGTTATTGATCCAATGCTCTCCCATCTCTAGGAGTTGGCCCCTTTGCTCATCTCCTCTTCTTTTGTTTTTTTAACTTACCTTTTTAATTTTTTTATTCTTGTATTAACAAATATCAGCTAAAATAAATACTTCCATATTCATAGTAGAACAGAAAGAGAATTGTAAATGTGAATCTCCATTATGTACAGCTTGCTTTTCTTTTTACACATATAATAACTTTTAAAGCTGTCCTTGTCTGTTATTCCTTCTGGCCTTCCTTCTGTTCTCTTTTATACAGTTTAAGAAAAAATATTTTAATGACCAGCTTTTCTTTTTCCGTTCTTCTTTTTTTTTATTGACAACCCTTATCCCTAAAACCTCCCTCCCATTAGAAAAAAAGAAAGAAAACTTGGACAAAAAAAGAAACTTCAAGGTGACCCAAAAGGAGTATGAATATGTGTATATAAATGTAAACTGTTGTAAAGTGTATTTAACTGATTTTGTTAAAGTTTTTAGTTTTAATTACAGTTATTTCTTAAAATAGATAAAACTTACCACTCCCTGACTTTTGAATAAAAAACTGTCCTTGGCGGTATTTATTTTCCTAGGAGATTTACTAAGTGTTATCTTACATAATTAAGGATTTCACTATTGCTGAGGAAGCAAAAAGCTATAGAAAACCAAATGAACATCCCCATATCTCCTCCAGTCCTTGACAATATAAACTTTTTTTTATGCCGAATGTCATATTCAGCAATATGGCAGGGAGGGAGTGTGGTACAGTGGGAAAAGGATTAGATTTGGAGCAAGAAGAGACTTACCTGTAAATAAGGATTATAAGGGCAAATATCTCACAGAGTGAGGATCAAAGGAGATAATATTCAAAAAGCTTCTCATACCTTAAAGCACTACATAAATGCTCATTGTCATTGTTGTTGTTATCATTATTAAAGAAAAATAAGCACAATCTATACCAAAGAGAAAGATACTTAGGAAACATTGAAGCTTTGAGAATGTAGCTTTAAGGAATTAAGCAGAGATAGAATAATTGAACTAGTTACCGTTTGATAGGATTTCTTTTGCCTATATTATGTGTTAGAAGTAACAGCCAACAGCCCTAATGTTTTTTAAATACCCTAAATGTCTTTATTCCCTAAATGCTTAGTCCATTTGCAGATAATTCAGTCTTCCTGGAAATGGGTCAGTTTTCTCATATGGACTAGAACAGGTATACTTGCAAAAGCTAAAATTAGAGAGTAGCTCAGACAATGTAGGTAAATTAGTCACTAAATGATGCTCTTTACCATTTAGCCAGGTGAAACAGATAAAGAAGATCAAGTAGATTCCACAACTCACCAGATCCCCCAAATGGTAGGCAAGAAAACCCTAAGAGACTTTACTGGACTAGAAGACTGTGACAAGACTACGCGGGAAGCCATGCTAAATTTTAGCTTCTTTGTCACCATTGGAGACATGGATGAAGCTTTCAGATCCATCAAACTCATCAAAAGGTGAGGATTATTTTCACTGAAGTTTTGAAAGATAGTATTGATACCCTTTGAGGTCCTTCCATTGAATACTTTCCTTTTCTTTTTAGTCAATTGAAAATGATTAACTCTTTTGTTACAGTTTCTTCACAGTGTATTTTATGGTTTTGTCGTTCTGTGAAATTCCATTGAGATTAGTAGAATGCCAGGACATGCTTAGTCCATTTTGTTGCACAGAAAGGGGTTCTATTTAAACACATCTGGTAGGAGGAAACAGATGAACAAAGCTCTTTTGACTCTTCAGTGCTCCGACCATCACTGCTTATTTAATTATTTTGATTTACTTAAAAGGGTTTTGAATATTTTCTAGCTAAATGTCTTGCAGTTGTTATACACCAATGATATTTAGATCTCTGGTGTAATATACAAATAAATACCAATATTGATAAATAATAAATAGCGAAACAAAAGTGAAAAGCTAATTAAAATGAGAAAACTTGCACTTCACTCCAAAGGGATTCATAAATTTAGGCAGAGGCTCTCTGTAAACGACTTTCTGTCAGCGTCCAGAAGAATTTTGAGTTTGTTAGCAGGAACAGTTCACAAATCTTATTATCTGAGAGTCATCTCAGATGGTCATCATTAATAACAGAACTAAAGTAGACAAATATGAATGAAATAAAGTAATTTGAAAATGAGGCCTAATGCCCTCTGTTAGGATAGTTCTGTGGAATATGAAGCACCTTTTGAAATATCACATGAATCATAGTCCTTTTTCCCCTTAATTCCTTTTGTCCCCAACCTGCTTTGCATGAATTAGGGGGTTGGTTTTTCCCACACTGGCAACACTGACAACATACCTTTTGAATCATCTGGGAAAGCAAAAAGTGACTTAATGGCATAATGTTGTCCCACCTTTCAAAATACTTTATTCATTTAACGTAAACACAGTGATATTAGGTTGTTCTTAACCATGTAGCTAATTTTTAACTTTAATGCTCATTACAATAGTTCGTATACAATAACATTAACAAAAATGGTATAAAGTCTTAAATATTCTATTTTTTCATTGCAACTATTTTAGTGCATAATCTTTCATTTAAAAAAACTTTTCTGGAATGTAAGTCCAGCAGAAGTATGTCAAGACCTATCAGTGTTTATCCAGGTCCTGATGGGAAGCTATCAAAATAATCATAGGCTGTGGTGTACCATTTGTGTGGTAGGGACATAACAGGTGACTGGTAAATATTTTTTATTGATATATATTTTTCTAGGGTATCAGTGGGCTAAAATGGTAGATGAATTGAATTTCTTTTTAAATAAAAAATTCTAGTATTGCCTAAAATATGAGATCCTGCTTGTTCATTTCTTTTTAACAGTAGAACCAAAAAGAAGATCCTATGTCAAGTAACCTTGAAAGAAATTTCTGCAAGACATATTTTATTCCAGTTAAATGAGAAAGTTCATGTAGTAATGGTGGACATTTCAGAGCCTATGCCAGTTTGGAATAATGGAGGCTCAAATTTCAGAAGTCTTTTATTCACTTATAACAGAAATAATAGTAGGTTTCACAACCTTCATATATTTAGCAAGTCGGTTTTCTTGATTATGTTGACATGTAGTATTAAGGTTTCTTGTACCCACTCAAAAATAAGCTGCTGAATAGACTAAAACATTTTGGACAAAGTGATTGCCATTATTTACTGATAGCTCACTGCTAGATTGTTATAGGCTACCTAAACATTGGAGTCAACTCATATAATCTTAAATGTACGCATACAAACATAAATAGTTATAAAATGTAGTTCAATGGGATTTTTTTGATGTTTCAAATTTTTTTTAAAGCAAAATATGTTAATTTCCCCCCATAATCTTCAGACACCAAAATATATCATCAAAAAGGAACTCAATTTTCATATTCATTGCATGCTTTGAAAACCCATTTGTATAGAAAATGTAAAGAAGTAGATATCACTCATACGTGTTTCCATCCAGCTTTCTTGAACATTATTTTGACCCTTCTATAATGGGCCCACAAAAATGACAAAATAATACAAACTCAGTTCTTTTTACCCATATAATTTTATGGAGAAAATTAAAATTTAAAAAGACATTTCAGTATAATCATCTTTTATTTTAACTTAGAAAAATAATTGGGGCATAATATAAGCCAATGACAAGGTTCTATAAGAAAACCTTAACCATTTGATTATAAATGCAGCTATACTTAATGTAGTTCTCTGACATTTTCTAAGTCTTTCTTGGGCGTTCAGCATTCCCAAAGTTGAGGCTTTACCAGGACTGAGGTATGGCCTCTGTCAGAATAAATTAATCTAAAAACTAAGAGGGAGAATAAAGTGGCTTCACTTTGCATATTTCTTTATTTATATCACAAATTTTGGCTTGTTGCCATACTTGAAAAATGCATGCTTATGAAATTATGTGACATAGTTAAATTTTATCACTGTACAAAATTAGGGTCAAGGGGCATATAATCTATTTATATATAATATACATATTATTTATGTGTATCATACATATGTATATAGATGTAACCCATAAAATTAATAATCAAAAGCCACTACACAAGTAGTGAAAGTGACCTTGTAAATGTCCATCAGTTTCTACCGTATTAAATTATCACATGTATACATAGACAATAGCCTGATAGATGTCATGATCCCTCCCTCTGCTGACTTTCAGCATGGTGATTCTACATAATCATTTTCTAGCCCCCGACGAAATCGAGCAGTTAAGGTGCGACTGATGACAATAACACGAGGTGCCATACAGTCATCTCTCCTGTGAAGAATATTCCAGATGAGGATGGCAGCTGCTAGGGTGGCCAAAAGACAAGCTCCAATGTTCAGGTAGCAAGACCAGGACAGGTTGGTGTAGGGACCGATTCGGTAAAAAGTCACTAGGCCAATGACCAAAACAAAGCCTGGGGAAAAAAAAAAGGATTTCCATAAAATATTATTACAAAATTTGAAAAAATTAAAATTCCTGGTTTAGTATATAAATAAAAATGTAACTTTTCTAATTTTGCTTACTAAACTTTTATCCTTTTATAATTAATTATGTTAACATGGTTAGCTTCATAATCTATATTTCCACCCTTACTTCACATTACTCCCCTTTTACATTCCAGCCAAATGGGCTTCTATAGCTGTTCCTTAAACTTGATGTCCCATCTCTTGTGTCTCTTTACTTTTTACATAAGCCATTCTCCATTCAATTAATGGAAGTCTATAAAGCATTCTAAAGTTTTCAAAATGCTTTACATCTCATTTGATCCTCACAACAACCCTATGAGGTAGGTACCATGAGTATTATTATCTTCATTTTACCAATGAGGAAACTGATAATAAGGTTAAGTGATTTACCCATGATTGTACAGCTAGGAAATATCAGAGGTACATTTCAAACCCAGGTCTTCCTGACTTCAAGTCTAGAACTCTCTTCAATAAACGTCCCTGCCTCTCAGTTGTTAAGCATTCCTGAGGGGAGGAAGGTACCACATTAGGCTCCAGGAATATAAAGGCAAAAATAAAGCACTCCCTTCCCTTAGAGAGCTTATCTCATTCTAAGGGGATACCATTGGTACACATTTAAGTAGATGCAAAATATGTCCATGTGTCTCCTCTCTACTCCTTGGTAATCTTCATCTTCCTTCAGAGTCTAGCTTGGGCTGGGAGTCCCTTCAGTTGTTAGTGTCCTCTCTCTCTCTCTCTCTCTCTCTCTCTCTCTCTCTCTCTCTTCAGATCACCACCTTTCCAGCCTTCTTTCACATTTCTCCCCTTCTGCATTTCAGCCAAACCAGGCTTGTAGCTGTTCCAGCTGTTAAACTTAACATCTCAACTCTTGCTTTTCTCTGCTGTTACAAAAGCCATTTCACCCAATAGGATGCAGGCTGCTTTAATATAGGAACTATTCATTTTTGTGTTTGTATCCCCACTCAACACCTTACACAGTACTTTGGTTCTTAATAACTGCTTGTTGAATTTCATTGAAATTTTGTGCAGACTTGTATTAGAAAGATCTTTAACCCGCAAATCTGTCATGATTTAAAAGAGTGTCTGGAAAGAGGGCATATTTTTTGAAAGACAATGGCTAGATCCAGACACACACTATGTAAATCATAGATCAGGCCATGAGAAATATCTGTCCTTGATACAGTTTATGCTGACGCTGTTAATAATGCTGTTAAATGAAGCTGAATTGAGACATTTTTAGACATCCCATTTGGAGGACTGGGGGTGAGGGGAATGTGCTACAGGCATTCCAATTTTCTGGTTTTGGGTGACTATTTCTGCTCTCTCACTTATAAATAAAAACATGCCACTCAAGTACCTCCCCTGCGTTCTCTCCCTTCCTGTTCTTCCATTTCCCTTCTTCCTCTTCCTCAAGAATCTAGATACTAAGGAGCTGGTGGTTTCCCTTCCTTTGGCCTTTTCCCCCTTTCTTTTCCTTCTCCTTCCACCCCCTCACTCTGGTTTCTGTGTGCCTGTGCTGGAGCCTTCCACCTATAAAAAAGAACTTTCTCTGGCCTAGGAGGGGAATAATAAGGATGCTTAAATCCACATTTACTGAATGCCAAGGATAACCAAACATGCTTTTAAAAAGAGCCATATTCCTGTTCAAAAGAAGACCAGAGGCTGCATCGATAGCAAGTGTTAAGGCTAGATTTGAACCAAGGTCCTTTGTACTTTCCACTTCAGTAATGATAGTAATAATAGTTGACATCACAGTGCTTTGAGATTTACAAAGCATTTTATATATTATCTCATTTAAGCAACAACCCTGTGAGATGTATACTAAAGATTCTGTTATGACGAGATAGGCTCCAAAAGGTCAAGAGGTCATGGCCATAGAGCTACCAAGAGTCAGAGATGGGATCAGAATTCATGTTGCCCTTCTTCTAAATCCAGAATTCCAGTCATTATGCAGTCAGATTAACTAGAGAATCAAATTGCAGAATTATAAGCGTCCTTAGAGTCTAGTCCTTACCCAAAATATGAATGTCATCTATAATAAATGATCATCATATCTGTAACTGAAGAACTCTAAGTGATAGAGAAAATCACTGCTTCCTGAAGCAATCCATTCTCCTTTTCCATAACTCTTAATTGTTAGGAAGCTTTTCCTTCTTTTAAGGTTACATATGGAAGTTATGAACTTCCATCTATTGGTGCCAATTCTACCATGAGGCCAAGTAAAGTAAATCTAATCCCACATCTGCATAAAGGACCTACAGATAAAAGACAAGCATCATGTCCCCACCCCATCCCCAAATGGGGGAAATAGCTTCCTCTAGGCTAAAAATTGCTAGTTCCTTCAACAAATCATCATATGAAATATGTCAACATAATTATACATGTATAACCTATATCAGATTACTTGTTTTAGGGAGAGGGGAGGGAAGAGAGAGAGGAAGAAAAAAGAACTCAAAACTTTACAAAATGAATGTTGAAAACTGTCTTTACATGTAATTGGAAAAAAATAAAATACTACTAAATGGGAAAAAGAAACACATCCTCTTATGGCATAGTGTTCAGTACCCACTATCCTGGTTACCTTTTTCTGCACATTTCCCAGCTTATAAATGTCATTCCTAAAGTTCAGCAACTAGCACTGAGTACAGTATTCCAGATGTTCCCTGACCAAGAACTATAAGCTCTCTCATTCATATGCTAAAATTATATTAATTTATTCTAAAACTACATTAAATTTCTGACTTCTATATTGAACTGTGCACTCCTGTTATTGAAACTGATAGGTTTTCCATGAACCATTCCCCCTATCAGTAGCAGATGGTAAACCAACAATCATATTCTCAAGATCTTGGTACTTTGGAACGTAAGTTTGTCTAGGCCTAGTAACTTGACTTAAGAGCACCTAAATGTTTTCTCTTTATATATTTTTACTTCTCTTCACTTTTAATTTCCTGTTAAACATTTTTGTATGTTCTATACTGAAGAGCATTCCTTAAGAAGAAAAATAAGAGTTGAGTAGTTCTGCCTTCCCTTCATTGTACATTATTATCATCTCATCCACTCCAAGGAGTAGTCTTATATATTCTTTGGTCTTATTGCCCCAACACTGCTTTTGTTTTTAAGCACTTTTGGTTATCCTTAGTATTCAGCACATACTTCTCATTCTGCACTTGAGCATTTTTTTTATTACTCTCAGAAGGCCATACTATTCATGGATCCATCCTCAATATTTCTCTTGGTGTTGCCCTTCAATCTTCAAATGAATCTTTTAACAATTTGAGACAGTTGCTGAGTTCACTAGCCATATCAGTGTTCTGTAATAACTTTTTCTTTTCTTACTCATCAGAATGCTTTTTGTTCATCCTCAGTTGTTGGTGCAATGGATAGAATGCTGGACCTGAAGTCATGAAGTCCTGAGTTTGGATCTGATCTTTAGGTGCTTACTAGCTGTGTGACGCTGAGCCACTCACTTAACCCTGTTTGCCTCAGTTTCTTCAACTACAAAATAGGAATAACAATAGCACCTATCTTCCGAGGTTGTTGTGAGATTCGGATGAGATGATACTTGCAATAAAGTGCTTCTTAGCACAATGTCTAGCACATAGTGGACACATATAAATGCTTATTCTGTCTTCCTTTCCCCTCATAATCAAACTTGTGTTTTCTAAAGATCATGAGATCCTTTTTCTGAATCTTTTGAAATCTATTCTTTTTAAAAATATTTTGTTGATATTCCTTTTATCTCAGTGACTGTCCCAATCCTGACCCTTATAGAGGCCTCCCTTGTAACAAGGAAGTACAGTAGATGAAACAAACAAACCACATTGACCATATTCAACAATATATCACTCATCCCACACCTCTGGTGGACCATTGGCTGAGGAGTCAGAGGACCAGAATTCAAATCCTGTGTGTGACCTTGGGCAAGACACTTAATATCTCTAGTCCTCATTTTCCTCAACTGTAAAATGAAGAATCTGTACTAGATGAGATCTGAGGTGCGTTATAGTCCTAGCTATATCATCCTGTGGTCCTCTATCCTCTCCCAAGGGATGGGCACAGCCCTGCCTCACTTAAATCCAGTTCATCTGCAAGTCAGCAGATGATGTCAGCCTCCTGATGTCATTTGTCTTCTTCGAGAACGAAGGACAAACAACAACAAAGTAGTTCACCATCAGCCTGTGAAACCATGACTGGTCACTACACTGATCAGAGTTTCAAATCTATTTCTCCAAACTTTAGACTATATGTTAGAATATGCCTGACTGTCCTTCTTTTACTGGCTCCTATATGCAAAGCACCTGCTTGAGAAACCAAAACTAAAACAAGTCCCTATGTCCAAGGACCGTATGTTCTGTTTGAATTCTAATGTTAGTCATTGCAAGCAGCTCTGAATGATTTCTTTCTATATTGCAACCAAAAACACAAATTGATACCCAGAAATTCAATGAATCAAATAAAAGAAACAATTTTCCCCATTAAGCTCCTATTAATATCTTTTCTACTATTAGTTTTCTTGAATTTGTAATATGAACATGGAAGTATTAAAACTTTTTTTTTGTCACATCTTAGGCTTTTTTTTAGAGCATTAAATTACAGGTGCCTCCTCAAAATGTAGCACACTTGTCAAAAAAAGTAGCTTTGGGCAGTAATCAGAAATTGACTACAAGTTAAGTCCACTAAGGGAAAGTTTTGACTTCCTTAATACGCAGCAACATCCTGGCATCTTCACTCGTATAGAGCCTTCCTGGAAATATGAATCAATCACCTGGCCACCTCTCTCACTTCTCACCTGGACAGAGAACTGCACAAAACTGCTGCCTTCAGTAGATAGTGATGACTCATTTCTGTGTCACTTCCTGATAGTGTTGTCTCAGATTCTTACATACATATGCCAGGGAGAGCTTGTAAGAGTTAGTGAATAGTGTGGCCTTTTCTATGTGAAAAGCTTATGGGCATTTCCTTTTTATGCAGGTGAATTTAGTCTTTCTCTGAGGTTTTACTTGTTGATTAAAGTAGATACAACTTTGAAGTACTTTGTATTCTACTGACAATTCACTGTTACTTCCTGTTTTTTAATTAATAGTGTAAGGGGATAATGCCATATTATTGTGGGTCATAACATGCAGATGCTTTAAATAGATTTTCCCCAAATTTTAATTGATAACTTTGTAGTCTGGCTGAATGTGTCAACTTTTTAACTACCATACTCTCTGGGAGTGAGTAAATGGCTACACGTGATAGACAAGCTATAGTCAAGCAATAGTCCCAAGTAGAGGGTAAAACATGGAAGTTATTGATTTGAATTTCCGTTAAAAATCATCCGATGACACTTTATTTTTCTTAATAGAAACATACCTGTTTTCCTCCTGCTTATAAAGCATACTTTCTATCCATTACAGAAATTTGTGAATAATAGGTTATATGAATGAAATCTTAGCATCACCAGTAGATAATAAAGAAAGGGTCTAGAGATAAGGATCTTTGTAAAAAAAAATCAACAACTTTAATTTGATAGTTGTTAGCACTAAAATATAAAAAACTTTGAATCTAACCCTATCCTAGGTTGGAGTTTTCATGGAAAAATTACTATACGTTTGTAGGAAAGAAATTTAAAAAAATTGAAATGCATTGATTTCAGATTCTTCAATAAACTAATTTTTATTGAGCTCCTACTTTTAGTCTCATACTTTGCTTAGGCTTTTTATGGTTTCAGGAGAGTAGTGATCACCTCTAATAGCCAGCAAGGGTAAGGAAATAAAGACAACAGGTGTAGATATTTGCATAATGTTACAAAGTGCATAAAATACTTTCTTACAATTACACAGTTGGGCAAGCAGTGTTAGCATTATTATTCCCATTTTACAGATGAGAAATCTGGAGCTCAGTTCAATGACTTTCCCAGAGTTGTAGAACTAGCAAATATCATAGCTCAAAGTAGAACCCAACTCCTCGGGTCAAATATGGCATTCTTTCCACTGTACTACATTGGAAGGAGAGGGAAGAAAGAAGTGAGAGGGAGCAGCAGGGTTAACTAGGTTGCTATTTGGTTTTCAGAATAGGGATATTTCTGCATATTGGAAAGCATAGGGGAAAGATGTAATAGAGAAGAAAAGACACTGAAGATGATAATGCGGAGAGGGGTACCATTGATGGGGCAAGATCCTGAAGGAGGGAGCAGGGGATGAGGCTTGAGAGCACAGTTGAAGGACTTAATATGAGAATCTGAGAAAGGAGGAAAGATGGCACTGGACCTGTGTTTTCATTGGTATGGGAAACTTCCAGGCGAGGAAACTCCCTCTACCAATGTCAGTCAGCCTCTTGCCTGCACCTGATAGTCTTGGATGGTTGCCTAGAACAGAAGTGTCACACTCTATCCATAACACTCCAAGAGGGCAGCTAGAACCAGATTAAAATGTAATTGGGAAATTTTAACAAAATAAATAAAAATATAATACAACATAAAGTTAATTTTTGGCTTCCTATCTCTAGTATGTAGGCAGCATATTGATCCATGTCTGTTTGAGTTTGACTCCACTGGCCTAGAGCACTGAAAGAGTAAGTGACTTATTGAAGGTCATTTAGCTAGTAGATGTTGAAGGTGGGACTTGAACCCAGGTCTTGTAGGTTTCAAGGCCACCTCTCTATTACACAATGCTTCCTCTCCATGAGATCAGTATCTCAGACTTTTGAGAATAGGACAGACTATTTTGTTGCTACTTTAAGCATTATAATCTAATTATTAGTGTGTGATGTTTTCTATATTTAGACACTTCAATTGAAACAGGCACAACTTGCCTCCACTTCACAGAAAACAATCATCTTTCACTTAGTGTATGAAGAAAATGGATGATATGTAGATGCTGTGATTAGAGGAACACACAGTTTATTCCTAGAACATACTTAAAACCCACAGCTTATCTGTGGATAGCTTTACATATTCTAAACAGATTAAAAAGTGATAGGACTGTGGATTAAATATGTATTTTATATATATATACACAAAAGCATAGATATATATTACATATAATATATATAGTGTTGAACAAATTAGTTTTTCATAAATCAAGTTTCTGCTCTTCTGCATAATCTTCCTCAAAAACTAATTATTGAAAAATATATTTTTTTTAAAAAGAAAATCTGTATACAGATAATACAGTGATAGCCACTAATTATATTCTACTTCAGTGCTACAAAGATCAGTGATTTCATGTCTTTGGATGTTTTTTCTACCTATGCACAGAGCTCAGGCTAGACAAATCCGTACTTTGCCCCAGAGCACCACAATTGAGAGGATGTAAATAGTGTAAAGTAGTGATTTTGAAAAGTGTATAATTTTAGAATATTTACATTTGCATTTTGAGAGAACTTTCACTTTTTCAGATGCAGAGAAACTAGTTAGCAAAAATAATGATTCAAAATAGGAAGCTCCCAGATGGCTGCTTCATTCCCTGCACCCTCTCCCACCCAACTGGCTGCACACTAGAAAAACTCCTTTCTGTTCTGGCACCAGCACGCTCCTCCCTATCTGCAGCCTCTTAATAGCTTGGTGTCCTTTCTCCTTCCACTGTGGTGCTGTGTAAGGTTTTCCTGACCTGTTCATGTGAGGATGCACGTAGTGCTACTCACCCAAGCAGTTGTTTCATACTATGAGATGCCAAAATGGCTAATTAGAGTTCTGTCTACCTAAATCATTATCTCTTGAATTACTGTAGGCACAAAAGGTAGTCTGGTGGTCAACCCTTTGGTGATAAACTTGTGCAGACTTAGTTAGGCAGATCCTCTGGTAACAGACACATTTTTTATCATTAGTCCCCATATTCAGATCTTGACTAAAGTCCTTTTCCCAAGTCTCATTGCAGCACTGTGAGAAGACCTTGGTTTTTTGAAGGCAATCTGAGTGAAGGACAAGCTTTAATAGTTCACACCACAGTATTTATATATTATACATTGTAAATGTTAAATCATAACTGTAGCTATATTTAGCTGTCTGGAAGCAATGTATGCATTTCTTGTTTTGAATTATACATGGAATATGCTTAAAATCCACGAGTTATCTATAGATAGCTGAGTTTTTAAAATACAGATAAAAAAAGTTATAGGATTGTGGATCAAATACATACATAGTGTCTAACAAATGTAAGGTGTTTTGGTTTTTTTACAAAGTAAGTTTCTGCTCTCCTGAATCATCTTGCTCAAAAAATACTTAATGAACAATCTATTAAAAAAGAAAAGAAAATCTGTGTATAGATGACAGTGAAAGCTCAATTCAGAGCTTCTTAAGTTCTTTCTTTCTCTCTCCATCTGAAATTCAGGGGTTTTGCCTTGTACTTCTTTGTCCATTATTATCCACAATGTCCAGAGTTGGGCAATAGTGAAAGTTCTATAAATTCCTGTTAAACTGAAAATGAGAAGACAAAATTTGTGTCAAATTGGACCTTATAACCTTGAAGTCTTCTCAGAGGAAGGTACTATCAAACTACAAAGAGAAGAAAATAAATATGGATACCCTTATATTTTGGTTTTTTAATTATGTGTTACACTTCATTTTGAAGGATACCTTATAATAAGTATTCTGTCTGTTAGACATACCGTGGCAGTGCACAATTAAGTAAGTACTGGTGTATGTTTCCCACTTCAGTAATAGTCAATTCATGACCACTTAGCCACTATCCTCCCTGCCCCCCACCCCCACCACACATACACACACACACACACACACACACACACACACACACACACACACGTGTCTTCTATTACAATTGATAGTTGTGTTCTTCCAGTAGATTGCAAGGGTGAATTACTTAATGGGAGATTTGTTACCCAGAAGCCTCTGCCCAGCCTCCTTCCTTATATTCCCATCTTCAGGAGGAAGGTGTGAGAGGTGACATTTCACCTTTAGTGACCCTGTCTACTCTCCTGGCTTGTTATGGTGTTCCTTCTGTTATAATGTTAGGATGTAGAAGAGGGTTTGAGAGCTACAGGGAGAACAGAAGACAAAAGGAGTAAGAGCAGAACAAAATATGAGAAGGGGAAAAGGAAGAAAAAGAGCCATTAGTGAGTGACAGATGATCAGAGTGCAGTTGATGGGAGGAAGGAAGAGCATGAAGTATGAGGTTTTCTCACTGTCCTCTTCTTAAGGGAATAAAAATTCACCGACTTTGTTGTACTGTCTTTTACTGCCACCGGGTCGCTGCTTTCCTCAAAGGATATTTTAGTGTGCACTGAAAGGGACTTAGTCTCTCTTGATTGTTGAGTCAGGTGTGCTGAACAAACTGCTATGGCCAAGCTAGGTGACCAAATACCAATGAATACAGGCCTATTGTATGGGTCATTTGGTTCTTTAGAAAAGTGTATGTAAAAAACTTCAAAAACTTTCATTTTAAATATTACATTTACACACACACTCACACACACACACACACACATCCTCTTTCCTTTAGAATGAAGAAGAAGAAGTCTCCTGGATCATTTGAATTAATACTTAATGTTTATGTCACTTAAAATGCATCTTATACGACTATTACAGTGGTTCTCAACCTTCCTAATGCCGCAACCCTTTAATACTCGCATGTGTTTGTATCTGCATATGGGCGGGGAGACAGGTAGAGGAGTGGTGTCTTGGTTCCTAAGACTATTGGAAATATGTGTTTTCCAATGGTCTTAGGTGACCCCTGTGAAAGGGTCATTCAACCCCCAAAGGGGTCACGACCCACAGGTTGAGAACCACTGGATTATTAAGACTATCTAGTATTTTTTTTTTGCTTTTTTTTTGGTGGGGGGGAGGGCAGGGCAACTGGGGTTAAGTGACTTGCCCAAGGTCACATGGCTAGTAAGTGTTAAGTGTCTGAAGCTGGATTTGAACTCAGGTCCTCCTGACTCCAGGGCTGGTGCTCTATTCTAGCCAGTATTTTTAATACTTATCTAGTATTTTTAATTTAGCATTGTAAGATTATTAAAATGTAATAAGCCAGCATCTTCCAGACTTTGCTTTTTTGTGATCCTTTAGAACAGTGTTTCTGAACTGTGATCTGCCAATCCTCTTTTATTAACATTTTGATAACTATGTTTCAGTAGTTTCCTTTGTAACCCTGTATATTTTATGTTAGGCATTTAAAAACATTATTCTGAAAGTGCATGTTCATAGATTCCACCAAACTGCCAAAAAGGTTTCTAACACACACAAAAATTAAGGACCCGTGACTTAGAGCCGTCTGAGCATGGAGTTGGCTGCCTCACAATGACAGTAATGCCCACAACAATAACAGTAGCTGACTTTTATGTAGCACCTACTTTTTGCCAAGCATTGTGTTAAGCACTTTACAGATATTTATTTCATTTGATCCTCACAACAACCCTTCAAGGCAGGTACCGTGATGACTCCCATTTTATAGTTGAGGAAACTGAGGAAACAGAGGTTAAGTGGCTTAGCCAGGTTCACCCAGCTAGTAAGTGTCTGCAGCTAGCTTGGAACTCAGGGCTTCCTAACTCAGCATTCTGTCCACTCCATCACTTAGCTGCCCCAGAAGCTAACAGATTCCCTCACTAGAAATCAGCAAACGCTGAATCATTTCTCAAATATATTATGGAGGAGATTACTGGTCAGGGATAAGTTGGATGAGAATCAGGGGTGGGGAGCCTGTGGCCTCAAGGCCACACGTGGCCCTCTAGGTCCTCAATTTCAGCCCTTTGACTGAATCCAAACTTCCTAGAACAAATCCCCTTAATGAAAGGATTTGTTCTGTAAAACTTGGACTCAATCAAAAGGCTGTACCCAAGGACCTAGAAGGCCATCTGTGGACTTGAGGTCACAGGTTCCTCCCCCTGGACTACATGGTCTTTGAGGTCCCTTCCAGCTCTTAAGATTCAAAGATTCTATGACATATATGATAGGAGCTCAGACAAAAGGTGTGAATGTGGGCTGAACTAAGCAGGGAAAATTTTATGTAGAGGGATCTCGAGTTGGGTCTTGAAAAATATCTAAATTTTAATCAGATGCAAAGGGACAGGAGAACCTGACAGGCAAGGGAAACAGCATGAACAAAGGCAAGGAGATGGAATGATCATGGTATAGAGATATAATGAAGAGGCTTCCTTGGCTGAAGTGGAGACTGCATGTTGTGGAACTGTGAAAAATAAAGTTGTATATGTACATTAGGACAAGATCACAGTTAGTCCAAAAATCCAGGGACAGAAGTTTGGGCTTGAAGCAGGAGAGTCAGCTGCTGGGGTGGCAGGAAATCAACAGAACATTATCACTGAAGAATGGAACAGAACTTTCAGTATGATTAAGCCAATGGGGAAATACTTGTATTAGTCAGAATGTGGTGTGAAATCTTATACGTACACCATGTAGGAGCAGCATGCCTGATTCTAAACCCACGGACCCATTCATCTGATCTCATTTTTGCTCTTGGAGTCTGGTATAAATAAAATTGCAGTCATTTGAGTATATGCACTGTTACATATGTTACTTTTCTGTGGTGATATTAGCTTGTTGCTTTTTTACTTGTTTACTGCTAGCAAAAAAAAAAGGTGTATGCCTGTAAAAAGTAGGCCAAGAGAGAGGGAACAAGGAAAGGAAAGATGGGCCTGGGCTGAGAATTCAGTCTTTCTTGTTAACTTATTTTTTATATTAAGCTTCACTTTCCTTTCTTAGATAGCTTGAGCAATTTCTTCAGGAACAGATGGTTATTTTTCAACATTTACTCCATTTTAGGAAAAAGAGAGAAAAAATTATGAACTGGTATATGAAATTCTGCACATGGTATTGATTCAATCTTCATAAACTTATTTTTCCAAAGCAAACAGTTCTCTTCCTGTGAGCTGGGAGGTGTGGAAGCCCTGAAACCCCAGAGTTGTATGAATTACAGTTCAGCCTCCGGAGCAACATTGCTTCCTCTCTCTTTTCCTTCCTGCCTACTTCCTAGGGCTTCATTTTCTGTCAGAGGGCCATCCTTTTTGAATGACTGTCAAATATATATGCAGGTGCCATAAATCAGAAAGACTGGAACCCTCCTGAGCACTGAAAGCTTAGCAGCTCTGTCTGGTCAAGGCTTTATTGTAGCAATATTATGAATGACAGCAGTAGAAAAATGAAAATTTTTAAAAGCACTTTCAAGTACCTGTGATTTGGTTGGAGTACACTGGTTTCCAAGGAGAACCTCAACTAACACAGCATATTAATTGAAGAGAACAGTCTCTTAAAACATTACTCAGTTTGAAATTTTCCAGCACATGGTAGCTGCAAAATAATGGCTCTTATTCAAATGTTTTTCCCTAGAGAGAATTATTCTTGGAAAGGAAAAACTAGAGGACAATAATTTATAAGCTCATATGCTTTCATAAGGGTCCTAAAGCATCTTCTGGGTGATTTATGGCAGCTATTTAAGACTCAAAAGTATTAAGAATGTTGGGAGAGAAAAAAAATAATATAGTTGGTGTTTAAAGGAAGTATTTGGAAAATGTGATCAGAATTTAGAGAAGCAAAATATAAAGAGCAAATGGAAAATAAAATGTATAAAATTTTTCACCAGCATGTGGAGATGCAGATACTATAAGTTGCATTGTCTTTGTGATATCTAATAAACAGAGTTCTGGTAAGTAAATGAGGACCAAGAGGTCTCTAGTTATGTTTGCTGGTTCTGTTAAGACGAGAAAAATAATTTATTTTTACTTGGTCTATTCCAGAGTATGAACCAGGTCTTTCTGGTGTGGTGTAGACTCAATAGACATAATTTATTTTAACTTGTAAAAAGTCTTAGAAATGTATTCATACCAATGACTATTTAAAAAAAGTTATGGAATTGGGGAAAGTATGTTTTTAGGATAGGGGACTGGGTGAAAGAAAGAAAAAATAGGAATAAAGCACTTCTCTGGATAGAAAAGTATAAAAATAATATCCTTTAGTGATTGATATGAGGTCTTGTATTGAACATTTATAAAGAACCTAGAAAAGAATGTTTACAACTAAATCTCTAAGTTTATAACTGACATTGACTTCTTCTGATTAGCAAACAATCTGAATTTCTGTAAGATCTCGCAAAATGTTTTGCTGGGCAGAAAATTAGCAGACAAATTTCATTGTAGACAAGTGTAAGGCAAAGCATTAAGGGAAAACGTAATCCAAACTGTCCTTCTGGCATGGAAAGCACTGAACTATCATTTGCAACACAGAAAAAAGAGTGAAGAGTTGTCCTAGACTCCTCCTGAAGACAGTTGTCTCAATACGTCACTGTGACCAGAAGGACCAAGAAAAACCTGTATGTTATCAGTCATGAAACAAAACAAAAAATCTTATCCTACCTTCATGTAGAATCAAAATACATTTTTATAAGCACATAGTTCTTTATAAAAACTGTACATCTAAAAAATTCCTGAAGCTGAAAAAAAAGTTTAGGAAAAAGAATTATAATGATCCAGAGAGACTGAGGAACTTCCACTTAATTTTTTGAAAAGCCTCTTCTCATCTTCAGTCAATGGCTAAAAGAAGACATGATCAAAATTTTTTAAATCATGAAATATGTGAATAAAGTGAATTGCGATTAGGGAGGATGATGGGAAAGAGTATTCCCATTGCAGAAAGTTGGATATCTCTTTACTTAGTAATCAAGTAGTAGAAACATATTTGAGAAGCTATAGTTTGAGGCTCTCACATTGAAAATGGGCTTGGGTTTGTAGCCAACTCATTTGAGTACCACAGGGTATTAATCAATCATAAATATCATCATCTATTCTTCTTGTTTTCCTGACGGTTTTAGAGACAGAAATCAACATTGGGTTGTGTGATTCTTTTCCTCTATGGGGATTTAAAAATTATCGACAACAAATATTTTTTGAGTACCTATTATGTGCAAGACTTTTCTAGATAGGTTTAAGATACTGTCCCTGCCTTCATGAAGATTACAGTCGTAGAGATTATAATTTGGGAAGAGAGGACATTGTATACCTACAAAGTAAATTATATTTTATAATATATGTATAATATTATAATATAATATATTGATATAATTCAGTTATGTTATATTTAGCACTTGTTAAATGTCAAGATTATGCCCATGATCATACATAACAATTGCTTCCATCTAGCTCATAAGAGAAAGAGACTTTTCTTAGGGTATATTTAAATGACATTTAGAGCATTCTGCACAAAAATGAAAAAGAAGCTCCAATGAACAGAAAGACCCTTACATAACCACAAATGGAGCCTTCTTTGATGGCTAACTTTACATTTTTTGTGGTTCTAGAAACCTCTGAAAATGTCCTGTAAACTATTTGTGAGGTTTGTAACTTTCCTACAACCTTCTAGGTTTTTTTTCAGTCTATTTAGTTCATGGTGAAGTATTTTTTCCTCTCTTCCTATTTTTATTAACATTTTATTAATCACTTCCAACTCTTCTTCTCCAGCCCTACCCCCCATCTCCCCACCCTAACACTAGGGATTTCAAGGTTCAGCTTGCATAACAGGTAATAGCAGGCATTTCCTTCTCCTGTGACGGGATATCCTGGCGCCCTTCAGTCTCTCTCTAACTCTGTTTAAAACAGACTCTAGCACAGGAAAAAAAACCTCAGTCTAAAATTAGCAGTTTGATAGAAGAAAGGCACATGGCTGTCCACTGTACTGTTTGTCAATGAAACAACAAGTCTAAAGAGGGCCAAAATGCATTTCCTTTTTGGGCAAAACAGACCTATTGAGCCTCAAGGGGTGATGGTGGGGCCATTAAAGGAGAGAAATACACCAACCACAGGGAAAATATCTTAAACTTTCTAGACTACAACACTGTGCTCTTTCTTGGCTTTCCTCTTTAGTCTCTTTACCCCCCAAACCATTCTTGAGAGATAGAAATTGCTGTTTTGGGGACTGCAAAAAAAAAAAATCTATCATACCAAAAAAGGAGAACAGGACACAACTATTTTCACTGTTATACAAACTCCTTAACAAGAAATTTCTCATTGGTATAGGAAAAATCATCTCTTCTCCACCAGTGGAGCTATAAGACAATGCAGTTTGAGTTGTGAAGGGAACTTTTTTCATTTCTTCCTATTCTGAAATGTTTTTTTTTCCCCATTCTGAAATAATAGCATCTAAAGACTACGTAATTTTGACAAATGACCAAATGAATTCCATCAGTCCTAAATAGTGTTAGAATTTATTATGTCCCTCATTCTGCAGTGGCAGCTTTCAAAAGTGGGTTAACATTCTGACCTTTTGGAAAAAGGGTTTCTCAAGAAAACTAAAATCCTGGGCATTATTCCCTATCTTTCATTATGTCCAGAGTGATTTATTTAAGACTGCCAGTAGTTTCCTTTCCTGGATGTGTCAAATCTATTCATTCATCACTGCAGAATGAAGTAGTTTTCAATTCTTGCCTCATCATTAAGTACGGTACTTACTTGCAAGTTGGAATACAGCAGCAATGGCTTCCTCCCACCATTGGGTGTCCTGTGAAATGATGGGCAGGTCCACCAGCCCCATGACAAAGATGAGCTGTCCTGCGGTGAGGGCAACAGTAGCAATCAGGTTACAGGCCCGCATCATATCAAACTGCACTGTGAGGGACACACCAAAACAGAAGAGGACTGTATTAGACTAAATACTGAGCCTCAGACTGAAATACTGGGTGGAGTAATTCAGTACTGCTGACCTCACAAAAAGAGGTCTGCATAACCTGGGCCTTTATTGCAGTTCTGAGTTATTATTGAGTTTGATTTCTAACTCATTATTATGCTATTAAACAATATTAACATCCTCTTAGCTTTTCATAGTTCCTTATGCTTTTCAAAACCCTTTCCCTTCTATCATGTGAAATCTATTGAAGATCCTTTCCATTGCATCAAGTGGTGCTATCAAAGCACATTTCTGTACAAAATAAGCAACCTTCTAGACGTGGGGCATTCATTATTTATACCACTCATGCTTCTTTGCTTAGTGACCTTTGCCCTAATAAACTGCAATGAACTTTCTACATTGACATCTCTACTCAGTTACCTTCTTACCTATGGAACTCTGGGATAGCCTAATTTTAATATTTTTTATCAAGATTTGACAAAATCACATCTGTCATGCCCTGATGATCAAGCACTTTCCCTTGAAAGTATAAGAGAACCCATCTTCAGATAGAAGAATGGAAGGAAAAACAAAGTCACCCCAAGTTTAAAGGATTAAATTTAATGCCATACAAAGATTATTTATTAAGTACCTAGTATGTGTGAGGCACCATGCTCAGCACAGAGGAAAATGGACAATACAATGCAGTCCCATACTCATGGACCTTGCCTTTTACTGGGGAATAGAGAAAGGATGTAGACAGAGGTAAAGCCCATACAGAGTAAATACAAAAGAATGTCAAGAAGAAGAGAAGATTAACTAGGGGGTGTCAGGAAAGTTATTGGGCAACAGAGGGCTCCTGCACTGAGCCTAGAAGGAACCTGGGAGGAAGGAAGGGCAGAGGAAAGTGATGAGGGGTAGGAGAAAGGACAATTTGGTACAATGTGAGGTGCATGTAGGAGAAGGGAGCTCATGGGCTTCTGCAGGAGCTGCCCTCCTGAGCTCTCCCTGGCAACAGTGGTGGCCACAATGAACTCAGAGTAACAGCATTTACCAAAATGGGAGAGTAAGAAAGGAGACTGCAGCTGTGAACAAAGTAAGAGCTCCATGGGGATGCCAGTCAGTGTTTGATGTTTACTGTCACGTGGACATTTCAACCAGCCTTCCCCCAAAATGTATGTATGACATACTTTTAGGTTTAACCCACACTATTAGTACTTACACACACACACACACACACACACTCACACACACAGACACACACAAGTTCAAAAAGCATATGGAGCCAGAATGTATGAAAAGCTTTAAATGCCAAAGGAGTTTATATTTTATCCTAGAAGCAACAGAGAAGCATCATCTTGTATGCATTCAGTAATAAGTTCACAAAATTAAGTTATCTCATACTGGCATAATGGAATTCCTTTTTCTCTAAAAATGTGGTAACTGCCTCAGGACCACTTGATGATCCCAGTGTAAAAGGTTTACTCGAGAACAGAAAAGTAGATAACACACTCAGCGAATTTCTTTTAGAAGAAAAGTTATTTTAATTAAATTAATAGAAGGTAGCAAAAGTAATATAAAATACAGGTTGCTTTATCACAGAAATTCTAGCAGTTCATCGTAATATGAACCAAAGAAAATAGTGTACATTTATATGTCATACAACTCATTTGTATATCCTAGGCAAGGCCTGAAGGTTAGACTCTTTCTCACTCCAGTATTTGAAACTCAGACCCCCCTTTCTGGGTATATTACTGGGGTACAACTTGGTATCATAAAATAAGTATACATCACGAAGACTGTATTTTTTGTCATTAAAATGGATGCATTTTAAAAATTAATATTAAGACTTTAACTTTGTTGCATCCCTCCTGCCTCCCACCCTCATCCCTTCCCTTTCTTTTGTACCCTACACAGCTACTCACATTGTCTAACTCCTAATCCTGACTGCTTGGGTTGCACAGATGTTTTACTATGTGATGGCAGTTTGTCTTGTATCATAACCTCCCATGACTTACTGAACAAGACTTTGACTGTAGGTATGTTAGAATTTTACAACAATTAGGAGGAAAAAAAATAAGTTAAATGGATTCTTGGCCTAGATCTTTGCCATTAAAGATGTTAGAATTCCTGTTCCCAAACTGTCTCTTAAAACAGATTATTTAACTTCATTGAGGAAGATATATGGAACTTTAATGCTGTATTGTCATGTGGACATTTCAAATAACATTTCCCAACTCTTTATTGAACCTCGGGAAGTAGGGTTTCATATACTGAATCAAAGCAAAAAACTGAAAACTATTTCACTTCCAAAATTGCTCAAAGAAGAACATCACTCTCCGAAGGAGGGATGGTGGTCTAGATTGTTTTCTTGGGCAAAGTTTGGGGATGGTTTCCTCAGAAATTTTTCCCAAATGCTTTTGAAGACCTAAGATTTGAGGATGGAGACCAAATTTCAGAATCATTTACCTAAAGGTATGAGTAAAATCAAGAAAAAACTAGATAAGTAGCTACGCATTTCTGACCTGTCAGTTCTTTTTCCTTGATGACTTTTTTTGCCAATCTTTTTGTTAAAAATGTTTTTTTAAAGAAATTTTGGCAAGATGATATAATCCTCCTTAAAATTTCACATCGTAAGTTTAAAAAAAAATTTCAAATTGTTACTTTTTTCCCTTCCTCATTTCACATTTTTAAAGAACACTTTAAACTTTTGAAAGTTAACTTGAAACCTTTTCATCAGCACTTTTATTTATATAATTTTCCCTTCTATAATGTTTTTTCCCCACATCTTCTCCTTTGTTTTATATAGAGCATGCCTTACCTTCAGAGCCCAACTCAAATTCCATATATGGAAGACTCTGTTGACAATGTTAGCGCACAACAATGTCTCTCTTTAGAAATCTCATAGCATTTACTGCCTAGATAATTTGCTTGAGACTCATATGGCTTCATACAGTTATATTTATCCCTTTATGTTATTCCTATTTCCTCAACTGAGGTGTAACATCTTTTAGAGAAGGAAT
The DNA here is from genome assembly GCA_028627135.1 of Pseudochirops cupreus. NCBI lineage: Eukaryota > Metazoa > Chordata > Mammalia > Diprotodontia > Pseudocheiridae > Pseudochirops > Pseudochirops cupreus. The sequence continues at coordinate 317,984,089 of CM053583.1, read as the reverse complement.
TGTGTCTTATTCTTCTTGGTATGTCCCAATGCCTTATCTACCCAATAAAACACATTATATGTAATGGGAAAATGTTGGTTGATAAACTGATAACACCTGATTAAGCTATCATATCTTCCCATATACTTAAATATTTTGATGAATTTGTGATCAGTCCTTCCAGCGGAACAAATTGTACCCCATCCATACTTGCTCATCTTGTGTAACCGTTGTCCATACTTTCCCATAAATCAACCACAGGGTACCTACACATCATTACAGGGGGCCTTCCTTTAGATCCATGGTTTCCAATTTTTTGAAATTGCCTCTATCAAAAAATGTTTAAGAATTCACCTCCCCATATATGTATATTTGTTTATAAATGTGCCACTGTATTCATGTTCACTATAAAACACAGACAAAAATAGAAATTTAAAGGATAATATGAAGGTGAGATAGTATTCTAAAAATTTTTAATTTTATTAACAGTACAAAAACATTTTGCTATCACTTAAGATACTATCATTGTTAACATTTTAACAAGAGAAATTTGATTAAATAAGTTAATATTTTTGGAAAATCTTAGTTTAACACTTTGATATAATAATTTAGAAGTCTGATTCTAAGCTTAGTTTATTTTGATACTTGTTAATGACTATTAACTAAAAGACAAAAACAAAACAAAACAGAACCTCACAAAGATATGTAGAACCAAATCAAAGAAGTACATTGTTGGACGTGCTTATGAAATTGTGAAGCTCATTTTTTAATCCCATCTACCAGCTATGCAAAGGTTTTGTTGAAATACTGGTAGTAAATTTCCATATTCTTAGATGTTAATCAATTGTTCTTCTAAAGTCTTTGGAAAGTATTGCATTTTTTATTTTTACGAATGGGTTTAAAACCCATTGAAATGCTTCATTTGGAAGATTTTTTAATAGGATAGGGGATTCTGTTCCAGATTTTTAAAGACTATGTATATGAATCTCTATAGGCAACAAAAGTTTAATTTTTCAATGTCTTGCTAATCAAAATAACTTTACACTATTAGCTAAAATCTTAATAAGGCGTCCACCTAGGGCAAGGTTCATCATTAACAACAATATATGTTAATCCATGTTTCTCATAATCTACTTGGTAATTTGGAATTTTTTTGGCTGACTTCTTGCTTTCTCTTTATAATTTGGCCCATAGAGGGCTTGTACTAACAGTGTCTGCTATACAATTTTCTCATTGTTCAACCCTGCTCATGTTAGTATTGTCTTCAATCTGAAGTTTCTTTGCTGGACTCCCTAGGGCACTGGACCATTCTTTGAAGTTTAGCTTACTAAAAACTAGATAATATAATACATAGATCTACTTATACTCAGATATTTATAAACTGTGCTATACATCAAAATATATCGAAAGTGAAAGAATCGATGAGGGCTCCACTGTCAACATCTCTTGTGTCGTAGCATGCCTACTCTTACTTGAGAGTAACCCATAGATCATACATAACACATAACCATTTGACTTATAGGTTAAGTGAAGGTATCAGTGACAATTAGCATATTAAATATTGGTAAGATAATTTTTCAAGTTAAAAATAAATATAAGTAGAAGTTCTAATATTTGCATTCCAGAGAACCATCTTACATTCTCTAGTTTAGCGACAACTGCTCTAAGGTCTCTTGATATCATGAATGGAACGAATAGGCATATCAAGGAATATGTTATTTTTCTTTTCTGTTTTCTATTTTTTAAGACTGGGTCTCCTGGTATAGAAACACAGTGGCCAGTCATGGGCTGAACCCACTGCTAGTTAGTGCAGAACATGCTCAGTCTTTGACCTGGACCAATTTTCTTCTCTTTAGGCAGCCTGGTATCTCCTTCGTTGCCTCTCCCCTACTCCCTCACAATACTGGTGCCAGACTTAGAGCAGATACCTGACTGACTTTAGCCCTACTTCAGGACTCCTCAGTGCAAGGGATCCACCAACCTCAGCTTCCACAGTAGAAGGGGACCACAAGTGTGTGCCGCTACATTCAGCCTATCTCTCATTTTCACTGCATAACCAACCTACCTTTTTTAAAATAATATATTTCTTCAATGATAACCTTGTACTAAATATATGGCAATTTAAAAAAAAACTATTTTAAACAAATTTTAAATAAAATTTATTTTTTATTCCTGGATATGGTCTAAGGAGAAGAAGCTCAGAAAGGTAGAAGAATTGTGGTTTTATAGTACAGAAATAGGTTACGGAAGAATTCTGAAACCTTCCTACCTTCCTTTTTGACCTCTCCCTCCCACTATTGGCTCTCTTTCTTCAGTCCTTTATGGCACAAATGCCCTTTATACTTTGTGGGTGTCCAAAGCCATCCCTACAAATGCCTTCTCCAAAATTGTATGTGCTTTTTGTATTGCTTAGCTTGCATCAAAACTCTGTTCCTCAGTAAAATGTTAGGAAGAAAGAAATCTGGCTAAATTTCTCACATCCATTTGTGAATTCCAGGGATTTGAAAAATTGAAATAATCTCATCAGGTAGGGTAGGGTAGGAATTTTTTGGCATTTTATATGATAAAATAAAATTTTTAATTGTAAAAACTTTCCTTCTTTATAAAGTCAGCTCACTTTAAATTTGAAGGTGTCTTACTTTTATACCAATGTTATTAGAATTGAGGGTCTAAATATGTGTTGCTAAAAGAAGGATCTATGAATATCATTTTTTCATTTAAAGTCTTTATTATTATGAGCTTAACACATATCAACAAGCATGAACATTTCAATATTTGAAGAATGACAAAAAATAATTCTATACAAAATTATGAACTTCTATCCTTCTATTATGTATAATTTGCATTTTAAATATATATCAAATTTCATATCAAATAGAACTGCTCTGCTTGTCTGTGTTCCCTCTCGAACTTTTATATATTTTAATATGTCTTATTAATGTTCTTCTTTTCTCTTCTTGCATCACTGTCAGTACCTCTTTCTTCCACAACTTCCTCCCTAAACAGAAGCCCCCTCTTGTAACAAATAAATATAAACCTGTAAAACAATCCACACAGTGGCTGTGTCTGAAATATCTGTCTCATTTTGCACCTCCAGTCTGTCACTTCTCTTCCAGGATATGGGAAACATGCTTCATCATCAGTCTTGTGAGATCGTGATTGGTCATTGCATTGATTAATATTCTTAAGTCCTTCAAAGTTGTTTACCTTTTCATTATTGTTGAAGTATAAATTATTCTCCTGGTTCTGCTTACTTAACTCTTTATCAGTTCATTCAAGTTTCTCTAGGTTTGATTGTAGCAGATCAGTTTCAATGCATACAAAATAATGTATTTAGGGGGGAAAAACACCTGAAGTACAGGATATTATGGTATCTAAACTTTTTTGATCATGTACCCCAAGGGTAAAAATTTTTTAAGCATACACAGCACACGTCTATATCTATGTGTATGTGTTTTTGTATATTTACTTATATTTATATGTATATGTATAATTTACTTATTTGTTATGTGCAGGTACTACTTTACTAATAATTATGTACATTATAAAACTTTTACCAAAAAATAGAAACTAAAAAGATGAGATAAAGATAAAATTATAGTTTTTCCAGGAGTCAATAGGCAAACACTAGAGTTTATTGAGGAGAATGACCCATGCTTTAGAAAAATTGCTTTGGCAGCTACATAGAACAAAGATTGGAGAGGAGAAGCAGAGAGACCTGTTAGGAGGCTTTTGAAATTGTCCAGGGGAAAAGTGATAAGGTGTTGAACTTGAGTTGGTGACTCTGCTAGTAGAGAGAAGGGGCCAGATATGGGCAATGTAGCAGTAGAAGCAAGATTTGGCAAATGATTGGATAGGTGGGGTAAGGGAAAATGAGGAGGTAAGATGATATTGAGGTTGTGAGAACCTGGGTGACTGGAAGGATGGTGGTGTTCTCCATGGTGATAGGGAATTTTGGAAGAGGAGTGGATTTGGGGGAAAGAGGACTGTAATGATAATCTGTGATAGAGATCACAGTCTAACCATGCCTGTTCATCCTGTATGCCTTACTTTGTTCTACTCAAAATGAAAGGGGAGAAGACAGGGCTCTTACAGGTCACATTACCCTTGAGCTTGCATCTGCCACCAGAGGTAACCAGTAGTTTATCCTGGGGGTCAAGGGATGAGGGTAGATGGAATTTTTCCAATGATGCCCTCATAGTCTCTGCTGTGGGTACCAGGGACTCTTGTGTCTTTCGTTGCTTTCCCTTACTTTTCCTGCATTCTAAAAGTCCTTCCATTCTATGGTCTTCTGTCATTTTCTCTAGCTATATTCTCTCATAGCTTTTAGCCATCACCTCTGTATCTCTAGTCCTGACCTCTTTTCCAAGTTCTTATCCCAACTGAAATATATTTTTCACGTTTATTAATGCTTCTGCTACAGCCTGTCCTTTTATCATCTGTGGGTTATTAAAACTTGTTTATCCAATAATGCCTCCAGTTGCAACATAATTAAAAGTTTAATAATGGAGAGACTGTGCATCAAAATATGGTAACATCTTTGGCATCATTTAAGGAAAGAGATATTCCACATAAGTGCATTTTCTATACAACTTAAGCTTACCTTTTTATTTGTCAAAACTTCCAAATATTTAACCATATTGATGTAATCTCCCTAAAATTTATTATGTATTTTTCTGTTTTCTCAAAGAGAGTATACTCAGCCCAATTGAATCTTTTCCTAATGACTCAGGATTGTCATTCTAGGATAGAACTACAATACAATGAGGCTCTCAGAGATTGCTGAGATGTGGACAGCTGTTTGCCACTACACTAAATAGGTCCATAATGTTTTGCTTTTTAAATTCTCAGATCATATTTTTCTAGTTCTATCTCTTCTTAACTTTCAGACTGTCAACTTTTATTTTTTGCTCTAGCAACACCATCCTCCTTTTGATTTGCTGTGTCTAATCTGCTTTGGGCTGAGAGATCAAATAACCAAGTTTATTAGAGTATATCAAAAGTAAGATTAAGTACCCATTAAGTAAAGATTTGAGAGACTCTTTTCTAATCAAAATGTAACACCTTTGTTCACTTCTGAGGGACCTTTGAAAAAATAAAAATAAAAAATCTTTGGAGTTGTCTGCAGTTTGCTGGATGGTACCTGCCAGTGACTTCTATATGAGTGAAGTTTTACCCATTCAAGTCACCCTTGTACCAGTACAGTAAATCTTTAACCCTATAAATAAACTGAATGTAATTAAATGTTTCTTAGGAAAATCAAAGTTGAATATTGTCTGAATTGTCATTTCTGCCTCATAAAGTCTCATTTTTTAAGTTCCCACTGAGCCACATGTAAATTGTCCTTGACTCCACCCTATATTTTATGGTGAAAATGTGTTCGTGTGAATCCTATGCTGAGGATGGACAAGCGTTTATATTGAGCCCTTGTGAAAGTCACGTAGTCACAGACCCAGCTTTGTGCCGCTTCCTGTCATGGCATTCTTTTGCCGTGCCACATAAAGACTATGAAAGAAGGATTATCTTGTTCCTCACATTGTGTTTTAGAACTGCTTCCCTCAGTTGGTGCTCTGGTCATCCTGTTCTGAGCTCCAACTCTCTTTTACTCACCTGTTTCCATTTTCTCTCACCTGACTCTCCCAAACACACACAATACATCAGACCATCATTATCTACCAGACCAATGAGAGTTATCTCAAAATCCTCACAAAAATCCACACAAATAAAGATTTACTCATGAATGGCTTTGTAGATTGTTGAACCACAAACAAAGAAACTAAAATAAGAGTCATCATGGATACTGACATGGGATATAAGGCACGTATTCAAATTCTGTTTTCTCTAGAGCTATAGTTTCTTAATGAAAGAGAACAATGGGATAAATGATAATCCACACATATGGTCCCTTCCAACTCTAAATCTATGATCCTATGAATGCATAGGTTGCAGGAAATGAATTTAAATTAATTTCATTTCACTGAGGTCATTTATTGTTAAGTACATTTACAGAGAATTCCAAACCCACAACCAGTACCTATTGGACCATTGCACATAAAACACAACTCTCTGAGTGCTCTCTATACTTTGCTAAAGAAAATCCAGAAATCACAGGACTAGAGAAAGTACCCAAGAGATGCAAAGGATTTACTGACCCAGCAGTGACCTGATCAACATGATGTGTTTGCCACGTTTTCATGTTGTGCAATCATCATGGTGTATATATTACAATTAAAAATATACAGAATTGGCTGCTTTCTTTTCCTTTCTAATCATATGTCTACAAAGTAGCTTTTATGTTCCTCTGCACTGCAAAGGCTGGAAATTGTATGAAGGTATTTCTGTCTTCTCAGAGTCTAAAGAGTCTGAGACTCTTTAACCTGTGTTCAGTAACAAAGGGACATGTTCTTCCTTTTTCCCATGATTAGTCTGGATAATGTAAGGGTACCCCACCAATCATATTAAATTTTGCACTGGGAATTGGTAGTTGGTCCAACTAGAAAGCAATTTGGAATAACTAAAATATCTACTAAGCATCTCCCCAAAAGGTCAAACACACAAAAAAAGTTCTCATGTACACCAAAATGTTCAAAGCAACATTTTATTGCAACAAAGAAATGGAAATAAAGTAGATCCTCATCAATTGGGAAATGACTTAGCCAATAATGGCACATAGAATATTATTGCACTATAAAAAATGCTGAATATGAAGAATTCAGAAAAACATGGGAAAAATTAATTGTATGAACTGATGTAGAGTGAAGGAAACAAAACCAGGGAAACAGTATACACAATGATCACAACAATGTAAATGGAAAGCACAAAAATACCAAAACTGAATTCTTTGCAATTATGTTGAAAAAACTTGACCCCAGAGAAGAGTTAAGAAAATACACCCTATTCCGTTCTTTGCAATGGTGGGATACTATGGGGGGTGGAACATAACATATGTTATCAGTCTTGGCTGGTGTGTGGAATACTTTTGCTGATCTGCTTTTTGTCCCCTCTTGTTACAAGAGAAAAATGACTTGCTGGGTAGGGGAAGGATCTAGTTAAAAATGAAGATGACATAAACATAAAAGAAATCAATAATTTTTAAAAATAGAAATAAAAAATAAAATGAACTTTAGGATGAATGATCCCAGTATCTCAACCCCCTTTGTATTTAACCTGTAACTTACTAAACCTGAAGGCAAGTGAGGTAGTGACTGAATCTGAGCAAGTAGAAGGGGCTCCTGTTAGCATGGACTGGACTGGAATAGAACCAGCAGCAAGAGTTCACAAACCATGCTAGGGAGAATAGGGAAGGGGAGAATAAGCATTTATATAGCTGCTTCTATGTGCTGAGCAGTGTACTAAATGCTTTTTACAACTACCATCTCATTTGATCCTCACAACAACTGTGCCAGGTAGGTGCTATTATCCCCATTATATAGCTTAGAAAACTGAGGCAAACAGAGGTTAAGCTAGTAAATTTCTGAGGCCTGATTAGAACATGGGGCCCATGTTCTATGCACTGCACCACCAGCTTCCTCTAAATGAACTCTAAAGAGTTTTTAGACCAAGTGGAAGAATTCCTGGACCATGTCAGATTCCTGAACCAAATAGAAAAGGGCTTTAAGACTCCTAGGGGAAACTGGAGACAAGACAGAACTGAGGCCAAGAGAAGGTGCTGAGAAAATCCTCACCACAAAAGCTCTAACTCTGGCCACAGAGTGGACATTTCTCTGTTATAGTAGTGAATTTCTTTCTTGCTATTAGACTGTTTCGAGCCCTATTTGTGTCCTTTTCTTTAAAAAAAAAATTTTTTTTTAAAGCATGGGGGTTTTCCTAAATACCATCTCTGTCATCATTTCTTACAGCACATAAGTATTCCATCATATTTATATACCACAACTTATTCAGTCATTCCCCAAATGATGGACATTCCCTCAGTTTCTAATTCTTTGCCAACATGAAAAAAGCTATTATGAAGTATTTTTGTATATACGTGTCTTTTCTCTCTTTCTTTGATCTCTTTATGGTATTGCCCTCGAAAAATCAGTATTGCTAGATAAAAGGGTATACATGGTTTACTGGTCTTTTGGGTATCATACCAAATTGCTCTCTAGAATGGTTAGATCAATTCACAACTCCGCCAGCAATGCATTAGTGTCCCAATTTTTCCGTATCCCCTCCAGCATTTATCATTTTTCTTTTCTGTCATCTTGGCTGATCTAAGGGATGTGAGATGGTACCTCAAAGTTGTTGCCATTTTCATTTATCTAATTATTACTGATTTAGAGCATCTCTTCATGTAACTATTGATAGCTTCGATTTCTTCCTCTGAAACTGCCTATTCATATCTTTTGACCATCTATTATTTGAGAATTGACTTATTCTTAAAAATTTGACTCAGTTCTCTATGTATCTTACAAATGAGACCTTCATCAGAGAAATTTGCTGCAAAGATTTTCCCCCAGTTTCCTGCTTTTCTAATTTTAACTGGATTGATTTTGTTTCTGCCAAAATTTTTAATTTTATGTGATTAAAATTATCCATTTTGTCTCCCGTGAACTTCCCTATTACTGATTTGGTCTTGAACTCTTCCCCTATCCACAGATTTGACAAGTAATTTCTTTCCTATTCCACTAATTTGCTTGTGGTATTACTTTATGTTGAAAATCATGCATCTGTTTTGACCTGATCTGGTTATACCATGTAAGATGTTGGTCTATGGCTAGTTTCTGCCACACTGCTTTCTAGTCTTCCTGACAGTTTCCATCAGATAATAAATTCTTGCCCCAATAGCTGGGATCTTTGGGTTAGTCAAACACTAGGTAACTGCTCATTTCCGTCCATATATTCTGTTCCACTGACCAACCTCTCTATTTTTTTACCCAGTACCAAATTGTTTTGAGGATTACAGCTTTGTAAAACTATTTGAAATATTGTACTACTAGATTCCTTCTTTACATTTTTTTAAATTGATTCCCTTGATATTCTTGTTCCTCCAAATGAATTTTGTTGTTATTTTTTTCTAGCTCTATAGAGTAATTCTTTGGTACTTTGCTTGGCATAGCATTGAACAAGTAAATTAATTTAGGTAGTATTGTCATTTTTATTATATTGGTTTGGCCTAACTGTGAGCAATTAATATTTTTCCAGTTGCTTAGATCTGTTTTTATTTGTGTGAAAAGTGTTTTGTAATTGTGTTCATATAGTTCTAGATTTGTCTTGGCAGATAGACTCCCAACTATTTTATATCGTCTACGATTGTTTTAAATGAAATTTCTCTTTTTATCTCTTCCTACGGGGTTTCGTTGGTAACATTCAGAAGTGTTAATGATGTGTGTTGGTTTATTTTATATCCTGCAACTTGGCTAATATTCTTAATTGTTTTGATGAGTTTTTTAGTTGGTTCTCTGGGGTTCCCTGAGTTTATCATCTTATCATCTGCAAAATTATTTTCCAGAACAACTGAATCAATTCACAGCTCCACCAACAGTATCCTAGGAGTGATTTTACTAGTGTGTGTTTCTCTCTCTCTCTCTCTCTCTCTCTCTCTCTCTCTCTTTCTCTCTCTTTCTGTCTCTGTCTCTGTCTCTGTCTGTCTCTGTGTGTGTGTGTGTGTGTGTGTGTCTCTCTCTCTCTCTCTCACACACACACACACACACACATTGTCTCTTCCAGTTAAGACTGTAAGCTCCCTGAAGGTAATGATTATTTGACTTTCATCTTTTTATTTCCTTCACTGAACACAGTGTCTGGGTTATTGAATGAATGAATGCCTTTCTTCTTCACCAGCGCCAGCAGATTAATCTTTCTAATGCTTTGTCTGGTCATGCTTGGCTCTGAAATCTTTGATTACTCCCTACTGTCTATAGGATAAGATCCAGAATCTTTAGTCTGACCATTTGGGACTTCTACAACATGGCCCCACAGTACACCTATCCAATCTTCTCACTCCTCCTCTATATTTACTGTACATTCTAGTCAAACTGAACTACTCAACTATAAAATTATATAATTTTATTATTCATCCTACCTCATCATCTTTGCGAATGCTATTCCTTCTGCTAGGATGTCCTCCCTTCCATCTCTTATCAAAATCTTACCTATTCTTCAAGTTTTATCTATCTCAAATGTCATTTTCTTCATGATGCCCTTCTTGGACCCAGATGGTTATGACTTTAAATCCTCCTCTGAACCTCTGTGTTACTTTGTATCAAATGATATACTGGATATAAAAATATATCTAAAGTTGTCAAGTATTATAAAAATGTAAGATAGTAGCAGTAAACTCTCTTATTGGATTCATATTCTGTTTTGTATTGTATTTATGTGTGTACTCCTAACTCCCCATCTGCATTTTAAGTGCCTTAAGAATAGGAGACTATATTTTACTCTTTTTTTTGTATCTCCCCAGCAGGTAGCAAGAATGCCTTGTGCATAGCATTAAGCTTTCAATAGATTTTCCTGAATTAAATTGTTTATACACTAAAAAAAGTCTTTGACTATGTTGACATATTAATGTATAGATTAATAACATGCAAGAGAAGGTTTGGAGTTAGGGTTTTTTATTAGTTTACTTTAGCATACTGTTTAAAAGCAAGGCTATTTATCTATGTAGGTGGTTTATCACTCATATTCAGTCTGCCTATACTTCATCATAGCACACTAGTCAACCTCTTCTGAAATAAATTTATTCTACCTAGCTATAATTTTTTAAAGCATTGTATCAGGTTTACTATCTTGTGCATATTGAAGAGCTGACTGTCCCTTGGATATGTGTCATCTTTTAGGTTCCATGTTTAAAAAAAATCCAAAGCAACTTTTTTGGGTTGTCATGGATCATCTTACTCTTTGTTACCCTATAGTTCAAATTCTCCTTGTGGTTTCATAATAATAATAATAAATTATTTCCTTCCAGATCTCACTAGACACTTAGCCTTGCCATTTTATGTCGCTGATGGCATTTAGGTGATAGCAGAATCTGTTCAATAGATAACATATTGTTGGTAGTGGATCCAGTTTCACCCTTTGAGAATACTCAATGAACAGCACTTTTTTCTGGTTCTGCTTTGCTACTGAGAACCCTGGATAGGAAGTGGGCAAAAACCTACAGGCAGCATTCTTATTCACATGTATCACATTTAGCTCCCTTCTGTGCTGACTTTCTGAACTACCTCCCCTCTTGCCCTTTTCCTGCATCATGGAATATAAGTCTTGACTTCCTGCATTCTCTCTCACACTGTAAAAGGATGCCCAGTCTGTCTCCATCTAGATCAGCAGTTCTCAACCTGTGGGTCACGACCCCTTTGAGGGTTGAACGACCCTTTCACAGGGGTCGCCTAAGACCATGGGAAAACACATATTTCCAATGGTCTTAGGAACCAAGACACTGCTCCTCTATCAGTCTCCAGGCGAGTCCGCCTACATGCAGATACACCCACATATGAGTATTAAAGGGTCATGGCATTAGGAAGGTTGAGAACCACTGATCTAGATGTTTATTATCTCTTTGTCTAAGAATGTCTGGGGCAGGTGTATGAATTCGGCTTTAATCATTTCCTACTTTGTCACTCTTCTGATGGGAGAAAGGTTTAAATCATCAGCAAGCTTTCAGTTGATTTAATTAAATTAATTAAAGGGTTTCTTTTAAATTCATTGGAAATCTGAATCATGTAATGTAGATATAGTTTTCTTACTCAGAGTAAGAAAAAAGTTATTTCACAAAGAAACTTTGTAGTGTTTGTTTTAAAAAAAAATGACTACTTGTCTGAAACCTTTCTCAGAGGTGTTTTACTACATAGAAAGCCCCAGGACATTTTAATATAGCCTTCTACTTAATAGGCCTCATTTTTCCTTATAGTGCCCCCTCAAGATGGAGAATCTACACATCGTTCCTCTGGTCTTAGGTTATATATTTTGTTCATTTTAAAACATGTAAGGCACTGCATTGGTCCAGAGAGCTGTACTGAAAATGTCAGTTTTTAGTCAAACTGGCTGTGCTATATACTTTCTTTAGATAGGAGACTGGAGTTTTGGTGTGAATATTGGCAAATGGCTAGTATATTTCATTATACCTCAGGCTACTTAATCAAAGGTATGGAGATCTGGTGAAAATCTGAAAAATCTGTCTTATGCCAGGACTTAAACCATGTAACATTTAAAAGAAATAGGAATCGTTGGGTCCCCCAGCCCCGCATTCGATCTCCTATTCCAGTTGTCTGTATCCACCTATATGCCAGACGTTTTCACCTAGATATCTTGCCATCAGTATAAAGGTTTTCTTCACTTTACACACTTGCTCGTTTTTTGCCTAGTGCTTGGAACACCCTCCCTTTATCTCATCTGTCAAATAACTACTTATCTCAAGTTAGACACTTAGCATGTTTGTATTATACTTAGTGGATTATGAGCTCCATGTGGTCGGTCTGTCAGACCCCTCACACTCTAATGTTCTAGGTTTGCTTGTGTACCTCCCTTTCCACCCTGGAACACTCTCATGTGCAGAGGTAGCTGGGATCTCAGCACCCCAACACACCTGACTGGACTCTCATCACTGTACCCAGAACTGGAATTGCTCTATGGAAAGGGCACCATTCTACTTTAATTCTTACTCTTTACAAGCTTCCTAAAATCAAAGTTCTTTGTAGGGGCAAACACAACCCTCTCAGTATGCATACTGGGATTTCCCCATCAGCACACATACCAAACTACTGGGCATCCATACTCAAACATGTCCTCGAACTGCCGGAGATCTGAACTGAAACATAGCCCCGATAGTTGACAGCACACTATGATCTCACCTTTTCACTCATACCACTATTCTCTGCCTCAGCTCAGTCACTCAAAACACATTAACTCTCTCTTCATGTTCCATTCTCCACATGTTCTACTCTCAACATGCTATCACATGCCCCCAGAAGCCAATTTCTAAGATACAAGTTACTCTACTGATTACTGGGATCAAGGGGATGTCTTGGCCTAGGGTTATTAACTATTAGCAGCTTCAGCCTAGGTGCTCAGCTTTGTGCCTTTGTTTTATTACCTCTCCTAGCCTGTAAGCTTCTTAAGAGCAGGGACCTGTTCTTACTCATTTTTGTATCCCTCACACTAGAGATAACCTAGAAAGACATATATATCGCATATATACACATGCGAGTTTATTGATTACCTACTATGTGTAGAGCATAGGACCTCAGTGAATATTTGTTCAATTCAATTGAAATGAAATCTTAACTGTTGTCAATTTATATAGGAATATCCCTTTTTGGCATGTTAGCCTTTCTCATGTGCTGTTTACACTGGATTCCATTTTATGCTATTTAAATTATTCATTTGACTATTCTAAGGTGTCTTATTATGACAAAAAAAATTTTAAAAAGCTATCACTAGGCAGACATTGGGAGCATATTATTTGTGATTAAAATAAGATTACAGCAAATAACCATTCTTCCTTCTGAGAACAAGATCTTGTACCTGGGCACACTGTACCCAGATCTTTACATTAGATAGTCCCTATTGCCTATAGGACAAAATGAAAACTCCATAACCTGGCATCTACAGCTTTCCTCTACTATTTGAAGCCTCTCTTTCCAGGCTTATTTCCCTGCAAGTCCGCTGTACCATAGCCAAACTGAGCACTAGTTTGAATAGCTTTCTGTTGTCTCTATGCTAGAATAGACTCCTTCATTTCTGCCTGTTGAATCCTTTTCTTTCTTTGACACAGCTTAGGTACTATGTCATCCTCGAAGCCTTTTCGTATGTCTCCAGCTAAAAGCGTTCTTTCTCTTCTCAGGTTTTCTAAGCATACTTTGCTAAGTGTGTTCTCTCCTTTGCCCCGTCACATTTAGACTTATTTGGGTACGTATTCCATCCCTCCTAGTGGACTTAAGAGTAGAAAGTAGTAGTTAGTAGTTAAGTAGTTCCTTAAGAGAAGAAACTGAACAATCTTTCATCCATGTACATTCATCACCTCGCACAAGTCTGGTACATGATAGATGATTAATAAATGTTGAGTTGGATTCTTTGAATTGGGATATGAGTATTTCAGGCTAGTTGCTTAGAGTAGTAACAACTCGAATTACTCAGCTAATCAAATTTATTTCTTTGTTCTCTTTCTAAATTCCTTCATTGTTCTTTCTCATTTTCTTTGACTAGCATTCAGTATAGATGCCAACCAGCTCTTTATCCCAAAGTTCCAGCACACCTTTGAAAAGGGTTTTCTTTTTCTTTCTTTTTCAATGGGGAGGGAGAGAAGGCAGATTTTCATTGAAAAAAAATAAAATTTCATTACAATTGTTTAAAAAAATAGTACTTTGTAAACTGAAAAAAGAAAAAATAGTGTGTGTGAGGAGCACTGAGTCCCTCTGGTGGACTGAAGAAGACACAGGCAGAGAAAAAGGAAAGCCAAAGGGAAAAAAGACAAAAGGCAAGAGAGAAGCAGAATGGAGAAAGCACAAAGAGAAAATACAGGCAAACACTGGTTGAAGGTTCATATGATAGAGAGTAAAATACCACCGATATTCTTTGGTAGTAGTCTCAGGAAGTGAGACGTCTGGAGGTGAAGGTTCAAAGACTCTTTCATTAGAAAATCGCTAACATGAGTGTAAAACAACAGCATTCTGACTGTACCTTCCTAGTTAAAAAAAAATCTAAAGCACAAATGAACTATAGATCTTCATTATGGAGCTGCTGGACTTAGCACTTTTGCAATCAAGTGCTAAGTGATGTAAAGACACCAGATGCCATGGAAGTTCCAAGAAGGCTGGGATAGCTGAGGATCAAAGGTCGTTGAGGAATTCTCTAGGAGGTGGGCTTGGATCTATGTGAGCTGGACCTTATAGAAGGTAGAGAGCTGGGTAAGTTTTGAGGAAGGAAAGAGCTTTTCATACTGAGAGAGCAGCTTGTGCAAAGCACAGACGAAATAAATAACTTACTTCTGTGATTAATAAATGTCCCACTGTGTAGGAAAATAAAGAAACTGCTCTGACTAGAATAGAAGGTGTGAGTTGGGGAAATCAAGTTCCCTAGATAGAGCAGTACCAGTTATGGAAGCCACGCCTGCCTGAAACAATTTAAAATAAAGAACAAGCCTGGGGAGAGTTGGGCTTTAGTGGAGGGAGTAGTCAATATAACTCTGAATTTTTGTTCTGCCTTTTAAATGATATGAAAGAAACTATAACTGTAGTTCTCAAGCTGATAGTGTGCGCCAGGTGATATTTGTGAAATTGGAAATGTGCTGGTAAAATAGTCTTTTTATCATCTTATGAGAATCTTAATATTTTACTAAAGATAATGCAGGTACAAGCAAGTAGATTGTATATTATTTGCAAAGTGACAGTAAATAACTGGTTTATCTTTTTTTTTTTTTTTGCCTTTTTTAGAAGGGGGAAATCAGGGCAGTTGGGGTTAAGTGACTTGGCCAAGGTCACAGAGCTAGTAAGTGTGTCAAGTGTCTGAAGTCAGATTTGAACCCAGGTCCTCCTGACTCCAGGGCCAGTGCTCTATTCACTGTCCCACCTAGCTGTCCAACTGGTTTATTTTATAGACCAATGCTGATGTATTGGCTCTAAAAAATAGATATGTTCTAGAAAAGCTACATGTAAACCATTTTAACCTTATTTTTATTGATGCCTTTAATTTTTATATTACATTCCTTTCCAAATATATCTTCCCCCTCTTTCCTCTACCATGTCATCCTTTGTAATAAAGATTAAAAGAAGAAAGATCAGAAAAGTAACTCAGCAAGACTAGCCAGCATGACAATTGTATCTGAAACTATATCAGAATTTCACATCCAGAGCCCCTACCTCTTGAGTGAAGGGAGGGAGGTGCATTTTCTCAACTCTTCTGTGGGGCAAAATGTGGCCATTATAGTTACACAGCATTCTGTTTACACAGTATTTTGTATGGAACAAAAAAGATCTCAAATTAAAAGAATTATATGGTGAAACCTCTAATAAAGTAATTAACCTCTACTTTATCAACTTTGTAACTCTGCTTTGTCATATTCATTACATATAACACTTTTTAGGTTATAAAATAATTTCCTTACAACTAAGTATTTCTAGTATTATCCACATTTTACAGATGCAGACATTGAGGTTTAACTTAGGTTAAATGACTTCCTGTGGTCTCTGATAAGACTCAAACCCAGATCTGCTAGGGTTTAGTTCTTTGTTCACTTTGGTTGGCTGCCAAAATCAGCAAATGTCTTACTCTTTTATGAATCTACACCATATTCTACTGTGCCTTCTTCCCACAAATTAATGCCACCTACTTCACCCTTAAATTGATTTTAGCCACAGTCTAAAAACTGACCAGTGAACAATTTGTAAGTAAGTAAGCCAGTTTGGAGATATAACTAAAATCTGACCAGTTTGTATATATAGTCTTTGCTCAGCTTCCCTCTTGTTTTTCCTATTCCATAACCTACAGAGTCATAGACTTAGTGCTGTAAGGATCTGTAGAGCTCATCTGTGCTGCCCCATCATTTTACAGGTGAGGAAACTGAGGGCCCACGCCCAAAGTCACATGGCAAGTAGCAAAGTATGAATTTTTGAACTAAGGTTCTTTTGGCTCTAGATCTGACATTCTTTCTACTATGCCACACAGCTTCCTTTCTTTAGGTTTGATTTCTGGATTAAATCCAGTATTTTGACAATTTTTTTTTCTTCTCTCCCATCTCTGTTAATGTGGGCTATATATGCTCAAATTCCTGCATACTATATTTCTGGCTATAAGATTGACCATATAGTAGTCAGGATTAAATATAGCTAGAAATATATCACTTTTTTACATTTTAGTAGTTTCTGTCTCTGCCCCCAGCAGAACCTTGCCTCCTGTGTTCTTCCTCTCTATCTGGAAAATGTCAAAGTGGGGCAATGCTGAAGCAGTATAATAAAATTAAAAGGGATTATAGAGGTCTTCTGCCCTTTACTAATGATAGGAACTTGCTACCTCACAAGGCAAACTCTTTTAGTTTCAAACAGCTCTACTTGTTTTCAATTTCTCTTTGTATTGCTGTGACTCCATCCCTGTGATATTGGTCTCAGTTAGGACCAGTGGAGCCATGCAGAGTAAGTCTCCTGCTCTTCTATTCAGCTCAATTCAGCAAGCATTTAAGTGTCTCTTCCCTGCCAGGCAATAAGCTTACATCCCATGGGGGGGAAATAGCAGCTACACAGATAAGTAAGCATAAATATGTGAAAAACACTGCAAAGTCCTTCCAGAAGAAAGTAGATCAGAAATGCTAATATACTGGAGGCTTCAAGGAAAGACCTTGTGGAAGAGCTGGCACAAGCTGAGACTTATAAGGAACTGAGGATTCCAAGAGATGGAGACGAAGGTAGAACATCATGGGCATGGGAAGCAGTCTTTGCAAAGGCATGGCTGCAAGAGACGGACTATCCAGGGTGGGCCTTAGCAGTGAGGCCAGACTGATGAGAATGTAGAGTGGGAAGGAAGATAATAGGAAGTAAGTCTGGAATAACAAATTGGAGCTAGATTATGAAGGGTTTTAAATGCAAGCATGGGAGTTTGTAGTCCATTCTCAAGGCAATAGCCAAGGCTTTTTGAGCAGAGGAGTGATACGGTCAGAACTGTGCTGGAAAACATCAATCCGGCAGCTGTGTGGAGTGTGGAGATTTGAGGTGGGGAGACCTCGGAAGGACATTATGGTAATTCAGGTGAGGAGTGGCTAGGACCTAAATTAGGGTGGTTTCTCTTCGAGTGGAGAGAAGGAGACAAATGCAAGAGATGTTGTAAAGATAGAATTGATAAGATTTGGCCAATGATTGGTTGGGGAAAGGCAGAGGGAATATTTGAAAATGATTCCAAGGTTATGAACCAGGGGACTGAGAGGATGGCAGTGTCTTCAACAGAAAAAGGGAAGTTAGAAGAAGGGATGGATAGATTTTAGGGGGAAAATAATGAATTCTTTTTCAATTTGTTGATTTGAGATGCTAACTGAATAGTCAAGTGGAGATATCCAGCAGGCAATTGATGATATAGGAATAGAGCACAGGAGAGAGAAGTCTTTCATATAGCCCATATATCTATTATAATGATTATGTCTTATATGATACAGTTTTGTTTCCCCCTGTCTTGGTTGCTTTCCTCTGAATATCATTGACTAGCCTAAAGCAACATGTACTGCCTATGTGACTTTCAACAGATTACTTAACCCTTCTGGGCTTCAGAGTTCTCATCTATAAAACAATGGAGCAGAACTAAATAGCCTCTGAGGTCTCTATTGTCCTATGAACTTCCAGCTCTTAAATATCCCTCTTAAAATGTGGTACCCAGAAGGGAGCACAACTCCAGATAGGCAGAGTAGAACGGAACTATTACTTCCCTTGTTCCAAACATTATGCTTATATTGATTAAGCCTAATGTAATGTTGTTTTTTATTTGTGTGGCGTTGTTATATGGGGGGGGGCAGGGTGTGCAATAATCATTAAACATTATTCACTCATATTTATTAACTTATATTGATAACTTCCAGAAAATATGAAGTACTTTTTTCCCCATACATCCCCCATTTTGTATTTTTACACTATAAAATGTCGTGCTTTATGATTCAGTTCTTCATTCCAACCTATTGAGATTTTTTTGGATCCCAATTTTGTCATATAGCATATTAGCTATCCTTCCTACCTACAGTCATTTGCGAATTTGCTAAGCATTATGTCCATTCCTTAGTCCAAGTCACTGAAAAGAACAAAGTTAAGTACAACGTAAGTCCTTTCTCCAAGTTGATCAATCTGTTAATCACTTTTCTTACTATCTAATCATTCAGCCAATTGTGAATCCACTTAACTATACTCTTTTCCACAAGGATATGATGAGAAACATCATGGAATGCCTTGCTAAAATCTAGACATTTTCTGTTTATAGAATCCCTTTGCTCTAATGGCATAGTTATTCTTTTGTTTTGTTTTGTTTGTTTGTTTGCTTTTTGGAGGAGGGGGAAGGGAAGGGCAATTGGGGTTAAGTGACTTGCCCAAGGTCACATGGCTAGTTTTGTGTTAAGTGTCTGAGGCCAGATTTGACCTCAGGTCCTCCTGACTCCAGGGCTGGTGCTCTATTCACTGCTCCACCTAGCCACCCCAGTATAGTTATTCTAAAAGAAAAAAGAGGTGAAATTCTTCAGTGAGGTGCAGTAGAAAGAATGTTGAATGTTTAGGCACAAAACGAGAGTTTGGATCCTGGCTTGGACAAGTGAGTTCATGTTTCTAGACCTCATTTTCCTTATCAGTAACATGAGAGGGGTTCGACTAGATGGTCTTTCACGTGTCTTCCATTTCTAGTCTTATGATCCTACTATCTGACAGGCTCTTAATCTGCTGCCACTAAGTAATCACCAACTCACTTTCTATGTGTTTACGAACCACACATTTAATAAGCCATTCTAGTCATACTAATCTGTACTGGGAGATTAGTGTTAAGATTGATATTAATCGTAAGTCAGAATTATTATAAATTTAATATTACTCTATATGTGGGTTTATTGTACATTTTAGGGAGGTAGCTTGTGGTTATTTTTGCATCTGATAAACAAAATAAGATTCAAATCAATCACTGTTCCTAGACTGCTAAATCCCTAGAAACATGACTTTCTGCCAAAACTTAAAACCAGTTAGAGTCTGTGATGTTCTTGAATGCTAATTTCTTCTTATTGTTATAATTAGTTCAAACAAAAATAATCTCAACTTTCATGAAAGCCCCCTTTCTAACATAAATTTTCTAAGAGAAATAATTATCTGCTAAATATATGCATTTTAAAAATTCAGTCTATGTTTGAGAATTTCATTCGTTTGAAGTTAACTAGATTGAAATTTTCCTTGAAAACCTTATTAGGCAATTAATTCATTTAACAAAAAATTATTGAGCACTTATGTACATAGCCTCATATATAGTCACTGCTTATACAGAGTTCGTGTACTAGTTGGGGAAGAAAAGACATATGAAAATTAAATAATACTAGAAAAACATGCAGAATATCTTGCTTACATACTGTGGGGCTTTAAAGTGTGAGTATAATTGTCTAATTTGTAGAAATAATTTCCTCTCTAGTTTTATTGTTTTCAAAAGAATTTTCTATCTGTAACTCCCTTAGGATGTCAGTGCAACCTAAAAAAAAAACTAAACAAAAAAAATGGAAAACTGAACAGAATTATTTAAGGACTTTTTTGGGAAAAAAGGTCTAAAACATATTATAAAAGTCACTGCATGAGCTTTACATTTCCTTTTTAAAGTAGATTTATAAACTGAATAGATGAAGAAAATCTTAAACTTAAAAATTTCACTCAGCATTTTAAAATTTTGATTTTTAAAGATGACCCCTGTGATAAGGCTATTTAGTCAAACTTTGTTCCAGATGAATCATACTCACTGCATTTGCAAATCTTAAGAGTGACAGAATGGTAACTTTGGGAGAGAGACTTTAATAAAATTAAAATTGTGAGTAAAGTAACGAATAGATTTAAATTTATGTAGCACCTCTTAGTATGTTCAAAATGCTTTACATATTTTTAAATCCTAATTAGTCTTCCTAATTTCTCAGAGTGGAAAAAATATACAGAAAAGTAATTTGCCTAATAGCCCATAGCCAAGTATCAATTATTTAGGAACAAAGCTAAGAGTTCTGTTCTTCTAACTTCAAAGCAGTATTTAGTCTCTAATCTGTGTTGCCTTTCTATCAGTTATTCATATGATCAGATCCTCATCCTCTTCGGACACTTGGTCCAAAACTCAGCCCTTGCTGACTATCTTTTCTACCACCCTACTTTGTGTCTCACATATTCTGCAAATCTAGGAAAACAAATTATTAACTGAATATTTCTTAAAATATACTATATTTTTATTTGTGTATCATTAAAATATTGAAACTTTTTTGTTCAGCTTCTAATCTTTTTAACCAAAAAAAGCGTTTTTTCCTGATTCTGTCATTAGACCATTTTATGTCTTTAATACCAAAACTAATACTACAGATCAGTAAAAGAAGAAAAACCCAACAACCCTAAATTCTTTATATCTTTTGTTCCTTTTTTATTCTTAAACCTTATCAGTTACATAAAATATCTTGGAGAAGAAACAAGTGTAGGGTAGGTTGGCCAAAAGGGTAGATATCTCTCCTAATGGTTTTAATATTTGGGTGAGTTTCCTCCAAATGAGTGAAGTACTTCCCCTTGCTGATCATCAAGCATATTCCATGGTGGATACTTTTACTAAGTTGCACTACCTGATGGCCAGAGGCTGCATCAACAACTGAGCATTTCACTTGGGCCACCTACCCATATAGGCAAAAAAACTGGAAAAGTGAACAGAACACTTACATTTGACGGTACTTCGCGATTCCTGGAATCCTGCTGAATCTGACCCCCAGCTCAAAGCTTCACACTCTCGATCTTCCCCTTGCCCATTTCGGGTTCCACTGCCTGCCCCTCCTTTTCCCTTATCTGCCAGCCAGCATATCTTCCACAGTCCCACACTTCGCTTGCGCCCATCCTCCAGGGTCTGGTACACCCAATTGGGAGTAAAGGCGGCTGCATTATTGAGAATTAGTGAGACTAGGGCCACTAATACAGCCGTGGCCACCAGTTTCTGGACAGTCATATCTGACTGTCAGTTACTGTCAGTCTATTTGAAGAAGATCCAAGGGCTCGGCCAACTGTGGCACATTGAAAAAGAACTGGAAATGAAAAAGCCACCAGATAGTGTTAGGGGTGGCTAGAGAACATCACCGTTCATTCTCAAAGTCAGCTTCCAAGTCAACTCCAACCAGGCAAATTAGCACATTCTGAGGTAGATGGGAATATTCCATAGAAGAAGTCCAAGGTGTAGCACCGTGCTGGTGATGCGGCCTTATCCTCCTGCCTGCACTTTGAGTAGTGCCAGTCCTGTGCTGAACCAGGCTGCGGAAAGGCCCATCCCTTGAAAACCAATGTGCCCCCACAATGGATCCAGAATCTTGAGCTTGTGGTCTTCCTGGGGGGAAAGAGTATCAAATATGTGTTAGCTGAATATCTCGATCTTCCACAGTACAGCAAATACAGGAAACAGGAGATCTCTTCAGAAACAAAAGAGCAGATTGGAAACCTGTTTTCCAATAATACACGACCTTGATCCACTTTAACCCAGTAAATAAAACTGGTAGTAGTTAAAGCACACACCCCAGAGCAGGAGTGTAGTGAAGAAAGGGCATGGGCTTTGAGTGGCTAAAGCTCTCCCTGCCCGGGCTTCTTGCCCAGTGTCCCAGCAGCCAGGAGCAGATACTGAAAAGTAGAGATTCGGCTGCAGGGAAGTGTGCATATGGTCTTTTCCTCCTGTCTTTCAGCAAAAAGGAAATGGTTGTTTTTGAGGCTGTTTTTGGTGAGCTAGAGGGCGTAGCCAATTGCAACAAACAGAGGCTCTGCCACAGCAGCCAGACACTAACAGGATGTGTTTCCTGAAAGGAAAAGACTGGGGAGACTTCTAAAGTCTTACTCCCAAACCCACCTCCTTTCACTGCTCCCTCTCCACACCTTCCTTTCCAGAAAGGAAAGGCCAGGGATGTTGTGGAACAAAACAGCCTGATTCATTTTCTCTTGAAACCTATCAATCCAGTCCCCAGTTATTGGACTGGTACCAAAGGCATGTGTTAGCACTTCTTCATTCAGCAATGAGACTCCCAGAGACTTAAGCATAGCAACTGACATCTTAAGAAAGCCGGAGGCCCAATACCCTATTTGCCATCTGTTCCAGCTTTATTATTCATCCCTCTAGCACACAGACTGTCACTGCTACTGCACACTAATGCTTACTATGGCACATAAGTATTGTCACCCTTGCCAAAACCATATCCTGGCCAAGGGGAAATGACTATGTATGTCATTTTCATCCCAAGCCCTATACTTCCTGAAGGCAGGTGTACAAAACGTTATACTGTGAAAAAGATACTTTGGAGGCTTCTATAGTTGCTTTACAAGACTGAACCATCCTCATTCCTGGTTATCTTACTCTGTGGACCACTTACTCACATAGCCACAAGTTAAATAACGTAGAGTTCAGTGCTGAATGAAAAACAGCACTGAATGAATGGGTAAGTGGATAGAGATAAATGAATCTTATTAATGGTTCTTTGAACAATAATTATATAGGTCCAGAGTATAGCACTGAAAATAATACAAGTATAATAATAATGATGATGATAACAAAGATAATCCTTCAAATCATATATAACAATAATAAAAATAGTAATTGCTTATTTTATGTAGCATTTCTACTTTTTGAAGTAATTTACTTGGAAACTGTTACAGTGGAGGGGAAGAACAGGAAGGCAAAAGGGAATGAGTCAACCTTACTCTCATTGAATTTGGCTTAAGGAGGGAATAACATACACACTAAATTGGGTATCTTAACCTACAGGAAAGTAGAGGGGAAGGGGATAAGACAGGGGATGATAGAAGGGAAGGTAGATGGGGGGAGGGTAGTTAGAAGCACTCACTTTTGAAAAGGGACAGGGTCAAAGTAGAAAATAGAACAAGTGGGGGGGCGGGATAGGATGGAGGGAAATATAGTCAGTCTTTCACAATATATCCACTATGGAGATGTTTTGCATAACTACAAATGTACAACCTATATTGAGTTGCTTATCTTCTTAGTCAGGGTGGGTGACGAGGGAAGAAGGGAAAGAATCTGGAATTCAAAAGTTTTAAAATCAAATGTTTTTTTAAAAATTATTATTATTATTATTATTATTATTATTTTACATGCAACTGGGAAATAAGATATACAGGCACTGGGGTATGGAGATCCATTTTGCCCTACCTGAAAGTTGGAGGGAGGATGGGGGAGGAGAGAGGAGAGAGCAGATTAGGGGAAGGGGTTTTCAGTGGGATCACTGTTTTGGGGTAGTGGGCAGGGGAAAGATAGGGAGAAAATTTGTAACTCAGAATCTTGTGGAAATGAATGTTGTAAACTAAAAATAAACATAAAGTTTAATTTGAAGTACTTTACTTGGTATGCATCCACCAAAACTCCTAGTGTTGCCGAACCAGATTTAAATGTAATTTGGAAATGTTTAACAAACTAAATAAAAATATAATGCTATATAGATATACGATACAATATAGATAATGTGAACTTATGGTTTTCTAAGTGAACATGGAGCCTGCAGGGATATGTTTCTGTTTGAGTTTGTTACCCCATGTTACATTATCTCTTGGGTCCTTCTAACAACCTTGTTTGGCAGCTGAAAAAGCTAAGGCACAGAGAAGTCAACTGATTTGCCCAAGGTCACACTGCTCGTTTGTGCTGGGAGAGAACCTGCGTCTCACAACTTCTCTTCCCATTGGACTGCACTTCCTCTCAGAACAAAAGTTCTGGTAACGTCATGATCCTAATCATAAGAAATACCATTAGAAGAGATTTTCAAGCCTTACGAGTAACTAGTTCTGGGTCACTTTACATTGATGATAAAAATGATAATAGAGCAGAGTCTACCTGCCAGACTCAAATAAGAACTAAATGGAATCATTCCTTCTATTCAGAAAATATTAAATGTATTTCACAGACTCAGAGTCTCATTGCAGATCAGATCAACAGTAATAAACATGTTTAATTGAAGTGAAATTTTTAAAAGCATATTTCAGGTACACAGCATCTCAGAATTAATTACAAGGGACCTCAGACCTCATCTAGTCCAACTTATACCTGAATAGGAATTTCTTTCATAACATCTCCAACAAGCAGTCTTCTAAAGCCTCTGCTGGTGATGGGAAACTCACTATCTTCTGACACAACCCATTTTTCCCTTGGATGATTCTAATTATTATGAAGTCTTTTCCTATTAGAGTTGAAACCTACCTTTCTGCAGCTCCTATCTAGTGCTCCTGGTTCTGACTTCTGGAACAAACAAAATGAGCCTAATCACAAACTGCCTATTTTGCATTTCAAACCCCTCCTCTCCATTCACACCCTAGCCATCATGATAATTTATGTCCTCATTATCTCTCTACTGGACTGTTACAGTGGCCTTATAGTTGGCCTCCTTACCAACTTACCTCAAATCTCTCCCACTCCAGTCTGTTCTCTCTCCAGCCTCTAGACAGGTTTTCCTAAAGCACAGGACCTATCATATAGCCTTCTTACTCAATAAACTCCAACGTCTCCTTACTGACTTTAGGATAAAATAGAAACTCCTGCTTGACTTTTAAAACCCTTTACAACCTGGCCCCAACCTACTTTTCCAGCCTCATTGTACATGGTCTGCCCAGACTGTTTGCTGTTCCCACACAGGTCATTCCATCTCTCCTCTCTGTACTTTATTCTGGCTGTCCTCTAGGCCTGAAATGTACTCCTCTCTTAGAGGCCTTTCTTTCTTTTAAGAATCAACTTGAAGGACAGCTAGGTGGCACAATGAATAGAGCACTGGCCCAGTCAGGAGGACCTGAGTTAAGGCCTCAGACACTTAACGGGTACTAGCTGTGTGACCTTGGGCAAGTCACTTAACCCTAATTGCCCTGCCTTCCCCCCTTCAAAAAAGACCAAAAAAAAAAAATTAACTCATGTGCTCCCTTTTCATGGAGTCCTTCCTGATTTCCTCCCCAACCCAGCTGCCAGGATACTCTCCTAAAACTACTTTATATTAATTTACATATGTGTGTGTATATTTACATATATTTATGTATTTACATATTTCAGCTTCCATTTGGATATAAGTTCTTTGGGGCAGAATCTGTTGTGCTTTCGTATATGTGTCCCCAATCTTCTGCAGAACGCCGGGGCATATAGTAAACATCTAGTTAACGCTTATTTATTGGCTTATTCAACCCCAGTGTAAGACTCCACATTTGTCTACATTTGATTTAATTTTTCAAAATTTGGCCTAATATTTTACTGCACTGAGTTCTTTTTGAGTCTTGGTCACACAGTGTGTTAGCTATCCCTTCAAGTATTGTCATCTATAAATTTGATGTGCCATCTGTGCCTTCATCTAAGTCAGTGGTTCTCAACCTTCCTAATGCCATGACCCTTTAATACAGTTCCTCATGTTGTGGTGACTCCCAACCATAAAATTATTTTCATTGCTACTTCATAACTGTAATTTTGCTACTGTTATGAATCATAATGTAAATATCTGATATGCAGGATGTATTTTCATTGTTATAAATTGAACATAACCCACAGGTTGAGAACCGCTGATCTAAGTGATTGATAAAAATATTGAACAGAAAGGCAGAGCATATCACTGGGGCACTCCACTAGAGGCCTACTCCCCTAGGTGACATCCCTCCATCAATCAATAATTCTTTGGGTCTAGCCTTTGAATCAGTTCTAAAGTAACTGTACCTTCTAGTCTATAGTTCTCGGTCTTTTCCTGAGAAACTCTGCAAAATGCCTAGATGATTTCCAAATGCACTATCTATAGGAGCCCTCTCATTTGCCAGTATAGTTATACACCACATGTAAAAAGTGGATGACAGCATTATCAAGCATTTGTAACACTACTTTTGTCAATTTGATGAAATCTGTACTCAGCAGTATTTTGTATAACACCAATATCTGCCTGTATACACCATTATCAGTCACCTTAGCAGGTAAGCAGGTTTATCAAGTTCCAAGATATTTTCCCAAAATGTCCACCTCTCTTATTCCCTACTTTGAGGAGACTATGTCAAGAAATCTTCAAATACTGTCAGTTGAGAGATTTTAATTTAGAATTGGATTTTCCTAGGCAGATAATGATGTTTGGGGTATGACTAATTTCCAAGGGAAACAAACACTCACAAGTTTGAAAAATAAGAGTAAATATCTGAATTTCCCTGGGAAGCAGCAGCCCCTGCAGTTGTACCATTCCATCATCTTCCATTCCTTACAGTTTCTGAAGAAGGGGTGGGGCTGCTGATGTTTATGCCTCTAGGACCCAACCCAAGGTTCATCTGTTTAGACTAAGTAATTATTCTAACCCTGAAACAGATGAGATTTTCCATCATTAGGAGGCAAACATTTGCTCACCCTATTTTCCCTGGGGGCACTGAGCATTCCTGGAATGTTCTCTTTTAGCAGATGGTAAGCTTGCTTTACCTTGTCAGCTAAGATTTGTCTCCCTCTGTAGAGTGAATTATTTGCACAGGGTGGGGGAGGGAAGTGTGAGGATATGGGGGGAGGGCCACAGTTTGAGGGAAGGAGGGAATGTGTGATGATAGGATGGTATGAATTCTTTTGGAATTGAATGAGAAAAGCTCTGGGCCTTGGACTCTGTCATAGACAAGAAAACATCAGCTCCATTCACCCTAAATTCTAAAGCCAGAGAAGTCAACCTTTGTTGAGCCATATACATCTATCCTACCAGAACAGGAAGGACGGACCCATAGAAAAATTAAGATTTAATCGGTAGCTTCTGAGTCACAGAGACTGATTATTGGTTTGAACTGAGTCTTCCCCTTTGGGAAATGAAAGTAATCAAATCAGATTCATTAAGCACACATACACCTGGGAACATCTCCACAATAAAGTGCTAAGTGAATCTCAAGAACTATGAGTAGTCTACCTCTAGGTGAATCGTGTGAAATCCACCTTCATGCTCTTCCTCAATGACTCAAGTAATACCGGAATCTACTGATGCTTCGTACTTTTGTAAACATAGTGAACCTGAGATACAGAAGGAGGAGAGAGGAGACTTGTCCAATGAGAACTGTTCATTGTCCTTTGATACCTTTCCTTGCCTGTGGCTTAAGCCCTTTTGGAGTCATCAATAAATTAGAATTTTTAATAGAAATTCATAAACTGAAGGACTAGCACAAAGCTTAGTTCTGAGAATATATGTTCCTTTCTTACAGGAAAAAGACAAATTGCTTTTCACTTCTGAACAGTTGAAGCTGAAGACAAAAACAGATCTTATTTTTTAGTTAACCTGAGACCACTGTGTAGCATTCCACCTACAGCACTCATAGTCAATATTAATTGCACAATTGAACATTCTTGATTAGCCTGAGAATAGCTTTTAAGGGAAAGAAGAATGAAAAGGTTTGGCAACAATTTATATACACTCTTACAGTGAAGCAGTTAGTCCTCCAAGTCACACTTTGCCTTGGGAGAAAGGGCCTCTGTGACTTATTAATGTATTCCACACAGGATCTATTCCTTTCCAAAAGATCCGTATCCATTTTAAGGCCTTAGTGCTCTCCTGCCCCATCTGCTTTTTATTAGATTCCCTGTTCAGATTTGATGAAGTGCAGCTGTAAGTTCTTTTTCCAAGTCAAAGCGCAGAGAACAGGAAATTCTCCAGAGTTGGATGGAGACAGGGGCTAACTTCTCAGAGTGTAATGCATTCTGGAATTTGCCAGAACAAGCAAAAATCTTAGGGTTTTCTGGTCCTCTATAATTCTTACAGATTTCTCTGGTAGTTTCTCTTGGTAGAAGTAAGATCAGGACTATTCTGTGGATATGCCAGCATAAGAATCACATATGTACCAAACCAGGATTCAGTTCTTTTCCTTTTTCTTGTTTAGATGCTTGTAGCAGATCTGAATTTCAACTGGCAAATTTTGAAAACAGGTGTTCATAATAAGCCCCCAGCATATACTTAACTTGCCCCTTATTCCTTCAGCACATCACAAGGGAAGAGATGGTAACATGTGATTCATTTTCCAAGTGTCAGGGCTTCTGCAAAAAGCCTTCTCAGAATAGGGAAAAGTATTAAATAATTGGAGATAAAAGCAGTGGTGATAAGAAGTGACTCTTGGGAATTCTACACGTTTATGCATACAGTATTTCTAAAGGTTTGAGAATAAGAAACCCCTCCAAAAATAAGAGTGATCTCCCAAATCAGCTGGTAGAAATAGAGTTTGGATATTGGAACATACTATTCCAAGAGAGTTTGGAAATAATAGTTTGGATTGCTACTACTACTACTAATAATAATAATAATCATGATGATAATGTGATGTTTTCTAGGAAATACAAATGGTTTCCCTGTAAACTTGAAGCTTATGACTGCTCCCAGATTGGGTCATTTCCGAGATCCGCATATAGGTGGAGAGGAGTGATCTACTAACTTTGAAGTTATCAGCAGACTGCTCTTTAAAGTAGTTTTCAAATTTAACCATACATGAAACAAAACTAAATGATCTACCCTTTGATCCAGTAACACCACTTCTGGGGTTGTATCCCAAAGAGATCACAGAAGCAGGAGGAAGACCCATATATACAAAAATATTTATTGCAGCTCTCTTTGTGGTGGCAAAAAACAGGAAGTTAAGGGGATGCCCATCAATTGGGAATGGCTAAACAAGTTGTGGTATGTGAATGTAATGGAATACTATTGTGCTTTAAGAAATGGGGATGAGATGGACTTCATATTTACCTGGAG
>CM053583.1:317892991-317954666 GCA_028627135.1 Pseudochirops cupreus | reverse complement strand
GCAGAACCAGGAGAAATGTGTACACAATCACAGACACATCGTATGTATGATGACCAGCCTTGATAAACTGGACTCTTCTCAGCAACGCATACCTATAAGACAACTCTACAAGTCTCAGGATGGAAGGAGATGTCTACATTCAGAGAAAGATCTAGAAAGACCAGAGTTTAAATGGAGACTGAAGCAACCTACATGCTATCGCTCTTTTCCATGTTTGGTTTTGTTTCCTTTTTCCCATTGTTCACTCCATTGGTTACAACCCTTCTGTACAACCAGACTAATGTCCAACGTGAAAGTATTTGCAGATTCTATACTTGACTGCGTGTCTCCATGCAGGGTGGGAGAGAGGGAAGGAAGAAAATTTGAAACTCAAGGGACTCTGGAACTGAATCTTGTAAACTAAAAGTAAATAAACAAATCAATTTAAAAAAAAAACTAAATGATCACAGAAACCTCAAACAAACAAACCCCAAAAGGAATCCCTAAAAACATATGGTTTTGTAAATGATCAAATTATTGTGGAGAAATTCAGCTAGCTATGTCTTAATCAGAATCTCAAGCTATCTTATAAATAGGGCTAAAATTAATCTAAAATGTTAGAAGAAGTGTGACCTGCTGACTAGATTCCAGTGTTTGGCAAATTTTGAAAAAAAGAGAAAAGGCCAAAAACGGTAAAATTTCTTTCCCAAATCTAAGTGGAAAGAAGGGCCTCCTCTTTTGGCATATCTGTAACAAGATACCAGAAAATTTTTGATTAGCAAGAGTTGAAAAGTCTCCCATAACTTCCACTTGAAATCATCTAATGATGTTAATTGAATATGAAGAAGTTTCATAAAGCTTCAGTGAAAGCATGATTTAGAGAAGGATTATTCTAAATTACCAGACTTTTATAAATTGACTCAATATCCCATTGTTTGTTGACATTTCAGTAGAATTTCTCTGCCAGATACTTAACTCTGTAATAGAGACAGAAAACAAGCTTTGGTTGTTCTATCTAAAGATAGAAATTGAAATGCACAGATTTCCTTGCCCAGGGTAATCTAAAGAATAAGACAAATGCCGTTCTTAATAGAAAACATCTTCTTTAAGAGTGTTATGATTTTAGGCTATCTTTAAACGCATGTCGTTTTTGAGGCAGCATGAGAGATGGCCCCTGTACCAATTAAATCACTAGTCTTGCCCCCCCCCCCAAAAAAAATTCTGAACCATCTACCAATTCTTTATAGAGGAATTTGGCCATAGATAAAGTTCTGGATTTGAAATGTGAAGACTTCATATCCCACCTCTGATACTTACTAGATTTGTGACCATGGTCAAGTTATTTAATCTCTCCGAGCCTCACTTTACTCCTCTGCAAAATGGGGATAATAATACCTGTAGTATGTTCCTAATAATATTAACAGCTGGTGCCTTAAGTTTTACAAAGCACTTTACAAGTGTTCTCTCATCTGATCCTCACACCAACCCTGGGAGGTAGATGTTATTATTATCCCCATTTTACAGAGGAGGAAACTGAGGTTCAGAGAGGTTAAGTGACTTATCCAGGGTCACACAGAGCATCTGAAGCTGAATTTGGACTCAAATCTTCCTGATTGCAGGTTCAGTATCCTATACACTGTTTCATCTAGCTGCCTCTGGGCTCAAGAGAAATGTAGAAACCTCTCTGTAAATTTAATAATGATTTGATATCTTTTGAATTCTCCAATTAAGATGCAAGGAAAGGAATCAGTCTGATAGATAAGAAAGATAATCAATCTAGGGCTGAGTTTCATTGGTATTTTTTAAAATCATTTAAGTGTCCCAAGGCTGTCCCAGTGGCCTACGGGATCCAACGAAGGTCTCCTCAGAGTTTGTGAGAACACCCAAGTGCCACCATTGAACCAAAATAAATAGGGGAGAGAGGTGAACCCCACTTCCAAGTGACTTACATCGCCATTGACATTATTGATGTTCCTCTAATATGGTCTGTATGTACATCCACGAGGCATGTTTTCCTTATTATACCTATGCTGCATAAATGTACTTAATTTCGTAAATTAACTTCATTCACTTAGCTTCATAAATTCACTTAACTTTAGGAAAAAAGCTGTAGAGAAAAAAAGCAATACTCTGGTGTAGGAATATTATAAAAATAAGTTATTTTTAATTGAAAATGGATCTTATTAGGAAAAAAAAAAAGAAAATGGATCTTATTCCTTCTCAGCAGTAGAAACTTAGGAGACACTTTTACTAACTAAAATGCCTCAGTCTCCCTGCTCTTTTGCATACAGTAAGGAACCCATGACTCTCCAGAAACTTGAGATCACATATTGAAAGAAAGGTATACGTTACAAACACAAACCATAAGAATGTGTATATTTTTCACACTGAAAAAGTGGGCGAAGTATTTACCATCCCGGCCACAGGCATTATTTTTTCGGCACACAAGAGAGTTGATTGAAGTCATCTCTTGATTTTTTCCCATTTCCCAAAGCTATTTGGGTAAACAATAGATCCACTGTGTGTTGTAATAATGTGAGGCTCTGGGATTCCCATTCAGGATTGGATCTTTCATTTATCCATGAACCCAAAGGATGAGAAAACAGAACCTGCCATATTCCTCCAGTGATAATCCTTTCCCTTGTGTCCCACAGAGTCCCCAGGAGTCAAGATTTCTGGTAAAAGGTTTCAGAATTCCTTATTGAAAATCTGGAAATAAGTAAGACCATCAGGAAAAGTGCCAGAAAATAGCATTTAATGTAGCAAATCAGTTTTCAGTGAACTTACTTAAAGTATCTCCTTGCTCATTCAGGAACAATATGGCCCAAAGCGTGGTTTCCCCTGAGGCAGCTTCCCTTCCACCTTCCTGTTCCTCTCAGAGATGGAGTTCTTTGGGTCAAGAAAGGGCGGTTCCTCCCCCTGTTCGGCAGGCTTCCTGCCTCTGGAAACTTGTCTTTCCTACCAGGTGGGAAGAGAGAATCAGATCCTCTTCTGCCTCCAAGATGTGCTGTATCAAAGTCGAAGGCTGACAGTTTTATCTGGGAGGAAGGGGCCTCTGGGCAGGAAGCAGAGTTATGGAATGCAAGGGGAGGGGCCTCCAAGTTTAGAAATCAACTCAAGGTCTCTCTTTGCTGAACTAATCCTACATCACAACCCCCACAACTCCAAAGCAGATTCCCCTTGGTTTTGTTTGTAGAAAGATCTGTGAGGCTGATTTTAATCCAAGGGAAAGAACTAAAATGATATGTTTCTTTGTTATTGTTGATTTTTTGGATTATGTTATTTGTTAAAAGTATACTCTTTTATCTTGTGCAAAATGACTAATAAGGAAATGTTTTACACGATTGTACATGTATAACTTATAACTGACTGCTTATTATTTCAGGAAGAGGAGGGGATGGAGGGCTAGAATTTGGGACTCAAAACATTGTTAAAAATGTTAAAAATTGTTGTAACATGTATTTGGAGGAAATTTTTATTTATGTGTGTATATATATGTGTATACACACACACTCACACACACACATACATACATACATACATATATATTTAAGTATACTCTTTTCCTGAAGGCCAGAGGGCTAGATCCAAAAATAAAAAATGCAAAGCACATCAGTGAATTTCCAAAGTTTCTGATAAAAAAAAAATCGTCAGATGTTTTCCTTCTGGTAAATGAAAAGACAAGTATCCCAGGCTCACAAATGGGAGCTGGAAGGGACAATGGGGGCCATCTGACCCAGTTTTCTCATTTTATAGATAAGGACACTGGGGCTGAAAGATGCCAGGTTTTGGGGGAAGATCAGGAAAGGCTTGATGTAGCAAGTGGTGCTTGAGCTGACTTGAAAAAAGAGAGGGAACTTTTGAGGCAGAGGCGAGAGGGATCATATTCCATGCATGATGGATAGCCAATGCGGAGACATGGAGGTGGAAAAGAGAATGCCATTACTGAGGAACAGAAGTACCATTTGGCAGCGATGAGACTAGAAAGACAGTCTGGGAGCAGGTGGTGAAGAGTTTTCAGTGCCAAACAGTGGAGTTTCTATTTTATCCTAGAGGCAATAGGGAGCCAGTGGGACTTGTTGAGTACAGGAGTGACACATCAGACCTGCCCTTGAGAAGAATCGCTTTGGCAGCTGTGTGAGTAGTAATAGACAAGGCAGGAAAACTTATTTGGAGGCCACTGCAACAGTTTTAAAATATTTTTTCCAAGTACATATGAAGACAATTTTTAACATTCATTTTTCCTAAAATTTTGAGTTCCAAATTTTCTCCTTTCTTCCCTCCTCTCTAAGACAGTAAGCAATTTGATATAGTTGTATGTGTGCAATCATGTAAAATGTATTTCCATATTAGTCATGTTGTGAAAAAAGAAAGTTTGCAAAAAAAAAATTACAGATAAACAGTTTGTGGTTTTTTTAAGTCACATCTCTTTGCTAATGGACTACACAAAAAGGTGGGGAGGGTCTTAGTTTTTACTTTAACTCTCCAGAGAAGGCTTGACATCTGAAGCAACATGATGTCTGGTTATACTTACTTAGGACAAAGTTGCATATGTTCATGAAGTCAGATTTGTGGAACCACACCCTTGAAATATTCCAGACCAGTTTTTCTTGAGCTGTGTTGTCTGTGTGTCCAATGACTCCGAGGACCATGGGGACTTGTGACCACTCTCCCCCTTAATTTGGGTAGGACTTGGGGCTGTAGGAGTGTAGGCTCCCTCTATATGCAGTAGGGAAGGAATCTCCCACCCATTGGGTTTCTTTTCTCTCCCCTCGGAAAATGGAGGCAGGCATATGTAGTTGGGAAGTTTACCCCCAGTTTGTGAACGGAGACAGTTTGCTCCCATTTACCCTTTGAAAGAATGACCTTCAGCTGTGTTCTGCTCACTTGAGAGAATTTAGCATTGGTTTTCTGGAACTGAAGTTCATTGCCTTGCTTTGGGAAATAGGGTCAAGGATGGGGACCTTGTCTTGTGATACTCAGCACCCCATGCATCAGAAACTGTGCGGATTAAAGGGACAGGGCTTGCTACACAGTGACCATCACAACCACAGTGAGGCAAAAGTGATGCGTTTGGGGAAAGTTGAAAAGAGATGATTCCTGCTGGCAGTAATAGCAAGCCTGTGTCCAGAGGAGACTGGTCAGCCCAAGGGTGCGCATGCAGCAGGCACTACTGAGCAGGTGTATCTGTGTTGGAGATAAGAAGATGATGGTACGTGGAGTAAAAGGAACAGAACGATTAACCAGCCACAAGATGATAAGGGCTGAATCTCCAGACAGGGCTGCTGGGTGGTGGAAGTGGAACCAAGGGATCCAAAAGAGTTGTATACAGAGATTGAGAAAAGGAGCTCCATGAAGCTACTGAGCCTGTAGAAGAGTCTGAGACCTAAAGCTTGGACCTCATACCTCCTGACAGAGGAGTAATGCACTTAAAATGCACAAAGAGACATATCATTTTGGGGCATGGAAAATGTGGGGATTTGTTTACCAGACTACGCAGCTATGTATTAGAGCTTTAATTTTTCATATATTTTTTTCTCAATGAAATTAAGAGTAATGGGAGGGAAAGCTTTTTTTCAATTGTTCATTAAAAAATAAAAACAATAAAGTTTTTAAAATGAAAAACCAAATAAAACTAGGACCTCCCTACAACCGTGCTGTAAGTCAGTGGCTGTGTGAGTCTGAGGAATGGAATCTGGAGGCCATGCTTTCTTCTACTTGGCACTTCCCCTTTCGTCGTGTGAGGGACTCCAAACTCTTTCATCTCACGCAGTAGTACCCCCGATGGGCCACTGGACAGCGACCCAAAGATGTCTACCCCCAGGAATGGAGAAACTCAGGGTACAAAATTGCTTGGATGATTCATCCAGTGACCAGACTGAAGTACCACATCCTGAGCATGATTTATAAGGAGGGCACTTTCATAGCCAGGCAGTACCTGCTGGTACATCCAATAGTAGAGCCTATACAAATTTAAGGTATATGAGCTGAATGTATGTGTCCTTAGTATGTGACCTACATGTATAAAATTTCCTGTTTATATGATATAATCCACCTCTATTGGTCAGTGCCCTGTACCACCTATGCACCTCCAATCCATTTCAAAGGGACTGCAAATGTTTTTAATGAGGTTGGAGTGGAACATAGCTGGCAGGTCCTGGTCCTGTGGGGCTGTGTGATCTCTCTTCCCAAAGTGAGGTTTTCCATGCACGTGGGGGATGGGGACTGAGTTTCCTGCTCCACTCTTCTCACTCCTTAGGAAACAAAGTGAGAGTGGACAAAAGAGTTTCCTGAACATGCATAGGTGTGGGAGAGGAGTTTTCTGTCAGTGTGGTCCCTCTCAGCTCTTGAGAAAAACCTTTGGGTAAAGAGAGCTTCCCACAGAAGAAAGAAATGGAGCTATTTGGCCCCTAGCCTACTGGTCCAAATCTAGGGCTCTTTCCACTAGACCATGTTAATATGGCCAAGATGACTTTGAGAAGGAACGACAGAGTCAGGATTTGAACCTTCCTTTTCTGGCTCCAGGTCCAGTGCTTTGGAATAAAGGACTAATTAGCAGTAGATCAATAACAACAACTGTTCTGTCCCAGATGGCACCTTTGGTTCATAAACTAGGGGAAGGGAAGGGAAGGGAACAAACATTCTTATCATGCCTACAACATTCCAGGCATGGTGCTGAGCACTTCACAAATATGGACTCATTTGATCCTCACAACAACCCTGCAAGGCAGGTGCTAATATTATCCCCATTTTTCAACTGAGGAAACTGAGGCAAACAGGGTTAAGTGACTTGCCCAGAGTTATACAGTTTGTTAGTACCTAAGACCATATTTGAACTCAAGTCTTGTAGTGCTTCATCCACTGTGCCGCCAGATGCCTCTAGGCCCCATTCTGTACTATGTTCTCTTTTATATCCGTCTCTGAAACAATCCTGAGAGGAAGAGCTATTGGAGAGGAAAATGTGGCTGAGGATTCTTTCTGAATTCCAAATAGTTCGATATTTTCCCTGTGACAGATGGAAGGCTTTATGTGAGAGTCACATTCTGTAATCCCAATGGAAGTATAATTCTCTTCCCACTATGAGTCACTTAGAAGACCCTGAAGTGTCAGACGATAAATGAGTCTGTTGCTCAGTTGAGGAAACAGAGAGTTCTTTGACACAACTGTCTGTTATTTGTGTGTGACAGAGGAAAGCTATCAGACTGTCTTGGACCAGAGTACAGCTGGCCTTGTGAAGGTCAAAGCACAAAGATACATAATGGGTAGCCTTGTCCAAAGACAGCCCTGGCTTCTTCTGGAATGTCCGTCTTGAGTGGTATAGAAAAAAAAACAAGCTAATTGGATAATTTCTGTTGTTGTTTAGTTGTTTATACCCGTGTCCAACTCTTCATGACCCCATTTGAGGTTTTCGTGGCAAAGACACTGGAATAGTTTGCCACTTCCTTCTCCTGCTCATTTTACAGATGAAGAAACTGAGGCAAACAGGATTAAATGACTTGCCCAGGGTCACACAACTGACAGTCACACAGTGACTGAAGCTGGATTTGAACTCAGGTTTTTCTGACTCCAGGCTCAGCATTTTACCTGCAGTCCTATTTAGATAATGTGGCACGTTTTTATTTGTGAGAGATCGCAAAGAATGGAGTGAAAATGCCAATTAATAACATTGATGTTGAGATAGGGAATGTGACGGGAAGCAGGGCCTGTTAGCTCAGTAAGTGTAACATTCCCTGTTCCCTTTCTCCCGCAGTGGAGCTGTCTGGGGGAACATGGCCCGCATGTGTGTGAAAACACAGCGGCTCGATGTGGCCAAGGTGTGCCTTGGGAACATGGGCCATGCCCGAGGAGCCAAAGCACTGCGAGAGGCGGAGCAAGAGCCAGAGCTGGAAGCAAGAGTGGCCGTCCTAGCGATTCAACTGGGCATGCTGGTAAGGCTGTCCTATTTGGGCCCCTGCAAGGAGCAGGCAGGCAGGCTGAGAATGAGAATGAGGATGTGTTTCTTTGCCCTATGATTAACAATAATAATATCCAACTTTTATGTAATGGATGGACTGTGTCCTTACTAGCCAAATCCTCCCGTTACACTCCTCTAAACTCGGGTATTCCAGCAGGAAGAGCTGGAAGTCAAAGGTGTTCAGAATAAAAACATCAATCAGGTATGGAACAGGCTGTCTTATTCTCACACAGAAAGGAACCACTACACAGTAAAAATGCAGAATGATTCCATTTGTTCGAGAGGCTAATATGCAAGTCTTGTTGGGACCTTTGCTAGTCTACACTTCATCTAAATCTGCTCATCACAAGTTTCTTTTGAGCTACTTCAATTCTGCTTTGTTCATAGAGCACGGCTCCTTCTCTGATGTGGGCACACCATGCTGGGCAGTCCTGTGCCAGTGTCTCCCATGTCACACAATCAATTCCAAAGTTGTTGGTTTTTTTGCTTTTTGGAGGGCAGGGCAATTGGGGTCAAGTGACTTGCCCAAGGTCACATGGCTTGTAAGTGTTAAGTGTCTGAGGCCAGATTTGAACTCAGGTCCTCCTGACTCCAGCGCCGGTGCTCTATTCACGGTGCCACCTAGCTGCCCCCTAATTCCAAAGTTCTTAAGAAAGACCTCGAGAGTGTTCTTGTATTGCTTCTCCTGACACTATGTGAGCGCTTGCCCTGTAAGAGTTCTCCATAAAATAGTCTTTTTGGCAAGTGTACATTTTGCATTCAAACAATGTGACTAGGCCATCGGAGTTGTGCTTTCTGCAGTAGAGTTTGAAAGCTTGGCAGTTGAGTTTAAGAAAGGACCTCAGTGTCTGGTATCTTATCCTGCCAGGTGATCTTCAGAATCTTCCTAAGACAATTCAAATGGAAGAGATTCAGTTTCCTGGCATGGCACTGGTAGGCTGTCCAGATTTCACAGACAATACAATTCAGGTCAGCGCAACAGCTCTGTAAGACCTTCAGTTTGGTACTCAGTCTAATATCTCTTCTCTCCCATACTTTCCTTTGAAGCCTCCCAAACACCGAGCTAGCTCTGGCAATGCAATAGCAGCACTGAGTGAAACAAGGTTTACTGAAATTGGAACTGGATACATGTTTTTCTGGGTGGCCACAGTGAAGGGGAGTGCTGTGAAGCTGGTCTAGGTTTTGTAATCAAAACTAATCTAGTCCACAAACTTGTAAGCGTACCAAAAGGAGTGAACAAGAGGTTTGTGACAATGCAGTTGCTGCTTGCAGATGAAAAAAAAATCAACATAGATTGTCTAGTAGTTAACAAAAGAAGATTGACTTAACCATAACAAGAGCAAGATATTCAGTAAATATATCTGTCAAAGTACTACCTCTGAGTTGCCCGCACTGGTCCAACCATGGCCAGCCAACATCAAAGAACACCTAGAATTCCATGTGGCTCTTTCATACTCAAGTGACCAAGAAGTGATGTCAACAGTCTGAGCCTTTAGTCCCCTGAGCCAATTAAATTTTGGCAGTGATTTCAGTACCTTTTAGGGCAATGGTTCTCAACCTGTGGGTTGCGACCCCTTTGGGGGTTGCAGGGGTCACCTAAGATCATCAGAAAACACATATTTCTGATGGTCTTAGGAACCGAGACAAGGCTTCTCTATTCGTCTCCAGGCGGGTCCACCCACATGCAGATACACCCGCATACGAGTATTAAGGGGTCGTGGCATAAGGAAGGTTGAGAACCACTGTTTTAGGGGGAAACTGCCTTAACTTGCACAGAGGAATAGGGGTCAGGCTCTTGCTCCCATCACATGAACAAAGGCAGAAGAGTGCAGGAGGAGGTCAGGAAGCAGCTAGTGGTCCAGTCTGACAGGAACATATAGGCCATGAAGGTGAATGATACAAAAGGAGTCTGGAAAGGTAGGCTAGAACCAGAATACAGAGGGCCTTTAGTGCCCCTCTGAGTAACTGGTATTTTATTCTATAGGCTGTGCTTTTCAGTCGCTTTCAGTTGTGCCTGACTCTTCATGACCCTATTTGGGATTTTCTTGGCAAAGATACCAGAGTGATTTTCCATTTCCTTCTTCAACTCATTTTACAGATGAGGAAACTGAGGTAAACAGGGTTAAGTGACTTGCTCAGGGTCACAGCTAGTAAGTGTCTGAGGCCAGTTTTGAAGGCTGTCTCCAAGGCTAGCACTGTATCCACTGTGCCACCTAACTGCCCTATGTGGGCAGGTAATAAAGGAATTTAGGTGACAAGGTCAGACCTGTGCACTAGGATGGTTTTTCAGCAGTTATGTGAAGATGAATTGGAAAAGGGAGAGACTAGAGGCAAGAAGATCAGTTAATAGGTTATTTATTATAGCAGTCTAGGTAGATGCAATAATAAGAATAACCCCAAGGTTGTTGATAAGATATTTGAATAACCTTTGTGGTGAAATAAACTTAATAATACTCCTCCTTCCCCCCTAAAAAAAATAAAGGAAGAGAGGATAAAGAAGAAAAGAAAAGGAATTGTGAACTTTACAGATATTGAACAAAAAGGGGGGAGAGTAGAAAGGCAGGGTAAGCACTTAAAGGTAAGGTGGATTCTGGGAAATTTGTTTTTTAAGTGCATTGGGATTTATTCACAGCTGAATCCCTCTTACTTCCCACAGCATCTTGTAAAAACAATGTCACATTAGGCTTAGCTTTTAATTTTATGTTTAATCTGTTGTGAATATCCTCTAAATATCTGTTTGTGGCAGATCTTTCTACAGGAAGCAATTCTATCAGTAACCTGATCATGTGTACTTTTGTTTTTAAGTATTCTGAATTTATTTGTATTTTCATCCTCACTGTTATAGGTTCCTTCAGGGAAAAGACTGCCTTTTGTTTCTTCAGCCTAGGGCTTAGCATGTTACTAACTGGCTGACCATTGTTTAGTAACTATTTTCTAAGTGTCTGCTGTGTAGAGCAAGGTGCTGGATACAGTTTGACTTTCAGCTCCTCAAGGGGAAGGACTCAAGCACTGATCTCTCTCCCTCCCTCCCTCTCTCTCTCTCTCTCTCTGTCTCTCCTCTTCTCCCATTCTGCCCCTCTCCCCCCCCTCCCAGGAGGATGCAGAACACCTGTACCAAAAATGTAAACGCTATGACCTACTGAACAAATTCTACCAGGCTTCAGACCAGTGGCAGAAGGCTGTGGAAATAGCTGAAACCCATGACCGAGTTCACCTCCGTACCACCTACTACAACTATGCCAAGCACTTAGAAGCCACAGCAGATTGCAGCCTGGCACTGAGCTAGTGAGTGATCCTTAGTGAGCGGAGGGGGGTGTTCAAGTTTTGCCTTTGGAGGGGGAGGCACAGGAGGGAAGCATGTGAAGGTATGTGGATGCCCTGGCTCTTCCTCAGACTAATCCTGGAATTTTGGGGGCACTTAGCTAATTAATAACTTTGGACTTCCACGTCTTCATTTGTACCCTGATGAGATAGACTTCTGAAAATATCGTCAAGGAATGGTGTCCATTGATACAGACACCATATGCTAAGATCACAAGAGAACTAAAAAGCACTACAGAAGAATTTGTAACTTAATGTAGTGGGCTAATCATTCTTTTTGCCTTTAAAACCTAACCCTCTCGCTCCAGATTTGGCTCTGATATTCTAGGAGCTTCCAGAGAATTAATAGGCTCCTTTTTATTTTCTTTCTTTTTTTTTTTGCATTTTAACAAATGATACGGTTTTCAAATAGGCCAAAGAATACACAGCTGAACATCTTTTTTTATGAGCTCTGAGAGTGGTTGAAGTCATAGAATTAACATATTAGTTCACTTTAATTATTTTATCATTTATTGAACTTCATATTTTTTTGTGAAACTGCCCACTTTGGGGAACATACTTTTCATACCTTTTATAGTATTACCCCAAAGCTCAGAAAGCTATTCTCCACCTCCAGAAGTGGAACAGCTTATTCCCAAATAGACTTCTTCCCTATATGATTTGGTTCATTGCCATTGGTAAGTCATGACGAGCATAAATAGTATGCTAAGCACCCCACAAGCTGGGCCTAAATATAGTCATTGACTTGACAGTCCTAAAAAATCCCTATTAACAGAGCTACAGACCTAAGTACCCACATCTAACCATTTGGCAAGTCTTTACTTGCTTTTGTTTATGTTGTTTCTCACTTAATTTAATTATTTTCTACTTCTCTTCTATTGTTATTGGGGAGCAAAAAGGGGTGGTAAGGAGTAAGATCTCGTAATGGATGTAGAACACTTTAAAATGCCACTTACGGGTGTCAGATCTTACTGTTCTTTTATTATTATTTTCTGGACAGCTATGAGAAGTCAGACACACATAGGTTTGAGGTACCAAGGATGCTCTCAGAAGATCTACAGTCTTTGGAGATTTATATAAATAAAATGAAAGATAAGTAAGTCCTCTTCCTGGCCTGCCCCTGGAGATTTGGATGTTGAGAAATCACTTGTGTTTCTAGCATGACTGGGGCTGTCATAGAAGCTACTTTCTCTGTCACTGTGATTTGGGTCTAATTTTTGACTTTGAGCCTAGTGTGTATAAGACCTACAAAGAGCA
This sequence comes from Pseudochirops cupreus, assembly GCA_028627135.1. NCBI lineage: Eukaryota > Metazoa > Chordata > Mammalia > Diprotodontia > Pseudocheiridae > Pseudochirops > Pseudochirops cupreus. The sequence continues at coordinate 317,942,155 of CM053583.1, read as the reverse complement.
TATAGAATCTACTCTGGGAGACTTAGTTTTTAGATCTTATCTTAAGTCTGTAAATGGATCTAATTAGAGTTTCTCATAAGATTTTCTTTTCAAATGAGATTTTCTCAGGGCAGTAAGAACAACATTCTCAGCCATCTTCCATCTAGTTTCCTAAATGGGTCATTTGCTATATAAAACATTCTTTTGGGCAACAATATGAAGAACAGTCTGGGATTGATGCAGAAATGTGGCTTCCAACAAAGACAGTATATAGAGAAATCCAGCCTGTTTTTCTTCTATGCCTTCTAATGTCTTTCCTCATGTCACCTGTAGCGCTTCATAGATGACAGTGTGACTCCCCAGCAGTGAATTTAAGCCCTTAAGGAGCAGGACTTGAGTTTAGGTCTCTTGTCGTTGAAATCTGGTGACCCACATTTTGAGGCTATGAGATTTCCCCTAAGGATGGGAAATTAAGCCTAAAGTGTTGTTTTGTTTTTTTTTTTGAGGGGGGAAGGCAAGGCAATTGGGGTTAATGACTTGCCCAAGGTCAAACAGCTAGTAAGTGTGTCAAGTGTCTGAGGTTGAATTTGAACTGGGGTCCTCCTGACTCCAGGGCCAGTGCTCTATTCACTGCGCCTCCTAGTTGCCCCAATTAGAGTGTTTTTGAAGCAATAAGTTGAAGCCTAGAAGGGTTTCATTTTCAGATGAGTCTGGGAGGCCAGGACTAGATCACATTGACAGAAATATGCAAAATGTGGTCTTCCTGTGCTTTGTAGGAGCCTGTGGAAGTGGTGGGCCCAGTACTTAGAGAGCCAGGCAGACATGGACTCAGCACTGCGGTATTATGAATTGGCTCAGGATTATTTCTCTCTTGTCCGTATTTACTGCTTCCAAGGCAACATTCAGAAGGTAAGATCACTTTTGAAAGATACATGAGAGCTGGGATGGGGAGCTCTTTCATCCTGTGTAGATAAAAAGCAAAGCCAACCTAAGTTTAATGTGGATTTCTTTGCAGGCTGCTGAAATAGCCAATGAAACAGGAAACTGGGCAGCATCATATCATCTGGCCCGTCAGTATGAAAGCCAAGAGGAAATCAAACAGGCTGTCCACTTCTACACCAGGGCCCAGGCCTTTAATAATGCCATCCGTTTATGTAAGGTAAGGGCACAAGAGCCTGGCCAGGGCAAAGACTCTTTCAGAAACATGTTTAGAGTAGTATAGATGTACCATTAGAGGATCACTCTCTATGGAGAAGCTAGACTATGTCTTTCTCTTCTTTCCAGGAGAACAACTTAGATGACCAGCTGATGAATTTGGCTTTGTTGAGTTCCCCAGAAGATATGATTGAAGCAGCACGATATTATGAGGAGAAGGGAGAACAAATGGACAGAGCTGTCATGTTGTATCACAAGGTACACAGGGAGCCTACCTGTTACCGAACTGATTTGAAGGATGTTGACTTCTGGTATTTTAGGCGACCCAAGTTACTTCAGGTCCTCTGGGTGTCTGTAGAGCCATAACTAGGGTGGGGTGATGGTGGTAAAAGCACTGGTTTTCACTTGAGCTGAAGAATGACTGAACTTAGCAAGAATTGAAAAAGCAGCCGAATGACCCTTTTCCTTCTCCCAGGAGCATCCATACCTCAGTCAGCTCCTCACTGATCCCTCCCCTCTCCATTCTTCATGCCCCACAGTGGCTTCCCTAGCCACAAACTCATGTGGACTGCAGTCCCCAGCCGTGGAGGGCCAGTACCTCAGTATATTTCACTAAACCCTACCAACTCCTCAAACTATCCTCCCTTTCTAAGCCAAACTCAGAGAAAAAAAATCTGTCTAAACTCATTACTTTCCCTTCCTTATCTCTCTCTTCTGTCTTCTTTACTACCTGGATTCCAAATTCATCACTCATCTGAAACTGTTCTCTCCAAAGGTTACTTGCCAAATCCAATTTCTCAGTCCTTTCTGCAGTATCTTTTACTGTTGAACACCCTCTCCTTCAGAATACTCTCCCTTCTCTGGTTTTTGTGACATTATTTCCTCCTGGTTCTCCTCAATCTCTTTCTTTCTTGGTCTCCTCTGCTATTTTATCACCCTTATTATGTCCCCTAAAGTCTTCCCCAATGCTCTCTCTTGGACTCTCTTTCTCCCTCTCCTTCTCCCTCCCTCTCTCCTCTCACTTGATGACCTCCTTAGTTCCCATGGTCTACATATAATCTCAATGTTGATGACCCCCAGATCCTTTATATCTAGCCCTAGGCTTTCTCCTGAGTTCTAGTTCCACATCACTAGCTGCCTATATAAAATTGGATCTCATACACAGACACTGTGGTAGGGAGATCCATCCTGCCCTACTGGAAAGTCAGAGGGGCGAGGGGGAGGACATAGGAGAGAGCAGATTGGGGGAGAGGTTATACAGTGGGATGGCTGTTTTGAGGTGTTGGGTAGGGGAAAGATGGGGAGAACAATTTGTAACTCAAAATATCGTGGAAATGAATGATGTAAACAAGAAAATAAATAAATTAATTAATTTTAAAAGATAAATAAAATAAAATAAAATTGGATCCCAATGACATTTCAAACTCAGCATGTTTGGAACAGAGCTCAGCTTCTTCTGCTCCCAATCCACCCCTCTCCCAAACTTCCCTGTTTCCCTCAAGGGAGGGCCTGACCTTCCAGCCACTGAGGTTGACAGTCCATCCTTGATGTCTCATTCTCTCCTCATTCCACATAGACAAACAGTTGCCATATCTTATTTATACTTCCTCAGCCTACCTTGCCTAAGTCCCCTTCTCTCTACTCACATAGCCACCACCCTTCTTTAGGCTCTTATCCCCTCTCCTGGATCACTGCAATAACCTATTGGATATCCCTGCCACAAGTCTTTCCCCAATCCAGCCCATCCTCCACACAACTGCCACAGTGATGTGACCACGTCACTTCTCTACTCCTGCAACTTCCTATTGTATCAGATAGAAATTCCGGTTTGGCATTGAAAGCCCATCATAACCTGGTCCCTTGCCACCTTTGAGCCTAATAATACAATTCTTCTCTTCCCATACTCTGAAGTCTAGACAAACTCACCTCCTTGCTGTTCCTCAATACTAAGCTTCATCTCCCATCTCAGCACCTTCGTACTGGCTCTGCCCCACATCTAGGATGGACTCTCCTCTCCTCTGTCTCAGAAGCCTGCTCTTCCTTCTGGATTCTTCTCAAGCACTGCTTGATCTCCTGACAGCCAACTTCCTCCCTACCTTCTATTTATTTTGAATTAATTTTAGATAGATGGATGCACAGATAGAAAGGTAGACACAGACAGACAAACAGATACACACACACGTACATATATTATTTCCCCTGATAGACTGCTACTTGAAAGCAGAGACTTTATTTTTGTTTTTGTATCTCCAATGCCTAGCACATAAATGCTTGCTGAGTGCTTGGAATGCCAGCTCAAAGGGCTATTATGTGTTCTACAGGCTGGCCACTTTTCCAAGGCCTTGGAACTGGCATTTGCCACCCAGCAGTTTGTGGCTCTGCAGCTGATTGCTGAGGATTTGGATGAGAAGTCAGACCCAGCCCTCCTAGCTCGCTGCTCTGACTTCTTCATTGAGCACAGTCAGTACGAGAAGGCAGTAGAACTGTTGTTGGCAGCCAAGAAGGTAAGTACCTTCATTCTAGCCCCTCCTAAGCCCCCAGATATGAAATAAGAGAATAGAAAGAGGAAGTCAGCTCATTATTTAAAAAACTGCCCTTATCCTTAGCCTCTGGCCCATACATCCCTGTAGATTCAGTCACATTTCAGACTCCAATTTCATCCCTTTTACCCCACAATCAAAATGCACTCTTATTTGTTGCTATAAAGGCACAAATATCCTTACATGGCTACCATCCAAAGAAGTAGCCTGGAGACCCCATCCTAAAGGTACAAAGAGGAACAGAAAATAAATTCACCTTGCCTCAGTGTTCCTAGAGCTCACTACTACAACTGTGAGCAAGTGTACTTTATAGTCGTGGCCTCACATGGTAGCCAGTGAGCAATAAGAATTATTATTTTTTTTAGTTCTTTTCAAGTGGAAAAAATTTACAGACTTTATATGGCTTATTAAACATAATTAGCTTATGCAAGTTGAAAAAAAATTCTCATTTCTCACACCTACACTGAAAATAATTCACAAAGGGGCAATCCCTTTGCACTTCTACCTTCTGATATGTTAATTTCCTCTGTGATTCATCCACTTATGTGCAATTTGTGACCCCTCTTTTGGGGGGCTGTTTCACCAGATATTTTATTTTATTTCATTCAAGTCCATACCCTTGATTTCACATCTTCTTCCAATGAAAATGAGCTTGCTTTCCCATGATAGGTGCCAGGCAGAGCTGGAGAGGGTCCCACCATGTTGCCAGATCTTGGTGGTACCTACACCTCACACCTTTTCCCTCAGACCCCTCAGAGACTTAGCCATTGAGGTTAGTCACCATCTGAGCAACCAATAAAACTTGCTCTTTCTGAAAAGAGAGAAGAATACCCAGGCCTACCCAGAGACCCAAGGAAGGACTATGGCAGATCTAAGCACTCTGTCCCAAAGCAGCTGTCATAGTCAATGACCCATGAGTGACAACAGTGTCTTGGTTTCTGTGGTTTCATTTCAGTACCAGGATGCCCTTCAGCTCTGCCTAGAGCAAAACATGATCATCACTGAAGAGATGGCAGAGAAGATGACGGTTGCTAAAGATTCTAAGGACCTTTCTGAAGAGTCACGTCGGGAACTGCTGGAACAAATTGCAAACTGCTGTATGCGCCAAGGCAACTACCATTTGGCTACCAAGAAGTACACACAGGCCGGGAATAAGCTGAAGGTGAAGCTGGCCCCAAGCCTGGGGGACAATAAAGTGTGAGAGGGTGGCTAAGGGGGCTGGGGAGCTGGGTTATGGGTGTTAAAAGGGCTTTCAGATGTCAGGGTACATACTGAAGATAGCCACAGAGCCTCTCTCTCGAGTATAAAAAGGAAAAAGCTGATTGGCCCACAGTCTTTTTTTCCCCCTTTCTGAGCTACCGCCTTAGTTCAAAGCCACATCACCACTTGCCTGATTCCTAATTTACCTTCCTTCCTCAAGTCTCTCCCCACCCCATTTCCTTCCCACAGCTACCAAGGTGTTTTCCTGCAGTGCAGATCTGATCATGTCACATCCCAGCTAAATAAACTCTCAATGTTCCTATTACTGCTATGGTAAAATATAAATCCTTCTTTAAAGAACATCATAATCTGGCTCCACCCTATCTTTCCAGCCTTAGACATTACTCCCATTTTCCAGTTCAGCCAGACTGGTCTTTTTGTTTCTCAATCCTAGCACCCTGTCTTCCATCTTGGTGTTTTATCACTGGTAAATACCTCACAGCTGGAGTGCACACCTTCTTTCTCTGCTTCAGAGAATTACTCACTTCCTTCAAGACTCTGCTCAGGTGTCCCCTCCGATCTTCACAAAACCTTTCTTGACGCTCCCACTCCATCCCCCACCTTGCAATGATTCTGTTCCCTGTGTAGATGCTACCTCCCTTGATAGAGGTAAAGTTCTTTGGGAACAGGATGCTTCACTTCTTGTCTCTGTGTCTGCTGAACCTGGCAGAGCTCCCAGCACATGCACAAGCTAGGTGGTGAAGAAATGATTGTGGATTATCTCTGCAGGCAGTAGGAAAGAGCTTCTCTGTATTTCGGGTATCAAGTGAATTGCAAGATCAGTGAGAAATTATGTGGCTCTCCTGCCAGAATGTGTCGGAGAATAATGAAGTAATTCACCCTTAGTACAGTATATCGAGATCTCCCCTGCCTACCTAGGCAAAAGAAATAACCCTATAGTTTTTGAGATTTTCTTTGATGAATTTAGCACACCTAGAGAACTTTCCATTCAAGTTATCTTATCTCCCAGCCCCATCATGTTAACGTTGACCTCTGATATCTTACCTCTGTCCAGGCCATGAGAGCCCTGCTGAAGTCTGGGGACACCGAGAAAATTGTATTTTTTGCGGGAGTCTCTAGGCAAAAAGAAATTTATATCATGGCCGCCAACTATTTACAGTCTCTGGACTGGCGCAAAGAACCAGAGATTATGAAGAACATCATCAGTTTCTACACCAAAGGGAGGGCCCTGGACCTTCTGGCTGGCTTTTACGATGCCTGTGCCCAGGTACATTCCCTCTTTCCATTTTCTTGGGTATATGGGAATATGGGAGACCAAACCTCATGGATTCTCAGTTGGCTTTATTTGTGCAGGTGGAGATTGATGAATACCAAAACTATGACAAAGCCCATGGAGCACTGACCGAGGCCTACAAGTGCCTTTCAAAAGCCAAGGCAAAGAGTCCCATGGAGCAAGAGACCAAACTAGCGCAGCTGCAAAGTAAGATGACTCTTGTGAAGAGATTCATCCAAGCCCGAAGGTAACTCCTATCACGTAACGCTACAGAAACCCAAGAAGAGTTACATTAGTTCTTTTTAGACCTAGAATGCCAAACTAGAGGCAGTGCCAGAAGTTATAAAGAGACAAACTTAATTTTGATCTTAAGAAAAACCTCGAGGTGGCTAGGTGGCACAGTGAATAGAGCACCAGCCCTGGAGTCAGGAGGACCCGAGTTAAAATCTGGCCTCAGACACTTAAATCTTACTAGCCATGTGACCTTGGGCAAGTCACTTAACCCCAGTTGCCCTGCTTTCCACCCCCCCCAAAAAAAAGAATAAAAAAAGAAAAACCTCCTAACCAAAAGAGCTCTCCAGAAGGGGAACGGGCTGCCGCAGGAGGCCATGCGGTCCTCCTTCCTGGGAGCTCCAGCAGGGGCCAGCCGGCCACTTGCCCATAGAGTGGTAATCTTTGGAATGCTGGCATTGAGAATGATCACTGAGATGCCCTCTGCCAGTAACCAAAGACAGCACTAAGGTTTTTTTGTATCTTTATGCTGAACAAATCACTTTTCAAAACCATATAACTTATTCTGGCCATTGCTCAAATTATCAATGGTAATCACCTCCAGAGCCAGCAGCAAATTCTTTTATATAAATCCTCATTGATGATATATCTTTGTCCTTTGAAAGCACCTTTGATTTTGGGGGCAGATGTGATAATAGCTATCTATAGTAATAGCTAGTATTTATATGGTGCCTTCTATGTGCCAGGCCCTGTGCCTAGTGCTTTATAATTATACTCCCAACAACCCTGAGAGGTAGGTGCTATTACATTATCCCCATTTGACAGGTGAAGAAACAGAGGCAAACAGAGGTTAAGGGATCTGCTTGGGGTCACACAACTAGGACGTGTCTGAGGTGTCTTCCCAACTCCTGGCCCAGCACTGTATCCACTACAACACCAAGCTCTGGCTAGAAATGTGAGCTTCGAATGGCCTTTCTGATCAAAACAAGATTGGACTAGAGTATTGGGCTTGGAAAATCGCTCTGAAAGCACCTCCCAGGGGAGGACTGCCAGGAATCTTTTGAGGAATTGCAGCATGCCTGCAACAGTCTTTTAAGGTGAACACTCATTTAAGGCAGTGCATGAGCATATTAATGTTGATTTACTTGTTGTCTGTTTAAGACCTCATCACTTTTATGTTCATAAGGAAAGTACCTTGACTAAGAGTTTACCCGTAAGGGAGCTCTGAGACAGTTTAACTATATCTAGGGCCTGAAGTTACTCCTGGGACAATGACCTGGTAAGATTTTGCATGCTTTATGAACCAAAGCAGGTGGGGAGTTTGGGTCTCTTGATCTGCTTTATTAGCAATGGGGGATTCAGAATGACCCTTTCCTCTCACCAGGACTTACACAGAAGACCCAAAGGAGTCAGTTAAGCAATGTGAACTTCTCCTAGAAGAACCAGATCTGGACAGCACTATCCGGATAGGGGATGTCTATGGATTCCTTGTTGAGCATTACTTGCAAATGGAGGAATACCAAATGGTGAGTTTTGAGTTAGTACACGTCTCTTCATAAGGTTATATAAGCAATTTACTGGTTTTGATGGTTATATTTGTAGGAGCTGAAATTGATCTCAACCTATGGTATTCCAATATTCTTATGAATATATGGTTTTCCAAAATAAGTTTATCAAGAAACATTTATTAGGCACTAAATATATGCAAGACACTATGCTAAGTGCTGGGATTGAAAAGCAAAAACAGTCCCTGAAAAAATTCATAAGAAGAAACAAAATGTCAAGAGTATCTAGGGAAATGATGAAAAAACAGGAATGATGGGGATTTGGCATTGCCTGATTTCAAATCCTATAATAAACCGGTAATTATCAACACTTTCTGGTAATAGATAAGAAATAAGAGAAGTTGCTCAGTGGAAGAAATTAGGTAAGCAAGCCATAGAAGGTAATGCTTGTAGCAATCTTTGACATAACCCAAATCACAAAGTGCCAGGGAAAGAACTCTATTTTAACAATACCTGCTGGGGAAACTGAGTCGCTATGTGGCAAAAACAGTTTTAGACAAACAGCTTACACAATAAATTCCAAATGGAAAAACAAACTTAACATAGTCACACTCTTAAAGAATTATAGGAAAATGTAAGGTTATCTCTTTCATAATTGTGACAAGGGATAAATGGATTTGTAACCAGCAACAATTAGAGAGAATATTATAAAACACAAAATTGATTTTAAAAGCAAAAAGCTTTTGTACAAATAAATGCAGCCAGAATATGATACAGACTTTAACAAATATCTGCAAAAAATACCCTTAATGAATTTGAAATAAATTTTAATATTATGAGCCATTTGCTAACAGATCAATAATAAAGGATATAAGCAAACACTTTTTAAAATAAATGCTCATAATACCCCATAATCAGAGAAATGAAAATTAAAATAGCTCTGACATACCATCCATCAGATTGGCAAAGATTGTAAAAATCATTGCTGATAGATATGAAAGAAAACAGGCACTTTTCCTATTATTAGTGGATCTATGAAAGCAGGAGATGAAATTGTGCTAGAAATGTTTAACCCAGTAATCTCACTATTGAGTTTATATCCCAAGGAAGTTATTAATAAGAAAAGACCTATGCATATAAAAATATTCATAGCAACACTCCTTGTAAAAGCAACAAACTGGAAACACACTATGGGCCTAATTGGGCAATAGCTAAACCAACTGGCATGTAAAAATAAAGAAATATAAATCTGAACAAATGACATATATATGAATTCACTTTATGAATTGGTTAAGAATGAAACTAAGCCAAAAGAACAATATGTTGCTCCAACTATGTACATGAAAACAACTTTAAATGGCAACAACTCAGATAAAAACACTTAACATTTATGTTAATTTATAAAGCCCACACCCATCCTTTCCTTTAAGAAATGGAAACATACCGAGCTTACATATATGTACTATCTATCACACTCTTTTATGTTATTTTGTTTAATTCTTTTCGGGAATTTTATAATATGGGATATTCACTTGTCAGTATTCTTGGGTTATTTGATATATTGAAACAGAATTATCAAGATTTTAAAAAAATCTTCAATGTTTCTCCATATCCTATAAAATGAAAAGCAGACATTTAGGACCCTCCATGATCTGATTTCTGGCTTACCTCTCCAACATTATTTCCCTCTTCTGGCCTACATGAGCCCTGAACTGTACTTAATCTGGTCTATTCAAATGTCTCCAGAATGCACTTCATCATGTTATACCTCATCTATTCTCATGCAGTTGACACCTACATCCTTATTTGTCTCTGCATATATCCCATTTAGTGTAAAAAGGCTTGCTTCAGTCTCACCTCCTTAGAAGTGACGTTCCTCTCCTAAACTCTTTTAATAATTAGGTTTTTGTCAACACGTACTGTATTTTCCCAAATATGTCATATTCCTTACCAGATTGTAAACTTATTTAGGACAATGACTCAAATTTTTGCAGCCCCCTAGTGATGTGTTTGTGTGTGTATATATATATATATATATATATATATATTTTTGCAGCCCCCTAGTGATGTGTTTGTGTGTGTATATATATATATATATATAAACAGCAAATGAAGTCCAGTAAATATTCCAAGTGGAACTTTTAAAAGGCCATTTTATTTTACCTGAACAAATAGATATACCAGGGCAGACCCACAGTGGAATGGGGCAGGAACCCTAGAATTCTGTGCCCTTGAGCCATCTTTTCCTATTTGTTTTCAAGCCTCTGTTATCCCCACATAATTGTGCTCTTCCTTATCCAAGCCCTCAGGAGCCATTCCTACAGTTCCGTTTGCAGTGTGATGTTCACGTTTTTATATGTAATAAATCTGCAGAATAGTAGGCAGGAAGGTGTACAAAGAAGTTGTTGAAAATTTATCATATATGGTTATTATATATTACATATATATTATATAGCTTTAGAGGGTATCAAAACAAGTATTTAAAAACCATGTTCTCAAACTCATTCAGCAGCTTTTAGTGATCTGGTGATATGGCCATCGCTGAATTGATATCAACCACTGAGTAGGAAATATTAATGCATGTCACACTGATAACTTGTTGGCATGAGACTACAGGCTCTTGACAAAAGCTAATTAGTAATTTCACATTAACTCCTCGCGGTATGACTATGGTTCTTGCATTCATTTAAAAAGTATTTATAACTAGCCGTTTTTGACCCAGGCCTACAAATACCTTGAGGAGATTCGGAAGAGGCTTCCATCTGCCAACCTGACATACTATGTGACCCAGCGGACCATGGACGCGGTCCATCGAGGGCTGGGCATCCCCCTGAGTCGCATCATGCCAGAGCGAATCCGCCATAACAGCATGGAAGATGGCAAGGAGGTAGATGAGGAGGTGATAGAGGAGGTGGAAGATGATCCCTGACTGCCCAGAATGTAGCACATCATCTGCCTGCTTTACCTGTGTAATCCTACAGCTGAAAAAGCCATTGCTGTCTAGGGAAAGAGCTGCAGCAATAACTAGGAAACTTCAGGCAGGCAGCTGCCTGAAGGGAAGAAGACTTTGCTAGTAGTGGCGGTTGTTTTGTTTTTAAATTTCCATATTTTAAAAAATTCTGATTTTATATTTAAAAAGTTGTTTTCATACCTTTATGCCTCCAAATCTTGACCTTTGCAAGAGAGGCTCCATGGCCCACATACATACCAGCTGGGTTCCAGTCCTCACAGTCTTAGTTTCCCTCCTGACATTTCTATATTAGGATCTTTTACGGTTCAACCAGCAGTGGGGGTGAAGGGCACAAAGCAATTCTGTATAAAAATACAGAATTGGGGACTGAACCTGTGGCTTCACCACATATAGAAGGTACTCTCAAGTGAGGAAACTCCTTATATTAATACAGGGCAGCACCGTCTCTCTATCTTTACTCTTTTAAATGCTGCCTGGGGAAGTGGTGTCAAACTGAAACAGAAACAGGTCCCTGTGGGTGACGTGACTTGGAAAATCACAAATTAACAGGATAGTCCGTTACATTTTTATTTTGTTTAATGTTTCCCACTTATATTCTCATCTGGTTCTCGCTGTGCTGGGCCCTCTGCTGGCAAGTCTTCCAGCTTTGGCCTGCATCATCATAAGTTAGATTACATGCCTGAGATGCCATAGTCAGTATGTCTGAGGATTTGAACCCTTCTCGTCCTGACTTTGAGGCCAGTTCTCTATCATACCAACATAAGGCCAAGGCAGAGCTGAAGCTATACTGGTGATTGCAGTGTGGTCTCCTTGTATGGTGGGGGGTTGGGGTGGGGGTGGGGGAAGGGAATGACAACGGACATGAGGCTCTGTGCTCCAGCAGGAGGAGTGGCTGGCTTAGTGCTGCTTCCCACATTGGTGTTTCCTTAGCTCTAAATCCCTTCCCTGGAATCTTTTGGCACAAAGAAATTTCACAACAATTGAATTGAGCTGTGTCTAGGGAACGTTTGCTAGCTCTGATTAGCTTCTTTAATAAGCAGATCTAGCAAGGTTTCCCTACGAGGGTGGTGAGTCCCAGGATCTATCAAAAAATCCCTTCATGATGTGTGGAAAGCTAGGTGCCCCTATCCTCCTCCTCACCCCATTCTAGCTGTGGTTGGAGAGTCCCTTGGCCCTTTCTCTTTTCTCAGGGTCATCACAAAGCTTATGTCCTCTCCTTTGCAGCACGCTTGAAGAATGCTATAGCTAAAAATTGGCGAATGTGCCATGGAATAAAAATGACAGGAAATTAGGCTAGCAAGTTGATCACCTCAACAAACCCAGTCTGAGCAAAGCTTGCCCCATGGGTGTGCAGCAGAGACCACTTTAGGAAAACCAACCTGGGCCAAGCCTTGCACAGACACCAGGCCTACACATTTGCTAAATGTACTCATCCCTTTCAAGACCCTGGAACTCTGCCCTGGGTGGGGGGTGAGCAAGCAAAGAGGAGAGCCTTTATCCTGTCCTACAGCTGTACCTTTGGGAAAGAGAAGATGGGAGAAGAAAAGCAGCTTCAGAGTAGGAGGTCACAGTCTACACTGGGGAAGAGGCATAGGGGGCCTCCACACAATCTTCAGATCCCGTCCTGGAGAAGGTCTCTTCAAGCAGAGAACTAATCCTGAATCAGAAGTGCCTCATCTTGCTTTTCCATTCCTTTCCCTTTCCTTTCATACCTTTACTTCCCCTTCAGTTCCTCTTACAACAAAAAAGCCTGGTGGCTGTGGGTGGCTGTGTTAATGTGAAGAAATTTCACAGAAGGTAAGTCTCTGCTAAGACCCTTCTTTTTTTGCTTTATAAACAAACACTTTTCAAATTCAGTGAAACAGTAAGAGAAATCTTACTGCTTAAGGCATGTAGATGACTCCTTCCATAGCCATAAGTGACCAGTTCTCTGCTCCTGCTGTTTTCGTACAGAGGCAGTGGCTGTACAGGGCTTGCTGTATTTTTAGCTGAAGACTCAAACTTGCCAGGCTAAAAATAACATATTCAGTGTGCAGGGGGAGGGGAGGAAGACAGCAACTTTACCGCGTTTTCCTGCATCTGTACACTCAGTACCGGATATCAATATTTCGCAGAGTTGGCTGCTACTACAAAGCCCAGATGTCAGGCCGGGCTCTTGTTTCTCCCTGGCTTTCAGTGAAGCCTTCCTTACCTTCCTCTTTGCCAGCCAGGTGATGGCCCAAAAATCCTAGTAGGCCACCTGTGGGGCCAGGTTAAGGGTATCTGAATTGACTAAGAACCTATTTGGAGTTTGTCTTTTAGCTTTTCCATAAGTAGGAGCGCCTGCGTGGCCAGCTTCCTACAGTCTTCATCTGGGTCATTCTCTGCTACAGCTGCAAAAGAAACAAAATCACATGCTCATGACACTTTTGTCTTAAAATGGAAAGGGCCTACATCCCTGCCAGGCTCCATCCATCATCTTACACATTCAAAGATAAAATATTCTCTCTAACTTGAAAACTGGTGAAACCAGAGCAAATTGGCCACCTAGTGACCCTGGAAGTTGAGTTCCATAATACAATGACTCCTAGGGATGGAAACCCAGGAAATAAAAGAAAAAAAGCCCAGATAACTCCACTGGATATAGGCAGCAACCCCTCAGAAAATCACAGCTCAACTTGAAACAAATTCTGAGAACAGCCCACAAGGACCTCCAGCTCTACCCCAGCTCCCACTTGAGCTAGCAGGTAATGACACATATTCTTCCTGACTAACCCTAGTCTCTAAGTCTCTAGGACTCTAAGAGAACCATCTCTGAAAAAAGGATTTATACCTTCTTACCAAAAAAGGACGCAACCCTACCTGCCATCATGGCAGTGGTAACAAGGGCAAAGAAAGGGCATGATTATTCTAGCAAGTGATGTGAGTGGGGGAGAGGGCTATCGCTTTCTTGAGCAGTCAAGGGGCTCTTCAGGGGAAGGAAGGTTCCTCTGAGCAAGGCTATTGAGCAACCTTTACCAATTCGAGTTTTCCATAAGCCAACTTTCTCTCCTCTCTGGCCGGTCTTAACTAGAGATTAAAGCAGCAAAGAGGACTAGACTAAAACAAGTAGCCTGAAGATTAGCTCTGCTGACTTAATTGTGGGGGAAGAGTTAGTCAACATTTACTGAGTACTTACTGTATGGAACACTGTCAATAATGATGGTTATATGACACTTTTAAGATTTGCAAAGAGCTTTACAAATATCACATTTTATCCTCAACAACCCTATAAAATTGCCATTTTACATTTGAAGAAACTGAGGTCAAGGTTAACTGGGTCACATGGCTAGCAAGCATCTGACACTGGATTTGAACTCAGGTCTTCCTGACCCCAGGCCAAGTGTAGACAGAAGTACCTACCCTTGAGGACAACTCTGCCATCTCAGCCACAGGCATGTGAAAGGCTCAGGCCACTAAGTCAGTGCTAATGCTGTGGAACTCCATGGGAATAGTTCTGTGGAGATCCCACCTAAAAAAACCTGACATCTTTCAGAATGATGCTTCTATTACCTCAGACTTTGTAAGCAATGGGCACATGGTAGGCACTTCAAATATTTATTGAGAGTTATAAGAGAAGAGGTACCTATCTCCTCTATTGTATGGATGAGGAATACAATTTGGGGAACTACCCAGGGAAATCTGGGATAAACTCTAGAATCTCCTCACCACAAAAGCTACTTATCTCCTAGACCTGTAGCTATGTATGGGAATCTTTGCCGGCAGCTATTATTCAGGGGATTTTAATGAGTTTGGCAAAGTAAAAACCAGGATGCACTCAGGATGTCCAAGTGGGGAGAGACTGGAACAGCAGGGAGGCCACAGGAGGAAATCCTGTACGCACAGGCCATATGCTCCCAACACAGCCTCGGGTCCTGTCCAGCCAGGATTCATGCTAGGGAGTGGGATTATTTTTGCCAGTCTAGCTCCAGCCTTCTGACCCCAGCTCAACACTAACCTGGAAGCAAAAGAACAAGCCCAGAGTCCCCATTGCAGCTACAAAATGCCTTGATGTCCCTTTAATGCTCCCATCTCCTTTGCTGACATCATAGGGATGATGATGATACTCATGCTTATGGAGTGCTGTAAGGGTTACAAAGCACTTTCCCCACAATGACAGTGTGAACTAGGTAATAAATTATTATCTCCATTTTGCAGCTGAGGAAACTAAGGCACAGTGAGTTTCATTTGCCTGACATCACCTAGCTAGTGTCAGAGCCAGGACTTGAAGTCCACTCTTTTTTTTTTTTTTGGAGGGGGGGAAGGCAGGGGGCAATTGGGGTTAAGTGACTTGCTCAAGGTCACATGGCTAGTAAGTGTTAAGTGTCTGAGGCCAGATTTTAACTCAGGTCCTCCTGACTCCAGGGCCAGTGCTCTATTCACTGTGCCACCTAGCCACCCTGAAGTCCACTCTTCTAAATGAAGTCAGTGCCCTTTCCAGGCCACCGTACCAACTGGAGCTGCTCCAAGAGAAGGCTCTGCCTCATGTGCTGGTGCCAAGCCTGCTGCCACAGCTCTGGGCACTCTAGAGGAAGGAAAGCAGCACCAAAAAGCCATGAATTGAGAAGTCAAGTCTTCCCACCACCTCCCTTAATTCTCCCTAGTCACCCTGTGGCTCTATACCTGCCAAGAATAAGAGGGGAATTCCCTCCCTTGAACTCTGGCAGGAAGCCTGTCACTTACAAAGAACAAACTTTATGAGAACAAATTAAATCAATGTAGGGAAAGGGCCACGCTGAACCAAGGGAAGCCAGAATGTGCAAAGGCAACAATGGATTCAGGGCCTAGAATACCTCTTCTACAGACAGTCACCTGAGACAGACAGAGAGGAGGAAGGAACGGGAGGGCTGTCTATGTTAAGAAACTCTATGGAGGATGTACTCAGTCTCCTCTCAGTGAGGCAGAAGACACATGGGAAATCAGCTACCAGGGTTCTCTGCATGCTAGCCACAGGCTCCAGTGTGAGCCAGCTAAAATGAGCTAGTAATTATCCAGCCCTATTCATTAATGCTCAGTTAAATATCTTGTGGTTTTTTTTTCTAAATTAAGACACTGAGAGGGCAACAGGCTTCATACTGGCATACCACCTATCTCTGTGCTTTAAGACTGAGAGGTCTGTGGAGTTTGGGGTCCCAGATGTGAAAGTTCATTCTTCAGAAATCATGTCTTATGAACTAACCTTCTAAGGTGATTCATTAAGTCACTCAAATCACTGAATTGGTTTAAGAATTGCCTAGGGAAATACAGATTCAAAAAGGCCTGTTAGAGCCAGAGAGTAGATTTTGGAAACAAACTCCCTGTGGTGACAGGCAGCCATGTCCTGCTGCTCTGGAAGGAAGCCCTCTGGACCCACCCAGAATTCTTCTCCAAAGTCAGCAGTGTGTCATTTCAGGGCCTCCCTCTTTACAGGCACCACATAAGCAGACTAGACAGTCCAAGGCAGGACCAAGATCTCTTTCCACCTTCCCGTGGTCTTGGGAAATAACTCTGAACATTCACTCACAGAATCCTTGAACAGCAGCAATGACAAGGAATTCAGAACTTCCTGTTCCTTCGAAACATAAGTACTCCACACGAGCCAGTGGTATAGTAGTTACTGTTAACTGGCACTGACCACGTGTGTCTGGAATGTGGCTGTGAATGCTATAGGCTGGTCTGCTGTGCGAACTGGACCGTGACAACAGGACAGAATGGGAAAAGCTCAGGAGACCTAGGCTGGAGAAAAGTACTGACTGCTGGGTGACCTCCCTCTAAGGTTCTGTTTCCTCAGCTGTAAAATGGGCATATTAACATTTACACACAAATGCTAAGAAGAAAATGCTTTATCAACTATTAAGTTCTATATAAATTTGAGTTCTTACTACTAGCACCAAATCACTGAGTTCAAGAATTATTCTTTTCCTCCCCACTGACAGCTCAATACTGCTACATTTTGTTCAGTTAGCGACCCTGATCCACAGGTCCTTCTGGGACCCAGATCTCCAGCTTCCCAGAGGATTGCTGTCCAATAAAGAGCACCTCTCATGATCACCTTCTTTCCTATGCCAGGCACGGTTCAGTCATCATAGCGAGGCTTACCTGCCAGCCAGGACCTGGTTTCCAAGAGCTCATCTGTCAGATCCCCTAGAAGGCGCTCTGCAGGAACACTCCAGAGGATTGAGGAGATGGAGTACAGGAGGCCTTGACGCACATACCTACCACAGTGATAAATGAATGAATTAGATCCACTTCAAATTTCTTTCCCTCCGCCCATGCTACATGTGCTGCCTTTAACTCTGTCACATTTCCACAGGTAGAGCCGAATTCCTAACAAATAAAAACTTTCATGCTGTCCTAAAGTGGCTGGCACACAAGAGGGCCCTTCAGGAAGGGCAGATTTCTACTAAGCAGAGACATTCTTTACTTCACCAAGGCTGACTTCAACAATTCTATTCTTCTCATTAGGCAGGGTACAGGCTTCTAAAGTTTTCTACTATCTACCTTGCAGAGAAGGCTTTCCGCCCCTAGAGGTTCTACAAAAGGGACCATTAGGTCACCCAGTAAAAGTGTTTACTGGACCCCTAAAGAGATCAGTAATGACCATATTTTGTGCCTCTAGAACTGCCCAGATTTAGCTGTTCCTCATCTACTTCAGTACCTTTGAAGACTTGATTGCACACTTCTCTCATCTGGAAGAAGATAATACGATGTTTAAGCAGCTCACTTATACTCCAAACTGCTCCCCACAAAACAGTTCTCCCCCCAACCACTCATTGTATCTCAAGTGCACTATAAATATTATTTGAAGACAGGAAGAGATACTTCCAGAAGGCACACTCACGCATCTGCATGAAAACGAAGCGCCCACACGAACTCCAATAGCGCCTTCCCCATTGGCACAGCTGCCTAGAGACACACAAACCACAGCTGTTAGGATGTGTGCCACCCCATGGAATTGGCTTTATGCAAAAGGCAAACACTAAGTGTGACCTCTACAAAGAGGCTCTAGGGCTGGCCTTTGATTCAGTTCTCTGGATTCATTAACAGACTATTCAGACTCCAGAATAATAACTGAATCCCACGATAGAGCTGACAAAAGTTAATACCTATACTTCCTTCTCTGAACTCGGAGGCAAGCAGCCATCCACTCAGGAATTAAGACTGAGACCACTCCTAGACCAGTCCAAGGCTCAGACTAACCTTAATAAGCAAGGTCCTTCTTGTCCCTGGGCTTTAGGTTTATTCTTAGTAAAATAAAAAGGTTTAGAATAAATATTTTTAAGGTCCCTCCTAACTCTTACATGCTATTACTATGGCATCCTATACCCATTTTTAGTCAAATTTCAAGCAGAACTTTATTTCTAAGGAAGCGGAAACCTCAACGTATCCACTGATCAGGATTTGTAATTCCATTTCCCCAATTCATCTGATGAAGGCACAAACTGTAAGCATTACAAGAACAGGTCCAGATCTCATACCTCTCTCTCTACTTACTGTGGTATTAATGGCAAAATACATCAGGATTCCCATAGTGTGAACTAGTTTTCCCAGGACCAAAGAATCCTCTCCCAAAAGGTCGAAAGTCACAAGAGGCCTGCAATACAGAACAACTGAATGAGTTCTCACGTCCAGACTGGCTAAACTTTGATTCCAAATATCAGGTCCATTCCCTACTAGACCTGCTCAAGGAGAAGCAACTGGCTTTTCTTGGGAACTCCTTCAGCAAAGTTCCTTAAAGTCTACCTCCTCCATCACATGAGGCAAAAAAAAAAAAAAAAAAAGAGAAAGCTGCCCCCAGGCTGGAGCTGTGAGCCTTCTGCACCACATCAGAGCTCACACCCGTGCCATCTGCAGCAAAAAAAGAGAAAGACTCACAACTACCCAATTCCTTCTTTTAGGGATGAACAATTTGAAAAGCAATGAAATAATAAGGCCCTCTGGTGGCCTGATTCCCCATACAATTCTATTAGGGACAACAAAGTGAACACCTACTGAGAGAAGCTCAGTCCTCTCCACTATCCTGCATTCAGTCCACTATAGACACACAATCCATTTCTCTAGTGGTCACAGTAGTATCTGACCTGCACCAGAAGAAATTATTTCTTCATATGTTCTTGGCCTCCCAAAGATTCTGTTAAGTGCCTACAGGAGGCATATTCTGTTACTAGGTGCTACAGGTGATACAAAGTGGCTTTCAATACAGCTAGACAAAACATACACAAGCAGAACAGTAGAGTGAAAATAGCCAGCATTTATATAATGCTTTAAAATGTGCAAAGCATTGTAAAAACTTTCTCTCTTATGGCCTCACAAAACCCAATATGGCAGATGGTAACAGCATTATTCCCATTTTATAGAAGAAGGAACTGAGGCTCAGAGAGGAGGAGGCATTTGTAAAACAAGGGAATCAAGTCCTGGTCTTCCTGACTCTTCAGCCTCCACCACTTCATCCACTGTAGCAGCGAGCTGGCCTCTGAGTCGGAAGACATACTGTGTTCTGGGCCTGGCTTTGTCATTAACCAAAGGAGTGACAGCTGGCAAGTCATTCTGCCTCCTCTCTCAGTTTGTTTCTTCATTTTCAAATTAAGATAATATCCAGGGAATAATTATGAGGCTCAAATGAGATAAAGATGTGAAGCCCTTTGAAAAATACAGATAAAGTACCATTATTAACGTGTTCAAGCAAACCCCTCCATCAGTATAGGAGAAGAACTGATGCCAATCCTGCACAGTCACCTAACTCTGGAACAAGCCTCCCTCTATTCTTCCACCAAGGAGATGACTACCACGCATGGGAGGGCAGAAGTTATTTCTTATTCACCTTTGAATCAGCACTGAGCTCATGGCCTTACAAACATTAGGTGCTTAGTGACCACACTACTAAATTCAACAGTATGTCCTCCATGGCTTCCATTCACCCTAATACACAGGAATCCAGGAAACCCCACTTACCTGTCAAAACGTTCAATGAGAGGGAAGAAGAAATAACCAATCACAGAATTAAACTTGTTGGGTCCATTTGCTATGCTGGCTCTGGAAGAACCCTGCCATAAAGAATAAGGGTTAACTAGCAGCTCCTCCCATTTCCTCTCTCCCTACCTGACCCTTGCCAAGCAGAAGGCTGGTTCACCAAGACTGGCCTTGCCCTGAGCCTCTGCTGCTGCTAAAAATGCACATCTTGATTTCCCATGATATTTGCCCTATATCCACTCCAAAGATTCTGTGTATTCAAGCCATTGTGGAACAGGACAAGACCATAAATGATGGAATTGGTGCAAAATGGAAAATATGCAAAATAAATGAAGCTGCACAGGACAGAAAGAATTCCCCTCCCTCTCCCCCAGGGGCTCGTGCTTCACCAAGAGAGATCATATACCACAACAGCCCAGCCTACTTAAGGGAAGGAGCTAAGTACTACTGATATAGACGGATGGAAATTTTAAAAAATTTAATATATTACAAAAAAAATTAAGCAGGATCATTCCCAAACCCCATATTATATTGCTCGGCTTGTAACATTATAAACTGGTCCTCTTCTCCACCTCCAGGTCTTGGCTCTACCTTGGCAAACCGACGTGTCTTGTTTTTGACTCTCTCTTCCACAATTCTCCTCCAGTCCTCAGGAGGAGATCTGTTGAGACTGGGGGTCAGTGGAGCAGGCAAGAGGTGGACACTAGGCTTGGGAGGACCAAAGATCTTGGCTTTTTCTAGGCTCCTGGGGCTTGAGAGTTCCTGAGCTGCAAGTACCAACACCTGGAAAGAAAGGGAGCACCCCAGAGAATTTACTGTTCTCTTTGAGACCAGAACAACTTTAATGAAAGGCAAAGTCAATACATATGTATAACCTATATCACATTGCTTACCTTCTCAATGAAAGGGGTGGGAAGGAAGGAAGAGAAAATGTTTTTAAAAAAATTGTGTTTGCATGTAATTGGGGAAAAATAAAATACTAAATAATTTTTTTTTAAAGTCAAGGGGCAGCTAGGTGGCACAGTGAATAGAGCACAGGCCCTGGAGTCAGGAGGACCTGAGTTCAAATCCAGCCTCAGATACTTAACATTTACTAGCCATGTGACCTTGGGCAAGTCACTTAAACCCAACTGCACTGCCTTCCTCCCTCCAAAAAACAAAAGTCAAGCACCAAGTCCAAAAGCACCCATCCCCAGACCCAAAGGAAAAAATTCATCTCCAAAAATTAACACATCATGTAATCAAGGATGTAAAGTGACCCAAACAAGCTACATATAAGATACAATACTTGTTCTCCAGAAAACTTGTATACTTTGTAAGAGGCCAAGTACTGGTGTGAACACAAAACTTTTAAGCCTAGAGCCATTACTGTGACCCTATTCTGTCATCATGTTTTGCTATTGGGGGTAAAAAGGGGAAGAAGCAGATAAGGAGTGATAATTTTTTCATGGCACCTTCATATTATTATGCAACTCATTTATCTGCTCCTCTGCATTCTCCCCTTACTGTTCCCATCCCTAAAGGAATCCTGGGGAACGAACAAACTATGGCATCACCACCGGATGCCCCATTCCTCTTTCTCTTAAGAACACAATCTAAAATTGCCCACCTCTCCCACTCTTAAATTCTCTTTCATTTTTCAATCAGTATCTGCAAAACCTTTTTTTCCTCCATTTTAATAGCAAAAGTCCTCATGGAGGTTTTGATCGCTGCACACTTGGGACTCTGACAACATCTACCACTTGGCCCTCCAGTGAATTCAAAAGAGATATCCTAATGTCTGATTCATCTAGTTTGTTCATCTGCCACTCCCACAATACTACTTTCATGCCTCCTGAAGCTGACAGGGGAGAACATAAAGAAACCTGGCTACCACTTACATCTAGGATGTCCATCCGCTGCCGAAGGCTGTAATTCATGGCATAGAATTGGGAAGTCAGATATTGTGCAACCTACAGGTGGCAAGAAAAAGAAATCACAATCCAGTGCTTTGCACAATCCAAAAAAATTTCAGGCACTCTCTGCTAATCAGCAAAGCCCTGGACATGCTTACGTTGTACTCTACATTTGTAGGGTCAGGTACCTTGTTCTTGGTCTGGTTAGAAACAGCCCTTCAGGGCAGCTAGGTGGCGCAGTGAATAGAGCACTAGCCCTGGAGTCAGGAGGACTTGAGTTCAAATTTGACCTCAGACACTTAACACAAAAAACTAGCTGTGTGAGCTTGGGCAAGTCTCTTAACCTCAAATGCCCTACCTTCCCCCCTCAAAAAAAAATTATTAAAAAAAAAAAAAAAGAAACAGCCCTTCACAGGAAGCAGTAAACAGGAAAAATTTTTGCACCAAATTTCTCTGATAAAGGTTTGGTATCCAAGATACATAATCAATTAATGAGCGCATGCGTACGCGCGTGTGTATGTGGTGTGTGTGTGTGTGTGTGTGTGTGTGTTTTAGGGGGAAGATAAGCATACTTACGTATTGTTGGTAGACCTGTGAATCAGTACAATCATTACAGAAAATAATTTGGAATTTTTCAAATAAGTGACTAAGATGTTTACACCCTTGATCCAGACATTCTTTTACTAGGTTTTATACCCCTTGCAAGGAGACCACTGATAAGCAGAAAAACCTCATACAAACCAAAATATTTACAACAGCACTTTTTGTGACAGGAATGAATTGGAAACAAAGTACATGGCCATCAGTTGGGGAACAGATAAACATACTGTGGTACATGAATGTAATGGAACACTACTGTGCTCTAGGAAATTATCATATGACAAATACAGAGAAGCATGGAAAGATCTACATGAACTGATGCAGAGCAAAGTAAGTAAAGCTAAAAAGACAATATACACAATGACTACAGCAAGGTAAATGGAAAGAATAACCACAAAAAAAAAATCAAAAAGTGAATGTTGCAAAATTACAAAGTACAAGCACTGCTCTAAAACTAGGACTGAGAAGTCATCTCCAAGCCCACCCCACCTCATTCTTCACAGAGGTGGGAGGGAGGTATGTGGGTGTGGCATACTGAACATATTTTCAGATATTTCTGATGTACTAATCAATTATACTAATTATCTTTCTGTTCTTTTTCTTCTTTATTTGTCTTTAAAAACTGTTAAATGGGATGACTCTCAGTGGGGGTGGGGAACAGGGGAAGGGTACTTGAAAAAATTATGGTGATAATTTTAAAATATCAATAAAATTTTATAAAAAAAAAACTAGCCCTTCCTAATAATATATGCCTACTTTAGGTGCCACAGGGCTAGAGATTAGAAACTACTATTTAAAATTTTTAAAAAGGGAAGGAAACAAAGTCTGAAAGCTATAGGCCAATGTGTTCTATTCCTAAAAATTCTAGAATGTCTCCTTAAAGGGATGAATTGGGACCCTTAGAAAAAGCATGAGTCATTACTAAGATGATGAAGAGAATTCCCTCAAGAACTGGTCATGCCAAAATAAATACATTAAAAAAAGCAAACCATGTGCCACGTTCCCACCTTGACGCTCACTTCTTTCCTGCACCATGTTCACCATCAAGAGTCTAAGGACACACTCCCCGCCATGGGGACTCACCTGTACTGCGTCTGTGACAGTGACAGCCACCAGGGCTCGCTGACGCAACATCTCAAACCCCTCCATACAGGTCTTCTCCTCCAGATGGAGCAGCACCTTGGCTAATTCCGTACTCACCTGCTCAGAGTACACAAGGATATCAGAACTGCCAGCTGTCTACCTAGGAGATCCCCTTCTCTTCTGACTCTTGGGCCAATGAAAACGGCCAAGCTTTGGAAACCTCACAGCGGTAGAGTGCTCCCAGTGTGCTTGAGATGAAGTCTCCAGACACCACTCACAGTCTAGATTCTAAATGCCCTACTGACCTTTACATTTTCTAGCCTCGGCCAACAAAAAATAAAAGAATGGAACTGGATTCTAGCAACTTTTCCATCCTTGCCCTTCAGTGAGGTCAAAGGGGACGCTCTCTTGGCTCCACAAGCCATGCTACTCATGTTATTGAGTGGTTTCCAGTTATTGCTTCTACGTCCTATTCTTCAAGGGGCTGATGAAAGGAAAGCAGAGAGGAGTCCATGGCAGAGAACCTAAAACTGAATGTGGCAGAAACAGAAGCCAGATCCAAATTTCACTGTTGCATGCTAACTTCAGAGACTGATCCTTCTACCGTCTTCCTGTCACTATGCTGAAATCCAAACAGGGCTTCAAAGATCTGTTTGTACCTTCCTCACCATCACCATGTTATTCACACTGGTGAATCTGAATGCCCCTCGCCTCAAGCGGAAGGGTCACTGTCACTAGGATAGCCTACCTCCTTTGTTGCTGCTGGGCTCCTTCTGATCAAGCTCTCTAGAACTTGCAGCGTCACTTCCCAGCGCTCCACATCCTCTGAAGTTGTCAGTGCTGCATGAAACCAAAACACCCTGAGATATGCTGCTCTCAGCCCCAAGCACCCATCAGAGTCCGTAAAGACAAGTTTTGGGAACTGGCTTCCCTTCCATCCCTCCAGGAGCATGGTCCCACCTAAGCAAAGGAAGGCTCTAACTGCTAAGTGGCACAAAGCAGTTCCCCCAAACCAGGGAAGGCCCCAGAAGTAGGAAAATTTACTAAGGAGCTAGTTACTTGAACACAAAGGCTCCATACTGTCCCAGTTATTCCAAATTAGTACTAAGAAAGGGAAGAGAGAAATAAGTCTTACAAAGGGCCCACATGCCAGAGACACTTAAGAGTCAAGCAGAATTGACTAGGCAGGAAGAGGAAGAAACCTACAGGGTAGGTGGGGCATAGATAAAGAGGATGGAAAAAGCAATCCCTATATTTAGGGAGTTCTGCCTGACAGGGAAAGACAGAGAAAGACAGTCCTATAATTAAATCAATGTAGGATACTCTGTGTCCACTCTAAACACATCCTCTCACTGTCAGTCAAAGGCAGCATCAGGGGAAAAGGCTGAGGATAGAGAACTAAAGGGGAAGAGCTGCCACAGGCTGGATACGTGACCCCACAGAAACTTCCAACCTTCCAGGCAATCCCGGATGTACACTGGAGCCTTGGTGTTCTTCAGCTCTTTGTCCCTTGACATGTCATATGGGACAAATTCATCATCACTAGCAAAGAAAAATCAAGGGAGAAAATCAACAAGTACTCTGGAAGTCACATCTTTTCTCTCCATTAGCAGCCAACAGACAACGGAAGGAGCTATGTGGACACACTCACTCACTGCTGCTTTCACTGTCACAGCTCCTGGCTCTCTGCCTTGTTCCCAATATACGATTCTCACAGGTCCTGTCTCTATGGTCTACCGACCTGTCACTAAGGTGGGTCTACTCCACCGTGGGTTCCCTGGCAGCAATATGAATACGTTACCTGTCCAGATCTGAGTCAGACTCCTTGTCTTTTTCTTCTTCTCTGCACGCTTTGCCCTCTGGGTTCAGATGGGCTAGCTGGACAGCGGGTGCTGGCACAACAGGGGAACTTGGTGAATCCATGTGCATAGCAAAGACAAGAAAAGCAGATCAGTCATGGATCCAGTGCAGGTCTCTGGCCCTCCGAGATAATGATCTAAATTCACTATGACCAAGGGTCTCACTGCCTCCTATGTATCCTGCCCACACTCCCATGTTCAATGCCTATGATGAACACTACTTCAAAGACAGAATACTTTCTACAGAAAACAGGATAACATGTTAACTGGAACAGAGACATGGAACAAAGGGGCATGGGAATAAGTTACCCAGAAGCTGGAGGGCTGGCCTCAGCAGGCTTCAAGTGCACCAAGGACAACAGTTCTCTGGTCATATTATTTTCTTCATACTGTAATAATAATGATGATAATATTACCAGCTAACAGTTACACAGACCTTTATAAACATTATCTCCTTTTGACCTCACAACGACTCTAGGAGCTAAGTGCTGCTATCGCTCTCATCCGTAAGATGAAATTGTTGCAGAGGTGAAGTGACTTGCCCAGGGTCACACGGGTAATACATGTGTTAAGCCAGACTGGAATTCAAGTCTTTCTGACTCCAGCTCCAGGGATCTGCCTACTGTACCACCAAGCTGCCTGGGCTGGGTTTAGATGACGTCATTCAACAAAGCTATAGGTACAATATTCTTGGTGGTGAGCCACCTAGAGAGAAACTGAAGCCAGAACAAGGTCTACTGTAGTTCTTCCTCTTATGGATTTATTTAGCCTTTAGGAAGAGACCATTATAGCCAGGTCTCATTTGTAACCCCACTTCATGATGCCAACCCTACTGACCACATTATGGCGAGTTTCCTACAAACCATGATTTTAAGGCCACCAAATACTTCAACTAAGGAGAGGTCCCTTGATGATGTTGACTCAATAGGCCCTAGAATCTCAGAAGTTCTCATGTGGAATCCAGATCCAACCCCATGTTCAGGGGCCTTCCATACATGAGTGGAGTCAGGCAATTATGCTCCCTCTCTTCCCACCTATTCTCCACTGATTGGCCTATACCACAGCAAGTCATGAATAGAAAAAACAAATCGACAGGCTCTCAATGATCTCTGTTCTGAATGATCTGAAACAATGATACTGTCTCCTCTGCACTAAGAGAAGAACACTACCAACATCCAGAGAGTAATTCTAGGAAGGACTGAGATTGAGAGAAAGCAGAAAAAGCAAAAGCTTTGGAGTTCTTAACTGACACTAAATAGCTCGGGTAACCTCAGGACAAGTCACTCTCCTCTTTAACTCTGAGTAATCTCATGTCACTTGGAAAAAATTTTCTGTTCTGCCTACCTTATAGAGTTGAAATGAGCATAAACTAAGAGAAGAAATGTAAAAATACTTTGAAAGATAAAAGTGTTATAGAAATGTAAAGGCATCAGCATTATTACTGTTTGCTGGGATGGAATGCACAGTGAAATGAACAATCACATTTATGTTGCGATAAAAAACCCTAAGAATGAAGGGGCTGCCCTCACCCCTCTCACCTGGAATTTCAGGTGGGGCCCCTCTGAGTGTATTCGGGAACTGATGGTTTCTGCTACAATCATTCCCAGATGTCGGACTTGGGGCAGACTACTCTCAATATGGCACTGCACGCCTCCCATCATGGCAGTCAGCAGCTCTGAAATGAAAGTAGGATAGAACAAAAGGAGAACTGAGGAGCTGGGTTCCACATTTCCTAGTCCAAACATCTCCCCTGATGGATGCCACAGACAGAACAAGTCAGCTGTCTCCTTTTTCAGGTCAGCTGGAGTTTTCCCCCCACTATCACTCATATACTAGGTGAGGCCAGTCCCCAGACCTGCTCCCTCACCTTCCCTGATGTGTTCTATCTCTGACTCCTTCAGGTGGGACAAGCAGATCAGGATGGCTTTGCTGACATAAAGTTGCTGCTCCACTGGAGAGTGTCTGACTGCACTGCTGCTGCCCCAAGTCTCTAAGAGGTCCTTCAGCACCTGGTGCACATAAGCATCAGATCAGGTATAATCTCTAGTACCAAATCATCCTCTCACAGGATGCAGTATCATGTAAAAAAACAGAGACACAGACACACATAGACACACACACACACCCCCTTCCTCTAAGATATCAGATTCAAAAGAAAGGACAGTCTAAGCTTTGTTTACCAGAGATATAGGAGAATAAATATGAAGGACAGAAGCTGATAAGCCAGCTAGCAGCTGGACAAGAAGTAAAAGCTTTGTTCCACTAGGTAGATGTGCACAAGTTGTTGTCCTCTTCCCTCTGTGCTTCTGCCCAAGTGGACTTCACCACTCTCAGACAATTCTCAGAAGAATTAGTTGTCCCTGTGAATCATGGGCCACATGTCTCTTGAAGAGTTGCCTTGCTAATGCCCAAAGAGAAATGAAAAGGGAATTAAACAACAGTTACCTGTAAGAGGAGGGTGCGCCGATGGCTGTCCAAGGCCAGGTACCCCAGGAGGTTCTGCAGCACTTCAGTCTGCAACAAAAGTCATATAGGTCCTTTCTAACAGAAAATTCCAGGACTCAAGCCCTAACCATGTCTACAGAGCCCTGAATGCTCACATAATGCAGGCACATAGAATCAAGTGCATATAATACCTCTATCTGCCTAGAAATGGGTATAAGGCAATGGAAGAAACATAATAAATGCAGGAATCCAGTCTCAATTCTGCCAATGACTCTTTTGGTAAATCACTTCCTGAACAAATGAAGACACACCTCTCTATCGACTCTTGCATCATCAACTACCCTAAACCAACTTGTTTAATCCTCTTAGTCCTCTCTCCCTGTAGGAAGAAAAGAAGATTCCATATTCCTCATTACATTCATGTCATATCTTGTCTATGTACAACTGGTATCAATAACAAAATAAAGTGAGGGAGGTCCCCAGCCCACTGGAAGCCTACTTATGGAAGAGTTATGAAAAGACATTGACAAGGGGCTCACAGAATGGACAGGCATGAATGGATAACATCCAAATTGAGCATGTGAGTTGGGCCCACATCAGGGAGACTTGCACATGAAATTTTACCATGCCCTTCAACATCAAACACTCAAATAAACCTAGACTTTCCCTTCTAGGGCAGATCAGTCAACAGCAGAATAAACACCTGTGCTCTCATCAGGGAGGCACAATATGTTCTAAATGGTCTATAAAGCCCCTGCCACACTCAAGACACCTAGGGACCACTGTTCTGCAACTTTTCAGTAAGCAGAACCCTTTGGTAATCCACATTCTACCTCCCCATGCCATCCGCCTCTCCCTTTTCTGTAAGCCATCCCCAGAACAAATGGTCACCATGAACAGCTTTTCCTAGGCAAATGGTCATTTCAGTGGCTATATTTTTCATGGTAATTTTTATGAGTGCCTTAAAGGTCATGGGAGAGAAGATGGGGAGCAGATGTAATAGTAGGCTGTAACATGCTTCCAATGGTGACATACAAGCATGAAGACATATCATCAAGAAAATATATGACTGGGAAAAAGTTAGGTGATTTACATAGCAAGACCTCAGAATAACAAAATGAGCCTATGAAATGTCAAAAAAAAAAGACAAAGAAGAAGGCAAGCTTCAAGCAGGTTGGGTAGAACCTCCACGGAAGATCTATAACAGAACATGAAGAAGAACTGTACGGGGTAGAATACAGATGAATCAGGACCTTTGCCAACAGAAGATGTGCTCACATGGAAGACCTTACCAATCCATTAAAGTATTTCTGATGATTTGTGTATTTTAAAGCTTAGCTTTAACTTTGAAATAAAATCTAGACCTGGGATTTCACTAGTGCAAGGGACTTCCAGTATAAAAGTTAATCCCATCCCCACACCCAGCCCCACCAGATTAGCTACTTGTCTATAAATTGCAACATATGGAAGTCACCTACTGGCCTACAGAAACCAATGATTTGTCTGTGTTCACACAGCTGATGTGAGTCAGAAACAGCACTTTTCCCAGGTCTTCCTGACTCCAAGGCCTACCTTCTATTCACTATGCTGGACTATCTCTTGTGACAGAATATGCACATCACACAAAAATATGTGCCTTTCTAACAAGGACAACACAAATATACTTGTTTAAACTGCACAAAGTTTTGGGCCCGTGGACAAGCAAGCAACAGACTACTCAGATGTAGCTATAGACCACCCTCTTCAGAGGTCCCCAGAGACCATTTCCACTGGTCACAAGTCCAATGCATAATCCTACTGAGTATCTGTGCTGCAACAAAAGGCATTTCCGGGTCACCACAAAGTGGGCTTTCTTGTTCTTCATCACCAGGTTCCCCAGTAACTGAGACAGAATTCTGGCCCTGAAAGAAACAGAAAAGCAGGCTAACAGTATAGGAGCCATCTGTGCTAATAAGCATTCCTGAACACGTCCAAAGGGAAACTGCTCCATACAAACTCAGAGCTATTAGCTCCTCTAGTTACAAAGAAATAAAAGGGGCCCAAGTTGGAGTATGATGGACTTGCCGAGGAAGAGGTTTACCTGAGGGCTCTGGCCACACCAGAGAAGTCCCTCTGTCCAAAATGCGTGCCTTCACATCCACCAGGGGACTCCCAGCCTTCCCACTCACTGTGTTTTTGTCTGGATGTTCAGGAAAGTTCAGGGACAAATCTCTGTGCCAACAGCACTGCCACTGTCAGCAAACTTGTGCTGAAGTGCAACGGCTGCCTGGGCCCTGTGCCTCAAAACCATCAGGCACAAGGACAAATGTCAAGAAAAGATGATAATGCTTTACCATAAAAAACTCAAAAGCCACAAACCAAGAGCTAGGAGGGACCTCAGAGACATCTAACCCAGGCATGTCCAATTCAAACAGAAATGAAGGCCGCTGAAAACACATGTAAGGATCCTGTGGGCCACCAACTAAGAAAACCACTTATGAACATCATCTATGTTTTGTGGTACTTTGATTTGTTTTGTTAACTATTTCCCAATTACATTTTAATCTGGTTCTGGCAGTACAGTGTCCTGTGTTCAACACCTCTGATCCAGACCAACTCCTTCATTCTTATAGATGAGGAAATGAAGGTACAGAGAAGTTAAATGACTTGCCCAAGGTCACACAGGTGGTCTCACAGGCAGCATCTTTGTTAAGGCAAACAAAAAACCCATTTACAAACAAGTATTTGCAAAACGGAAACATCAACAAAATAAATTAAGATGGCCACTCCAGAGGATCCTATTATAATTACATGAGATAGACTAAAGAAGGAAAAGGAGATACAATTAATATATTAGCTAAGAGAGTCGAAGCTCTTTCCCAAGACTCTCTAATTTTTTCAAAATTATGTTGATGTTTGTTTCTAACATGCATTGTATTCATTATCCATTCCAACTTTCTTTTTTTTTTCTTCTCCCGTTTTGGAGAGCAATTGGGGTTAAGCAACTTGCCCAAGGTCAGACGGCTAGTAATCGTTAAGTGTCTGAGGCTGGATTTGAACCCAGGTCCTCCTAACTCCAGGGCCAGTGCTCTATTCACTGCACCACCTAGCCACCTCAACTCTCTAATTTTTAAAGCAGTAGTAGGGATACCGGGAGAACGGCTAGAGCAGCTCCCAACAGCAGCAGTCTCCCAATTGCACCACTATCATCACGTGAAGGGTCCGAGCCAATCCTCTTCAACAAAAATGATTTCTGGAGCTATCCAGATGGTGTTTTCTTGATCTCTTACCCTGGAGCTTCTTGGATAAGTCCAGACACGACAGCCTCCATTCCCTGGTCTGGCACACTTTCCACAAGGCGCCAGCTGAGCCTCTGCCAGATACAGTCAGCCTGGGTGAGCTCTGTCAAGCGGGGCACCAACACTCCCAGAATCTCTTCTGGGGGGAAAATAGACAAAATGGCAAGTGACGGGCCTGTAAGTGACCTGATGTCCTCCTCAGCTAGGCTCCCAAGGAAGGTTCATCTAATTTGCATATAACTGAGTCAGGACAAAAAAATAAAGTTCTTCCCAGGGGCAGAAACTGTCAATCTTCCTTATATTTCAAAGAAAATACTTCTAAGAGTAAGTTTCTAGGGACTCTTTCTCTTCAGTCCTTATCTAACTTGGTCCACATACTGATCACAGAAAGGATGATTTGAATCACAAAAATATAGAATTCAAAGGGACCTCAGAAGCCATTTAGTCCAACTCCACCTGAAAGAGACACTAAGGTATGATGAATACAGCACCTGAGTCCAGGTCAGGGAGACCAGGCTTATTCTGACCCCTTTCTTAGATACTAACTATCTATGTAACCCTGAACTTCACAGTGCCTCCATTTGCTCATCTATAAAAGGGCCGGACAAGATGGCCCAGAAGGACCCTTCTAGTTCTAAGGCTTTTGATCCTAGGACCTGTAACCTATGATCCCTGCCACACAACTGGTCATCTTACCCTCAACTGACGACCTCCAGTGACCTTGGCCACAAGCAAAGATTCAAAAGTGAGGGTAGGCCATCACTGGAAAGTAACTGTGACATTTTTTTAAAAGCATAAATTTTTAAAAAATTATTCAAGGAAAAAAGGCCTCTTGTGAGAAGCCCGGCCTCCAAGGTCAGTCCAATCAACCTCTGGATAGCTCTAATTGTAAGGAACCTGCTTCTCTGCAACATCCAGCCCCGCTGATCCTAGTTTTGTCTGCCAGGACCAAGGAGAACGACTCTAGCCGTGGTCTCCATGATAGTCCTCCAAAGACGTGAAGACCACTCTCAGGTCCTCCTTGGGTCTTCTCTTGTCTAGGCTGAGTATTCTCAACTCTTTCTGTCAATTCTTATATGGGTCAGAACTGACTCCATCTACCCTGGTCACTCTCCTCTGGATGAGTTCCAGCTCACCAATGTCCTTCCTAAAATGTGGCACCCAGAACTGAGTACATGCCTCCAAACATAGTCTGAACAGGGCCACAGGGACCCCCCCATACAGGCCATACAGAGGACATCAGAACTATCACCCCCTGTACTCTGGATGCTATGCCTCTTAATTTAACCAGGCCTGAATTGGCTTTTTTTAGGTGCCACATCATACTGCTGATTCATGTTGAGTTTACAGCCCAAGAAAAACCCCTAAATGGAAGAATGGATGGTTGAGATATACAGACAGAAAGATAAAGCGTTTACTAAGCCCTCGCTAGGTGTCAGGCACTGTGCTGAACAGTGGGGAGGTAAATATAAGCAAACCAGATGGTTCCTACCCTTAAGAAGCTTGCATTCTAATGGGGGAAGACAACACAAAAAAGGGGGACATGGAAATCATGAGCAATGCAGCAGATGAACAGGAGGTGGTTTCCATGGAGACAATCCAAGTATGACTGAGATGAAGCATCAGTGGGATCCTTCCTAAAAGAGAGGTCTGAGGGAGGGAGTCACCAGCAAGGAGAAAGCCCCAGGCAGAGGCTTCTCCCAGTGCCAGGGTAGCTGTCCAACTGAAAGATGAGTATTCCAGGGAAAGAATCTAGTTGTTAGTAAGGTGACGCTAGCGGGAGTGCTTTCTAAAACTGTTTCACATGAACTGTTTCATCTTGGCTCTACCACGAATTTTGCTATATGGCTTTAGGCAAATAACTTCAAATATCTGGTCTTTAGTTTTTTATGTATAAATCATTAAATACTAATCAATAGTAATAAATGATGAGAACATCTATAAAAGTAATATAATACATAATTAAATGTGTTCTGGCTTCTATGAAAGAGGGCTGGGGGGAAAAAGCACTTAACCTAGATAAGGAAAAGAAAACTGAGTAGATAGTTTAGACTTAGTGAAGTAGGTCAGAGGTTGATTTCTGAGGAGAAGAAATATGGAAAAACTTGGGAGAAAGTAAAATTTAAAGGATAACAATCTCCAAAATAGACATTTGAACCAATTTCTCTTCCTGGTGGAAAGAAGAATAGGACCAAGGACAATCAAGGCAGCTCTAAAAGGATTAAGGAAAATTAAAGAAGCTTGAGGAGGATTACAAAATCCTCCAGGACACCTCAAGAAGCTTTGAAAAGGAGAAGGTGGTTGGGGAAATGGTTGAATAAGTTATGGCATATGAATGGGATAGAACACTATTGTGCTGTAAGAAATGAGAAAGTTCAGCAATGCGAGGTTATAAGACAACTCCAAAGGACTCATGATGGAAAGAGATATCCATATCCAGAGAAAGAACTGCAGAGTCTGAGTGCAGATTGAAGCAGGCTACTTGTTCTCTCTCTTTGTTTTGTTTCCTCTTTCTCATTGTTCACTCCATTGGTTATAATCCTTCTTTACAACCTGACTAATGTTTAATGTGAAGGTATTTGTAGATCCTATATATGATTGCATACCTCCAGGGGGGGGAAGGGAGAGAAAATTTGAAACTCAAGGGATTATGGAACTGAAAGTTATAAAATAAAAGCAAATAAATTTTTTTTTTAATTTTTAAAAAAGAAAAAAAAGAAATAAGAAAGTTTCAGAAAAACCTGGGAAGATCTGTATGAACTGATGCAAAATTAAGTGAGCAGAACTAGGAGAATAATTTATACAATAACAACACTATTGTAAAGATAATCGACTGAAAGACTTAGTAACACTGATTAACACAATGACCAACCACAGTTCCAAAGAACTCATGATGAAACATGCTATCCACATCCAGATAGAGAGCTAATGGACTCAGATTGCCCATTAAAGAATATTTTCTTCTCTTTTTTTCCTTCAATTTTTTTGGAGAATTTATAGTCAACAAGGGAATTTATTTTGTATGACTATACATATTTGTAACGGGTTCTGTTTTTCTTGCCTTCTCAATGGATGGGAGAAGAGGAGGGGCATAATTTATAACTTAAAACTGAATTTTTAAAAAAGCTGTTATTACTCTCCCCATTTTACAGTCGAGGAAACTGAGGCAGACAGAGAGTAAATAACTTGCTCAGGGGTCACACAGCTAGTAAGTGTCTAAGGCTAGATTTGAACCTCTTGACTCCAGGTCTAGCACTCTAGCCACTGTACTACTTAGTTCTCTCAAACCTCTAATTCTAGAAGGAACCTAAAAAGTATTGCCAACAATTATGAAGTCTTGGGCAAGAAATTGAAGACCACAGGGGGCATGTTTATGTCTTCTTCAGTTGCCCACTGAAAACAACAGACATGAGAAAAATTAACTTATGAAGTATACAGTTGGCCAAGAAGGTACTATCTGAGAATGAGATTTGGACACCAACTGGAACTATAAGAACAGCAGATTCCTGGGCAGAAATAGAGTATACCTAACAGAGGCTAGTAAAAATATATTTAACAGGTATCTTACAAAGCTAATTAAAAGGGCTTTAAATATGGTGGGGAGAAGAATAAGACTGCCTCTGTATATCTCCCACATTAGAGAAGATAGAGAGTAGCTACAATGAATAAAAAATAGCAGTTGAGACACACCTCAAAGTTTACAGGAGACAAAAACCAAGAAAGGAGCTAAAAGTAAAAACCATGGCCTCAGATACTGATATGTAAATGCCCAAAGTGTAGGCAACGAGCAAAAGAACTGGAGATCCTAATTGAAAAGTGGCAACTTTGACCTCATAAGTATCACTAAGACTTAATGGGATGAAGCTCATGCCTAGACTATGGCTTTATGTGGTCATATCTTATTCAAAAGAAACATGATACATAAAAGTGGGAAGGAATAGCACTTTATTTTAAGAAGGTATATTCATGTGATGAAATCCAGGAGCCAGAGTAATAGAAACACAATGAAGAGTAATTAGGCAAAGGTTAACAGAGAGTGAAACAAAACTGATTTTGTCACTGGAGTATACCATAGACCACCAGGACAGAAAGAAGAAATAGATGAGGAATTCACAAGCATGGCACACAGACATACTACAGAAATGACAGAGGACCTCATTACCCAGGTAGCTGCCTGATCTAGCTCTCTCTCAAAAGCTGACAAGCTAATAACTTGCTGACCTGTCCTAGTGATAATTTAATCCTTCAAAAAACAGAGGTACCAACACAGAGAAATTTTAATCTGGATGTGATTCTCACTAAGAGGAAAGACTTGCTTTTTGGAGTGCAAGTGACTGGAAGCCTAGGGAGAAGTGGCTATTTCCTCCTCTTGTGACAGAGGAGTAAAAGAAACTCAGGGCTAGTCTGACATGCACCCTAAGTGGAGGGATAGCAAAACAGGCAGGATCCCATGGACCACAATTCTACAGGCAAAGTCAGCAGGAAGGATAGGAGATACTCAACAATGAAATTCTGGAGAAACAAATGCAACAATTCCAATGAAGAGAAAAAATGAGATATGTTTGAAAAAACTGATGCAGATCCCCTAGAAATGTACTGAAGATGGAAGCTAGGCCAGGCAACAGAGAATGACTAGAAGGGTATGGAAGTTCTATATAAAGTGTCCAGAGGGTCATTGCTCAGGGTGAGCTGTGGCTGGGGAGAGAAGCTAAGACAACAATATGGGGTAAAGCGGAATGGTTTAAGCAAAACTGGGAGAAAGAATAGGATAAAATAAGGGACAGGCCCTTTGCTTGGATGGGACAGTGATAACAAGAGAGAGAAGACAGAACTGCTCAGTTCTGATTATGCTTCTGTTTTCTCTGCTGAGGAATAAGACCTTTGCACTGGATATGACAGAAGAAAAATAACTAGTGGAGAGTCAACGCCCAAGATAATTAAGGAAACAGTAAAAGAGTACCAGTCACCTGCCCCAGATGAATCACATCCTCAAAGACTGAAAGAACATTCAGGCAGGATTACTAAACCTTCATCAATTACATATGAAAGATCATGGAAAATGAGAGAAGTATCACAAGCTTGAGAAGTGCAAACATCATCCTGATTTTTTTAAAAAAGGAGTCTACAAACTACAGTCCAGGGAGCTAGACTCTGATTCCTGGGAAAATTCTAAAATGAATTATTAAAGAGATAGTTAATGACTGTCTAGAAGGAGAAGCAGTGATTAAAAAGAACAAGGTTGGGCTTCATCAAGAACAGTTCAGGTCAAATTAACCTCATTCTTTTTTGGACAGGATAACTAAACTAGTAGATGAGAGAAATGCAGTGGATAGTTTACTTAGATTTTAGCAAAGTTTTTGATAAAATATTTCATATTATTCTTGTGAAGAGGATGAAGAGCTATGACCAGATAAAACTACAATTAAGTGACTCAAAAAATAGCTGATAATGGTTCAAGGTCAACATGGCAGAAGGTCTCCAGTGGAATGCCCCAGGGATCTATACTTGCTCTTGCACTATCGATGATTTTATCAATGATTTGGATTAAGCTATAGATGATATGCTAATCAAATTTCCATATCACAAAAAGCTGGGAGGAACAGCTAACATCCTGGCTGGCAGAGCAGATCACTGGGCTGAACCTAATAACACAAAATTCAGCAGCAATAAATGTAATGTCTAACATTTAGGTATAAAAAAATCAACATCCAAAGCACAAGATGGAGGAGGGATGGTTAGAAGCTAATTGCTCTGAAAAAGACCTAGAGGTTTTAGAAAGCTGTGAGTTCGGGTGAGTCAGCAGGGTGATGTAACAGCCAAAAAAACAAACTCTCTCATAGGCTTCATTGTTAAGGAACAGGGGACATGATGGTCCCACAGGAGTCTGCCCTCATCGGATCTTAAGTGGAGCACTGAGTTCAGTTCTGGCCAAGGCAGCTAACAAAGACATTTATGAACTGCAGAGGCTGATCAATGACCAGCTGTTGGGTATGTTAAACAGAGATTCCTTTTATGTACAGTTTGGACTAGATGGATGCGAGGTCCCTTCCAACTTTCAAATTCTGAGATCCTATAATGCCTCCCTGCATAAAGGATGGACTGGAATACTATGTATGCACGAGACCTTCAATCTAGTGTAAATTACTATTATAAGTTGTTCCTGTCTTCAAGATTATAAGGTACTCACTTTGTCTCCCATGGATGCAGACTTTCGCTAGTATCTGAGATAAAAAGGAGATGGAACAATCCAAGCCTCCTAGAGTAAGAAAAAAAATTCATAAAATTAAGGGAAATTAACATACTTAATAGCCACCCTGTCCCCATGCTGACCCAGATAGTCACTCATGGATTTACTCAACAGGTATTTCTTCAGTGTCTAGCATGTACACGTGGGGACCCAGAAACAGCTGTGAATAAATGACCCAGCAGGAGTACAGGTCTGGGCTGCAGAGGCCACACGTGTGGTTACGTCCCCACCATCTGAGCACTTACTTTCAGAGCCTGGGAGTATGAAGTCAAAGAGGGGCGAATCTCTCTGTTTCCCCACCTGCCTTTAAAGAAAAGCACTGCCAGGTTCATAGTCTTCCTTATACAATTCTAGAATCTCCATTTATAAACACAGTGATATTCTTTCAAATATGTAAGTTCTTCTTTCCAGTGTCAACATTTTATGAATTATGGCAAGGTAAGAGGATGCCACAAGTCTATGCTGCTGCTGCTGGGATGGCACTTCTACTGGCTTTAAGGTTTACAAAGCACTTTACAAATAGCACCTCAATTTATCCTAACAACAACCTGGGAAATAGGTGCTACTATTATCGCTTCCATTTTAAGATGAGGAAACTGAGGTGAACAGGGTTAAGCAACGTGACCAAGGTCACACATCTAGTAAGTGAGACCAGATTTCCACCTGTACCTTCCTGACTCAAGGTCCAATGCTCTCTCCACTGCCTCACCTAGCTGCCTCTAAGTAGAAAAAGACAGCAATGGACCAAGTACTCTAATCATTTAACAAGGAAGTATTAAGTACCTCCTATATTTTAAGCACTGTGTGAGGTGCTAGGGACACAACAACAAAAGTGGAACATTCCCTGCCCTCTAGAAGCTTACATTCTTTTGGGGGAAGACAACATGCACATGCAAGATAAATACCAAGAAAACCAGAGCAACAAAGGCTTGAAAAAGGCAGTCCCACGCCATGCAAACCTTACACACAGCACTAACTGTGATGAAACACATGAAAATCATCAACTCCAAAACAAGAACAACTTTCTGACACAGAGCTAGAAGCCAACATGAGGCTGATCACTTCCTCCCTCCTGCGGAGCCCGTCATTCACAAAGAAGGGATCCATGATAATTAAGGAGTTCTGTCTGGGCAAAGTTATGGCTCAGGGCCCAGGCCTACAACTATTGAAAATTTCTACAGAACTGATTCAGATTCTCCCTTGAATACATAACCAGAAGATGAACTCTTCTATACTTACGCTTAAAAACTCAGAGCACCCCGTCTTTTGCACATTCTGCTTTCCCATCACACTGTGACTATGCTGCATGTTAGGACAGTCAGAAGCCTTGGGTTCAATCTCTACTCACCACCACTGTGTGGGACCAATCACTCAGCCTCTCATTCATTACCTCCGTTTTCTTCAACCATAAAAGAAGGGAATTGGACTAGAAAGCCTCCAGGACTCTTTCTAGTTCTAGGTCTATGACTTTGTGACTTCTGCATCAGTAATGTTAATTAACAAAGGAATATTAGGTAATATTTTCAAGAACCAACCTGGAACAGTAAATAAAGACTCATGGAAGCTAGCCACAGAAACGAGAAAAGAAAGAACCTCTGCTACTCTACCACGGACTGCTATTTCAGTAGAATGTGACTTTCTCTTTGACCTAACAAGGAAAGGGCTGAGCTAGCTCTCTCCTGACTTGATGAATTCATCAAATACTCACTAGTAAAGAAGGAAGCCATGCTGTCCAGAGATTAAAATCTAAGCAGCTCACACTTGTGGTATTCACTATCTCTGCCCTGAGGAATGGAGGGTAGGAAAAATAAAGGTTCCCTAGTAAATCTGGGAATTTATTCTGGGAATCTATAAGTCAGTTATGTGGTATAATGGATAGAGTACCAAGCCTGAAGTCATGAAGACTCATATCCCTGAGTTCAAATCAGGCCCCAGACACTTACTAGCTGTGTGACCCTAACCTTTGTCTGTTTCCCCTTCTGTAAAGTGAGCTGGAGAAGGAAACAGCAAACTGTCCAGTATCCTTGCCAAGAAAACCCCAAATGGGGTCATAACGAATAGGACATGACTAAAATGACTGAACAACAATAGTAAATCTGGACACGTGGCTAAACAAATCCCAGCTGCCTTTTGCAGTCACTGAATGGCTTGGGAAGAGGGAGATCCAACAGCCTGCTTACCTCTGAGGGAATCAGAGATCCTCTGGAGCACCTGGATCATCTCCTCCCCTAGCAGAGGGAAGTAGTTCTGGGGGAAGAACAGGGATGGGCTTTGCTCCTTCATTTGGTTACTCAGGTGGTCGGGCAGACACACAACTTTGCTGAGGAGAGTCTCCTGGAGAAGGGAAGAGCCTCGGGGGACCTGTTGCTGACACATCTCCCACATCAACTCTGCCAGTCTGCCCATCTTCAGGAACCTGGAGAGCACCTGCACCATCTTCATCAGACGATAGCTTGGACTGAAATCAAAAGAGCAGTTGAAGGAAAAGTTACAATAAGGAGGTAGATGGTGACTACTGGCTACAGCATCTCGGAATCCAAGAGGCATGAGCTAGAAATCACCACACAATCCTGAAAATCTGAGCTTCTCTAGAAAAAAGAATCTTTTTGTTATTGTTCTATGATTTCATCAGTGAAGGGTAGAGAGTACCTGAATGAGGAAACGCCCAATGTGGATCTTCAACTGTTCTGTAACATGTAGTCTATTAAAGATGCACTTGGTATGCTGAGATGCTAAGTGACTTGTCCAGGGATACAGAGCCAGGATGTCAGAGGCACAGCTCAAATCCAGGTTGTCTGAGGCTAGTTCTCAATGTGCTAAGCCACGCTACCTCCCAAAGAAGCTGTCTACTGTGAACACAAAATAACTAGAAAATCTAGGCATGTTTTCTTTTACAGCAGCGGTTCTCAACCTATGGGTTATGTTCAATTTGTAACAATGAAAATACATCCTGCATATCAGATATTTACATTATGATTCATAACAGTAGCAAAATTACAGTTATGAAGTAGCAATGAAAATAATTTTATGGTTGGGGGTCACCACAACATGAGGAACTGTATTAAAGGGTTGCGGCATTAGGAAGGTTGAGAACCACTGTTTTGCAGGATGGTATTGTTCTGTAAATACAATTTTGACTCCAAGAGGAGATGGCTGAATTAGGACAGGCTCAAGCAGTCTTCTACAACTGGGTCATTTTACTGTCAACTCAGAGAGTCAGCTCTATATGTAGCAACACAAAAGGCTAATGCAATCTCAGGCTGCAATGACAGAAGCAACAGTGTCCAAGTGAATGCAGATGATCCCAGTCGGAGCTCTGTAACAAGTTCTGGGTGCCAAATACTAGAAGGGACAATGAGCTGAAGCACATCCAAAGCCGCAAGGAGTCTTAAAACTCTGTCATAGCAATATTAAAGAAACTAGGCAGGGGGCTGGGGCTTAGCCTGGAGAACAGGAGAGCTAGGTGGGGACACTGTCCACATCTTCTAATTACTGAGTTTTCATGGGGCAGAGGTATAAACTTAGTCTTCTTGGCCCTGGAGGACAGAACTAAAAGCAATGGGTAGAAATTAAAGGGAGACAGATTTGGGTTCAATATTAGATTGGTTTTCCTAAGAATCAGAGCTACACAAAAATAGCACGAACTGCCTCTCAAGGTAGTAAGTTCCCCATCACCGAAGGTCTTAGGTTGGAGGCTGGATAACCATGAACTACAGATGTTATAGGTGGGATTCATGCTTTGGCACTTCCAAGATCTCTTCCAACTCTGACATTCTGATAATTATAGGATTCCACAATGCTAGCAAATATTTCTGTCTGTAGGGAAAAAACAATTATCTACATTTTTCATAGGACAGTAGAAAGACCTCTCTGGTCTTATAAGTCAAAAGACCTGTGTTCAAGTTCTATCTCTGGACAGGAGACCCACAGACAAAAGGAACCATAGACAAACCTCTCAACTTCTCAGCCTTAGTTTCCTCATTTGTAAAATGGAGATGATAATACTTGCATTATTTACCTCACAGGTTCCTATGAAGAAAGTGCTTTGTAAACTGTGGCATTTACACAGGGTTGTTGTTAAGCGGGACAAGAGTGGATAAAAAACAGGTCTTAGAGAAAAGAAAATTTAAATCCAACTACTTGTTTTTGTATCCCGAGGAATAAAAACTTTGAACCAGTGTATAAATCTCATCTCAGTCACTTCTTGTGTGACTGCAAGTCGCTTATCCTCTTTGGGCCTCACCTGTACACAAGTTTGTTCCAGAGAGCCTTTATGACTCCATGAGACAATGGATAAGTAAATCACTTACCTGCCCTCAGCAGTTATTTAAGAATAGGAATTATAAATGAGATAGATGCTGGTTCACACTGGAGTTTCCAAGTTGGGAAGTCCCTCCACACCAATGAAATCACAGGTTCAGACCCACTTGAAAAAAAAGGTACTATATAAATGGGAACTGCTCCAGGGTCAGATGGGTTCACAAGTGAATTCTACCCAACATTTACAGAACAATTAACTTCAACACTATATAAACTATTTGGAAAAACAGGTGAAAGAGAAGTCCTACCTAACTCCTTTTATGACACAAATTTGGTACTAATACTTAAACCAAAAAGAACTAAAACAGAGAAAGAAGACTAGAGAACAATTTTCCTAATAAATATCAATGCAAAAATTTTTAACAAAACACTAGTAAGGAAATTACAGCAATTTATCACAAGGATTATATACTATGACCAGGTGGGATTTATATCAGAAATGCAAGATTGGTTCAATA
This sequence comes from Pseudochirops cupreus, assembly GCA_028627135.1. NCBI lineage: Eukaryota > Metazoa > Chordata > Mammalia > Diprotodontia > Pseudocheiridae > Pseudochirops > Pseudochirops cupreus. The sequence goes on along the minus strand of CM053583.1, from coordinate 317,900,128 downwards.
TTAAGAAAACTATTAACATAATTGACTATATCAATAAGAAAACCAACAGAAATCATATGACGATCTCAGACACTGAAAAAGCTTTTAATAAAATACAATATTCATTCCTATTAAAAACATTAGAGAGCATAGGAATAAAGGGAGCATCCCTTGAAATGATAAGCAGTATCTATCTAAAACCATCAGCAAGGATTACCTATAAAGGGGATAAGCTAGAAGGTTTCCCAATAAGATCAGGGGTGACTCAAAGATTACCATTATCACCACTATTATTCAATACAGTACTAGAAATGTTAGTTATAGCAATATGAGAAGAAAAATTGAAGGAATTAGAAAAGGCAATGGGAAACAAAACTATTGCTCTTCGCAGATGACATGATGGTATACTTAGAGAATCCTAAAGAATCAACTAAAAAATTAGCTGAAACAGTTCACTTTAGCAAAGTTGCAGGATATAAGAGAAACCCACATGAATCATCAGTATTTCTTTATATGACCAATGCCACCAAGATTAGATGGAGAGCAGAAAGCTGGGAAACAATCTTTACAGTAAGTGTCTCTGATAATTGCCTCATTTCTCAAATATATAGAGAATTGAGTCTAATTTACAAGAACACAAATCATTCCCCAATTGATAAATGATCAAAGAATATGAACAGTTTTCAGATGAAGAAGTCAAAACTATCTACAGGCATATGAATAAGTGTTCTTTTTTGATTAAAGAAATGCAAATTAAAACAACTCTGAGGTACCACCTCAAACCTATCAGATTTGCTAACATGACAAAAAAGAAAAATGATAAATGTTGGAGAGGATATGGGAAAATTGGGACACTAATGCACTGTTGGTGGAGTTGTAAACTGATCCAACCATTCTGGAGAGCAATTTGGAATGATACCCAAAGGGCAACCAAACTATCCATACCCTTTGATCCAGCAATACTACTAGTAGGTCTGTATCCCAAAGAGATCACAAAAGAGGAAAAATGACCTACATATGCAAAAATGTTTATAGCAGCCCTTTTTGTGGTGGCAAAAAATTGGAAACTGAAGGGATGCCCATCAATTCGGGGGATGGCTGAACACATGGTGGTATATGAATGTAATGGAATACCATTGTGTAATAAGAAATGATGAACAGGCAGATTTCAGAAAAACCTGAAAAGAATTGTATGAATTGATGCAAAGTGAAATGAGTAGAACCAGGAATAGAGTGTACACAGTACCAGCAACACGGTGTGATGATTAATTACTCTTCTCAGCAATACAATAATCCAAGAAAAGTACAAGGGACTCAGGAAGGAAAATGCTATCCACATTCAGATATAGAACTGGTGGACTCTGAATGTAGATCAAAGTACACTTTTTTCATTTTATTCTTTTTTGTTTTTTTTTCTTTTGATCTGTTTCTTCTCTCACAACTGTGACTAATATGAAAATATGTTTTAGAGCAAGTATAACCTCTATCAAACTGCCTTACCATTTTAAGAAGAGGGGAGGAGAGGGAATATAATGGTAATGAGATTTTGAAGATCTTTCCTGCCCTTTAATATGCCTAAGGTAGTTTGAAGATCTTCCCTGTCCCCTAATAATGTGAATGTAATCACATGGAGTCTGCGGTGGGAGGAGCTTGCTGAAGGATGGAGCAGAGTCCACAGGAAGCTGGGAGTCAGAGTAGCTGGAGGGTAGGAGAGAGAAGACACACCTAGGAAGATAGCTAGGCTCATGAGTGTTTGCTCCTTGCTGTGACTGCTAGACTTGGGAGTGTTGGTTTATGAGAAGGCTAAAGGATGGTATGACTCTCTACTGCATTGTGGTGTATTAACTTCTATGTTGCTATGATGGATTCAGTTCCCTGGTGTTGGGATTCGGTTTGGTGTCTGAATAAATGTTTTGCTTCTGTCTTCTATATGGAGAGTCTATTATATTTTGCGATTGAGAACTATGCCAGCATGTTTACAGTCACCGTCGGCACTGTGAATATTGCATTGGCACTACAATTGGTGATGAGGATGGGATCGTGAAATATCAAACCTCTATTTGGAGGCAGAAGGGATTTAGAAGGAGAAACAGATATCCCAGGATGGGAGGATTTGCCTTATTTGTCCCTAGCAAGAGAATGGGCTAAAAGTACAGGGCTCTGTGAAAACTGGGTATTGAGACTTACAGAAGGGAGAACCTAGAGACTTAGAAACATGTTTGCAAGGAATACCAATAAAAACAGGGAGAGAACTGGAAGGGGTGTGTAGAAGAGGCTGGGTTTTACTAACAGGTTACTGTATTATATGTAAGAGCAGCTAGATGGTGGGAGAGAGAGGACACACCCATGGAAACTGCTAAGCTTGTGAATGTTTGCCCCCTGCTGTGATAGTTAGGCTTGGAAGTGTTTATGGGAAGACTAAAGGATGGTGTGGCTTCATACTGTGCTATGGTATATTAACTTCTTTGCTACTATGATGGATTTGACTTTCTGGTGCTGGGAACTGGTTTTCTGGTGTCCGAATAAATGTTTTGCTTCTGTCTTTTATATGGAACGTCTGTTATATTTTGCTATTGAGAACTATGTGGGCATATTTACAGTTGCCATTGGAGTTGTGAATATTGTGTTGGCGCCACAGGGAGGAAGGGAGAAAATTTTGGAACTCAAAATCCCGTAAAAATGAATGCTAAAAATTGTCTTGATGTGTAATTGGGGAAAAAATAAAATACTATTAAAAAAAGATAAAGTACCAGACTTGGAATCAGGAAGTTCTAGGTCTAAATAATGTGAACTGCTATTAATAATTCTCTTCATAACCAATGATGAAGTAGACTACCCACTTCCTTACAGAGAAATAATGGACTATTCCCTATAGTGAGATGGTGAACTCCCTCCCTCCTCCCCAATGTGGGGGGGGAAAAGGAGTGGGAGGAGGGGGAAAGAAAAGAATTAAAAAATGATTTTAGAATTAGTTCTCCTCTGATTACCTATTCTACCTAATACTGTCCCACTCCAGATATCTAGCATGCATGCAAATGTTCAAAAGAGGATAAGCTAGAAATGGTCTAATTTTACAGTTACTAGATAAACGTTTATTAATAAGAAAAATAAGGATGGGGGCAGCTGGGTGGCGCAGTGAATAGAGCACCGGCCCTGGAGTCAGGAGGACCTGAGTTCAAATCTGACCTCAAGACACTTGACACACTTACTAGCCATGTGACTTTGGGCAAGTCACTTAACCCCAATTAACCTCCAAAAAGCAAAAAAAAAAAAAATAAGGATGGCTGATTATTCATGGAATTAACATCAGTAAGCTAACAGCCTTGCATGTCTTACATTGTGTGTAGCCTTGCTTAAAAAACAAACAAACAAATCCCAAAAGACAAAATCCAGCTAACCATACTTACCCAGCAGCAACAATGATGGATTCCATCAAGACTAGAAAGGCTTGGTCAGCAGCACCTTCCAGAAAAAAACTATCCCACAGTTCCTCTAGCTGGCCAGCAGGTAGCAGTTCTAGCCAATCAGGGCTCAATTTGTTGACGAGACATCGAAGGAAGTTAGAAAAGTAGGTCTTGGAAAATTCTTCCCTCTCTCTGGGTAGGACTGTGCTCTTCACTCCATTCAAGTAGAGCTTCATAGACCTCAAAGCTTCAGATATTTGGACCCCATCCCTGGAAGATGAAAGAGTATGGAGAGCTTCTTGTACATTGTGGCGCACCTCTGAGAGTTCAGGATCCATTGTGTTCAGTATCAGAGCTGAAAAAACAAAGAGAAAAATGTTTAAAATTTAAGCATTCAACAGTTCTAGTCATAAAGAAAAGGGTTAGGAATAAGTATCACCTAAAACTATTATCTTTTGGTTATTAGTTTCTTAGAAGCCTCCTCCTCTCCTTCACATATAAACTACGTAAGCACATCACCTACGTCAACCTCTATTTTTGATGTTTTCCAGTCTGCTTTCTTTCCCCCACCATTCTACTGTAGCCACAACAATTAAGAAATCACTTCATACCTAACTCAGATTATTTTCCCAGTCAAATCACCTAGTGGCCTCTCCACTGCCCTGTTCCTCTTTATGCCCCTTTCCAATGTCAAGTATCAGAGAGCCTTCACTTGGTTCTTCCTACTTCTCCAAATGTTTATTTGCAATTCCCTTTAAAAAAAAAAAAGATTCTTTCCACCAACAAGTTTCACTAAATCATGGTACCTAGAGCTACAAGGGACCTCACAAGTCTCCTACTTCGAATTTCCATTCCTTGTAGGATTTCTCTCAATAAGCAGTCCTAACAGATAGTCAGCTATCCCTTAGTTTGAAAGTGTTGAAGATTCCTTGACAACAGGAATCTTGCATTCCTCTATGTACTATCACCGCTAACATAGTAGTGAATATACAGCAGGAGCTCAGTAAAGACCTGCTGAGTTGAAATGAGTTCGAGTGGCATACTTTACTAATCCCTTCCTTGCATTTTAAGACGTCTAACGGAAGATCACATGGGAAGGCTATCTATCCACAAAGTTAGATACAAAGATCAGGGATCTATGTCATTTATCTGGAACTTCCCACCCAATCTAAGGTGCATTTCAAGTTTGCCATAATCTCTTCAGCACTTTGCGTTTACAAAGTACTTCTTAACAGAGAATCCTAGCACCCAATACAACACCAGGCACAAAGCAGGCATTTAATAAATGTCTACTAATTTAACAAACTCCTAAGGGGGATAGTTTAGATGCAATTAATCACTCCAACCTGATCCAATGAAAGAACACAAGATGAAAGACACAAGACCCAACATTATCGTTGATCTATGTGTGACCTGGTCCAGAGAAAGCTCTGGACCTCAGCTTCTTTTTCTGTAAAAGGAGGCAACTGGCCTTAGATGATCTCCAAGAACCTGGCCAGTCCTGACATTGTATGACACCCCCACCCCCACCCCGGTGTGACAGAAAGGGCCCTGGATCTGGAGTTGGATGATATGTGCTGAAACCTGTTATTTAGCACCTGTGTGGCCTCAGGCGGGCCACTTGACCCTTTTCTGGGCTTTAGATTCTCATATGCTTAATTCTCATGGAGCTCTCTGAGCCCTTTCCCTAGTCCATTCGTTTATGGGGAGGTGGGGGGTGGGGACGGAGGCTCTGAAAAAGAAACGACCTACCTAGGGTCGCACGGTGAAACACACAAGCTGAGCCTCCTCAAAAAGAGCCCTTTCCCTTACCCCAAGAAAGCCACCTGAACGGAACTGGAAGGTTTATTTAAAATCCATCCCGGAAGTCCCACGCACGTAGAGGCTTTTCTCTGACAGAGACACGCGCCAACGTGGGGGGGGGGGGTGAGTAAGGGCAGAATAACTCACGCTCCCGCGGTAAGGAAAAGAACGACGAGGGGTAGGGCGGAGCTTAGTTAACACCAGCCAATCAGTCACGGCAGCGTACGCCGCCTGAGCCCACCCTCCATAGTCCTTGGGCCAGGGTCAGCCAATCAGCAGCTGTGTTCCACCGCACAGCCCCTTTGGTGTAACAATAATCCCAGAAATGTGAATACTCACCGGACTCAAGCTCCTTTAAGTTCTAGATTTCACCTCTTGTCCAGCGCCCCACCGCACCCCAATCTGTGCAGACCAGCAAGTCCTCCGGGAATCCTCCGCACTCAACGGCAAGTCTCTTTGTCCACTTGCGCACCATCCGTTCTCATCTCCGATTCGACGCCATGCACCTCTGCCCCGCCGCTTTGTTTTACAATCGCGTCCTATTCCTTTTAATTTCTCAATACTGAATGGAACCCCAGACACAAAATGCAAATACAAAACCAAAGGAAAAAAATACGGAATGGACCGGCCAGCGAATCTAGATGGTTTTTTCTTGCCGCTTGTTCCTTAATCTATGACGAATCAGCGGATGAGCACACACGCCTTTCCCTGGAGATTGGTGGGAACCCGGGCAAGAACTTGGAGCTCGCAAGAGAAGGGTGGGGCGGCTTGTGCGGGGAAGGCGTAGAGCCTGCGTCCTTCGGTCGTAGCTATTGGGGCGAGAAGGGTCTGAGGCCGCGGTACTCGTTGTGTTGCGGCGGGGGAGGGAAAGGAGAATGCCCGGGGCCCAAGTGACCTACGGAAGGCCCTATTGCAAGGGACGTTGGGAATCAGTCTAATTCAGCACTCTCATTTCACGGAGCTAAGCTGCTCCCCGGTTACGGTAATTCGGTGGCAAAGCCAGGACTAGAACCCGAGCGTCGTTTGTTTGGGTGTATACATTTTATTTTATTTTATTTTTTCACCTCTTTTTTTTAATATCTGAATATCCAAATGTGCGCTTCCCAGAGAGATACCTCTTGAAAAAGAGAGATAAAACGATTTGACAAAACCAACTGAACTTAAACATTTTAATCTTCATCTCTATTAGTTCATACAAGTCAATTCTATTGAAAGATAAAATCTGTAGGTAATTAAATGTGTGTGTGATAAAAAGACTTTAAATCACTTGGAGACAGCTCAAGGTGAATAGAGAAAGGTCTCTATTAGAATCTTACAAAAGCGGGCAGTTCAACCACTGAACAAAAAGTTCCAAGGGGGGAGGGCCCAGGGCCCCAAGGCAGAAGGGTTAATTTATGCTAGCCAGGTGGGGGGGTGGAGTTTGGGAGGGGTTAGGGAGGAGTTGGGGCTTAAAGGACATGCACTTTCTATATTCACTGTGCAAACGCATTGCCCATAAGTCATTGAGAAAAATTGGGAGGGGCGAGTGAGGAGGTGTGGTTTTTGCCTGACAGGTCACTAGGTAACTTCTGGTCAAGGATGAGTGACACAGGTCCAACTATGGCTTATTGGGAGGATAGGCCTGGTTGTTTCAAGAGATGCCAAGTCTGGAAGCGAGACTGATTAGGGATTCCAGGAGGTCCCATCTTGGGAGTGAGTCATCTTCTGATAGTGCTTTTCAAGGTTCCTAAGCAGCTGGCCACTAAGAACAAAGGAATTATGTATTTCCCTAAGAATACTGGAGTGATTGATTCATGGGAAACTATCTAACAGACCTACTGCTAGCTTGGGAAAAGACTTTGAGGCTAAGGGCAGGGGAGAAGCAGAATTAATGCCTTTACGGCTGAAGGAACGTGTGACTTTTACAGCTCAATTGGACAGGCTTATTACAAACTGACATCGGTGCCTGAAC
>CM053583.1:317860575-317892491 GCA_028627135.1 Pseudochirops cupreus | reverse complement strand
AAACACTGGGATGGCTGTCTTGGGGTGGTGGGCGGGGGAAAGATGGGGAGAAAATATGTAACTCAAAAAAAACTTAATAAAATAAATTTATTATTAATAAAAAAAATTGTTATGAAATACTTCATTTATTCATCTAAGTAGTATTTACAGAGCACCTACTGTGTCATCATCACTTGGCTACGTACTCAAGAGGAATACAGAGATCTATGAGAGTTTTTGCTCCTAAGTTTTCCATCCTTTAAATGCATGAAGAAAAGAAGAGGATGAAGAAAAGAGAATTTGGATGGAGTTTCTGCTGTGCTAGCAAGGAAAAAATAGTGTTGTTTGACAGATGAAGCAGGGCATTCCACGTTTCATGAAACCACAGTATGTGTTCCATCACCTCTCTGGGCCTCAGTTTCTTTCTCTGTAAAATGAGAAGTTTAGACTAAATGACCTTTAAGATCTAGGAAAAGCCTAAATGCATGACTCTGTGTTGAAAAAGAGATAGGATATCATTGGGTGCTGGTCACAAAGTGCCCATGGTTTGAGAAATAGCAATGTTTTTATAGCTTTGTGCAGAGCCTCAGTCCAAATATGGTCTTAATGATCTGATGAAACATCAGATTTCTCATGAAATGAAGTATTTAAACATCTGGGTAAGTTGAGAAGGCAGGCACTAGATCGTTCATTGGATATGTAATTATAGGCCCTTAAAACATTCTGACTGGCTAATCAGGAAAAAAATTATCTTACCAATCAGTTAGCATTAATTAAGCACTTACTATATACCAGGCATCGTACTAAATCCTGGGATAAAAAAAAAGGCAAAAAGACAGTCCTTGTCCTCAAAGCGCTCACAGTCTAATAGGGGGAGACAATATGTAAACAAATATGTACAAAGAAATACAAGATATGTAGGGTATATTCAGGATAAATAGGAAATAATTAACAGAAGAAGGATACTGGGATTAAGGGAGTTGGAGAAAGCTTCTTGTAAAAGATGGGAATGAAGATATCTGACAGTTTTCATGTGGCTCTAGCTATATAAAATGGAATCACAGATGTGGAATGGAGGACTGGCACATACTCAGAATCAGCTTGTGACTGATTTTACTTCTTTGTGAAAAGGCTGAATTAGCTGAATAAGCTGATGGGATCTGCACCAGTCCTTCTCTACATATGAATGAGCAGAACTCAGCAGATGCTTTTGGAGGGGTTGTTTAGGTACCAAGATTCCAAAAGCAAGGCTAGTTTTAGGAAGATCAAGATACAAAATCTGTGTCATGCCCATGAGATGTATAATTAAGTTGTGAATTTCTTCTAACTTTCATCTATTTGAGGAATATCACAAATGAAAGAGAATATAATAGTTTGGAATTGAGGCTGTCTGTAACATATGGAATACTCTTACCTCTCTCTCACTTCCTTTCCTTGGAACATCTAACTTCCTTTAAAGCTCAATCTAAGTGCCATCTCCTAGAAAATGCCTCTCCTGATTCCCAGCTATTAGCTCTTTTTCTACCCCCTCAAAAAATGACTGTCATATATTTTGCCTTTATTCATCCTTGTACATGTTTCAACTCAGTAGAATGGAAGCTCATTGAAGACAGACCTGTTTCCATTTTGGTCTTTGTAGCCTTACAATATTATTTTGGTTCTGTTCACTTCACTTTTCATCAATTTATATAGGCCTTCCCAGGTTTTTCTGAAATCATCCTGCTCATTATTTCTTATAACACCATAATTTTCTATCACAATCATATACCACAGCTTGGTGTGTCTATTTATTCAGCTCTTCTTTGAAGAAGGTCTTAGCCTCCTTTGAAATAGATGGTAAAATTCAAGACAATTATGTCAGGATGGTTGAGGATTCCTCAGTGTGCCAGTGTTGTTGTTTGGGTCTTGTCTTCAGTTTAGTTGTTTTTCATTCAAGTCTGACTCTTCGTGGTCCAATTTGGGGTTTTTCTTGGCAAAGATATCAGAGTGATTTGCCATTTCCTTCTCCAGCTCATTCTGCAGATGAGGAAACTGAAGCAATCAGGGTTAGGTGACTTGTCCAGGGTGACTTGACACAACTAGATAGTGTCCGAGGTCAGATTTGAACTCAGGAAGATGAATATTCCTCATTCTGGGCCCAGTGTTCTATTCACTGTGCCACCTAGATTCCCATTTTCACAATTATAGAGATTTGAATAACAGAATGTAATGGTAATGGAATTGAACCCCACAGTGGGATGGACTTGTTGATGTGACAAGAGGGGGCTGAACTGGGAGGAGCTGGTACTGTGTATAGGTATAGGGGGAGGCCCAAGCTGAGAGAGACCAGCATCATGAAGGCAGAGAGAAAGTGCTTCCAGGAATGAGGATACTGAGAGAGAGAATTGCCGGGGGCCAGAGTTGCTGGGGGGGAGAGAGAGAGAGAGAGAGAGAGAGAGAGAGAGAGAGAGAGAGAGAGAGAGGGAGAGAGAGAGAGAGAACTGCCAGCTGAAGCTGCCCAGACTGCAGAGGGCCAGTTGGAGCTGCCCAGGACTTCTGAGAACTGCTACCCAGAGCTGCCGAGAACTGAAGAGGCATGACTGTGGTGCCAGTATTTCGTCTGTCTGTTTTGATGTTACTTTGTCAGATTCATTTGTTGATAGAGGCCTCAGACCTTGTTGGGCCTAGGCTGATTTCACAGGCAGAAGGTGAATTGAAGAGGATGCTGGCAATGTGCATGAACGTTATGGTGTCTTTGTTAAGCTTTTTGTCTTCCTAGGAACGGAAACTGCTGGGAACTTGGCTCAGGTCAAGATGAAGACAAGACCTCTCCTCGGGTATTGAGTTCTGTGATGATATTGTAACCTAGTTGTGACCCAGGGGTGGATGGCCTTTGTGCTTTCCCCTGCCCCTTGAGAGGGTGCTTGGTGGTGACTGGTGATATTGTAATTCAGCTGTGACCCAGGGTAGAAAACTTTCTACCTTTGTACTTTGTGACTGACCAAATGAATGTACTTTGTTTATGGTTGGAAACTAATCTCCACTTGAGTAAAGAGAAGACTTTTTGATTGACTAAATGAATGTACTACCCAGGGGTGGAGTACTTTGACTTTGTACTTTGTGATTGAATTGAGGACTTACTAAATGATTGAGTTACACATGGTGAATGCTGTATTTTTATTTTCTTTGAATGTTTTGCCCTAATCTGTCACTGGATAAGTGCTATGCTTGTCATCTGAACCTTGGAAACTGCTCTTGCTTGGCCTTACACAGAAGAATAGAAAAAAATATTAATACTAACAATGTACTTTGAAATTTTGGTCTGTCTGCCTGAAAAAATTTTATCTGATTTAAAACCTTTTTCTATATCCAAACCATTTCTAGCTTGGCGAGAGATGTCCAAACTGGTATAGTCTCCTATATCCTTTAACATGAATCTCTTCCCCAAGACAATTTGAGGTAATATTTATAGGAATCTTCAATAAGGAAAAGATTATAATATGTTAAAATACAGTTTGGGATTAATAATCCAGAAGCCACCACTCACTTCCTTCCTAGACCACTGCCCCTAAGGATTGAATAGAGTTCCTTCCTGTGGTGATTATCCTAACTTTGAATGCAACAGAGGACACTGCTCAGATGCATCAAGTGCCAATTACTTTAGAGTGGTGGGGAAGTAATTCTCTTACCTAAAGAAGAGTTAAGTGTAGAATTTGTCATTAATTTATTTCCCCAAGAAAAGCCTTAGTTTTTTCTCTACCCATTTTCCTGAGAGGAAACTATCTATAAAGTGTTTTGAAGTGAAAAAATATTTTTCTTATTATTTTTAAAGAAACTAAAAGAATGTTTTTAATATGTGTCTACAGCCCATTCTATTAGTTTCAGTTAATATCTTCTGACTGAGATCTAGCTAATAAGATCCTAAATTTTCAGTTTCATTTTCTCTGTGTAGAATAATTCCTCACTAAAGCTATAGTTACAAAACCTTATGCAGCAATGCTAATCTTTTTTATTAAAAATTAGCATGACTTCTTTTCATAAAAGTCTATTCAAATAACTTTCTGAACACATATTTTATTCAAATGAAATTTGGAATTTATCATAATTTTATAACACGCAAATCTGAGACATATAAGAAAAATAATGTAAAACACAAATACTGATAGAGGTCTGAGGCCTCTATCAACAAGAACTCCTTTGCAATTTTTATATGACTTATCTTAGTATTGTGATGTGTAAACTTGTTTTTCGGTGCAGTGTCTAAAGAGGAGTATCATTAATGACATTGCTACTCATTATTCTTTTTTTCAACCACTAATCAAGAATGTTTTGACTTTATATCAGCTATAGAGTAAACCTTATTTCACATAAATAAGATGTTTGAGATGTAGTAAAACTTCTAGCATTTTGTTAGATAAACCAGAAAACTCTTTGTCACCTATATCAAAATCATAGTAAGATTTTTCATGTTTCAATATGTTATCACAAAAAAAATCTAATGTAGGGTAAGATGAAATGCATTCATATTTGTCCTTGGCAAATGGGTTCTTATTCTTTTCTTTTTTGCTTTCTTTTTTTTTTTTTGGAGGGGAGAAGGCAAGGCAATTGGGGGTAAGTGACTTGCCCAAGGTCAGTCACATGGCTAGTAAGTGTTAAGTGCCTGAGGCTACATTTGAACTCAGGACTGCCTGACTCTAAGGCTGGTGCTCTATTTGCTGTGCCACCTAGCCGCCCTGGGTTCTTATTCTTCATGCTCAGAAATATCTAGGTATTTAAAATAAAATAATTCCTTCTTCAGACTGATCAAGTTATTAATAAGTAGGTCTTTATTTTCTTCTATTTAATTTTCAAGGTAGATATTCTAAAATTAAGAAACATAATATTATTTTATAAATTTATCACCCATAGCTTTAACTTTAAAAAAAATGTAGTTACTCTATCATTCTGGGCTAGAATATTATTAATTTGAAGACTTTGAAATAATTTATTTAGAGTACTCAGTTCTTCAAAATTACCAACCAAATACAGAAAATTCATGAGGAGATATTTGTTGTGAATTTACTCTGCTTTATCTTATTATCATCACTAAGAAAAAAATGCAGCTTTCTTTTTTTTTGCTTTTTGGAGGGCAATTGGGGTTGAGTGACTTGCCCAAAGTCACACAGCTAGTAAGTGTGTCAAGTGTCTGAGGCCACATTTGAACTCAGGTCCACCTGACTTCAGGGCCAGTGCTCTATTCACTACATAACCTAGCTGCTCCCCAAAATGCAGCTTCTTTTAACTTAAACATCCTTCAAAATTCTTTGGCATGAGAAAATCAACATTTTTTTTTACAAAATTTATTATATTAAATGTGTTTATCTACTTTTAGTTTACAACATTCAGTTCCACAATCTCTTGAGTTCCAAATTTTTCCTCCTCTCTCTCTTCCCCCTTTCCCCCCATGGGGGGAGGGGCATGCAATCCAATATAGTTTCTACAAATACCTTCACATTAAGTATTAGTCCAGTTGTAAAGAAAAATTATAACCAGTGAAGTGAACGAGAAAGAAGGAATGAAACAAAACAAAATACAAAAGAGAGAGCAAGTAGTTTGCTTCAATATGCATTCAAACTCCGTAATTCTTTTCTATGGATGTGGATATCCTTTCCATCATGAATCTTTTGGAGTTGTCTTATAATCTTGCATTGCTGAGAGGAGCCCAGTCTATCAAAGTTAGTCATAACAGATACGATATGTCTATAATTGTGTACAAAGTTCTCCTGGTTCTGCTCTTCTCACTCAGCATCAGTTTATATAAGTCTCTCAGGTTATTATGAAGTCCATCTGCTCCTCAGTTCTTATAGCACAATAGTATTCCATTACATTCATATGCCACAACTTGTTTAGCCATTCCCCAATTAATGGGCATCCCCTTGATTTCCAATTTCTTGCCACCACAAAAAAGGCTGCTATAAATATTTTTGGGCAAAGGGGTCTTCCTCTCACTTGCATGATTTCTTTAAGATACAGCCCTAGAAATGGTATTGCTGGGTCAAAGCATACGTACTTTTTTATAGCCCAGCTGCACGTAAAAAACAATTTTTTTTAAACATTTGTTTTTAAAACTTAAGTTTGCATATTCTTTCCCTTCTTCCCTCCTCATCTACCCGCACTGGGAAGATAAGCAATTCAATATAGGTCGTACATGTGTAGTTACACAAAATGTTTCTATAGTAGATATATTGTGGAAGACTAAATATATTTCCCTCCATCCTATCCCGCCCCCCACTTATTCTATTTTCTACTTTGACCCTGTCCCTTTTCAAAAGTGTGTGCTTCTAACAACCCTCTCCCCCAATCTGCCCTCCCTTCTATCATCTTCCCTCTTATCCCCTTGCCCCCTACCTTCCTGTAGGGTAAGATACCCAAATGAGTGTGTATGTTATTCCCTCCTTAAGCCAAATTCAATGAGAGTAAGGTTGACCCATTCCTTTTTGCCTTCCTGTTCTTCCCCTCCATTGTTAACAGTTTTCTCTTGCTTCTTTTATACGAGATAATTTATCCTATTCTGTCTCTCTCTATCTCCTTCTCTCATTCTATACCTCTCTCATCTCTTAATTTTATTTTTAAGATATCATCCCTTCTTATTCAACTGAGAGAAAGGAATTTCTTAATAAGATAGATTGAAAATACAGTAAGTGTCAAAGTGTTGATTGAAATTATAGATCTAGGATGTCTGTGTTTCTTTCACAATTAAGATGACAATATGTGTGTATATGTATGTGTGTGTATGTATGTATAGCATAACATAGTATAACATTTGTCTATAAAATACCAAGATAAGAAAAGTTCCATTATTCAAGATACTGTCTGGTTCAAGGCGCCTTATCTTTGGTAGTCATAAACAGAAGAATGCTCCTGGTCAGTTTCATGCGGACTTGTAGTTGCTGACACAGAAAGGGGCATTTTAGTTTCACTCACAGAACAAAGCAAAGCATGTCTGTTATGCCAGAGCACACAAAACATTATAGTAGGATAAGTTTAGAGTGGGCCAAAATGTCTTTCTCCTGACTGACCAATCCAGGTTTTAGGCCTTTCTTTTTACTTCCCGATATCTGTAATAGAAATATATAATAGGGACATCATAGAAGCAATGGGTAACATTTCCAATTTCTGAATTTGTTTATGTGCTTCCATGGGTCCTTTGAGGATCTTTCTGTATCTGTTTATGGGCTCCTCCATAGACTTTCAAGATGTCATTTAAATGGGTTAGGTTTCATGCTAACTGAAGCTAAAGCAGTTGTACAAAGTAAACCCATCAGTCTTTCCTCTTCATTAATAAATTCTATTTGTGAATCCCATGGATAAATGTATTAAATCGTATTTTTTAGATGTGCACTTGGTACCTTGTATTTCTATTACTTAAGCTGTCTTTATTATTTTTGCTTGAACTAGTTTCAGCTACTTCACTGGAATTTCTCCTCAAACTGGTTATGTATTTGTCTATCATAAAAGGGTATTATTTCACTTTTAAAAATTCCATACAATAAAAACTCTATGGCTATCACCTGTGTCCAGGTGGCCCAAAAGGGGTTCTGACTCTAGGTTCAAAGAAGACCAGGTTCAGTCTGGGGGGGGAGCCTGATTCCAAAGAGAAGACATAAAAATATTTTTCCTCAAATTCTGGTTCATTATGACCTGACTTGGATTTAATGCTGGAAAATCTCCTTAAACAAAATTTAGGTTTGGTTCATGTCTAGGGTCTCCCCAAAAAGGGGGCTGTGAGAAATGAGTATTTCTCTCTTGCATTTAATAACTAATTATTGGATTGGGATGAAGGTTTTTCCTTTTATCTGCTTCCTCATCCAGAAACCAACCAGTGTGGGAAGTTTCAGGCCAAGATCTAATCAAGCAGTAAAAGAAATTCTAAGTTTGGGCTAGTGGGTGAATTCCTGCTCATTGTGTTTGTTCAGACAGATGTGGGGAAATTTTGATTCTCCCTTTTGTCAGACAGGTGATATGGAAATTGATGTCTCTTTGACCAAGATTTAGGTGACCCAACACATAACCCAAGACCCTCATTTTAATACAGCCTATCTCCCATTATGTTAACCAATCAGAGTTGATTGGTACCCCTCAGAAACACTTACTCCTTGAGGTCTTTAGTCTAAGGAGATGGTCAAATGACCATCCTTTTATGAATAAACCTAATTAATAAAATTATTAATTACCCAGAAACTATGTCTCTCAGAATTTTTTAATCATAACATGATTAACATAGTCCCTTCTAGAAAAGTAATTAATGTAAAAAGTAATAGATATCACTTCTTAGGGTAGTAGATAAAACATTTATTTATTTAATTTACTTATTTTTGCTTTTTGGAAGGGGGAGGGCAGGGCAATTGGGGTTAAGTGACTTGCCCAAAGTCACATGGCTAGTAGGCTAGTAAGTGTTAAGTGTCTGAGGCTGGATTTGAACGCAGGTTATCCTGACTCCAGGGCCAGTGCTCTACTCACTGAACCACCTAGCCACCCCATAAAAACATTTTATTTCTTTTACCAACAAAAAATGTTTAAAATGTGAAAGATTCATAAGCATACAACAAAAATATTTGAAACATGAAACTAACCTATCATCAAAGATTCACAGAAGCCCATAAACAGATATAGAAAAATCCTGAAAGGACCTATGGAAGCACATAAACAAATTCAGAAATTTGAAATGTTACACATTGCTTCTATGATGTCCCTATTATATATTTCTATTACAGATAGCAGGAAATAAAAACTCCTAAAAGACTTGTAGGATTATTGAACAGATTTTGCATTCTTCTCATTTTGCTCTGTACAAGCAGTAACTTGACATCTAGATCTTGTGACCTATTAGGTACACATAGTTTATCTTCCTAATGATGGTGGTTATCTTCTCCTTTGAGAGGAATATAATGACAGAAAGCACCTCCCACTGGCTGATGAGCATCCAGACCTCTTAAGCTCTTGAGAGAACCACAAAGACTAAGAACATTCATCTCTCAGGATCACTGCTCAGTTACGGGTACTTAGGGAAAGAAACATAGAGCAGAAAAGGCAGATGGATACTTAAGGTCTAGTGCGTCAGGCTCATCTAGACAAGTACATGCACTCACTGCCATATGGCTGCCATAGCTACTGCTGGGAAATAGGGAAGAAAAAGAGAGATTCCCTCCTCCATCACTGGAAGTCCAAGGGAGAGTTGACAGAATTCTGACATGCTCAAAAGAGAGGAAAGAGCAGCAAAGTGGAGATATTGGGTTCCTCTTTCAAGCCTACTAAGTGAGCAGCTGTTCTTGTCTTGGTTGCCAATCCTCTTTGGTACAAATCCTGGTGATGGGGACTAAAAAGAAACTGCTATAGTATCCCAAAGTAAAAGTCCTTTATCATTGACCCAGAACATGTGTCTCTCCCCACAGGGAACGCCTGAGCACCATTCCATGAGAGGTGCTCCATTCTAACACTTCAGGAGAGTTCTTTTGCTACCCTCTACTATAAAACAACATCATTTCAATTTCATTGTTGAAAATTTCAACTGATGATCCATAACCATTCTCAACTTATTTTAATTTTTAAAGTTGAAATTTTGGGGGAAATAAGTTTATTATATTTTACTTTATTGATGAATAAATTTGAGAAATACAAGAGATATTAGATTTTAAATTTCATACAAAATTATTTTATTACCTACTTTATATTCAAATGTAGCAATAAGCTCAACTATAATGAGCCTATATCAATTGATGTTGTTCCATCGTTTTTTTCAGTTGTGTCTTACTCTTTGTAAATCCATTTGGGATTTTCTTGCCCAAAGATACCGGAGTGGTTTGCCATTTCCTTCTCCAGCTCATTTTACAGAAGAGGAAACTGAGGCAAATAGGGTTAAGTGACTTGCTCAGGGTCACATAGCAACTTAGACTGGATTTGAACTCAAGAAGATGAATATTCCTGACTCCAGGCCCAGTGCTCTGTCCACTATACCACCTAGTTGCCCCAGCCAATTGATATACCAACTGATACTGACTCAAATTTGAACTCATTAATTAGTGGGATTCTGTTGGGACAACTGGGTGGCCCAGAGACCTCAGTTCAAATCCAGCCTCAGATATTTTCTAGCTGTGTGACCTTAGGCAAGTCACTTAATCTCTGTCTGCCTTGGTTTCCTCAATTGTAAAATGGGGATAAAAACAGCATCTGCCTTCCAGGATTGTTGTGAGGGTCTAATGAGAAAATATTTATAAAGCACTTAGCATAGTACTTGACACTATATAAATGCTAGCTATTAATCTTGCTTTTGTTGACTTTGATTTAAACTTTGCTTTCGTTTTTTAGGGGTATTTTTTTTTGAAGGGGGGAAGGTAGGGCAATTTGGGTTAAATGACTTTCCCAAGGTCCCATGGCTAGTTATTGTGTTACGTGTCTGAGGCTGAATTTGAACTTGGGTCTTCCTGACTCCAGGGCCGGTGCTGTAGTCATTGCACCACCTAGGCCCCCCCCCCCCCCCCCCCCGCTTTCATTTTGTGTGTGTGTGTGTGTGTGTGTGTGTGTGTGTGTGTGTATGTGTATTTATATAGGAGTTGTGCTCAAAAATTCCAATACTTTTGGTCATTGCTTCATACACCTTCTCTCACAAGATCTTACATTTCCCCACTGAGGGAGAGGTGGACCCCACAGTTTGGAAAACTGTAAAGAAACAACAAAAAAGCTGTCTTTTAACTTTATCTCACTCTCATCACTATAAAGGGTGGGGGGATGAATTTGTCACTGAAAATATCTTTAGTTAGCTAGCTGAAAAATTGAGACACATTTTGTGATTAGTTGAGTGAAACCATCCAGAAGAGGAGGAGATCAGGGGGATCCAAGAACAACGATGACAGATGTGTAACCACAAAGAAACATTAAGCCTTCTGATAAAAGTGTGAAATAGTGTCCTCCTGCCTACAAAATACAGAAAAGAGATACTGTTTCACAACTGGTGAGCATATGCCTGATATTCCAAGTTTGCAGGGCTGACTGTAAATGGCTCTTTGCTTTTCTGAATGTTCAATTGTTTCTGTTATATCCAACTCTTCTTGATCCCATTCGGGGTTTTCTTGGCAGAGATACTAGAGTAGTTTGCCATTTCCTTCTCCAGCTCATTTTACAGATGAAAAAATGGAGGCAAACAAGGTTGAGTGACCTGCCCAGGTCATGAAACTTTTAAATGTCTGAGGCCAGATTTGAACTCGGGAAGACTGACCCCCAATACTGGCACTCTATCCATTGTGCCACCCTAGCTTACTTTTCTGAATATTGCCAATTCAAAACTTTTCTTGGAAGAAAAATGTTAATAAGTATCTCGTTGTGGCAGTTGGGTGGCACAGTGAATAGAGCACTGGCCCTGGAGTCAGGAAGACCTGAGTTCAAATCCAACCTTAGACACTTAACACAAAAAAACTAGCCATGTGACCCTGGGCAAGTCACTTAACCCCAATTGCCCTACCTTTCCCCCTCCCCGCCCAAAAAAGATAAATAAAAAAATAAGTATCTTGTTTATATTCCCCAAGGGGAAAGTAAATCTTTGTACAAAAACTAGAAGAGTGGCAAAGATTGTGTAAAAAGCTGTGTGGAATCCTAAATGTCTAATAACAAGGAGAAAGATTAAACAGATTATGGTAATCAACATAATGGAATACAATATAGCAACTAATGTCGCCAAAGTATCAAAAATATATAGAACTCTGGAAAGACATTTAGGAAATAATGCAGTGATGTGCTCAGGGTCATGCAGCCAGTGAGGGTCTGAGGGCACATTTGAATTCAGGTCTTTCTGACTGCAGGCCCAGTGCTCCATCTGCTACACAATCAGCGGAAGAAAAAACAAAAAACATAACTAGAAGAACAAGAGGAAAATGAAATTAAATGAAGGAACAAACAAAAATGAAAAGAAGGAAATTTAAGCTCTAATGCCATTTTTATGGGGTGAATTTCATTTATTTACATGTAAACAGTTACGAAGTAAGTTTAATAGATTCTACTTATGGTCAACATTATTTATAATAAATCAGTTTTAAAATTTAAATATTTTTTGTCCTAAATAGTGGCATACAAATTAGCTCCCGTATTCCAGACTACTAACCCCTCCCATTAGAATCTCACTTCAAATGTATTGTTGATCAAATTAAGTATTTCAGTATTCCAACAGACTTTTAAAAAAATTTCATGGGAAGGGCACAGCCATTTAAACCCTTTTTGTCCTAATCAATGGCACAATATTTAGGCCCTATATGTGCCTGTTCCATCATCTAGTTTACTAATCCCCTGTTAGAGCCTCACTTCAAATGTGTTATTGATCAAGTAAAAATTTCAATATTCCAACAGGCTTTCTTATTTCATAGGCAAGGGCACAGTCCTCTCTTTTCTCACTCAGATTACAACCTCTCTAGATTTTAATTGATGAGTCAACCAATTAAATAAATTGGCTGTTGTTTTCAAGTGAGAAATAAAAGCACACATTTTAAATGTCACAGCATTAAGGAATAGATATATTTGTGTACATAGGGATACTAAACAATACATTCAATGTATCTGGATACAAAGTTTATTTTACTTTAAACATAAAGGTTGAAAAACATTTGTTTTCATGCATCAATACTAAGGGGAAAATTTAGTTTCTTGAAATTCTACTTCTTGTCAGACTGTTCAATCCTCTCCTTGCTCACATTATGACTCAGTCATCTTATGAGCATCATATTCAGATGCTCTAATTCACAGGTAACACATGAGATAATTCATATAAAATGCTCTGTAAATCTTAAAGCACTAGATAAATGTCAGATATAACTATAAAAAACATATTCATTATATAGAAACCCTAGTCCATTCCACCCAGTATAATAATGAAAATAATAAAAGGCAATATTGTCTGCATAAAATGGCTTGAAATTCATATTGAAAAGATCTCTGTAAAGCTTACTCGTTGGCTAAGATGAGTAATGACAATGGGAAAACATGCTTAAGGAGTTTAATATATGTAAAGAAAATAGAGGAGAAAACATAAATTTTCATATATTCATTCAACAAGCATTTATTAGGAATCTACTAAGCACCAGGAATTTTGTGTCCCACTGGGGATGCAAAACAAAAACAAGAAGATGGCAGAGCAAAAGCAGGAACTTACTTCAGCTCATCCCCAATTACCTCAAATACCTATTTTTAAAAATGACTCTAAACCAGTGGTTCTCAACTTTTCTAATGCCACGACCCTTTAGTACAGTTCATGTTGTGGTGACCCCAACCATAAAATTATTTTCATTGCTACTTCATAACTGTAATTTTGCTACTGTTATGAATCTATCTGATATGCAGGATGTATTTTCATTGTTACAAATTGAACATAACGCACAGGTTGAGAACCACTGCTCTAAACAAAACAAAAACAAAGTAGTTCCTGTCCTCAAGGAGCTTACATTTGATTAAGGGAGCTACATTTACACAGATTAAGTAAATATAAAATATAGACAAAATGAAAATCCAAGTTTAAAACAGTACCAAAATAACTTCCCCATTTAAATTCTAGCTTATTTATTACTTTTATTATAGAGAGAATCACAAAAGAAATTAGGAACCTCTGTCATAGCAATGAAATGAGCCAACACTGCTTGATAATGACTAACAGCTAGATCTATTTTCACCTGAACTCAAAAATGCAAGAAGAAAGAACTGTCATGGTATGAGCACAGTTGGAGGAAGAATCCATTAGTATCGGGTTATGAATATTTTCATTGATATGGGTTAAAGCAGGTGGACTCTGAGGTTCCTTCCAACTCTGAGATTTTTTTCCCACTTTTTTTCTCTATCCTTTAATTTCTTTGTGTTGAACAAACGTAATACACACAAAAATCTAGATGGAAGACTATAATCATTATTATCCAAATCTAAGAGGTTTGACAACAATGTATATAGCCTGCTTTATCTACTACACCACCAGCTGCCTGTATATCCAGAAAAGCAGAAGGAAAAATGAAATGGAATGAATGGGCAAAAAAAAATACCTGATAGAAATTGAAAGAAAATTTAAAACGAGATTCACATCAATCTCGTCTCTGATATCAGAGAGCTTATGGTCTGAGATGGACCCTGTTGCATATTTGCAAGTATAGGACATAAATAATGGGACAAAAATAAACTGGTACATTAATAGAACTGTAAAATATTCATATCATATACATGGAAAAACATAAAGAGTATTTTAGAGGAAAAGTGCCATTATACTTCTCAAGAAGTAGGAAGTAAATGTAATTGACATAGCCAATGATCAATGAAAAATGAATTAGTTATAGTTAAGAGCCAAGCAGATGATGAGTGGTGAATAAATACTGCATTATGTTTTTTTATCTGTATCTGTGATTTCTATTGCACGAGGAACTCCTATCTTCAAGTCTTTTCATTAATGCAAATAGGCAACTGTCTAGAACATAGAGTTTTAGAGGCTTGGGGAACTGAGATATTAAGTGACTGGCCCACAGTCTACAGAGAAAGAGAATTTCAAATGGAAATCATAGGCTAGAGAACCGGAAGGGTCATCAGAGATCATAAATGTATATAATTGGCCAAGGTCACAAAGATGGTAACTAACACAGTCTGTATGGAAACTCAGGTCCTATGACTTGAAATACAATGTTGGTTGTCAACTTTGGCACACTACCACTAATGGGAATGAGATCTTCAACAGATTGATAAATTTAAAGTTTCTGAACCAAGGAGGTCCCTAGGGATCTGCTACCTTTCAGCTCTTTCAAAATCTTGCTGCTTAAATGGACTCTGGGACAAATCTCTTTCTCTGTGTCTATTGGAAACTAGATAAACGTCTAGTGGTCTCACCTCTTTTAGGTCAGGACCCATACTTAGCATTTTTTCCAAAGTTTAAAGGTTTATGATAAGGGAAAAAGAGGGAAGTACAACAAAAGAAGAAGAACAGGACTAAAATCACTGGAGGACATCCAAATATTGCCAACAGTGAATGAAAAAACTAGGGGGAAAATTGCCCTTACCCGATAGATGAGTTGGCCAGTTTTAAAGGAAAAAGGGAAGTTGGTAATATGTTCAACTCTGAAATCTGGAGAGGAAAGGCCTAAGTTCCTCTTTTTTTTTCCTAATAAGATCATAGATTTAGATCCACAAGAGACTAAAGAAGCCATGGAATCCAAAACTCTCATTTTATGGATGAGGGAACTGAAATACAGGGAGGATAAGTGATTTGTCCAAAATTAAAGTTGATTTGTTTTAAAATCACTTTAATATTTTAAAATGCTATAAATTCCCTTTGGAGAGTTGTCATTAAGATATAAAATCAGAGAGAAATAGTGCATCACTATGCCAAATGACTTTAAATTAAAGTTCAACACCATTTTTTTAATATCTAATATTGATGATTGTATAAACTGAAACCATAAGGATGAGGCAAAGATTATGGAAGCAGCTTTCCAAGGTTCCTCTTAACTTCATCCCAGTATCAGAGCTATCTAACTTGCTCATAGCTGGAAGCTGTTCTTCAAATGGCAGACTCTGATCCCCTTCTAATATGTGAGTTTATCCTGGAACTGAACAGGGCAAGCACAGAAGATTGGATCACTTTCAGGAAATTGCTAAGTTCCTTTAACGGACCCATGAGTTTTTCATGGAAACAAAGGCCCATCTTTTTAATACCAACATTCCATTGGTATTGATGTAAGGGCAGCTAGACAGGGAATACAACAATTTTCAAAGAACTGAAAATGAATCTCACGCAGTGGGCAATGAAAAGGTGTGAGGAGGTTATACGAATTACTTTGACATAGAAAAAGAGTGAAAGAGGTCATTAAGGAATGTAGGGAGGGAGGAGTAGATGGGCTGCTCACATGGCAAGTGCAAAGGATGATAGATGGAAAATCAGTGTGGTCCACGGGCACCCTTGGGATGTTGGGTGGACCTCCTGAGGAGAATTTATGGGAGGACATGAACAAGAGTCATTCAGTGCTTAGCATAGTGCCTCAAACACAGTGGGAGTTTAAGAAATGTTTGTTGACTAACAATGAATTGTCTAGAAAACATACATATACATTACAAATTAGAAAGTATTTTTTTAGGTTGTTGTTTCAGTGAAATTAGGTTTTCTAAACAATTCTTGGTCTCCTCTTATGAAAGAAAAACCTATTTCAGTGATAGCTAGATCACTAGGATAATACATTAAACTTTTGAAAGACAAGTACTGGAAGAACAATTTGACCTTTTGATTAAAATAAAATACTAATCAAATGGAACAAGTATGGCTGTACCCACATTATGAATGACACAAGGACATTTAGACATAAGTACAATATTAATTTAAGTGCTTCAAATGCTAATTTGCCAATATTTCTTGGAGCTGGGGTCATGGGGAAATTTGGAGGAGTGTGGAGAAGAGCTTCAGATGGTGTAACACCTGTTTGTTATGTTAACATGTCTTATTAGGATATTACATATAACAAAAATAAAATAGTAATAACTGTCTTTTGTATGGTCTTGAAGGTTTGCAAAGTACTTTGTGGACCTGATCTTATTTATGTTCATAGCATCATTCTCATGATGGAACCAAAAATGGATGCCCATGACCGAGAAATGACTGAACAAACTGGTATATAAATGTAATTGAATATTATTGCATCATATAAACCAACATATATGGGGAATTGTCCCAGAAAACTGATAAGGAAACATACCTTGCTCCTCTCAGTAGAGGTAAGGACTATGAACATGGAGTGATATGTACTCAGCACACACTCTCAGACAGCACTGATGTCAAGTTGACTTTGCTTAAATGTTTATCTTTGTTATAAGAGAAGCTTTAGTTATTGGAGTGTTTATGGTGGTTGAAATAAAATGACTCCTCTATAAGAACAAAAGACAACAAAACCTGTAAAAAAAAAGATGGAACTATGTAAGTTTTCTACTACCTTTTCCTTTTTAATGTAGGTGTGTATTATATTTCTATCGTTGTGACTCTATATTATGTATGTGGACAATATGTCTGCATATATTTCTGGTTCTGTGTCTTCATACTTATAGAACTATATTTTTAATATATATATACACACATATATTATATATGTTTATATATGGGTAAAAAAATGATGGCTTATTAACTATGTTCTCTCCAAGGAATATTATAGCTCCTCAGCTACTACTTTATCCCCATATATTTCAGCTAATGAGTAATATAATCTGATCGCTAGCACCTCAGCTCCAGTCTAGAACTAGATCATTGCAGGAATAGGTTAGACTGAGGAAAGATGAGCCTTCAGGGTTCATCTCAAGTTCGTCTTGCTCCTCTAAAAGTTGCCCCTATGATAATGACCTTCCTTTTCCTGTTCTCTAATAGCCCTTATTACTTGGAGAATACATTTAGTACTGCTTTGTATACTGTCTAATATTATTCCCTAATTGTTTCATATGAGAAAACATCTCAATCAGATTGTAAGCTCCTTGAGGGCAGTGACCCAGTCATATTTTGCATCCTCCTTTCAGTGCCTGTTCAAATTGAATTATTTCTGAATTCTGAACATTACTATCATTATTCTCACCTTTTCAACAGCATGGAAATCCTACTGGATATTTTATTTTAGTGGAAGGGTGAGATAGGAACAAAAAGAATTCAGAGGAATCTGAGAATGAAAATGTTTGAGAAGCCACAGTTCATGACAGTGTGAGAAAATTGGGGAAATAAGGGAAGAAGCAGGGGCATGTGATGATTCAAGGACTTAATCATGTTCTTACATTCTCACTAGTAGTTTCCAACCTTAAAATACTTCTCTCCAATCTTGACTCACTAACAAATGGGGCCCAAATGGAAGCTAAGCAGGGCAACTCATTAACATTTATGGGAGGATGGGCTTTTATCTAAGAAGGGAATGTGGGAGAAAGCCCTGGAGGTTCATAAAACCAGTTAATCCCATTCCTATTAATATTCCTATTAATAGGGAAATATTAATCAGGAAACAATTAAAGGACAAGCAAGTATGCAAGGTAACTACCTTCCCTTGTTCACAGGCTCATCAATCTAGAGCACGGGAGGGGAACCTGCAGCCTCAAGTCCATACGTGTTGTAGAGCCCCAATTTTAAAACAGAGTTTGTTCTAAGAAAGAGACAAATGAAATTAGGGTCTGTGTGTCTACGTTTTAATTTCTCTCAAGCTGGCTTGACAGGCATTGCATGAGAGTTAAGTCCAAAACTGGGCCCCCCTAAGGGGAGCCCCAGAAATGGCTCAATTTGGGATTTGGGAGGTACAAAGTTATATGCTCTTCAAAGATAGATGTTTCCAAGGGGTGCCAATCAGTTCTGATTGATCAACACACTGGGAGATGGGCTAAATTAAAATGAGGTCTTGAGAATGTGATTTAGGTCACTTCATCTTAGAACAATACCTTTTCAACAGGAGCTGATCTTACCCACGGTCATTCTATCTTCTGAGGAAATACTTGTTCTATCACAGCACTCCCAGTCTTGGGCTATCTAGGCAGAAGAATCTAACTCCACCCATGTCTGAGTAGGATAAAATCAATTCAGGCTTGGGGTTTGACGTGGACGAGAAGATTTAACACAATCGCATCATCAGTTATGTCCTTCTAAAGAAGAGATTGAATTTGGCTAGGGGGAAAACTGAGTCAGTGAGAGACATTGATTACTAAAATTTAAAGTTATTTTTTACAGTGGCCTTCTAGGTTTTTGGGTGTAGCCTTTTGACTGAGTCCAAGTTTTACAGAAAAATTCCTTTTATTAAGGGGATTTGTTCCATGAAGTTTGGATTCAGTCAAAGGGCTGCACTTGAGGACCTAGAGGGCCACATGTGGCCTCAAGGCCACAGGTTCCCCACCCTTGATCTAGAGTATTAAGGGATCTTAGGGCCTATCTAGTCCAATTCTTTCATTTTAGAAATGACCCCGGGAGGATAAGTGTGTGTGGGGAGGGGTGTTAGGGGGGCTGGCATGAAGCACTTAGAACTGGAATAATTTTCTTTCTTCCTTTTTTTCTTTTAATTAATGGAAGACAGATGAGTGTAACAAGAATAAGTAGTGATAAAACTTAGGCCGTGGTACCAGCTTCGCTTCTGTGTTTTTAATTGAACAAGCTTAGATGATCTCCTAGGTCCCTTCCTCCAGTTCTAACACTGATCCCAACTCCCTCTGTCTGAAAGGCGAAGGGTTTCTTAACTTCTTTTTTTAGTCTTTCTTATTTGCAACACTGAAGCAGTCCACTAAGCTTTCATTTTCACTGTAATCAATCTGATTCCCTTTCTGATTCTTGGGGGCTTGCCTTTTTGTTATTCTTTGGAAATCTCCTATATTATAAGGGAAGATTTTCGTTTTTATTGAAAGAAACCTCTTGGGGTGGCTAGTTGGGGCAGGGAATAGAGCATCCACCCTGGAGGCAGGAGGACCTGAGTTCGAATTAGGTCTCAGACACTTAATACTTATTAGCCATATGACCTTGGGCAAGTCACTTAACCCCAACTGCCCTGCCTTCCCCCTCCAAAAAGAAAAAAAAAAAGAAACCTCTCATTGAAACTTCAGAAAAAGAAAAAAGAAATGAGTTTTTGTTCTGATTTAGATTTGTGTTTGGATTTGGTTCTTTCTTTAAAAAAAAACAACTCTAAAATAGGGCCTTGAAAAAAGCTGTCATTGCGTCAATACACATATATGTATATATGTACACACACACACACACACACACACATATATAGTTATAGAATAGACGATTGAGGAATGTAGAGAACAAACTTGGCTGGATTAGCAGATCTAGAAGCCTCTCTTTTACTCTGGGGTAGGTTTATTCCATCATCCCATGTTTCTAGAATTTTCTGATATTCTGGACTGAATACAGGTTGGGCCTCCCAAGTTGACATAGGTATGGTTGATTAGGACTTGGCTGGATGACACTGAGGGAAAGCCTTTGTCCCCGGATGAAATGGGGCCAAGAGCTATTAATTCTAGGCAGTAGCAGCCACTCTGTGTGGAAAATGTCAGGACAATGATCATTTGTCATGAAAACCCTCAAATAGCATTTTTCCAAAGTCAAACTCCAATAAGACTGTTGACAACCCAGTACCTTCAGTTTCAAGCAGAATTTGGAAGTCTTTTGAACAACGCAAATTTATTTACGATTAAATTTGATTCAATAAGCATTTATCAAATGCCTGTGTACTAAACACTGCATTAGGCTAGGAACAGAAAGGAAAAAAATAGTCTTTCTCCCAATAGATCTCACATTCTGCTAAGTGAGATAGGGTTGTCTGTGGACCAGTCCTTTGGATTTGGCCGGGACAAGGACTGCTATAACAATATTGTGCTGAATTATCCAATGAACAAATTGACTAGGGTTTTTGTGGTTTGGTTTTTGGGTTGTTGTTTTTTTTTGCCTATAACCTAGCTGTTTACATGTTGGATCTATATACACATTATATTCTCCTTGAGGATAGGGATAGTTTTTCTTTTTGTCTTTTTATTCCTGGCACCTAACACATGCTTAGCACACAGTAGGCACACCATAGATGCTCACTGGATTAGAATGGAGGTGGAAAAGCTATAGGATAAAGGAAGGCATGGTCGGATATTTGTTTTAGCTTAGGTATCTTATGAGCAGTCCTCCAGGCAAGTACAAATTACCCTCTTCACAAATCCATCCAAAGAGGAGGCATTGGCCAAGGTCAAGAGTATGCTCCTAGGCAGTACCTTTCCAGTGGCAATGCTCGACACCTCACCTGGTGACAGAGCCCGGTCCCACACAGTAAGGCCTGCCAGGCTTCCCACAAAGGCTTCAGAGCTATCAAAGCCTCCCCCCATAGTATCTTGCTCCTGTCCCAACACCAGTATTCCTCCAGGAGGGATTTCATAGCCCTCCCTAAACCTGGAGCCAGTGGCCACCAGTCTCCGGTCCACATAGAACCAGTATTTCCCTTGGATGGAAGACCATATCACACACATATGGTGCCACCTGCTGTCCAGAAGCAGCTCCACTGGCAGCTCCCTGAAGGCTGGGTCTCCAATCACAAAGTGGATAGTGCCATAAACCAAGGTGTCTTTACCATGCAGCACCAGCTTGTTGTCATTTTCTTCAGTGGCATAAGAAAGTAGAGTACCCAGGTAACTGGAGGATGTCTGGACCCAGGTACAGATAGATAGTTCCCGGAGCCCAGTGAGGAAACCTGGGCTGAAGGTGACCACATTCTCAGTAGAAGTGTTGGGAAAAAAAAGCATGGACCCTACATTGCAAACTGGAGATAGAAAAAGGAAACATCATATCAGGATTTGGTATAGTTTATTCCCTTTCCCCTCCCCAACGATTATCCATGAATGAAAACCATTCTCTTAATCCGTGGTCTGATCCTACTTTTCTAAATCCATTTCATATGATTCTCCCAGCTTTATTTCATAGTAATCCTCCTTTATTCATTTTATGTTCTATATGCCATCTCCCATGCCTGGAACAGATTCCCTATGTGCCTAGGAAACTATAATCAATCCAGCTGTTCAAATTCTTTGCTTCTTTCAGGGATGACCTTCTCCATGAGATCCCCCAGTCAGAGATTATTCTTCCTCTGTCTGATTCTATTCTTCCAGGCACTTAGGATATAGGATTGGAGGGCTCCAAGGAAGAAGGAACTTCAAAGAACATCTAGTCCTCTGTGCTCATTCTAAATATAGATGAGGAAACAGTGAGGTGCTAAGTGATTTGCCCAGGGTAACACAACACAACTTGTTCTTGTCAGGGCCAGCATTAAAACCCAGGTCCTTTCATGCTGAGTCCAGGGCTCCTTTCACTATATCATGTTGCCTTTCTGATTCGTGTTGGTCCAGAGCCATACTTTCACGTGCTTAGAAGTCTAACTCTGGTAATGGAGAGAGGCAATTGTTTGTAAACTTATAGTCTTAGAGCATTGGCTGGGTCACTGATTTGTTCCTGGTCACACAGCTAGTATGTATCAGAGCTATTACCAAATTCCAGTTTTTCACGACTCCAAGAACAGCCCTGTATTCTCTGTGCCATGCATTTCCCTGGCTCTCTCATTATATTCTAACTTGTACAGGGTGTCCCTAAAGTCTGGACACATAGGAAATCTCATTAACTATGTAGATTTTCAAGAAATGAAATGAATGAAATTTTCAACAACATTTTATTTAATTAGCATAAATTTTAGCCATGACAATTTCATATGGAATAAAAGCTTTCATTACCTTATTGGGGACTATTTTCCATATTAATGAGATTAATTTAATTAATGAGATTTTTGATGTGTTTCCTATGTCTTCCTATGAAATCTCATTTATGCTAATTAAAATGTTAAAAATTTCATTCATTTAATTTCTTGAAAACATGCATAGTTAATGAGATTTCCTATGTGTCCAGACTTTAGGGATACCCTGTGTTTACCTCATGGCTAGGTCTTTGTCCCTACTAGAATGTGAGTTTCTTTACATTAGGTATCTGTCCTATTTTTCACTTTTGCATCCCTAGTACAGGGCCTTGCACGGTACAGGTTTATCTTAAATGTTTATTGAATTGAATTAAATTTCAGTTGTTTTCCCCAGGACTCTGACAAGGGAAGGCAGAAGTAATATCCACAGGTACCAGGGACCCAACTACATAATGGAAGCATCACCAGAAGCACTGATAGACCATCACTGCACTTTCCTTCAGGAGGGGATGAACAGGAAGAGGAGAAGCAATGGGCTACTGGGACAGATACCTGCCACATCAAACTGACTTAGGAGACTAGCATGGGTCCAAATTCCAGCTGAGACTATACATTATCTTGAAGCAGGGGGCATTGGTGGAAAACATGTTTCTGTGCCCATACCCCCATTTTTTTCTCCAATCTTGCCCACATTACATCATTTGAAAGGGATAGCAGAGAGTAGGGGAATCCTGTTATTACTTGGGAGCTTAGAAATAACAGGCAAAAACTCCAGGTTGTTTCTAAAGGTCTCAAGAAATTCCAGGGAACAGACACATCCATGTGCACGTTCAGGCTATCTGCATTAGCTTCTGCCCAGTGAGGAACTGAGAAGTGGAGAAATAACCCTGGCAAGGACAAGGGGGCATCTGTGGGCAAGGATAGCTAAAGAGTTCCATACTCCTTAGAACTAAGGAAACTTGTGGTCTGATTTTGAGGATGTGGTTACAAAAAAGCAGCTTTGAATACTGGTCACCAGTTTTCTGTGGGCAGGAAGAAGGTATGCATTGTATGGAAAGAGAATAACGTCCCATCTGGCAGAGTCAGGTCGTTTGCCCTTGACAAGGAGGCCTGTCTATGAAGCTTGGTGAGTTATAAGATCAAAATCTGGGAAATGGTATAAGTGGCACCTCTTTAGCCATACTTGTGCATCCGATTCAATATCCATTCCAACCAATAAGCATGTCATAAGTACAACGTACTCTGCTAGGCATGGGGACACAAAGACAAAATGAGACACAGCCTTCTCCTTAAGAAGTTTACATTCTCCTTTAAAAAATGACACATATAACTTATATATATAATATGTATATATATATATATATATATATATATACATTATATATATAGAGAGAGAGAGAGGGGGAGAGAAAGAGAGAGAGAGAGAGAGAGAGAGAGAGAGAGAGAGAGAGAGAGAGAGAGAAATTATATGATAATTTAAAGGGGAGGGAGAGAGAACCAACAAGAAGGGGGATCGAGTTGCTTTAATTCTGCCCTTTCACCTTTCCTGGAATAAAGGAAAGGTCTACTCTGTTGATGCTTCTCATAGGTGATGGTATATGAGCTGAGCCTTGAAGCATGTCTTAATATACATCAGAAAAAGAAAATGAATACAGATACTTACTTTCTCCTGTCTTTTGGGAAGCCTGGGATTGCTGTGGCTCCTTCAGGATCTCATCTACACTGGGAAGTATCTGTCTGCCAGATTGTGTGTTTGGTTCCTTCTCTTCCAGGGGAGGTCTCCTCAAATCCTGAAATGATTTCTGGGTTTCCTTTTGGGCTTCTAGATCCAGCCTGTCCTGCTGCAGTTTTTTCCTGTGCCTGTGCTTGGCATGGAGCAGCTGCTGGCCTGGCTGCTGCTTCTTCTGAGGCTGAGGCAGGAGTGGAGCATCGCTGACTGAGTTTGGGGAGAAGGTGGCATATTTCAAGACTCTCTCCAGCTGCTCTTCTACAGCATTCAGTTTGGTCCCTTGGCCATGAATCACCTTCTGGAGTTTCTCAATTTCTGTTTGCACATGGATTTGGCTGTTCTGAAGGGTACTAATGTCCTGTTTGATAGTCCCAGTGAGATTGGCAAGGAGGGTGCTCTGTTCCTTCTGTTTCGTTTTCTCCTGGGAGCTCTGCTTACTCTTTTCACTTAAGGATCTTTCAAAGGCCAGGAGCATAGAGTCCACCTTCCTGGATCTTCTCTGAATCTTCTTCATCCAGGCCTTCAAGTGGTTCAGATCCCTTTGCACTGCTGCCTGAGATTCATTGACAGACATGGCTATGGTGTGATACTCATCTGTCAGGTTCTGGAATCTGGTGTTGATGTTATAGGAAACATTATAATTTTCTGCAATTCCCTGGAGACGTATTAGGGTCACCTCTTGAAATCTCCGGAACTGCAAACAACAAACACAACTCTTACCTATTTATGGTATCAAGAGAGTGGGCCACATTGTTTAAGGGCCCAGTGAACTTCCTATATGATCTGTGTTTTTAAAGAAAACTTATTTCACCTGCAACAGTTTATAATACTGTACGTTATTCTTAAGCTTTTGTTCTACCCCAACAGTGACTAAAATGTCCATATCCTTTGGCCCAGAGAGATCCTGTGGCTAGGCATATACCCCAAGGAGATCAAAGAAATGTTCCATACACAACAAAATATTCACAGCAACACCTTTTATGGAAGCAAATAACTGGAAGTGGATTAGATTCCCATTAATTGAGGGATGACTGAACACATTGTGGTGCATAAAAACAATGGAATATTGCTGTATCATAAGAAATACCATGACTATGAAAAATTCAGAGAAGCATGGAAAGACACAAAAACCAATTTAAAGTGAAGTCAGTAGATCCAGGAAATGATATACAAGATGACTACAACAATGGAAATATAAAGAACAAAACCTGAAACTGAATTATAATTACCAAGTTTGTGCCTAAAGAAAAGATGGGAAAAACACGTACCTCCTTTGTTTACCAAGGTGAGGCACTACGGGTATGGAACATCGCGTATACTGTCATGTTCAATGTGTTGGTAAGTTTTACTGAATTCCTTTTTTTCTTTTTTATTATAAGAGGTGGATCTCTGATTATAGGAGGGAGAGAGGATATATTTAGAAATTTTAAAAAAGAATCACTCCCAATGAACTATATATATTTACCTGTTCTTCTAGTCTTCTAAGTCTCTCAAAAAATGGTTTTCTTTGTCTTGCTTCATCAGCTTTCTGCAAATAGGTTCCTTGTAGATAGAAAGTTATAAGAACCAAGAAAAGAGATGAACATTTAGTTTCCCAGCAGCCCATTTTGGAAAAAAAAAAGGAGGAATTCAATTTCTTCAGTCTCTCCAGCAGTCCTTGGATAAGCTCAAAAGAGGAGTCTGTTTTATATATCTCACTCCACACCACTCTCCACCCACCTCCTCATTTTGGCCTGTTTTTCTTAGTCTTTTCATTCTCAAATTCTGGCTAAGAGTTGGGTTCTTCTGGCTATCTTAAAGGAAATCAGTGATTTACTTTCAAACAAATGGAATCTGCAGACTCTAAGATTCTCCAAGGAGAAGAGTTTAAAACAGAGGCAAATTCTTTCCTTGGGAAATAATTAGCATGGATGTAAGCCCTTGTCTAGCTCACACTCACTTAGTGTCATTCTGGGATTTTTCAGCATTAATAATGGCCATATTGTGTCTACTTTCTACTCTGTGGAGTTACTGATTCACATATCTGTCCATGCTTTTGTAAGTTACAAATTTGAAAAAAGTTATTTCTATCCAGTTCCCCTGCTTCCTAACTATCCACTCTCTCCTTAATTCCATGAAACCAGATGGTATGGTACTATTTTTATGGGGGTTGGAATTGCAGTGGAGATGATCTTTGAAGGATAGGTAAAAGCTGGGTAAGAAGGAAGGGAAGGCATTGCAAGGAACATGCATAAGCAAAAGCACAGAAGTAAAGGAGTGGTAGACAGTCATATTTTTGAGAGTGATAGTAATTCACTTTGACTAGACTATAGCAAAAGTGATAGGGAATTGTATGAACCAGGGCTGGGAAGGTAGGGTTATTACCAGGTGATGGAGGGCCTTGAATATCAGACAAAAGAGAGTGAAACCTACTTATTAGGCAGTAACAATGAAAATTTCTAAGCAGAGAAGTGACATGACTGGAGTGATGCATAAAAATAAGAACAACAGCTCACCTTTCTATCATATTTCCTCAAACAACTCTGTAAGGTCAGTAGTGTGAATACTACTATCCCTCCCCCCAACACACATACCTTTAAGAAAAGGACACTGAGTCTTAGAGAAGTGACTTGCTCATTGTCACATAGCAAGTAAGTATCAGAGCTGAGATTCAAACTTTTCTTGTCTCCATATCCTGCACTATTTCCATGGTATAACATTAGTGTATAGTCTCATATGCAGATGGAAGATAGTCTGGCAGTGAAATTATGGGTAAGTTAGAGATAAGAAAGCATAGAGGCTTCCCTTACAAAGCCATTTGCAATAAGTCATTAATTGGTAATGAAAGCCTGTGATAAGGTGGTTGCAGGGACAA
Source organism: Pseudochirops cupreus (assembly GCA_028627135.1). Taxonomy (NCBI): domain Eukaryota; kingdom Metazoa; phylum Chordata; class Mammalia; order Diprotodontia; family Pseudocheiridae; genus Pseudochirops; species Pseudochirops cupreus. Next base: position 317,865,751 of record CM053583.1, on the reverse strand, counting down.
TAGAAAGCAGGAAACGGCACAAAAGATAAAATCAACAGACCTTGGTAACTGATAAGTATATGAAAGTGTAGCCCTGGGGGCTGCTACACAGGCTTGTGGTCAGATGAGGCAGACTGAAAAGGCCCCAAATTTGTAGTAAATCTGTACCTGAAAGTGTGGTTATGAAATACGTACTGGCTCATGATTATCCCCACAGTTAAAAACTGAAAACCACAACAATGACTTGGGGGTTTGGATGCCAGCCTTCTGCTAGGAAAGGTCCCTCTGTGCTGGGGGGCTTCCCAGAGCTGTCTGTGCCCTTGTGACACCAACAATGGGACACAAAGAAATGCAAAGAACAGGGTTAACCACAGGTTTTTATGAGAAGATCAATCTAATATAGTCTTTAACAGAATAAAAGGATGTGTGTGTGCGTGTGTGTGCGTGCGTGCGTGTGTATGCCAGCTGAAGCCCTCTGAAGGAAGGCAGGGCATGGGATAAGAAATACCAGTTCTTCTCTATTAGCATTCTGGCAACATGAACAATCACCCTTCATAAAAAACATGACCTCAAACCTCTTAGTTTGTCCCTTTAGCTTTCTCTTTACAGCGTCTCCCTTGGAAGCTTAGGTTTAAGAAACAGATCTGCAGAGACTGATGCCACCAGTTGTCACTGTTGTTTTCTTTCTCTCCCTCTCTTTCCCTCTCTGTGTCCATCTGTGTCTCCCTGTTGGGGGCAAAAGAAAAGGGGGGCAATTGACAAATGGTCAAAGGATATGAACAGGCAGTTTTCAGAGGAAGAAATTAAGGATATCTATAAGCATATAAAAAATGCTCTTAATCACTATTGATTAGAGAAATGCAAATCAAAACAACTCTAAGGTACCACATCTCACCTGTCAGATTGGCTAAGATGACAAAACAGGAAAATGATAAATGCTAGAGAAGATGTGGAAAAGTTGGAACACTAATGCATTGTTAGTGGAGTTGTGAACTGATCCAACCATTCTGGAGAGCAATTTGGACCTATGCCCAAAGGGCTATAAAAAAGTGCATACCTCCTTTGATCTAGCAATACCACTTCTAGGGCTGTATCCCAAAGAGATCACACAAGTGGGAGGAGGATCCGTATGTACAAAAACATGGACAATGGCCTGTAAAATTTTTATACATTTATTTATTTGAAAATAATATTTTTAATTACATAAAATATATAGGATTAAAAAGGAAATCAATTATATTGAATTAAAAGACTTAATTTCTTTCCCCATTCAAGTTAATGAACTTCCTGAAATCTATCGATGGAACCCTTGGTCCATTGTCATGTCATAGATTTAGAAACAAGAACCTTATAGGCTGTTGTCCAAATCTCCTCCTGTACAGAACTCAGTCCAGTGTTCTTTCTGTTTGCTTATATTCTTCAGTAGAATGTAAACTCCTTGAAGGCAGGGATTGTTTTATATTTTGTCTTTGTACTCCCAGTTCTTGGCAATTGGCAAACCCGTACTGAATGCTCTTTGAATTGGATTGAATTTTGTGTAGCAACAAACAGGTTTAAGACAAACACCATTATTTCCTCAAGACAGTATTCTAATTATATAGTAATATAGAAAGTGATGCCCATAATAATGATATTGAGATGTGAGGAAATAATAAGAGTCATATGCAAAAGTCATATGGAAAAAGGCTTGGGCCTGTCATATAACAAGATCAAAGAGTAACAGATAACTGTGAGGTTCCCAGACTTCACTGGGCAATTGGTGTCTTAGAAATTTTTTTTATGGTGCCTATAGACAAAAAGAAATACCTAATGGTTCCATTTATTAAGCAGTTAAGTACAAACAACTTAGTAAGTATTTATGTCCTGACAATTCCTCCATGTGAAAAATTAACACATATAAACTGAAAGAAAAAAGAATATTTTTTATTTCATTCTTAAATAATTACAATTATTTAATAATGGAGTATATGTGACTACTGGGGACTGCACGGCTTCTCAAACGTTGGAATCAGATAAGACACTACCACCCTTGTTTCCTGTTGGATATTGATTTTCACTCCTTTATTGTTGCATTGTTTCAGTTGTATTCAACTCTGTGATTTTCTTGGCAAAGATATTGGAGTGGTTTGCCATTTCCTTGTCCAATTCATTTAACAGATGAGGATTTGGGGCAAATAGCGTTAAGTGACTTGCTCAGGGTCACACAATGAATGAGTGTCTGAGGTCACACTTGACCTCAAGGCTTCTTGACTCTAAGCCCAGTGATCTATTCAGTGCACCAGCTAGCTACGCTTTCACTCATTACAAACACTGCTGAAAGCCCAGCTTCAAAAAGAGATGGTGTTGCAAATGAGAAAGTTCGAGAAGTTAATGGCTGTAGTTGAAAGTACAAGTAAACAAAAACATATCTAAAACACATGAGAATATTATCAAGAAGAATACAGCACAATCTAACATTGAAACTGTCAACTACCTTGAGCTGGTAGCTGACAGAGTGTTAAACAGATGTTGAGTGTTGCTGTTTCCCTCAAAAATTTAAAATATTCCACAGAGCTCTTTGCTGCTGGGCCCAATTTGGGAACTAGGGGTAATGGCCTGAGGTATGAAGAATGAGGGATAACAGAGGATAGTTTAAGTCAGAGGTTCTCAACCTTCCTAATGCTGTGACCCTTTAATACTTGTATATGGATGTATCTGCACGTGGGCAGACCTGCCTGGAGATGGATAGAGGAGCAGCGTCTTGGTGCCTAAGACCATAGGAAATATGTGTTTTCTTTTCTTTTTTTTTTTAATTAATTAATTTATTTTGTTTACTTTTAGTTTACAAGATTCAATTCCACAATCCCTTGAGTTTCAGATTTTCTCCCCTCCCTTCACCCCCCCTGCCCATGGTGGCATGCAATCATGTATAGGATCTGCAAATACTTTCACATTGTACAATAGTCTGGTTATACAGAAGGGTTGTAACCAATGAGTGATATCTGGGAAAAAAGAAGCAAAACCAAACGTGAAAAAGAACGATAGCATGTTTTGCTTCAGTCTCCATTTAAACTCTAGTCTTTCTAGATCTTTCTCTAAGTTTAGATATCTCCTTCCATCCTGAGGCTTGTAGAGTTGTCTTTTAGCTGTGCGTTGTTGAAGATAGTCCAGTTTATCAAGGTTGGTCATCACACATACGATGTGTCTGTGATTGTGTACAAGTTTTTCCTGGTTCTGCTCTTCTCACTTAGCATCAATTTGCATAAGCCTCTCCAGGTAATTATGAAGTCCATCTCCTTCCCATTTCGTATAGCACAATAGTATTCCATTACATTCATATACCATAGCTTGTTCAACCACTCCCCAGTTGATGGGCATCCCTTATATTTCCAGTTTTTTGCAACCACAAAGAAAGCTACAATAAATATTTTTGTACATATGGGTCCTTTTCCCACTTCTGTGATCTCTTTGGGATATAACCCGGAAATATGTGTTTTCTGATGGTCTTAGGCGACCTCTGAGACCCCTGTGAAAGGGTCGTTTGACCCCCAAAGGGGTCATGACCCACAGATTGAGAACCGCTGGTCTAAGTGCTAATTACTGCCCACTTAATGTTAAAAGATCTGGTGGAAGGTTTCTGGAATACTGGGTGTATCCTTTATGGAAGACTTACAGCAAGACAAGTATGAGAGTTACACAGAATAAGCCAGCTAGGTGGTGCAGTGTATAGAGTGGGCTGGGAGTCAGATGGAAGACCTGAATTCAAATTTTGTCTTAAATACTTATTAGCTATGTGACCCTGGGAAAGTAACTTAATCTCTGTCTAGCTTAATTTCAGCAACTTAAAATGGGGATAATAATAGCACTTATATCACTGAGTTGTTATAAGGATCAAATATTTGTAAAGTGCTTGGGGCAACTAGTGGTACAGTGGATAGGCACAGGAGTTAAAAGGGCAAGAGTTCAACTATGTCTTAGTTTACTCATCTGTACAATGAGCTGGAGAAGGAAATGGTAAACCACTCCAGCATCCTTTCTAAGAAAATCTCAAATAGGGTCATGATGAGTGGGTCACAACTGAAAAATGATTCTATAACAACAACAGAGTGCTTAGAATAGTGTTTAGTACATAATAGGTTAATAAATGCTTACCAAAAAAAAAACTGTAGGTAGATAGGTCAAAAAAATCTACCCTGTTGGAGAAAGTAGCCACAAATATGTAATTAAGGATACAATGATGCATGCAAGCTTTAAAGCATACTCCAGGAGCCAAGATGGCAGCATAGGAGCAGCAAGATACAGCAGCTCCTATACAGCCAAATCAAATATCCATAAAATATGACTCTAAACAAATTTTAGGCCTCCAAAACTCACATACAAATACAGAAAAACACATCTCCTGCTGAAGGCAGCTTGGCTCAAAGTGACCATCTCAGCGCTGGGAGCTGAAACCAGCCCAGCCTGAAACTGTGGCATGGCCCCTGGGGGCGGCTGGATGAACTGAGCCAAGCTGCAGCTGGAGCTTCGGGAGAGCCGATCAGTGGCAGCTGTGGCAGTTTCCAGAATTATCAAGCCATAAGAAAAAAGGACTAAGTGAAAGGTCAGTGGAACTCAGCTAAAATTGGGAGAGAAAAGCGAGTCCAGCCAAACTGCCACCAGGGCAAGGAAGCGGCAGAAGTGGTGGTCCTGCAGTTGCCTCCACATTGCTGCTTCAGAGCTCCCGGCCTGCAGACTGCAGGGAAGCCAAGCGATTGTTCAAGGCCAATTACTCTTGCGTTGAACGGCCTGGATCCGGATTGTATTCTTGGGTGGTGGTCCTGGGGTGCGTTTTCAGTGAGCCAAAGCTGGTGGGGGCTGCAGCAGCTTCCTAAAAGCTCCGGCAGCTGGGAAAACACCAGCGATTTGGGACAGAGCTTTCCCCTCTGGAAGCAGAGTTCCATAGAGCTAAAAAATCATTGACTGCCCAACCATGAGCAGGCAAAGGAAGCAAAGTAAGAACAGCAACGAAACTCTAGATTCCTTCTTTGGGGAAAAGAAGGATCAAAGCAGGGAACAGGAGGAAGACAACACAGTCAGAACTCCCACACCAAAAGCTTCCAAAAAACATGAAGACTGCCTAAAAGCTAGGGATCAGCTTATGAAGGATTTTGAAAACCAACGAGAGAAGTGGAGGAAAAATGGGGAAGAGAAATAAGAATGATGCAAGAAAATCATGAAA
>CM053583.1:317844381-317860075 GCA_028627135.1 Pseudochirops cupreus | reverse complement strand
CCTAAGAATGTTGAAACAGCAGACCAGAGACAAAGTGCCAGCAATCAGGTAGCCTTTAAAATTAATTAGTTTCATTATGAGGAATAGATTGCAAATCAAGAATTCTCCTGATTGGAATTCCACTTTGCTGAAGTGAAGACAGAGATTATATACATAAATCACAAATGGGAAGGAGGGGAAAGGTAGATTATAAACATTGTTTTCTAGGGCCAGAGTGGTTTCCCATGATCAGCCCACAAATCCCACAGTACTAAGGTATGGGTATCCTGAAGTTCTGTGTGAACAGCATTGTTGAAGATGTTAGGACTCGTTCACTTAGTGGGTCCCACATAGGACCAGAGCTCTGTGACAGGAACAGGTTCTTTGATTCACTTCACTCAAGGTACACAGGCAGTGATGCCAGTGATTGTGGGAGTCATCAAAGTTTGATTGATCATTTTAAGCTACGTTGTGAGCTCTCTCACAAGTTAGAAAAGGCAGTTATGAAAATCAAATCTATTAGTATATTCATTACACATATCACACAGATTAATATGAAAATCGTAATTCCACATTCCCTTCTTTCAACCAAGAAGGTCAGAATGACCCTTGAAGGTCAATGAGGAACATTTATTTGCAACATGATTTTGATTTTATGTAAGAATAAGTTACAAGTTGTAGATCAAAGAAGATAAGAGGGAAACATGCATTAGAATATTTTTACCCCTATCCCATAAATCTCCACTTGCTGGTTTAGAGCACAATCCTCTATTTGAGAAGATTGGTTGATATAGAAATAACATTCCTCCCCAATAATGGAGTAGGGCGCCCCCCCCCCCCGCCCTTGGCCATTAGAGTGTCCAGCACCTGATGGTTTTGTAAAATCATGAGGGTGAGTGAATTAACTTACGTTTGGAGGCTGGTGACAAACTTCCCTGTGCACTCTAGGCCCATGGCTAGTTCTGCTCAGAGGTTTCTGACAAGACAGATAAAACATGCAAGAGGTGGCTATGGTACCTGTGAAGGTTCCAGTGGATGCCAACAGGCCCACAGTGGGCAAGAAAGCAAGCCTTTGCTGCCAATGGAGGGACAACTTTAACCAGAGAAGAACTTTAGCAGAGTGGTTCCCTGGGAATAGGGACATACTGGGCATAGTGTAGATGCCTTTAAATTAGTCTTCTCTCACATTCTGATAGTCCCTTCATCCTGCCCCTTAAGTGTAGGTGACCCCCAAGGTTCTATCCTCAGCTTTTTTTCCCTCTCTGCTCCCTTCCTTGGTAGCCTTCTTTCCTCCCTGGGCAGTTTGATCATTTCTATGTGGATGGCTACCAAATATAAACCTCTAGCCCCAACCTCCTAATCCTGAACTCTATTCCAGCCATTTCAGTTTGCCTGCTGCATAGTTACACCTGAAACTCATCATGTTCAAAGCTGAACTCTTTCCCCTCAGCTTAATTTCTTTATTTCTCATTCTGCATCTCTTGTTCATCATCTCTCTTCTCACAGGCAGGGGGCATGTTTCATTATCAGTTTTTTGAGGCCAAATTTGGTCAGTATGTTGAACAGAATCCTAAAGTCTTTCAGAGTTTTTTCTTTTATGTTATTGTGGTCAGTGTTTGAGTTCTTTTCCTGGTTCTGCTCATTTTCTCTGTATCAGTTAATACAAATCTTAAATAAGTTTTTAAAATCCTTCGTATCTGTCATTTCTTATAGCATAATGTTATTACATTCATATACCACAATGTGTTCCGCCATTTCTTATTTGTGAGGACTCGCTTTGTTTCTCCTTCTTTGCTAGAGCAAAAGGTGCTGCTATAAATGTTTTTGTACTTGTGGGTCCTTTTCCTTTGTTTTTGACCTCATGTATATGTATATGTATATGTATATGTATATGTATATGTATATGTATTTTTTAGCTGTTAGACCTCTATCAAAGATGTTTGACACAAAGAAATTTTTTTCCCTGGTTAATGTCCTCCTTTAGAATTCTAAGTGCTTGAATGTTGCTTGTGCAGTAGCTTTTCAACTTTTATGTGATGGAAATCATCCATTTTCTCTACTGTGATCACCTTTGTCCCTTGTTTAGTATCTCCCCTAGGAGTGGTTGATGAGTCTTTTATCCAAGATACATAAACATCTAACAGAAATGTAAAAGACCAAAAGCTGTTCCCTAGTGAATAATTAGTCAAAGGACATAGATAGTTCTCAGAAGAATTGCAAACTGTTAACAGTCATATGAAAGAATGTTCTAAGTCATGAGTAAGAGAAATGCAAGTCAAAATAACTGAACTTCTATCTCTCACTCACAAAATTTGCAAAGATCACAAAAGGTGGAAATAGCAGATGTGGGGGAGCAGTTGTGGTAAGTCAGGTATGTGAATGCATTGTTGGTAGAGTTATAAATTGGTCCAGACATTTTGGAAAACAGTTTGGAATTACGAAAGTGGCTAAAATATCTGTACCCTTTAACCCAGAGGTCTCACTGCTGAGGTAATAATGGAAAAAAAGGTTTCATTTGCATTAACATATTGTTGAATTATTTCAGACTCTTTGTGACCCCATTTGAGGTTTTCTTGACAAATATACTGGAGTGCTTTGCCATTTCCTTCTTTAGCTCATTTTATAGATGAGGAAACTGAGACAAACAGGGTTAAGTGACTTGCTCAGGGTCACACAGCTACTAAATGTCTGAGGCCAGATTTGATCTCAGGAAGATGAGTCTTCCTTACTTCAGACCCAGCACTCCGTCTACTGCACCACCTAACTGCCCAAAATACTTATCGCTACATTTTTTATAGTATCAAAGACCCATAAACAAAATAATTGTCCCTTAGGGAATAGCTAAACAGTAAATTTAATAGGATAGCATTGTACTGCTAAGAGACAACAAATCTGATGAGTATAGAGAAGTATGGAAGACTTTTAGGAAATAATAGAAAGTAAAGCAGAACCAGGAAAACAGTATGTACAGTGTCCATGACAATGTAAATGGAAAGGACAACAACAAAACAATTGAAACTAAAAATTGAAATTACAGTGATAAAGTTTGACCACAAAGAAGAAAAATAAGAAGGTACCTCCCTCCTTCTTTGCAGATGTGGGGGGGACTATGAGTGTGGAGCACTGCATATGTCAGATTTTTTTGATGAGTTAGTTACTTTTGCCAAACAATTATTTATCTTTTTTTTATTGTTTGTTATAAGGAGTGACTGTTGAGAAATATAATTTTTTTTGAAAAAAATTTTGATTTTTAAAAACTATTAAAAGTTTTTTAAAAAGATATTAAGATATCAAGAAAAGACTTTATTGAAAGAATTCTAACTCTAGTCATTGTTATGAAAGGTGTCCATCTTCCCTTTTCTCTGAAGCTGATCCTTTATTTTTAGTTTATGTATCCATTTGGAGTTTATAACGGTATATGGATAGTATAAGCTGTTGTTCTAAATCTAATTTCTGCCAAACTGCTTGCAGCCCGGAAGGTGTTACTGAAAACAGAGTCCTTCAGCCTGCATAACAGAGTTTGTCCTTGCCTTATCAGACGTTGTGTTGTTATTCCGTCAGGGTCTTATAACCTACTCTCAACTTTTCTGGGGTTTTTGTAACTAGTTTTGATGATGACTGCTTTCTGGTGTGGTTTGAGATCTAGAAATAGGAGGCAGGCCCCTCACACCTTCTTTTTTTCATCACTTCCCTTGAGATTGTTGACCTTTGTCCTTCTGTAAAGAACCCTTTTGGTGCTTTGGTTACTGTGGCACTAAATCTGTGAATTAATAGTATTATTGTTTGCATTATATTTTATTTAAATACTGTGATACTTAAGTGCGTTTATATTATTTACAGTTGAAAGAACAATGAATTTTTTTCAGTCACAGCTAGTAACGAAGTTAATTTCAGTTGTGGAGTGGTTACATCCGTATGAGTGGAGAGGTTACGTACATCAATAAAAATAATAGTGTATATATAGTATATATACTGCTTAAAAGTTTGTAAAATGTCTCATATATTACAATAAAATCTTAGCTTCTTGAATTATCAAAGGTTGTTAAGAGAGAAAGCATTTAGGGGTTGTGATCTAATTTTGACTTGTGCCACTTAGAAATGGCAAAATACATGGTAGAGAAAGTTACCACCCAGCCCAGAATCACTTCCTCTAAGGAAGCCCAGGTTTAGAGTATTGCAGGGTCAGTGCTGAGAGAGAAGGGACATAGATAAGTGTTTATTTCGGACACTCGGGAAACTAACTCGGTCAGGTAGCATGTAGGAATCCTTCGCTACCTTTTCCTTTACTGAGAGAACTGCTTTAAGAAAACCTGAGGAGATAATCTGTAACATTTCTTGTCCTTTCAGATCTTTGAATACTTCCGGAGAGACACAGAGAAGCGAGACTTTGTTTCAGCTGGAGCCGCAGCTGGTGTCTCAGCTGCTTTTGGAGCCCCTGTAGGTAAGATTCCCTCTCTTTTGTTTGCATGTAGTAGTCCCTGTCACATCCTAGATACTTCATGCATTGTGGGCAGCTCAAGTGGTCTTGTCAGTGACCCCAGAAATCTTTCCTTGATGAAGTAGATTGTGGTTTGAGAAACCTGTTCCTATGTCCCACCCTTACCTAAGTGGTAGAAGACAAGGATATTTTCAAAATAGTTGTTCCATGCATATTTGGGTTCCCTTCCTTCCCCTCTATTTCTTTGACAAGAAATCAGAAAATTTACAAAAAACTAGATGCCATCATTTATCTTGTCTATACCTAATTGTTTGCATGTTTCTCCCAGTAGAATGTGAACGCCCAAAGAGGAAGGACCATTTTTTGTGGTTTTTAAAAAATCTTTTTTTATGTATTCCCAGCACTTAACACAGTGCCTGCATTACATAGTAGATACTTTGTAAATGCTTCTTGACTTGACTTCATGTGACCCTGTTACCCAGAGCCCTCAATGAGAGAGACCTGGACAAACAGGGGGCCTTTCCCCCATCAGTCAGTCTTTGTCTTTGCAGTAGATCTTAGACTTCCCTGGTAATTTGCCATCTTAAACTATAGCCACCTCCACTGGGGCCTGCCCAGGGAATTAGGAGACTTTTATTCTTGCAGGGGGCGTCCTGTTCAGCTTGGAAGAAGGTGCTTCCTTCTGGAATCAGTTCCTGACATGGAGAATTGTAAGTGAGCTAGGTTTTGTGCCAACATTTTTCATTGCTAAACATGTCAAGTACACCTTTATAGAGTACCTTGAAAAGGTTTCTTGGTGCGTCCTCTTTTTGAAGAATCTTTTGTCTCTAGCTGTTGCTGTGGGCTAACGTATGGGCATTTCACTCCTGCTTTGGTTCCATAAACTCACGTCCCTTGTTATGAAGTGTTAATACTCTACCACAGATTTCTGGGAGAAACATGTGAGAATGTGCTTGGTGTATTGTCAGTTGGTGGGATTATCCTGAGTTTGTCTATTATACAGGGCTCCACTGCTGGTGTACAGTTATCCATTCTACATCATGGGGTTAGAGGCATGATGCCTCCACAGTCTGGAAAATCTGTGTAAATTTTTGACCCTCCCAAAGTACCAGAGAAGAAGTCTGAATTATTATAGTATTAAAAGATAAAATATGTTTATATTATAGAACACTATACATGTATTTTATGCATTTCTGAGTTTCTAGACTTTTTCTGTGTTGTCTGCTGGCTTTCACATGTCTTCTACAGCTTCCACAAAACTTACCCAGAATTGCAATTTATTTTCTTATGCTGACCTACAGTATATAAAAACGGTAATGGGAAAAGTTGTAATGTGAAAGAGATGACTGTAATTTGACTCTTAAAATATTTTAGAGTTATCTCTTTTCTCATCAGGCCTCAACATTGTTTGCCTTCTACTTGATTGTTACAACCTTTATATTTCTTCTTGACTATTTCATGCCTCCCCTAAGGTCCCTTTTATTACCCTTTGGATCAGGTACAAGGACCACAGTTAGCTTCAGGGTCCTTTAGCAGCTCAACTTGAACCCTTTTCTCCCCCTTGCCCAATCCATCTTTCTTCTGCTCTCCAGATTCAGCATACCCTTCATCTAGTCTTCACATGCTTGTTTCTGAGCTCTATCTCAAGCCACACCCCATGCCTAGAGCCAGCACCTCTGTGCTCAGCTCACCTAGAGCCCTCTCCTTTAGACAGCTTCTGAAGTACCAGCTCTAAGAAGCCTCCTCTGACTAGAAAAGAAGCATCAGAATTCCTTGTGACCTTACTGTGTTTAAACTGGCAACTCCTGGGACTCTCTTTCTGATCTTATCCACTTAGCTCTTTAATTAGAAATACTTTGTTCTGTCTGTTGGACACAAGAGAGTAGCCTGCTTTGTTTGAAGTATTGTTTCCTAGCAACATGCCTCTTTTTCTATTCATCCCACAGTTCTTTGCCTCCATGATTTCCACATTCACCCTGAATTTTGTTCTAAGTATTTACCATGGAAACATGTGGGATCTCTCTAGCCCTGGTCTCATCAATTTTGGAAGATTTGACACTGAGGTAACTATTAATATGTAAAACCCTTATCCTGTCTCCTTACCTCCTTGGGCCCCTAGATAGCAGGAGCCACCAATTTTGAAATTCTAAATTTTGCTTGTTACTCCAACTCTGAAAGAAGAGCATTCTTCTGTGTGAAATCCAGTGTCTTAGTGGGATTCAGTTGTTACCCACCAGTGCAGCCGAAAGAGCACTATGAACAGGGGGCAGGAGACCTGGGCATTTGCCATAGTTCTCCCACTGACTCAGTTGTGGCCGTGGAAAAGTCCAGAAGCTTGTCTGCACCTCAGGCTTTTCAAATGTTAGAATGAAGAGTTGGATTCTTCTCACTGTAGAGTTCTAGCATTCTGTCCAGGACTGTGCTGACCAAACGGAATATGTTTAATGTTTGCAGCAGTTCAGGAGTTTAGATGTTGTAGCTGTGTGCTTCACCAGAGATGCTGGCTGAAGCATCTCATTGGCTCTGAAAACTAGGGAGATAATTATGCTTTCCGTCTTTGTTTCAATAGGTGAGGGAGAGAGAACATTTGGAGATCGTTACTCAAGTTTTATGCCAGTAGGTCTTAAAATTAAACCACTTTTTCCTCTTTTCTCTATGCAGAAAATGGTATACACAATCCATGAGATCCCCATCTTCATTGCCATGGGTGTGGTAGGTAAGGAGAATTTCTGTTGAGTTCATTAGAAATCTTGCTGGGGTGGGAGGGCAGGGTGGCAGTCTTTTTTCTTTTTCTCATTCTTACCAAAGGCCATCCTACTTTTGTTAAACATTTTTGGAAAGAGCCTTTTTAAACATGGCTTTTGAAATAGCTGGAGCCCCAGTTAATTCTCTGGAGAATCTTTGGCCTGAATAAGAATGTGCTAAGGGTTGGAAGGTTGCCAAGATCTGAGACACAGGTTAGCTTTGCGGATCAGGTTTTAAGGATCCTCCGTGAAAACCTCGGCGTGAACCGGCTGGTTATTCAGTGATGTGCTTGCATACCCTGGCTGCTGTCGCTTACCTTTCCTGATGCTTGAGATCTGTGCTCCAGAAGAGCTGCTGCCAATCTAAGGGCTTAAATTCTTACCTATTTATCTTTGTGGCAGCAGAATCTACATTCCTTTGTTACTGGGTCTTAGTTTTTATGTTTGAATTTTCATTGATGGAGAAAAATAAAAATTCAGAGGAATGAATATAGTTACTTGTTGTTATTGTTTTAATATAGAGCTCTCTCCTGCGTGCTCAGAGGGAGGGTGAGGTTATCCTCACCTAAATTTAACATATGCTAAGAATTATCTTCCACTTAATTAAAGGACTTTGAAGATTAAACAAATCTATCTCTCATGTAGAGAAACCATTTTAAAATACTATTTGTGGGGGCCGCTAGGTGGCACAGTGAATAGAGCACCGGCCCTGGAGTCAGGAGGACCTGAGCGCAAATGCGGCCTCAGACACTTAACACTTACTACCCGTGTGACCTTGGGCAAGTCACTTAACCCCAAATAAAAATACTATTTGCCTCATCCCATCTCAGTCCCTTCTAGTAAGCTTCTGGGAAATGGTTCCTTAACAGGGGAAATGTGAAGTGGTCAGCTCTCCCAAATTGTTAGTAGCGTGCTGCTGACCTTCCTTCCTGTTTGTCTCTTTCTGATTACAGGGGGTATTCTCGGAGCAGTATTCAATGCCTTGAATTATTGGCTAACAATGTTTCGAATCAGGTAAAAGGTCCCATTGGCATCATGTGCATACAAAGAATGACACAGAGAAGGGATTTCAGGATTCTTCGTGTGAGCATGGGTTTTGAACTACATATCTTAGACTGGAACAATACAGAGTAATTAGAGAGCTGGAAGAGAGATAACAGACCATGAGAAATGGAATGATACCCAGCCAGTGACCTCAGCTATTTCTCTTTGATATTTACGTGACTCCAGCCTATGAGGGGAAACTGGGACTTACAGTCTTATCTTACCTTGATGTGTTTAAGAAGCTGTTAATGCTTTCCCTTCCTGGACTGGTTAAATACAACACTGCTTGGATAAGAAGATAAATTGTGTCCTACCAGTTTCAGAGAGTGTATCTCCTTATTGATATTTTGGCTACATTAAGACAAGAAACATAGCACAGAGACTTTCACAGTTTGCATATGAATTAATCTGTTGCTTTGAGAAAGGGACAGTATAGTTACTGCTTAATGCTGTGTTACCACCAATTTCTCCAAATAACAAAATTAGTGACAAGAGTGCTGGTGGGGATTGCTACAGTGTGTATATATTTGAGACTTGCTGTGGAGTTCCTATAATCAGCTCCCTAGCATATTCATTAATTTAGGAAAGAAAAGATACAGATAATTCCAAAATAATCCACATTTGGCTTTTAGATATTGTTAAATACTCATTTTACATTCATACACCTTCCACTTATGAAGATCTAGCTTGGTCGATATCATGGATGTGTCATTGATATAGAAAGGCTTACCTTGAGCTGTTCTGATTCCACAGATACATACACCACCCTTGCCTCCAGGTGATTGAAGCCATGCTTGTGGCTGCCGTCACTGCCACAGTTGCATTTGTGTTGATTTACTCATCTCGGGATTGCCAGCCACTTCAAGGGAATTCCATGTCTTACCCCCTTCAGGTAAGAGGCTGGAGCGGTGGGCTGGAGGGATCCAACATGGCACTGGTGGGATCCTCTCCGGTAGTCAGGACCTAAAATAGAGCTTCTATCAGGGTGGACATTGCCAGGAACTTTCCCTCTCCCATCTCACATGTTCTTATTTTCCGCTTTATATGAGGTCAGTAATCATTTGCCCAGCAGAAAGGCATTCCTCTAAGAGTTTACTTCTCAGGATTGTGCTGGTTTTGTTTTGGATAAGAAATCACTTCATTAACCAGGAAGGTTGGAAAGAATTAGAGCAGATCTTTTATGGGTACCCTCAGTGCTGTTCTCTTTGAATTTCCAAAATGACTTTGTAAGTAGTAAAATAAAAGCTTAAAGGCTCTAGAAATACACTTAGCTCTCATTTGTGAGTGCAGTGGCATAAGTGTGCCCAGCAGCAGGCTAACTCTGCCACGGGAATCCAAGTATGGAACTTGGGTGAGGTTGCCTTTAAGCCCGTGGTCCTTGCCTTTACCCTATTGAATTCTTTGAAAGTAGCATCAGATAGTATTGATTTAGAAACACTCCTTACAGTTAAGAGCTATTAGAAAACCATTTACTAAGCCCTCTAAAAAGTATTAATGATGTACATGTGAGCCTCATTCTGTTTTCCTGGTTGAAGGCCCATATCTACTGGCTGCAGGCCTTATTTCTTCACTGATCTTCAAAGTAGTAAGACCTGCCCACATTGTATTTGTTTGTACTGAGGAAACTCTGGGTCCACCTTTGCTGGAGAAGACACCAGCATGTGTTTACTTAGGATATTCTAACAGACATCTCATTTTCCTTTCTGTCCTTCAATCCCACAGCTATTCTGTGCAGATGGGGAATATAATTCGATGGCTGCTGCCTTCTTCAACACCCCAGAGAAGAGTGTTGTCAGCCTTTTTCATGATCCTCCAGGTCTGTTACTTTGATAAGCATCCATCAAGCTAGAATCAGAATTTGACCTGCACTTGTTCCCATGGTGGGAAATGAATTGGAGAGTAGGGGAGAGTGTTGGGCTACATATAAACCATTCTTAAATTTTCATAATACTTGGCGCTGGCCCTTCAGATAGTGAACAGAGCTTAGTAGAAGTAGAGGGGGGAAAGGGAAGGTTGCTTCGATGGCCCCCAAACCCAGAGTCTTCACAGGAAACTGAGTCATTGTCCTTAGGTATAGTGATGACAGGTCCAGTACTATGACTCACAATGAGCAGAGCTAGTCCCTAGAGAAGAAAATATTCAAGTTATTCCACTTTATAAGTTGGGCTTTTTTGTCCACCAGATGGGGAATTAAAAACCGTGGAAAGGTAATGATGTACAAGGAGATTGAGTTGGATGAGAACCCAGGGGAAGAGGAACCCAGGCTTGTATTTTTGTGTTTGTTGAAAGAGTGATGGGCTTGGTCAGTTTAATAGACTCTGTCTTTCTTCCTTCCTTCCTGGGGAATGATCTGCTTTGGGAGGCTCTTAGGTCTTTCCGTCATTTACTAGAATTTCATTTTCCTGAATGACTTTACCTTCTGTGAATTGTTTCTGGAATTTTAATTTTGGTCAGAATACTAAGCAAATTCCCCAAGTCAAAGTAACGTAAATTATGACGATAAGACTTTGTCTTGTTTTCTCTGACAACCAAGCCGTTAATGAAAAATCAGAATGTCTCTGTTTAGCTTCATTAGTAGTGTGGACTTGAGGCAGAAGGAGAGAAGATGGCAGGGTAGTTACCACTGACTTACTCTGTGACTGGATATAATGAATCACAGGATTCTAGAGCTAGAAAGGGTCCTTGGAGACCATCTCGTCTGTCTGCCACATATGAAAGAGGAGAAACTCTGGCCCAGGGGGAGGAAAGTAGCAAAGCCATCCCTAAGACACCAAATTTAGCCTTTCCCCTGTACTGCATGGTTTCCAGTCGCTTACTTTCTCTGCTTTTTTTCCCTTGTAAAATGGAGTTGTTCTGTGTAAATATTACATATTTACAGATGTAAAATATTTACGTTTTCTGAAATATTAGTTCAGAAATCAAGTTGGGTTGCTAGTAGTTAAACTCTCCCAGCCCAGCCTCTGTCCTAGTCTGAGAGGTGTACTTAGTGAGGTCTTCCCATTTCTGTGCCTAAGTTTCTCTGCCTGTGATTTACTTAGCTCCACATCTCTTTCAGTTTGTCATGGGTGACAAATGCCATCGGAATTCTGTGGATCTTGAAATCTGTTACCTGCCCAATTTCACCTTCACTTGTAGGACCCACCTGCAGCTCTCTCTTGTTCTCGTTAAGATCCCAAGAGGCAAGCCTGAATGTTGTACGATGTTTCCCATGTGTTTTTGACATGGGATACCCACATTCTCCTAGAACCTCTGGGAAAAGCACTTCTATTGCTGCCTGCAGCCAGGGTGTAATTCCAGATGTCTGCATCTGGAATAATTTTTAAAACTTGTTTTTTCACCTGAGGCTTGGCAGGTTCCAGTTTGGGCTTTCTATACCAACTTCCTAGCTCTAGTTTATCAGTGTGGAAGGAATAGAGAAAATAGAGCCTTAGTAAGGCTCCCTTTCTGCAGCTTTCAGTCATGCTGTTTTTAGTGTATTGAGCAGGGACTGAGGCTGCCTCTTGCAATCTCTGTGGTAGAGGAGGTCTAACCTTCCCCCAGTCCCTCCCACATACCCACAGGACACACATCATTGTAAGCAGAAACTTTTTCCTCCTTCTTACTTGTGAGTATAGTCTTGGTGGCCATATCCCACCTCTGTCTGATATATCCTTAGTATTTTTAAAGAATAACTGAGACAGCTACTTGCTAACGGTATCTAGATTTAGTTGAGATTGTGATATGGTAGTTGAAATAAGGAACAGTGTCAAGAAAGGAGGGGACTGAGACTTGGGTAGCTTGAGTTTGGCTTCCTCTAGTGCTGACTTCTTGCTTCACAAATTGCTTCTCTTGTCTTCTACATCAGTTTTTCCATCTCTAACATAGGAAGAAAGATTTGTCTTACCATCCTCTCTCGTCCTGAAAATGCTGAGAATGAGTGAAAGTGCTAGAAAAAGCCCAAGGCATGCCATGAAAGATGAATTAACTAGCAGAATGTGGTTAGGGTTCAAGCTTTTTTCATTAGCTCTTGATCAAGATGATCAATAGGATTTAAGCTAAACTATGAAGTAGTAGGATTTTGGTGTTCATTGTGCTGTTTACCCTTTCATGGTCAGCAATATTCATGCAAAATTTTTACTGCTTCTTTTTTGGGAACAGTGTGGAGTTTTATTTTTGTTTTGTTGGGCATAGCCGGTGTTGAGGGGAGACATGGAATCCCAGGAGAGTCATATAGTACATCCCCCTGACTTCTCTGCATCTCCTGCCTTCCCTAGGTTCCTACAACCCCATGACCCTGGGACTATTCACTCTGGTCTATTTCCTGCTGGCGTGTTGGACCTATGGGCTCACTGTGTCTGCTGGAGTCTTCATTCCATCCCTCCTCATTGGTGCAGCATGGGGAAGACTTTTTGGCATATCACTGTCCTACCTTACCAGTGCTGCAGTGAGTATCCTCTTTGTCCTGCCAACTGACAGGATCTGGAGGGCCCAGCTTTTAAGATGAATCAAGCACAAGAGGGTAATTAGGAGTAAATAGATAAATTTTGAAATATCTTCTTAAGCTACCCAAAGAGAGAGAAAGGAATCTCACATAAACCCTTGGTGTATAGCTTAGAGTAACATCTTTTTTTTTTAATTAATTGGTATGTTTTGTTATCTCTCACCAGTAACTTCCTAACAAACATCCAACCACTTCTCATCCCCACAAAGTATAATCCCTCAAAATTGTTGATTGATGTTAATAAAAATATGGGCTGTGTTCCTTAACTTTGACAGCATGGCACCAAAATTGACCTTTGTAGTTGACGATCATTTTGTTGCCTCTCCATGTTGACTTCATTTTTATTGTTATGGTGATCGTAAGAGAGGCATTGTGGCATAATGGGTAGAAGGCTGGCTTTAAATTCAGAAGAACCTGGGTTCAGGTTTTGCCTCTGATACTGGCTATGTAAATATTAGGGACAAATCACTTCATCTTTCAGGGCCCCTAAGCGACTCTCAAATACAGATACAGATATGTTGCAGATCTGCATCAGTAGAGGGAGTCTATACCCAGAGTTCCCCCACACTGAAGGAATCACAGATCTGGGCTTCCTCTACCCACCTTATCCTGACAACCCAAAAAAGTCGTGTATATATCATTGTTTTCTCTCTGCTTTCAATCAGTTAGCTTCTAAGTATCTTCAGTTTGCTAGGCTCTGGGGAATACAAAGAAAACTTACATGCTAGCATGGGAGATGGTATATAAGTTGATAGGCATGTACACAGCAGACAGAAGACAACCTTGGAGGGGAAGGTTTAAGCATCTGAGAGGAGCAGGAAAGGTCTCTGCAGAAAGTGACATTTGAGTCGAGTCTTGGGTCTTTCCATGCTCCTGTGTATTTTTCTTTGCCTTAGAATAGCATTTTTTGCCTCACAACCACTGTTAATGGCCTACAGTGAGTTAGTAGATTGGGTAAGCAATTCTGCTTAGTAGATAAGGGTTAATGTTTTTGTAAATACCTAGGAAAGCTTCTTAAGTTACCAAGTCTGGGCAAACAGAAAGGGCATGACTTTGGGTATAGAAATTAAATTTTGGTGGTGTGATCTAGTCTTCCTGGCCTGGGGAATCCATTCTTATCTCAGACAAGTTTCTCCAAAGTTTGGATTTGTCAGGCGTTCTACTTTTATTAGGAAGCCAGAGACGTGGAACTTGTGGTTTTGAGTTGGCTGTATTATCTACCAGTGGTCTGACATCTCTTGTGTTTGTTTCTTCTAACTGTAGATATGGGCCGACCCTGGCAAGTATGCCCTGATGGGGGCTGCTGCCCAGCTTGGTGAGTTCTGTCTTTTGCCATAACATGAGTGCATTCTAAGGAGGGAAGGTGGGGTGGATCCTCAAGGATCAGGAGGGAGTTACTTAGCTTTTTAGTCTCCCTAGAACTCAGACATACATCAAGGAGAGACCTGAGACTTCGTGTACTAAAACTTTTGCAAGTCTGGCATGGAAAAGTAAAAGGATTCAGAAGAACCGATTTTGACCTGAAAATGTAGAGATGTACTAATTGCCTTTCATTTTCCTCAGGTGGCATTGTGAGAATGACTCTGAGTCTGACTGTCATCATGATGGAGGCTACGAGCAGTGTGACTTATGGTTTCCCCATCATGTTGGTTTTGATGACAGCAAAAATTGTTGGAGACTTCTTTATTGAGGTTTGATATGGAAGGAGAAGAATGAGAAAAAAACAACATTTTTGGATTGTGTTGTGTGATTCAAACAAACAAGACGTTCCTTTCCAATCTCATAATTTGGGGGACTCTCATTAGCCAGGTGTCCTGAGTATAGGAAACAACATTGGTGCCTTTTCCACAGCGTGGCAGGGTATTCTCTATGGAGTAGAGATGGCAGATCTAGTGGAGAAAGGGTTTTTATCCCAAATGTTCTAAGGAAGAGCCCCTCTTGTCTGCTTCCTTAGAAGATTTCACCAGCCTTTAGGAAGCAACGGTGCACAGACCCAAAGACGCCTCTGGTCAGAGGAATCACTGAATCTTTCTCTTAAGTTCTATTTTGTTAGGAATGGAAATGATCCCCTCTTCACCTCCCAGGAAAATATGTGGGCTAAATAGGTGATTATTGTGATTCCTTAAAGATGACTAATACTTAAATATACGCTGGTGGTTCTTGCCCTGAAGATGCTTTGTAGTGAGTGGCCTGGGTTGAGGGGGCAGGAGGGGACAGATTTGGTCAGCCTAGCATTTACTGAGCATCTGCACTCTGCCAAGCCTGGGGATTCAAAGAAAGGTGGAAATTGTCCCTGCCTTCAAGTAGCTTACAGGCCAGTGGGAGAGAGTGTGCAGACAACTGTGTACAGACTAGATGTAGACAGAATAAATCAGCAGTTATCTTAGAAGAAGGGATGTACCAGCATTAAGGGAAACTAGGGGAGGCTTCTTGCTGAAGATGGGATTTTGGCTGGAACTTCAAAGGGGCAACAAGAAGAAGTCTGTCAGTGAACATGAGTAGAGATGGTTGTCAGCAGCGGGAGGATAACCCTTAAGTCTGGCTTTCTCATTGGAAGAAGTACAACTGTATATCAGTTCTGTCCTGTCTTTTCTTTCCAGGGCCTTTATGATATGCATATCCAGCTGCAGAGTGTCCCCTTCCTCCACTGGGAAGCTCCAGTTACTTCTCACTCACTCACTGCCAGGTAATAACCCTCTTTCTGGCACCCTCACACTCAAGATCTTCTACCTGGGCTTTCTATACAGGTCTTAGACTAGAACAAAATGACCAAGATATCAGTGGCCCAGACCATGCTTGGTAATGCCCACTTCCCAAGGAAATAAGTTGTTTACCTCTGCTGGCAGAAATGAACTTTTTTTAAAAACTGTAACTGGGGGCGGAGCCAAGATGGCGGCGTAGAAGCAGCAACACATCGCAGCTCTCACATAGCCACCCCAAAATACCCATAAAATAGGACTCTAAACCAATCCTGGAACTCCAAAACGCACACAAAGATACTTCCCACTA
>CM053583.1:317827148-317843881 GCA_028627135.1 Pseudochirops cupreus | reverse complement strand
AAAAAAAAAAATGTAACTTCAGTTGTCCCTTTTCTGACCCCTATCTGGAACAGGGTCGGTAAGTCCTGGTGTTTCAGAATCTGTTTCTTTTAAGTGGGGAAATGAGAGGAAGCGTTTTTCAGTCCTGTTTGTAGAAACCCTAGGATTCAGAGAAATATTGAAAATTTCATTGTTGTTCAGTAGAGAGATACTAAGTCTGTAGCCGTAGATTGAAACTGGTCTATGAGATAACTTCAGTTAACTTGACAGTAACTAAAAGGACCATCTTTTTTTCCCTAAATATTCTGAAATTGGGGTGGTATTGAGAAACCAGTGCTCTGAATGCTTGCTTTTTCCACAGCTGCATGCTAAGAGTGCCTCTTCTTCCTTCTCTATTTGCTTTCCTAACAGAGAGGTGATGAGTACACCAGTTACCTGTCTACGGAGAAAAGAGAAAGTTGGGGTTATAGTGGATGTCCTCAGTGACACTTCCTCAAATCACAATGGCTTCCCAGTGGTGGAGTACTCTGACGATGCCCAGGTAAAGGATAGATTTTGTCATAGAGAGGGGAAAAGAAAAAAAATAGCATCCAGTCTTATAAATAACCACCTCTCTTCAACCCCTTCCCCCCAGAGTGAAGACAAGTTTATATTGGATGCGTAGTCAGGCAGACTGTTTTCATTTCACAATTTGGGTAGCTCCTGGTGGGAAGGGGAACAGACAGTCTCAGCTAATTATGGCAGACAAAGATTAATCAGAGCTGTATTTAGATGAAACAAGACCCAGGGTTTTCACTTCTGTATTTTCCCAGACAGCTCATTGCCATAGCCTTTGCTATGGCTCATGTACCCAGGAATAAGAGAAGGAGGTGGTGAAAGAAGTCAGGGCCATTCCTTTAAGTCCCTAAAGCCTGGGTGCATTGCTTCCTGAGCAGGAAATTTGAAAATAATCCAGGCTATAAATCACGCTTCTGAGCATCGTGTGTGGACTAAACAATACTCTCTTTTTGCAGCCAGCAAGATTACAGGGCTTAATTCTGCGCTCACAGTTGATTGTCCTCTTGAAGCATAAGGTATGGCTATTCATAAGTACTTTTTAAAAATGCCATCAGAGCCTCAAATGCCAGGGCAGACATTCCCAGACCTTGCAAATGATCCCCTATTCTCCGCTGTGACAGTTTCCCTTACCTTCCAGTTGAGAGTTCAAGTTTCAAAGACTATGTCACAGCCACAGATATGCCAAGATTCTGGGTATCCTCTGCAAAGTGCCCCATCACTGTTATTCTGGAGAGCAGTTTGGAATGATGCCCAAAAGGCTATTAAACTGTGTGCAGTCTTTTCCCTGGTAATACCATACTAGGTCTGTACCCCAGAAAAAGTGGGAAAAGGACCCATATGTACAGAAATACAACAAGGGTGTTGTTTTTTTTGGGGTGGCAAAAAACCAGAAACTGAGGAGGTGCTCATCAACTGGAGAATGTCAGAATGAGTTGTAGTATATGAATGTGATGTAATATTATTGTGCCATAAGAAATGATGAAAGGGATGGTTTCAGAGAACCTGGGAAGACTTGTATGAACTGATGCAGAGTGAAGTAAGCAGAACCAGGAGAACAGTTTATACAGTAACAACAATATATATTATAGAGACAGTCAACTCTGAAAGACTTAGTAGCTGATCAGTAAAGCAACCCAGCATGATTGCAAAGGACTCCTGATGAGATGTGCTACTCAGCTCCAGAGAGAGAAGTGATGCACTTGATGCAATTGGAAGCTTATATATTCACTTTAATTTTTTTGGAAGGGGGAAGGAGTGGGACATGACTGCTACAGGAATTTGTGTTGTGACTACTTGTAATAGGCTTTGTTTTTCTTGCCTTTTTAGTGGGGAGGGGTGGGGAGTGGGATGGAGGGAGAAAGCTAAAAACACAGCACAGCGTTGCTGCTGCAGCATCTGAGGAGACCCTGTGACATCAAGGGATGCCTTCTCTGCCTTCTTCTCTGCACTGTGTTTCAGGTGTTTGTGGAGAGGGCCAGTCTGAACCTGGTACAGAGGAGGCTGAAACTGAAGGACTTTCGAGATGCCTACCCCCGATTCCCACCCATCCAGTCAATTCATGTGTCTCAGGATGAACGAGAATGCATGATGGACCTCACAGAGTTCATGAACCCCTCCCCATACACAGTGCCTCAGGTGACTGGCCAGCGTGCTCCGGGCTGGGGAAGGGGCTTGCACCAGAGCTGGAGATCAGGAAGTGAAGGGACTCCTCTGTTGGTAGAGACTATAAGCTCCTTTAAGGCAGAGACTTTGATTTTTGCCTTTGTATCCTTAACCCTTAGCTTAGTACTTTCTATTTATTGGGCATTTAATAAATGTTTTTTGAACTCTAGCAATCAAGCCGATGAAGAAAACTGATTTCTGTAGAGGAGACAGCTGACCGTTTGTAACTTAGGTTCTGTACTAGTTCTGTGACTGTGGGGGATGCCCAGCTTGCATAAGAACACAAGAGAAATAGGAAGTGGGGCGACCCTCTCAAGTCTTCTTCTCATTTCTGCCAGGGGTCAGCAGTGCTTCATGACCTTGCTTCAGGGTTTACCAGGCAGACCTGTGAGATCCAGGACCTGACTAGTTCTATAGAAATTGTCTCTGTAGCTGAATGCCTCCTGTCAATTTACTCTTTGGGAAAACTAATCATTGGCAAGGTGACCTAAAGACTAAATAAAGGTTTGGCTTATTTCTAGGAGGCATCACTTCCGAGAGTATTCAAGCTTTTCCGAGCGCTGGGGCTCAGGCATTTGGTGGTGGTGGATAATCATAATCAGGTGAGTTTGGATTCATGGGAAAAAATGCTCATTTTGCATTAACATAGCATTTGGTCATCATTGACCAGGATAGTGAAGTTTTTCTTAACTCTTTCCTTAAATTCTAAATTCTGTCTTCTGAAGAACCTGGGACAGAGCTGTCTGTTCCCAGCCCTTTTTCCTTTGGCATGAACATGACTGCCACAGAAAGAGATTTCACATAGATCTGGCTTCCTTAACCTCAAAGGCTGTCATCTCTAAAGGCCCTGTCTGTTTTTGGCCCTTCAGTTGGCCACTCTCTGATTGAGCAGAACAGAAGTGTGTCCAGCAAGGCCATCATACCATCAATCTAAGCATCTGGTTCCCTTGTCAGAGCTAAGAGTCAGGCAGCTAAAACTCTTGACTCTGTTGGGTCTTTTGTACCATTTCAGTACCTAGGTCAAAGGGAGAGAAGGCCAAAGGTGTCACAGCAAATGTTCCAGCGACACAATTGGAGGTTTGGTTCTATTATTTGGTCCCTCTGACATATCTTGTTTGGTTCTGTCCCTACAGGTGGTTGGATTGGTGACAAGAAAAGATCTTGCAAGATACAGATTAGGAAAAGCAGGGTTGGAAGAGCTCTCCTTGGCTCAGACGTGAGGGCGTTGACATCACGTCTCTCTGCAGGGCAAGTGTTACTGACCACTGGAAAACTTCTGCCTCCTCTTGTTCTTTAGCCCTCTCATCTGAGGCCTTGTTTCTCTGGAGGCTGTGGAAGTGAAAAGTCCTCCCAAACTTCCAAGCTGCCTCCCCAAGTGCAAACCTGGCTGCTCCAGGTTCCAGTTCAGTGTTTTAATTTGATGTACATTGTGGGTAGATTTGTTTACATTTTAATATTTTTCTCTTGAGTTTGTCACCATTAGACTCCATTTTAATTCTGTTCTTTTGTTTCTTTACCTGAAAGATCAAAAGAGTTTAACTTTCCTTTCTAGTCATGTTCCTTGTCTGAGAGAAAAGAGCTGAGGGATCTTGTATCTGTGCCCTACAAATGTAGATAGGATGTGGAGGCCAGTCCTGCTGCTCTGAGCTGAGTCATAGAGTGTTACATCTGCTGTGTTCTGCTCTGCTGATCCTGCTGTGGCCACAGTGGCCAAACTTGGCTTATTTGTTTTGCACAGTCCAACACAATGCTCAACATTCTCTCTGGAGATTTCCTCAAAGAATCCTGAGACTGCAGTAAATGTTTCAGCTTCTCTCCCTATACATTCCCCATTACTGGCCTGTGCCTCCCCCGTCTCAGCTTGACTTGAGGAAGGCCTGCAGCATTGGTGCCTGAGTCTCCTGTCTCCAGAGCAGTGGGTGGGCTTGGATTGGACCAGGGGAAGAGAAGTGACCTGAGGATGAGGAAAGTCACACACACGGACCCGACCTAAGTTTTTCTTGGAACTGGGCTTATGAAAAACTTCACCTACCTTCCAGAGAGCAGCTCAAGGTGTTACTGCCACCAGTGAATTATCCTTCCTTCCAGCATTGGCTCCTTGTGGGCCAAGGAGACCTTGAACCTGTTCTCTCCTTCCTTCGAGGGCAGACTTCAGAGCCAAACAAGTCTGGTTATGGCAAAAGTGGAAATGTGGATGCGGCCCATCTTTACTGAGGTAGCTTCTGACCATTAGGCAACATGAGATGGCTGAATAATCCGCTGTCGCTCTGTCCTTCTTTTCTGAGGTCGGCTGGCTTTGTCCCACCTGACTTCTCTGGTTAATGAGCACAAGAATCAGAGTGTCCTTACTGTGGAGTTGTAGATCTGGAAGCTACTTCTTGGCGGTCATGACATCTCCTGCCATCCCATGTTGGTGGTTGTGGTGTCACTCCCTCCTCCCTGAACCTTGGCCATTCAGTCAGAAACACTGCTTTTAAGCACACTTTCTTAGGGGTTTGATACACATTGTATTTATGTCCATGAAAGGTCCTTATGTGGTAAGTCCTTCAGGTATTAGCATATGACTCTTCTCAATGTGCTTATACTTGTTTTTCCCATCTGTTAGAATTGGGAATAAATGCAAAGCCTCCTTTGTCCTGCATATACTTGCTGTGAGTTATACTGAGCTTTTTAAAAGCAGGATCTGAGAGGCCCTTGCTGGGTGACCTCTCTTTGATTCCCCCAGTCACTGTTCATGCCATGCTTTTGACAGTACCCTCGACAGCACTATAGGACATGTGACTTATGGCTCATCTTAAGGGAACAGCTCTGTTGTATCTTTTAATCACTGGCCAGGGATCACGGGGGTGGGGGTGGGGGCGCTTCTTACAGGTATTACAGGTATCTGGTTAGTAATTCCTTCATTAATAGGCAAAGATCAGCTCTGCCCATAACATCTTAGATAGATGGTATTTCTGTGGCACCAGGTTCTTTCTATCTGCCCTCCAACCACTGCTCATTGGCCTCGCTGTGTATTCTTGTCACCTTGGTCCAGACCTGGCTGGCAGCTTCTCCTCAGCCTTCCCCACTGCCACAGCCTCCCGGAGCTGACTCTCTTCCCCATACCCACTCTCATGTATGTTGCTATTTATCTGTACTTGGTGAGAGAGACCTACTTTGATGAAGTTTAGGTTTGGGGGTTCATTCTGTCACTGACCCCCTGCACAGACTGGTTCTTCAAGCATCCAGTAGTCCTTAAATGTTTTAAGTGTTCCCATGGCCCTGCTCCTTCTGTTTGCTATGGGAAGCAGCACACGTTGGTTTGTGATTTTTATAGTTTAGGCAAATGTTGCAGTTTGATTTTATCTCTGTTGGAAGTAGTGGTGGCTTTAATGAATGAAGAGTAGGGGATCGTGGGCTCTGTACCTCCCTGAAAAGTGTGTCACTGCAACCCTTTAAACTCTCACCCAGGTCATGTGCCAAGAAGGAAGTGGGAAACTTGGAGGTGGGCAGGGGTCAGCATATGTATGAATATAAGAAATAAAGGGATTGAAGTCAAGCTTCTGGTGCTCGATGTTTTTCCTTCTGAATCAGGACCATGAGCCAAAGCTGGCTGAGGCATGATGTCTAGTTTTTGAAGTTGATGGTGTGTTGACCAGTTGACCCTGTCAGGGGTCCCATGGACAATGGTGAGAATGCTTTAACCTTTGCAGCTGTGAGCATTATCATGAACCCTGACGACCAAGACTAGTGGCAGTTCTCGACTACCAAACACACTCACAGTGAGTGCCCTCTTGTCCTGGCAGCTTCTTGATCATCTAAGAAACATCTATCCACTGGAGAAGGGCTGAAGAGAACACTTATGACAGGCCAGGTCACTGGAAGGGAGTCTCAGCCCTGTTGAGCTTCTCTGTGGCTGGCCTCACTGTTCTCAATACCAGTTATAACTCCAGGGCAAGGTCCCTTTTGAAGCCCAGCCTAGGGAGTGGGCATGACTTTAGTTCTAGGTTGTCAATGACTTTGTGCCGTTTGGGCTGATTTATTTTGCCAGAGCTATAAAACACTTACCAGAAAGGTAAAAAGAAAAAAAAATCCCCTGTCCTTGGAGTCATTGTCAATTCCTGCAGCCTTTCTGGTAATGTGAGGCATCTCACCTGAGGAGCAGTGGTTCATAGAAAAGTACCATCTGCACCAGGGTACTTTCTGATCATTTATTCCCCTTGCTCCAGATGAACAAAGGAAATAACGTCCTGGGCAGAGACAAATGTGCTGGTGCCACAAGTGGCCATTTCCATTGTTTTAGGTGAGGCATCCTGGCATAGTAAAAGAGACACTGGAGGACACAACTAGCTTTGTGACCCTGGGTAAGTCACCCTTGCTGAGCCTCAGTTTCCATAGCTGTAAAATTAGGATAATAGCATCTGCTTCATGGGATTATTCTGAATATCCATTGAGATAATACAGGTGTGAACAAAGTACTCATATAGATGCCAGGTATTTGGGCTAATGGACAGCTCTATAAAGACTTCCCTGTTAGCAGACCAGATGCATTTCTGGTAGGAAAATGACTTGTTAATGCCCAAGGCCAGAACTTCTGCCAGAATTTCCTGTGGGGGGTATAGAGTATAAGGATGAGTGATTTGGTTTTTATAGTTATGACCATTAGCATTCATCCTACTGAAGAGACCACTAGTGAGGCATTTGTCCAGTAACAGCAAAAAAAATCTGTGCCTTGAGTAAAAATGTTATTCCTGAAGTCCCAGGATTCTGAGAAGCAAGGCTTAGCCTGTTGTGTCAGAAGGGAGCAGAAGGGTCAGATAGGCTGTATATAATTATTCTCTGCCTTCGGGACCGGTCTCAGTTTATCTCCTTGTCTAGGCATCTGTTCTTTGTACTTGGTGTCCTGGGTAATAGCTGTGCACCAGCTTCTTAGTAAAGAGAGGGTAGCTGATAAATTTTATGCTGCTGCACAATTTTCATTCTTTATGATAAATAGCCATTTTACTGGGGAGCTACAAAATGTGTCTTTGGGGAGCCCCGAAGTCTTAGTTAGAAAACTTGTGAACCGTAAGAAATGTTTCTGTACTCCAATAAAAAGTTAATTTTTACTTTTGTGGTATTGTAGTGGTACTTTCCTCTCTAAGCTTGCTGCTGCCACCAAGTGGAGACACTTGGAAGAACAGAATCGTCCAACCAATTCCAACTCAAATGTGTGATCTCAAATGTGTGTCTCCCTCACAGGCCTTTCAAATGTTCTTGTACTCAGCACAACTGAGGTACTAGAAATTGAGGATTTATGTTCCTGCCCGTAGAGTGATCTATAGCTTCAAGCAAGGAAGTGACTTAGGAACACAGATTGGACCAAAACATACCTTCACAGGCTGGGCATCTTTTCTGTCAGACTACTCTCCACATACACTTTTCTTTGATCATGCAGCTTGTAAAAACCTTGTATAAAAACAAGGGTCTGGTCCACCTCTCTTGGTCACCCAGTCCAGTCTAAGCTCTAACAGTTCACAAGTAGGACTTTGTTTTTAGATCTAATCTTGTCATGTGGGAGCAAATTTAGTTCCCTCCTGTTGGGGGTTAGCCCTCAATATAGTTGTTGAACCATCTCCTAGTCATAACATAATTATTGACAATTAAGGAATAGCCTCTCCTCCCCATCCCAAGTTTCTCCTGCTACTTAGAGAAGCCCTATTCTCTCATTCCCATTGAATTTATTAAGTTTCCTTTATCATGGAAGTGGCTGTTACTCAGACCTGCCTTGATATTGGTAAATAGAGTAACTTGTTACTGCAAGCCTTAAG
Organism: Pseudochirops cupreus; assembly: GCA_028627135.1. NCBI lineage: Eukaryota > Metazoa > Chordata > Mammalia > Diprotodontia > Pseudocheiridae > Pseudochirops > Pseudochirops cupreus. The sequence goes on along the minus strand of CM053583.1, from coordinate 317,835,893 downwards.
ATTTCTACCTTTTCTTCCCACTCTCGGAGGAAGGATAACTTTCCAGACAGTGATTCAGGAGCATGAATATGCAAAGGTAGCTGAAAATCGGGAAGCTTCGCCTGGCAGGGAATCTCTAAGCTAATCTCCGTTTCCCGGTAGTTAACGATCTTGGAGAATGAAAGTTTTCCTGAGCTTCAGGCTTCTGTTCTTCACCCTTTCAGGCAGTTGGCAATAAGCAAAACTCAGCTGGACTGTTTGATCAAGTAAGCACTTCATGCTTCCCCAGTCTCAGGACTCTTTCACAGGGTAGCCTGGGTCTCAAATCATTGGTCCCAAAAATCCATTTGTTTTCCCCTGCAAGGTAAGTCTAAGGGTCTCTTCTTTGATGAATTGATCCCATGAGTTTCCACAGAAGGGCTAAGAATCAGCTCTGCACCAGTCACTTTTTGCTAATATGCCCCCATTTTATTTTATTTTATTTTGTTTTATTAATTGATTATTTACTTTTAGTTTACAAGATTCAGTTCCACAGTCCCTTGAGTTTCAAATTTTCTCCCCTCCCTTTCCCCCTCACCCCCCATGGCGGCATGCAATCAAGTATAGGATCTGTAAATACTTTCACATTGGACGTTAGTCTGGTTGTATAGAAGGGTTGTAACGAATGGAGTAAACAATGGGAAAAAGGAAACAAAACCAAATATGGAAAAGAGCGATAGCATGTAGGTTGCTTCAGTCTCCATTTAAACTCTGTTCTTTCTAGATCTTTCTCTGAATGAAGATATCTCCTTCCATCCTGAGACTTGTAGAATTGTCTTATAACTGTGCGTTGCTGAGAAGAGTCCAGTTTTTCAAAGTTGGTCGTCACACATACGACGTGTCTGTGTACAGATTTTTCCTGGTTCTGCTCTTTTCACTTAGCATCAGTTTGTATAAACCTCTCCAGGTGAATATGAAGTCCATCTCCTCCCCATTTCTTATAGCATAATAGTATTCCATTACATTCATATACCATCGCTTGTTCAGCCATTCCCCAATTGATGGGCATCCCCTTAATTTCCAGTTTTTTGCCACCACAAAGAGAGCTGCAATAAATATTTTTGCACATATTATGTCCCCATTTTAGACACTAAAGAATATGGGTATATTTCCTACAACTAGGCTTGACTACTTCTTTAGGTGGGACAGAAATAGACCTATTTTCCTGTTCCTGTCTCTTTCCTTCCAGGTGAGTGAGACCTGGGGGGAGAAAAAGCAGGGTATGCCTAGACTACCACCATATTTCTTGATCCACTCCCCAAAAAGCGATAGCCAACATAATAGGACTTTTAGCTGCTGGTACTTTACTTGCCTGCCAGCTTTTTGGGATTCCGTGCAAGGCTAGAGAAAGACTGAAGGGGGTTTGATTCTAAGAGTGACAGTTGGGCAATGAGGTCATAAGTTTCTAGTTGAAGGGAAGTTCCGGAACAAGTGCACGTCCATACCCACTCCTTAGATAGGTTCCCTGTGAAGGCAAGATGTAAGGGCTTATCTGTCTTAACTTATCTGTTACCTCAGCAGGCTCTCCCAACTATTTCAGCCATCTTCCCTTTCCCCTTCTCTCCCAGACCTGGTAAACACCTGAGGGTTGAGGTGGGAGGGTTCCTTTCTCTCCCTTACAGTTTACCCTAGAGTCCAGCTGCTTCAAAGCAAAGAGGTTTCCTGAGTGCGGCTAGGAAACTACGAGGAAAGACCAGTTGACCAAGAGCCAGTCTCTGTAGTGTGGATCAGCTTCAAGTGTTTAGAGCCTGGATGAAGAAGATGCGCCAGTGAAGTCTCAACTTTCTGTTCTTGTCCTGAGCCTAGCTCTTTGTTTCTAAATCTAATAGATGGGGTCCATTTCAGTTTCTGGTACTTAGTAAGGGGGGGGTGGGGCTAAAGGTTAGCTTTAGTCAAGAGATCCTAAGTCTCAAGCTGGGAGGGACCTCAGGAAGCTATCATTTTATAAAGGGAGGCTAAGTATCTTGCCTGAAGTCCTACAGGCAATAAATACCAAGAGTCAGGATTTTAGCCCAGGTTCTTTGAATCCAGTGCCAATTAGGGGTTAGTGGAAGGTATGATCCAATTTTTTTTCTTTTTTTGGAGGAGGGAAGGCAGGACAATTGAGGTTAAGTGACTTGCCCAAGGTCACAGTCTAGTGTTAAGTGTCTGAGGCTGGATTTGAACTCGGGTCCTCCTGACTCCAGGGCTAGTGCTGTATTCACTGCTCCACTTAGCCACCCAGTATGATCCAGTTTTGAGAGGCAGTTTGGTATCGAGCATTAGTCTCAAGCCCCAACTTTACCATTTAACTGGCATGTGTCATCTGGGACAAGCTAATTTCTAAAGGAGTTTTGTTTTTTTTTTAAGTTGGATGCAATGGTTCGAAGAGATCACTTTTCAGAGAGTTTAGTTTTAGCAGTCTAGAGTCAGCTTCTTTCCACAGGTGCTAGAAAGTTCAGGATACATCCTGGCATTTGGGAACTCCCTGCCAGTCACAGAATTTCCTATTTAGAAGGGACCTTAGGAACCATCTGGTCCAAATTATATCTGAAAAAGAATCTCACTACAACATACCAAATAAGTGGTTATCCAAAGTTTGCTTAAAGACCTCCAGTGGAGAAGAAACCCACTAGATCCAAGGTCTTGCAGTGAGTCAGAAAGGCAAGGGAAGACCCTTCTCCAGGGATAACAAATGAAGACCCATTTGTTATGCTTCTGAATGCAGGGCCTTTTTTATATTTCCCTCTTACCACAGGATTGACTATCAGCAGAGAGCTAGACCTGAGTCTACATTGCTGCTATGAGCAGCTCAGTGAGTCTGGAGGACCTAGGGCTGCTCCTCAAAGATGGTCTGAAGATCCCAGAAACCCTGATTGTAGAAGAGATCTCTGATGGTTCTGAGTACAGCCCTCAAGTGTCTTCCATCCTGACCCCTGAGCAAGACACTCAGAAACACTGGAAGCAGCTAGAGCAGTGGTGGGTACCTAAAGTTTATCTCATCATTTAAAGTATAGTTTCTCTTATACCTAGCTCCAGACAGGACTGCTTGGTGAAGCCAAAAACACTTTCCAATTTCCTCGAGGTGTCTGAGGCCAGAATCACTCTTTTCCTTTTGGAGGTGGGATCTGAGTAATGGTATACTCCTTAAATCATATTCCCCATGCTTTTTACATGTGGATGTGGGTGACTATGGTTTTAATGTACACACTTGCCCTTCCTGGTTAGATCTACCTCTGGGTAAATAGGCTTATCAGCCTGTCTCTTCCCCTTGTCCCCCTGCCTCTGACTGTATATCTCCCTGACCTATGGTCTGACCACTCTGCCATTGTATCAAAGGGTGGCAGATCTGCAGGCTGAGGTGGTCTGCCTTCGGGGGCACAAGGAGCGTTCAGACCAAGCTGTTTTGAGTTTGTTGCGGGAGATGCTCCAGATCCGGGCCCGGTTACAGGTACAAGACTCTGAGCTGGAGCTGATCCGTAATGAAGTTAAGCAGCTTACCCGGATACCAGAGAAGGAAGCCTGTGAGGTGAGCTTGCTGCCCATTGTCAACTCCTTTTGAAAGTGCTTTCTTTCTGTGTGAACCACTGTGAGCTGGCAAACTGGCCACAGGCTGTCCTGAGACCATTGATTTTGTCTATCTTGCTGGTCCTTCCTTTGCCATCACATCCCCAGGATTTTAGTGTGTTGCAGAATGGGAAGTGAATTCCTTCCCTTTTATTTCTGTGCCCTCCTTTCAGGCATCCCTAAATGGAACTTATCTTTCTGCCTTCCCTTTATGCCACTTTATACCTATCCCCCTGACCCTTCCATGCAGTGCAGTAAATGGAACAGCTCTGGTGATAAAAATCCAACTTTAGAATTCGATGGAAACTTAGCAGTCTAACCCCTTCCATGTACAAATGATGGAGATTCTGGCTCACTGGCAGCATATCTCCCCAGGACCAAATTCCCACTTGGCCAGCCTTAGAGCCCCAATAAAACAACCCTATCTCACCCACAAGTAGTTCCTACTTCTGGCAATCTTAGCCGTGTGGGCCATAAAGCTCTGGGTCCCATTATCCAGCTGTCAGTCCCCGTGAATCACAGTAGAAGGCCTGAGTAAATCCAAGAAACAAAAAACTCAATGCTGAAATCCTTCTCCTTGTAGCTCTCCAGTGCTGCAAGTCGGAGCCACATGGAGTCAATGGAGAAAAGGTACATGTTCTTATGTCCAGAAATCACTTACTTGTCCATCCCACATAGACATTGGAGTAGATTTGGGAGCAGCATGATGTTCCCAAACAACTCCAGAGCAAGGATTTTGGCAACAAAGAAGGGTGGTGGGGTGAATCCTACTGTTCTTGGTTCAAGAGCACTTCCTCCAGCTACTCTCTGACAGCAGAGATTCTCCCTTGCAGAAAGTAACCAGAAAGGATTCCAGGACTTCCCCCAACAGCCTACCCAATTGGTCTACTCTCTAAGGAAAATTGTGGCCTAAGTAATGTCACCTACTGACACCCCCATCCTGTTGATTTGGGTCTGAGAGGAAAGAGAGGTCTTCTGGTCCCAGGTGGTTCAGGGGTTGTCATGGCCTAAGATGAAGGCCTCTGGCTGGTTTCTCTGAAACAGCCAGTGACATTCAATCTCTGCAAGGAAGGTCTTGGGCCTCTCTCTGTCCTCAAATGGGTAGGGACCTAGGCAGCTGCCCAGTCTCCCTCATAGACCTGTGCCACCAGACAGGTGGGAAGAGGGAGTCAAGGCTGCTCACCAGTGGAAAATAATTTATATCTCAGGTTGGTGGAGGTCCGAGAGTCTCTAGCCCAAATTAGGCGGAAACAGGCTCTCCAGGATACAGAAAAGAAAAACTCTGAGGCAGAACTACACCTCAGGTATGTATGCCTCCATCCTCCTCTTTCTCTTTTTTTTGTTTTTCCTTATCTGATGTATATATTCACTAATACCTTCCTTGGCCTGCTAATCCATAGTGTTGTCTCTGTCTTCTGAGTTCCTATAGTAGTTATAATCTGTTTACCTCATTCTATAATTTTTTGTGTATGGCCTTGTAATGAGCATTTAATCTTTTGTTGACTTGAACTAGTACATAAATCATTTATTGTTGGGATTTTTTTTTTCACATTTTATAGCCTAACTCTCCAGCTAGACCATTAGCTTGTTGAGGTCAAGGACCAGGCCTTCTCCATCTTCCATCTTCTGTATATGGCTAAGCACATTATAGATGATCAATAAAGACTTATTGATCCCTGAAAGTGATGCATGGAGGGGAGTAGTATGAAATAACGTTGGAGCAGTAGGGTCATACCGGATTGAATTTCATTTAAATAGATAGGAGCACCAGCTATATACAAAGCATTGTGCCAGCTTTTAGGGATTCTAAAATTAATACAGTAGAGACGCTGTTGTCAAGGAACGTACAATAGGTAATGGGAGGAAGACAAGTACACAAATGATTCTAATAAAAGAGAGCTAGAGGCAGATATGGAGGAGAGAATTCCAGCAAAGTGCTAGAAATTTGAGGTGGGGAGGCTCACTTTTATCTGGGGGTAGTGAGATGCTGGAGCAGGCTTCACAGAGGAAATGGCATCCTAGTTGGGCCTTAAAGGAAGGGAGGGCTTTCATCAAACAGAGGTGGGGAGGGAGCCTTCAGTCCAGATTTATCATAAGCAAATGCAAAGAGATGAGAGAGAGCAGGATGAGAACACAGGGGAGAGAAATGCAGTCTTGGCCATACAGAGTATGTGACAAACATTGGCATGAGAAGGTTAGAAAAAACATTTTGAAGCTGGATTGTGAAGCGCCTTATGGGGCAGAATCAAGAGTTTATGCTTCTTTGTTGGAAGAGAGTGAGGAGTCTCTGAAAGGTTTTCACTAGAGGAATGGCATGTTCAAAGGAGTGTATTAAAAAGATGACTCTGGAAACTATGTGAAGAATGGATTGGAGTGAACTGGAGAAAGGCCAGACAGGCTGCGAGGAAACCAGCATTACAGTTACCCCTTTCCCATTGTGACTTTCCCCGTCACAGTTTTGCTGTATTTCAAGTCAGCTTAAGAAATTAAATCAGAATTTTTGGAAAGTTTTGTGGAAGCCTCATATGACAAGTGAAGACCAGCAGAAAACACAAGAAAAAGTTTAGAAACTCAGAAATTCTGTACATATATAGATAGATAGATAGATAGATAGATATAGATATATAGATATAGATATATAGCATATATATATAGCATATGTATATATATATATATAGCATATGTATATATATATATACACACACACATACGTTATACATATAATTATATAATATCAACTCAAATTTTACAATAAAGTACTGTAAACAACCCATAAAAGAAAAAGAAAAAATCCAAACTTCTTCTCTGGTACAAAGGAAGGGCCAAAAAATTGTACACGAATTTTCCAGATCATGGGGGTGCCACACCTCTCTCCCCCTCTCGCCCTCTCCCTACCAATGTAGAAAGAATAACTGCATAGTCATGTATGGGAGGAGGAGGGCAGTTAAGTGGTACAGAGGATAGAGCGCCAAGCCTGGAATCAGGAAGACTCATCTTCCCGAGTTCAAATCTGGCTTCAGACAGAGTGGCAAGCACTGGGCAAGTCACTTCACCCTGTTTGCCTCAGTTTCCTCATCTGTAAAATGTCCTGGAAAAGGAAATGGCAAATCACTCCAGGATCTTTGCCAAGAAAACCCCAAATGGGGTCACAAAGAGTTGGACACAACTGAACAACAACATCAAGGGGAGGAGAAATATGAATCTTTACCAGAGGAGAGTTCAGCTTAATTAGGATATGTTGAGTAAGTAAAGGACAGTGCATATGAGAAGGCTAGAAAGATTAATTGGATCCAGAATGAGGAAGGCCATAAAAAAAGACTGGGAAATTTCTGTGCTTGCGGTTGATCTCATCACTGGCTACCGAGAAGGAGGGTTAAGCTAGCTTTGCCTTTTCTGTAATGAATCTTGATGCTGGCTTATGCCATGGCAAAGATCCTTTAAATGGGGGAGGGGGTAGGGAGAGGGAGTGCCTGGGTTTTTTTTTAATCTTTGTAGTCAGGATGAGGGCAGGCTTAATGTCATGACTGCATAGTCTACAACATGGAGGTCTGGATCCATCAAAGTTCTGTCCTTTTCCATCCCCAACCTGAGAAATATTCATGGTTTATACATACTAATTAGTATGCTGCCAAAACTCCTTCTAGCTTTTGGGTGGAATGGTCCTATTTATATAGTCAGGCCTCATGTTTAGGGTTACCAAGCCCAAATGGATAAGGCAGTGGAGAAGACATTTTCCTTGAAAGGTTGAAAACATGTTAATCATGTCAATCTTATATTTATTATCCCACATCAGGACTAATGTGTATTTTCCTTCCAAACAACCCTGAGGTAAATAGTATAAATAGTACTGGCCCCATTTTGCTGTTGAGGGAGCAGGTTCATGGAGTTAAAGTACTTCTCTGTGCTTTCAGAGCCAGTAAGTGTCAGGGTGAGGCCTCTGGGATTTCCTGACACAAATACTCTCTCTGTATACCGTGCTTGTTGCCCATAGGCTGGACAAGCTGAGTGGGGACCTAAAGGAAGAAGTGGAGGGGCGGGAAACAGCCTGCAACACCCTGAGGCAGACCCAGGAAGAGAGTGCCTGCCGAACAAGTCGGGATATTGCTGGGATACAGGTCAGTCAGGAGCCAACAACTAGCTACCTCTCTCTTCTTGAGAATCGATTAACCTGAGGAGATGGCTGCTTTGAACCCAGAAGTTGAAGAGAGCCAGGTTTGTAGAAGGGGCGACCCCAGGGAAGATTATAGACGACCTGGATGGAAAGAGATGAGGAGTATGTACTTAAATATTCATAGCAGCACTTTTTGTGGTAGCAAAGAACTGGAAACAGTTATTTGGGGGATGGCTAAATAAACCAGTCCATGAATGTAATGGAATATTACCATACTATAAGAAATAATGAATATGAAAAATCCAAAGGAGCATGAGAAGACTTACATGAACTGATCCAGAGGGAAGTAAGCAGAGTCAAGGAAACAATATACACAGTGGCTACAAAAATGTAAATGGAATAATAAAATGAACCTGAGCACTGTGTAGTTATATTGACCAAACTGGGTCCTGGAGAAGAGCTGAGAAAAGGCACCTCCCTCCATTACAGAGGCAGGGGACTGTGGTTGTGGAATATTGCAGAATCTGTCAGTCATGTTTGGTGTGTCAGTTTTCCTGAACCACTTGCCCTTTTTTTCTTTCTATTTTTTTTTTTTTTGCTTTTTGGAGGGCAATTGGGATTAAGTGACTTGCCCAAAGTCACACAGATAGTGTGTCAAGTGTCTGAGGTTGGATTTGAACTCAGGTCCTCCTGACTCCAGGCCAGGTGCTCTATTCACTGTGCCACCTAGCTGCACTTGTTTTTTTTTTTTTTAATAGTCTAAAGCAGTGGTTCTCAACCTTCCTAATGCCATGACCCTTTAATAGTCGTATGTGGGTGTGTCTGCATGTGGGAGGACCTGCCTGGAGATGGATAGAGGAGGTTCCTAAGACCATCGGAAATATGTTTTCCGATGGTCTTAGGTGACCCCTGTGACCCCTGTGAAAGGGTCATTTGACCCCAACGGGGTCTCGACCCACAGGTTGAGAACCACTGGGATTCTAACTTGAAAAAAAGAAGAGAATCAAAGAAGGGATGAGACTAATGTCCCAGGTGATTGAGATAAAAACAATGAAGAAACCATAACTATT
>CM053583.1:317758532-317827048 GCA_028627135.1 Pseudochirops cupreus | reverse complement strand
GTTGTATGTGATTCAAAGATCATTGACTGGCTTCCCAAAGATTGTTGAGAATGGAAGTCATGCCATCTCACTGAAGATGGGCAAATGTCTTATTTAACAAAAAGGGAGGATCTGTAAACTGAGGTCAATAAATTTCACTTTGATTTATTATTAAAAAGATGGTTATGGATTTATTAGAAAAGGGAGTGGTGTTAAAAAAATGATTTCATCAAAAATAGATCATTTTGATGCCACTTTACCTTTTCAATATGGTTACTAGACTGGTAAATCAGTGTAATGCTATAGATTTAGTTTACCTAGATTTCAGGAAAATATTTGGCAAAATTTCTCATGCTCTTCTTATTGGAAATGTTGGAGAGATGGGAACTATACCATAGTACAGTTAAGAAGATTCAAAACTAGTTGAATGACTAGAGTCAAAAAGTAGTCATTAGTGTTTTGGAAGATCACACACCAGGCTTTTTATTTATCATTTTAGTCATTGACTTGAATAAAAGCATCAACAGCATGCTTACCAAAAATTGCTAATGGCACAAAGCTATGAGGATAGCAAACCTATTTGGATAATAAAGTCAGGATCCAGAAAGATCTTGGCAGGCTTGAACATTAGACCAAATCTAATAAGGTGAAATGGTATAGGAATAAATAATTCCAACGCTTAGGTTTAAAAAATCAGCTACAGGGGCAGCTAGGTGGCGCAGTGAATAAGCACCGGCCATGGAGTCGGGAGGACCTGAGTTCAAATCTAGCCTCAGACACTTGACATACCTACTAGGCATGTGACTTTGGGCAAGTCACTTAACCCCAATTGCCCTCCAAAAAGCAAAAATTAAAATTAAAAAATTAAAAATCAGCTACAGAAGTACAAGTGAGGAAAAGTATGACTGAATAGAGGTTCATTTGTTTGAGGTCTTCAAGCAAAGGGCATTTGTTCATATGTTGTTGAGGGGATTCCTATTCAGGTGTGGTTTACTACATGATCTGTGAGGCAGTGTCCAACTCTTAAGATTCTGTGATTCTGTGATTCTATAAAATTCGTAGAATGCCCAAGCTAGAAGGGACTTAGAGCAGCCAGTCCTGCACCTCCCTGCCAAAGCCCACCTCAAGGTGAGTGAATGTCAGCAATTATTCAGAATACAAAATTGCATTGTCTTCTCTTCTTAAAGCTCTTAAATGGGGTAACCAGGTGGCATGGTGAATAGAGCCATGGCCCTGGAGTCAGGAGGACATGACACTTGACACTTACTCGGTGTGTAACCTTGGGCAAGTCACTTAACTCCAACTGCCTTGCCTTCCTGCCTCCAAAAAAAAAAGCTGTAAAAATATGGAGATTCCCTTTATGATTTGATCCACTTCATACAAGAAATTATTTCTTATATTCAACCAAAATCTTACCTACTTTCATTGAAACTTGGGTTTATTGACTCAGTTCTCCATGAGAACATGGAGACACAAATACTTAGTTTCTACCTCACAAAAACCCCTTAAATACTCTTAAAGGCAACAGTTTTCAACCCTTTCCAGGCCCTGTCGAGCTTCCTTTAAAGAACCAATACTCTTAACACTGTCCCCATTTTAGTGTCTCTTCTCAAAGTGCCCTACTTCCTATCATTCCAATGTATAGTGACCAAAACAAAGCATATTTCTCTAAGACGTTTGCTAGTTCCTCCAGTCTTCATTTATCTGGTGTCCTTCCTCCTGGATACCCTTTCTTTTTGGATTTTTGTGACAGTATTTTCTTCCTGTTCTGAACATTCTATTGACAATCTCCTCAGCTCAAAAACTGTTTTCTCAATGTAGATTACCCCCAAAATTAAATATTCAGACGTCATTTCTTTTATACTCTAGTCCAGGGGTGGGGAACCTGCGACCTTGAGACCACATATGACCGTCTAGGTCCTCAAGTGTAGCCCTTTGACTGAATCCAAACTTCACAGAACAAACTTCGCTTGAGGACCTAGAGGGCCACATGTGGCCTCAAGGTTGCAGGTTCCCCACTCCTGCAGTCTAGTCCCAAATGCCTATTGAATAGCTCCACCTTAATGGTCCTCAGACATTTTGAACACCATGTGTCCAAAATAGAACTCTTTGTCTTCTCCTCTAAACTCACAGTTCTTAACTTCCTGCTTCTGTCCAAGGTGCCACTATCATTTCAAGCACTGAGGTTCATAACCTTGGGGTTGTTCTCTATTGTTCATTCTCATTTATCCAATCAGTTGCCAAATCCTAACCAGTCAATCTCCACAATATTTCTCCTATCTCTTTCTTCTTTTCACAGCTAGTACCCAATTTCAGGCCCTCATTACTTCTCACCTGGACTATTGCAATTAACCTCCTAATTAGTTTCCTTGACTCAAGTTTCTTTCCTTTCCAATCATCCCTATAACTGTCCTGTTGCTATTCCTAAAGCACAAGTCTGACCAGGACACTCACCTGGATAAGACCTTTCACTGGTTCCATATTGCTTCTAGGAAAGAATAAATATTCCTCTATTTGGCTTTTAAAGCTCCACAATCTGTCTCCAACCCATCTTTCAATACTCATTTTGCATTATTCCCCTTGACATACTTCAGCCAAATTGTCTGATTTACTATTTGCCATATCTGACACCTTCTGTGCCTCTGAATCCATGCCATCCCCTGTGCATCTGAGATTCCCCCTCCTCACTCCTGCCTCTTAGAATCTGTAGCTTCCTTCAGAGGGCAACTTAAGTACCAACTTCTAGGAGAAACCTTTCTGAAGTCCCTCAGCTATTAGTTCTCACCGTCCTCCTAGCTGTAAAAGGGGCTAATAGCAGCCCCCTCCCAGGTTTGTTGTGATGATTGGATGAGATTATATTTGTAAAGTGCATAGCACGGTGCCCGCCACAGAGGAGATGCTTCATAAATGTCTGTTCCTTTCCCCTCTCCTCCAAAATTACTGTGTTGTTATACAGACATATGCGTCTATGCACACACATATATATATATATACACATAATACACACATAATATACATTTATACATGTATATGCACATTTATATACATAAATATGCATATTTGTATATGTATATACACATTTACATACATATGTGTGCACACAACATGCAGTTATATATGTATATGCACATTTATGTGTGTACACACATGGGTACATTCATATCTACATGTATACATATAAAATACATGTACACACATCTGCACACATAATGTTTATATGTACGTGCACGTGAGCACAGTTATAGAAATATGTATATTTATATATGCACATTTGCACATTTATATCTATGCATATACAAATATACATTTATGTTCATATGCACAATGCACATTGACACATAAATGTGTATGTTTATATATACACATATGCATTTATATGCATGCACATACATCTATACATATATGTATATGCAAATTTTATGTAAATATGTAGATTTATGTGCACATTTATATATGCATATATGCATTTACATATACATATATACATATGCATATATATTAATGTGCATACACACAAATATCTATGGGTATATATTCACATTTACTTATCTATGCACATGTCTCTATGCCTGCCACTCTCTGCTCCAAATTGGTGCGAAACCATAGAACTGCTGGGCCTTGCTGCCCATCCTCCTGGGCTTCTTATACCTCCAGCAATCTCCTGTTGGCAGAGATTTTCATTTTGTCTTTGTATCTTGTCTACTACCTGACACAATGCTCGTCATACGTCAGTACTTAAGAAATGCTTCTTGAATTGAGTTGTATCCCAAGTGCCAAGCCAAAGGATTTCTTTCTGATCTTATCGTCAACTTGCCAAATCGTTTAAGCTCTCTGTATCTCATTTTCCCCACCTGTGAAATGGGAATAGCTTTATGGAAGAAGAGTCTGATGTAGGAAAAGCAAAGGATCTAAATTTGCTCTAGATTTGGGGAAATTGTTTCTGTTTTGTGTTCTTTATTGGGGAACTTGGGCAATGAGAACCAACCTGGTATGCTTGAACTTTCCGTAGAGGGAAATGGAAGAGAGGGCATAGATCTGAATTTTTGCAATACAGCCTCTTCAGTTCTGCAAATAGTGACCCTGGACTTCAGGTATCACCACCATATACAGGGCTTGTCTGAAGAACTATGCAACAGCGTGAGCTTTCAGCTGCCCCTGATAATACTAAAAGACCCAGCTCTTATTTGCCGATAGTTCAGCTGCCAAGTATCATTGGTGTTCCTTTCTCATTGCCCTTTGAGAAGTCAGGATCACGGCTGCACCATGGCATGCGAAGCTCAGGGAATGGACAGCAAAGCCTAATAACTCTGTCAGTGTTGAAATATTGGGAGAAGCGGCTGAGCCACTCACTTTCTAAGGAGGCCTCAGTCCTGGGCCCCAGACTTGTGGTTTTCTTAAGAAACTGTTCTGATTTGGGACTTTGTTGTACTTTTTGTTTAGCTGTTTTTCAGTCATGTCTGACTCTGTGACCCTTTTTGGGATTTTCTTGGCAAAGATATTGAAGTGGGTTGCCATTTCCTTCTCCAACTTATTTTACAGATGAAGAAATTGAGGCAGACAGGGTTAAGTGACTTGCTCAGGGTCACACAGCTAGTGTGAGGTCTGATTTGAACTCAGGAAGATGAGTCTTCCTGACTCCAGACCTAGCATGATTTTGGATGTGCTACTGTCCCCTTGCTGTTAGGCAGGGAAGGCTAGTATTATGTCCAGGCACTATTTAGAAAAGTAGAAGAAATGTGTGCCACTGTCCCCTTGCTGTTAGGCAGGGAAGGCTAGCATTATGTCCAGGCACTATTTAGAGAAGTAGAGGAAAGTTCTATACAGCACTCAGGTTCAGCAAGGTAAGAAATAGGCATTGCTCCTTCCCTTTACCTATAACACATCATACAGTGGCATCAGCTCCCTCTCCCTTCCTGATCCTGTCACTGCTGCATTTTGCTATTTGCTGGTGAGTAGCATACAGCAGAGGAGAGAACTCTGAACTGAGGAATCAGGAGGCCTACGTTTCAGTTTTAATACGCGTTGCTGTGGTCTTGGGCTAAATCTGTGCCATGAAAAGGTCAATGGACCTTTAAGGTCATCATTTCTAGCTTTTACATCCTCAGATCTCAGGTCTCGCTGACTGATGCCAAGGGACCCAATCCTCAAGCTTTTGGGACCCCTTCTTCTCCCTACCACTTACCAGTTCCAGGTTGAGTTCTTATGGAGAAGCAGCTTGGACTCCTCGCTTGTCCTAGACTGTTGTACAGGTGAGGTAATTGTCCCCTGGAGGCCATGAAGGTTATGGTGCCACAAAGCAGGCAGGGTCTGTGCTGTGGGAGTCAACGAGGCTGTTCGTGTAGTAGGCAGCCAGTATCAGCTGTGCTTCAGTCTCTCTCTTCATCCTCATTATGATTAGCTTGCTCTGAATTGGTTTTGTGTTTCACGGATCATCCTTGAATTCTAGGGGGTTATTATTGGGATACACTGGTGTTGGTCGTCCTCCTCCAAAGACCGGAAGCTGGACGACACTTGGAGGTGGCCCCCCCCCTCGTTTTACAGTCGCTTTTTCTCACCTCGTCTCAGAGGTCAGGTTTGGTTAGTATAAATAATAAGTGACACCCAGAGAAGGGAAACGACTCGCCCCAGATTACAGAGATTAGAACTTGGGTCTTGTGATTTCACTGCATTTCTTCCTGCCTTTTTTGAGTTTGTACTTTGGGTATGTACTCCATAGACACAGGATACTAATTTCTTTTAATGCCCCTTAGCGAGCTGAGAGTCGTAGTCCTCTCCAAGTAGAATCGTGTTGTCCCCTCCTTGTCCATTGTGAAACCTTCTAAGATCCCTCTCAGCTCTGGATCTTAGGATCTTCCAGCCCGAGGGTCCTGGCACCCCAGAAGGAGGCGGCCCTCACAGATGGACCTGCACTGCCTGCTCTCCTGGGCTTGGCACTCATGGCAGCATTTCCCCATAGGCTCAGGCACTTCAGCTTGGAGAGGAGATGAGCCTCAAATTCCTGAAAAGAGAAGCCAAGCTCTGTGGTCACCTTCAGAAGAACTTTGTGGCCATTGAGAAGGTGGGTGGGAGCTGCTCCTGGCCTGGTGGGTTCCCCAGAAGATGTCAGTCTCATCAGACAGCATTCCCACGCTGCAGCCCAGAGCAGCTTCTAGGCTTCCCTGCTCCTTTCCTGACCCACATCGTTGTCCCTTTGGATCCAGAGTGTGATTTGGAAACAGGAGTGCTACCAGCTACCCACCCAAATCCCTTACCTACAGCAGTTTGGCCACCCTGGGTCCAGGAAGTTTGGGCCCATAGGCGTGATGTTGGAGAGACTCCTTTGTATATAGTATTAGAAGCAGTAAGACATCCCCCTCAACGTGGATCTAAATATACTAGCATTTGAGAAACCGTAGAGACTAGGCAGATAGCGAAGCCAATGACCTGAAGTCTTTCCCCTGGGGAAGAAGGAGCTTCAGGGGATAGCCAGGGATGAAGGCAGCCCCTTAGTAACACAGGAGTCCTCAGGCTCCTCATGGGATGAGAGGGATGGTAATGTCTCACTGCAGAAAATGAAAGTTTCTGAGAACACAAGGCTTAAATCTGAGAAGGACCTCTGGGAAGAGCTTGAGGTCAAATGGCAGAAAATCCAGGTGCTAAATGAAGACCATTTCCGGAGCCTGCAGCACCAGCAAGAGGTTTGTTATTTGTACGGGACACTCTGGGCAGAGCCCTAGAGGCCACATTCCCAGATCGAGTCTGGGTCTGGCCAAGTCTGCCCCAGTCCAGACAGAGCCAGCACATCGCCAAATTCCTGTGTCCTCTGGGGAGGAGGGTAGTCATGCCCTAAGCATCTAGGCAGGCCTGGGACATGGGAGCTTTAGCAGAGTCCTCCACAGCAGCCAGGTTAGTGAAGTTGCCAGGGACCTAACCCAAAGTACTGGGCCTTGGCCCCTGCTCTGAGCTCCCTCCAATGAACACAGCAGGAAAAGTCTCATCTCTTAGACCAGTGTCGAGCCCTGGACAAGGCTGTCATCCAGCTGACTGACTTTGTGAGAGAGAACCAGACATCACTCAATACAATCCTCCAGGCTGAGCAGAAGAATAGGTGGGTGTGGGCTGGAGTCCAGGGCTCCTTTTGTGGAGGGAGTGAATGAATACCCAGCAACCTCATCCCTCAGAGGTGGGGCTGGCCAGCCCCACATCTGGCAGTTCCTTCCCCTCCTTGGTTAGAATGTGGGCACACAAAGGGCTGGCACTCTAAGACATCTTTTCAGATCTTTCTGTCTTTTCATTCCAAGCACTCTCCTACCCCCAATTCACCCACCCAGGGCAGCAGCCCTTCTAATCCAAGCACCGGGAAGCTTAGTGGCTGGTTCTTCCCTTCATCCTGTCACCAGAACCAGCACTTTGGCTTGGGGATTCTTGGTGCTAATGTGATGTGATTGCTGACAGGTCCTTCCACTTCTAATCTTTGCCTCCTCTTTGTTTTCTAAGAGAGCTTACTCAGAAGTTACTAGAAAGATGCCAGAGAAATGGCAGAGGCCGTGTGGTTTAGTGATAGAATCCTGGATTTGGAGTCAGGAAAAACCAGGTTCAAATTCTTCCTCAGATACATAGTAACTGCAAGACCCTGGGCAAATCATTTAACCTCTCTGTGCCTCAGTTTCCTCATCTGTAAAATGAAGAGATTGGACTCAGTGGTCTCTGAGGCCCTTAAGTCTTTGATTTAAATATTCACAGCTTACATCTTTAAATCTTTGATCCCATGAGTTAATAACAATCTGAATGATGGTAACAGCCCTGGGAGGCAGTGTGGTACAACGGGTTCCAGAGCCATTCTGGCTCTGAATCTATGATCCTGTGATAAATCTGAGTCTTTGGCTAGGCACTCCCTTGGCAGATATTACTGGCCACAGAGCTTCCTCTTGGGCTCCATTTCCAAGGGCGCTCAGATTGCCCTGTTCCTGTGATGTTGTCCTCAGAGAAGCTCAGGAGCAGTATGAGAAAGAAAATATGAAGAAGTTTACCACCCAACTGCAGAATGACATCTCAGCTGTCAGGGAGTCTTTTGACAATGCACACCGGGAAGCTTGTGGTGAATTGGAAAAGGTGGGTTGGGGCGAACATCTGTGTGTGTATATGAGAGAGAAGAGGGGGAGGGAGGGGGGAGGGATAGAGATAAAGAGAGAGGGAGGGGGAGAAGAGGGAGGGAGGGAAAGACAGAGAAAGAGAAATGCACTACCAAGGAGGGGACCCAGTAGGAGGTAGGATCTGAGCTGTGCTTTGGGTAAGGTCCTGGGTTCAAATTCCACCTTTGACACTTAATACATGTGTGACCTTGAACAAATCCCTTCAACTCCCTGGGCGTTAGTTTCCTCATCTGTAAAATGAGGGTGTCAAATTAAATGGCTTCCGAGGGGTACTTGGCAGTTCTAGATCTCAGAGCCTTTGTCATGCTCTAGAACCTCTCCCACCTTCCCTTTTCTCTTTTCTTAGTCCATGTGACTTTTCCCATCACGATGTGACTGGTTGTCTTCAGAACAATGACTTTGCTGTGTACTCAATCATGTCAAATATTATTTCAGATCCAAGAAAAGAGTCAGGTCTTGGAGGAGTCCATTGGACAGTTGGTCAGGGAGGTCAGAGACCTGAGTGACCACTTTATAGCTTTGAGTTGGAAATTTGACCTTCAGGAACAGACCCTCAACCTGAAAATATCTGAGGTAAGTGTCTGGTGAGGGACCTAGGAGTCTAGAGAGATGCCCCTATGGACAATAAGATATATTAGTGTGAATGGGAAATTATTTGGTGCAGATAGCTCCCCTACCCTCTGCCAGGTCTTTGGTCTCAATTGGTGCCTCCAAGGTAGCAGGAGATGCTGTTCTTTGGGTTGCTATGTATATTTCCTCTAAATAAGGATTGCTTGCTACAGAAATTTGAATGAGGGTTCTTTCCTTGAGTTCTAGGAATTTTAAAATAAGCTAACTTGATTAGTTTCTCCTACCCATTTCAGTTCCTACATTTAGTGGCAAATGCCTTTTCCAAATGGGCAATTATGTGATAAATCAACATTCACAGAAGGGAGGGAAAAACACCCTCAAGACTTGATTGCCCAAATAAGGTACATTAAAGGATATTCTCCATAGCCAGCTGGAAATAGGAAGGATTCTATGGTCTTTCGCCTGCATGTATACTAACTTGGAGGGGTGGCAGCATCCCCCCCAAAGATGCTTTCCAACTTTCTAATTTTGTGCAGGGAGAGACCTCTTTCTGAGGTGTTTAAGGAATGCTTCATTTTCTGGGGCTCCAGGGTATTGACTGGTGGGAAAGCAAGGTAATATCAGCTATCTCTATGTCCAGTTTTAGACTTTGAGAACTTTGTGCTTTTTAATTGATTGATGGGGTAAAGGAGTGTGAAAGGGAAGCAGACAAAGAGACTGATCCACCTCATGCTGACTGTGGGTTCTTCCTGGCCTTGGATGAACTCTGAGAAACTCTCCTCTACACAGGTGGTTGTGAGTTTATATGTCTGTTCATGGCCCAAGTTTCTGATTTCAATCTTAATTCTTCTGAACCAGACTCTCAATTCTAAAGCATGATTTAGGTATAGTGCAAGGTTATATTCACTCACAGTCTTTTGTTCAGTACTTCATATGTTGGGGTGTCTTACACCTATGAGACAGGCCAGTAGACAACAGCCCTGAGCTAGAATAGGCTCTAATACAACCTTCTTGGCCTTTAGTTCTTGCTTGTAGACAGTGCCCAGCACTTGTGATGGCAGTTTTTTTGCTTGCCCAAGTTAGCCAACCCTGTTAATGCCTGCTGCCCTTCCACTGTGTAATGTACTTTGTGTGACGGGTCTCTGGTGATTCCATGATGCTCAGAGACCCCCAAAGTTATGTTTCTTCTCCTTGAGACTATTATTCAGTACCTTCTACATGTAAAAACCTGCTGAGGATACAAAGTCATACCAAAACTCTTTGGAGCTTACAATGTAAGCTACAGGTGTGAGGTGCACACCTGTAGTCCCTGTTACTGGGAAGGTTGAGGCCTTGAATTGAATTGCTTAAGTTCAGAAGTTCTGAACTACCATAGGGATAAACCCAACCAGATGTCTCCACTCATCAAGTGGTGAGTTACCTAATGAGTTACAAACCAGCCCAGGTTAGGAAAAAACAGAGTAGGTCAAAACTTCTGTGCTTTGATCACCTGTGAACTAAGACCTGTGAGTACCACTGTATTTCTACCCTAGATGAGATAGGGAAACCAATCTTAAAAAAAACCCCAAACAGCAAAACTCCACAAAAGACTGTAATAGGGGGCCAAATTTAAACATATATCAAATGGTGATGGCAATGATGATGATGGTGAGAGATTGGGAAAGGATCTTTTGTATAGGCAAAGGCTTCATGATAGGGATAGCAACTAAGTTGGGCTTTATGGGCTTTGAAAGAAGGGAAATATGCCAAACATGCTGAAATATGTGTGTGAGGGAGAAACCATTTTGGGGATAGGAAATGGCATGTGAACAGAAGATAGGATGAGATTGGGAACTATAAAAAGTCCAACTTGGCTGGAACATAAAGTGAAAAAGGTGGGTAAACAACAGTGTTGAAGAGAAGCAACTGCTAGCATCTCAGAGGAAAGTCAGGTATGTGGTATCCTCTAAGGAAAGCCTAGTTTCAGATAGTGGGAGGAGGTGAACTGCTGTGGTGGGAGGAAGAGATGAGGAAAGACGGATGCTTATTTATGATATAATGGGAATTCTGAAGAGCAATAGAAAGTGATACCACATTTACAGTTATTAGTGTATGTGTCTTATCTTCCTTGTAGACTGTAGGTTCTGTGAAGGCAGGGATCATAACCTTGTCATTTCTGTTTTCCCCACCCCCCGCCCCATCCCACTACACCATGTTTTGTGGAGCCCTGCATGCAAAAGACAAAAAAAATGTGCTTGATTCAGTGGAACTTACAAGAAGTTGAAAGAGGAGAGGAGATCAAACATGTCAGATGGGCCACTATACCTGCATCTCTGCTCCAAAATAAAACTCCCCCCAATACCATATTGCCCTAATGAATAGGGCTAGACTCCCAGATGAGGCACAGTAACTTCAAGATTCCGTGTTCATCTTGCAACCATGCTTGGTCAAGATGTCCATGGTCAGAGAAATCCATGTCCAAAACCAAACTCAACATTTTCTAAGTGCCTACTGTGTGAAGAGAATTGTGGCAGGCTCTGGAAGAGATGCTTATCTAAAATATTTAATTTATTAGATAAAATGTGGTTCCTGCCCCCAGGGATAAGATGCTGACATAGACACTATAAAATGTCAGCAATGATGAATGCATGAAAGGGGTTCCAGACAAAAGGTTTTGAGGGCAAAGTTGTTACTGATCTAGAAAATGAGGGAAGACTTCTTGGAGGATGTACTGGGGTCAGACTAGGGTTTCCTAGGGGGCATTTCTGTCTGTCTCTGCCTTGGGTTTCCCTTATCATGGTATATCCTGACCCATTGGCACAAATGCCCTGATCCTTCCTTTTAAATCTCTGGTTCTCCCAGGCTGGTCTTGGATCAGCTGCTCAGGGCATAAATTAGAGAAAGGGTAGAAGGGTAGAAGGAACCAGTAGACCCTCTTCACATTGTTCCTGCTGTTCTAGGGAGTTTTTCTTAACTGGGGTCTCTAGTCATGGCTGCTGGCTGAGGAACAGCCACTGGCCCAGTGGCTCCTACTTGCCTTATAGGGATTAAGAAAAAAACAACTCTGATTACCAGGGGTACCTTCCTGGCCCCTGAACCTGAGCCCATCTTCTGGGGCCCACCTATTACTCCTTCCTGCCTCTGACCCAAAAACCAGCTCTTCACATCTCCAGAATCCTGACTCTCACCCAAGGAGTGTGTGTGTGTGTGTGTGTGTGTGTGTGTGTGATTGTGTTTCAGGCAAAGAAGGAGTGGTCAGAAGAGGAGAAGAAAGCCCTAGAAAAATTCATTCAGTGGCAGAATGAGACAATAGTGCACCTAAAAGAACTACAAGAGAAAGTGGAAAGCTTCCTCAGGCAGGTTGGTGTTGGAACATTGAAATAGTCTCTCTTAATCATTCCCTCAGCCCTGGGTTCTGGGCCCAGGCTTCAAGGAAAGCCAGCTTGTGGAGATAAAGGGATCGGAGCCTTCTCTGCCATTTCCCCCATCCCTGCGCCTTGCCATTTTTATCTCTCTTGCTGCTTTTGCACTTTTGTCTCCCTCTCCCCTCCATCCTTATCTCACCATCACCCATCTCTCTCCCCTATCTTCACTCCTCTCATCTCCTTCCACTGCTTTCTCTCATATGCCCCTTCAACTTCCTCCCTGCCTACTAGAGTAGGCACAAGACCTGAGTTTGAATAAGTCCTGGCCCTGCAATTTATTACCTGTGTGACCCTGAATCATTTTCTACTTTCTGGTCCTTGGTCTTCTCATCTCTAAAATGAAGGGAAGAGGGATGGGACTAGATGACCCCTAATGCTTCTTCTAGCTCTAAATTTAGTGGTTTCACAATCTGATCTCTCCCTCCCACGTTTCTCTCTTTTCCTCTCCTCTTCTGTTGATTTCCATGAGCATCTATGACAGACAGTAAATGGTTCTAGGTACATACTGGGGTGGGGTGGGGTGTTATATTCCATAGTGACCTCCATCATGAGTTACTCTGTTACTCAGGATACCACACCTTATCCCAACACCCATAGGGTCTGGGGTCAGATTGCCCTAACAAACTTACAGTTGCATACTCCTGGTGCACCTACAGTTTGTGTGTTCTCTGGCCTTCCAACCATTGAGATATACTTCCCTCAACTATTTTTGCCCCAGTTGAAAAATGTCCTAGTTCTGGTTCTATGAAGTATGTATCCTGTAGGCAGACACTTTCAGTGGTAGTGGAGGCAGCAAAGATTGGAGAAAAACATTGGAAAGGGAACAAAGTCAGGAGACAGTGAGCAAGCTAAGTGACCATGTGTAAGAGTTGGAGAGTTTAATAAGTGATGTGACAATGACTGAGGTCCCCCTGACCATCAGAACTTTGGTTTCTCCAGCTAGAAATGGAGCTAAGTCTTTCTCTTGGAGCAGCATGTGACTGTGGGCCCACCCTGGTCTCTTTCTACTGTGTTTCAGATCGGAGATGTGAATGACAGATGCCTCCTCCATAGAAATGACTCTGATCAGAGAATAATCACTGAGAGTAAAGCCCGGTAAGGAAGCTTCTAGATCCCTGCCCAGGACTCAGGGAAGTCCCTGGGCTCTGTAATCCCCCACAGGTCGTTAGTGGGAGAAAAGTACTCCTGCTGCTCCATTGGGTTTGGGGCTGCTGTTAGATCTCACCCATAAGCATATGACCCTCTGAATTTCCCCTCCAGCTTATTTGGAATCTAAATCCTGGCCTCCAGGGTGCTATCTATTACCCCCACTCAATCTCAGTCACCTGGCAACTTAATGAGAATGTTTACTGGCCATTGCTGATGGTAGGAGCTGGGGGTAGGTCCAAGCCAGCTTCCTACTCAGGCTTAGTCTCAGTAGCCTATTCTCATTTGGCTGGATGCCCTATCCTCTGGGCCCTCCACCCATTGCACAAAGAGGGCCAAATCATACATTCCTAGCTTGTCCGGTGTTGATTTAAAAGGGGAGAGAATTAGAAGGTCTCTGCTTTTTTTTTTTGGGTCCTTTCTTCCCAATCCATTGCTTTGTCCAGACTAATGGAGGATCTGAGAAATGCTGACTTGGAAAAGATGAGTTCCCTGCATCAGTACCGTACTGTTTCCTCTCTTGGGCCAACCATACCTGTTCTCCATCAAAGGTCTCCTGCTGGAGGCCATGGAAGGGGAACTGACTCAGGCGTGCCCTAGGTCGCTTTTATCTTTGCCTATTATTGGTTATTTGTCTTTTGGGGTTGTGGTGGTAAACAAATGACCACCCCATTGCCACTGTCCTCTCCAATGCTGTTAACTTGATTTGTGAGACCCAGAGCCCATCATGAAAATTCTCTATATTCATCCAGTGCTTTGTATCTTTCAAAGGACTCATCTACAGCTCTGAAAGGTAGGCAGGGTGGGGATTATCATCCCTGTTGAGGAAACTGAGTCCCAAAGATTTGAATGGTCTTGTCTAAGGTTGCATGGTGAGTCATCAGTAGACCAAGGCCTCCTGACTTCCACCACCACTCCCTGGTTGCCATGGGACTCTGGAGTCTTGAGAACCTCTGTGAGAGGTTCAGTTGTCGCCCTTGAGGATCTCATGTTATACAATGAACTCACTCCACCACTACCACTCATGCAATTTGCCAGATTGTAGAAGCTTTTAGAGCCTAGTACCGAGTTAAGAGTGCAAAGCAAGGAACTCTCAAAGGCTAGTTTGTGTGCAAGCCTGTGTTTTGGGCTCTGCCTCCAGGACCTGGAACAAAGGCTGCCCCAACCCTGGCTTTCTTCCTGGTCTCTCTCCCTTGGGCCTGGTTCCACTTCCAGCCAAGGAGCTGAGATAGAGCAGGAGCAGCTCCCTCCAGAGGGGTGGTGTAGGGTATGCACATGACTTGGCCTGTCCAGGTTGTGCCTGTCCCTGCACTTGAACAGCTGACCTTCCCTTCTTTGTCCACAGGGAACATGAGATGGGGATAGTGAAGCAGGAGTTGGCAGTAGTGCTGTCTGCCTTGCAGCTGCTCAAGGAGGATAATCCTAGCAGGAAGATAGCTGAGATACAGGGCAAGCTGGCCACGGTACATGACAGGGTTCCCTTCAAAGGGCCCAGTATCCTCAGTGCTAGCCATCAGCAGGCTTCTCTGCCTGCATTCACTCAGGCCTTCCACATTAGACCTTCAGCAGCCAAAGGGGGCTGCAGAACAAAGAATCTTAATCTGCTGAGGAGACATGTTCAGGAGGGGAGGTCTGACTGGTCACATGTGACACTTAACCCTGTGGAAAGAGTGGACAGATGCGAAGAGTCTGCATGGGGGGAGGGGGCAGGGAATGGATCCTGAAATAAGAGACCCACTTGTCTCTATGCTGATTATACATCCTTGAGACCCCTAAGCCAGCCGGAGGAACTCAATTTTGGTCTAAATACCATCCCACCGCAATCTTCCTAAGTAGGGAGGAAGTCAGTGGGGGTGGGGTTTCCCACTCAGTCTTTTTGCTTTTAATTTGCAGAAGTCTAGGTAGAGGAAGAAGCTTACCCATCCCCCTGTAAGACTAGGGCACTGCCTGTTTAGACCTGTGGTTTAGGGTGGCTTTAGAATTTTTCATATATTTGCTCAGGTAGGTATTTTCCAGTTTCAGAACCAGATAATGAAGATGGAGAACAACATACAAGACAACAAGACCATACAGAACCTGAAATTTAACACTGAAACCAAACTGGTAACTGAACCCTCCCCTTGCCAGAACCCTACTGGTCTGAGAGTCAACCCTTAATGCCCCCAGTGAAATAAGCCACCAAATGGGAGCTAAAGTGTCTGCCACTGGCCAGAGATTTCTTCTTTGGCCCTGCTGCCTGGGTTCCCTGAGGACAAAGGATGAACCAGGGCCCCCAGTCCTCCTCCTTCCCCCCTGGGGTGGTCAGATCCAGGGTGGCCAGCCACAGGGTTAACCAGCCTTCATTTTCCCAGTCCCACTGGCCCCAGAGTGCACATTTACCTTGGCTGTCAGAATCTCTTACCTTAGCCATCTTGGCTTAAGAAGAATGTCTTCCTATGATAAGACCCTTTCAGCTGATTGGAGCAGTTTACTCAGGGGAAGATAAATGACTGTTTGTTTAGTTTTCTTCCTAATCTTGGCCATTTTTTGTTTGTCTCCTGGCATTCCTTTAATTAATCTATCAACTGCCCCTTCTTTCTCCCTAGTCAGGGTGGCCCTGTCAGCCTCCTAATCTCCTAATATCTCTCTGCTGCTGCCCTCAGAGGGTCGAGGAGATCGCTAACCTCCGGGAGAATGTGATGAAGCTATGGAGTGAGGAAGGACCCTGGACTCTGACGCTTGGTAGCAAAAAAATGCTCATGTCCCTTGTGAGACAACGATTTTTTATCAAGGATGTAGGCCCTGACGAGGTCACTCAGATAAACCGATGGGGCATTTATCAGGCAGTGAGGTAGGGAGGAGAACTAGGTGGTTACATTTAGTTTTAAAGCTAAAACACCTGCCTATCTTTGGATTTGGGACTCTGGTGCCCTTATCTTTCCAAGGGCAGCTAGAGGCCTTCAGACTAGAAAGGAGTCCTGGGGCAATTCCTGGGTGAATCTCTTAATTCCGAGAGGGAGAGAGCAGCCAGAGTCTAGCAAGTACCTACTTATTAAGTGCCTAGCCTTGCTGTTGTCACGGGGGATGCAAACGAAGAAAAAAAAATGCCCTTGAGTTTACATTGTGATCAAAACAAAAAGTGCACTCTAATCCCTGGGTGCTGTAATGCTCTGTGGAACAGAAACATCTTGGGATTTGAAAAAGGGAGAAAATCCAAAAGACTGAGAAGCTGAATTAAGCTGCTTTTTTCTGGGATATAAAGAGCCCAGTCAAGTGCTCAGATCCAAGGGGAGTGGTGTGCTAGCTTTGATACCACATGATTCAAAATCAAAAGTTGCCAGCTGCCCTCCCAGAGCTCTCCCTCTGAAGAGGCTGCCTCAGGGGACGTGTACTGGGGCTAAAGGACCATCTGACATCAGAAGCTGCAGGGTGGTAAGGACTGAATAAGTCAGAAGGGATGCAATCAGTCTGTGTTTCTGTTGCCAGGTGGCTGAAATGGAAAGCAATTTTGCTCAAGCTTTTAGCTGAGGGAAAACCAAGAAAAGTCTATCATCTCAGGGGTCCTAGTGGAGAAACCTGCAAATCTGGAGCCTTTTCATTGGCCTGACTTCCCTTTCTTCTCAGTAATAAAATGCTGTCTCATGTGAAATTGATTGTTGTTGTTCAGTCGTGTTATTTGGGGTTTTCTTAGCAAAGATAATGGAGTGGTTTACCATTTCCTTATCCAGCTCATTTTACAGATGAGACTGAGGCAAACAGGGTTACGTGACTTGCATAGGGTCACACAGCTAGTAAGTGTCTGAGGCTGGATTTGAACTGGGCTTTCTAACTTCAAGCTCAGTACTCTACCCACTGTGCCACCTAGTGCCCTAGAAATTGACTAGGAATCGTATTTATTTGGGGGATTGGATAACTCAGTGGTGATCAAGATATTTGGGCCAACCTATGCCCTGGGGTTTTAGTGGGAATATGCATCTCTTTCCCTTCTCTGCAGGGAGGAAGATGGGTGATCCGCATCTACCTATTAAAATAGATTTTTAATTAAAACTAAAATGTATTTAAAAAGAAGAACAACCTGTCCTGGAGGACACTGAACTCCCACCAGGTCAGCGGTTCAGGAGAATTAGCAGTAGCTTAATGACATTGATCAGCTTTTTGTCTTTCCTAAGGAGAGGTTGATACCTTCTGGCTGGGAAAGTCATGCCTTGAAGACTCAGAGTAGAGTGGTCTGAGGTGGTGGAAAAACAAAAATAAACAGAATTTCCAGGATGGGGGTGGGGATGGTGAAATATTACTGAGGTCCTGAGGAATTGGAGACTCATTCTAGAGAGTCCCCTACAGAGTGAAGCAGGATTCTATTGGACTAGTGAGGTCACAGGACAGTAGCTTTCCCTCTCCTCACACATGGGAAAGGACAACCCTTAGTAAAGCTCAGATTTTACCTTCACTACTATTTGAAGACCCTAGGAAGAATTTCTCACTTTTAGCCCAGGGATCTGATGATGAAGTCTGTCTGACTAGCTAAGCCAAGGTCAAATCTTTCTAAGAAACCACTTTAATGTAGGCTACTGAAAACTTGACAGGCAGGTTTCTGTCCCCTGTGCCCCTCCCTCCCGGCACAGAATGTAGGAGAAACCAAGTACTATTACTTTGTAATTAGCTAGGGTTCCAAGAAACAAGCATGTCATAGACCTAGGGGTATCCTATTTAGCCTTTGGAGGTAAGAATGAAGAGAATCACAGGAAGCCAGACTCTCTTCACTTCTCACTCCACGACTTCCCATCTGCCACTCCTGGGGACCAGAACGACTATAACTTGAGATACCCAGGTCCCCACAGCTTTTCCCTCTGGATAGGGTGGGTCACTGAGAGCTCCCTTAGTGGGCAAGTCAAAATGATGCAGAAGCAGTTAAATCCAACCAATGGGGCTGAGAGTCATATGGTTTAGGTTTCTTTAAGATCCTTTTTTACTTCATAACCCTGCAAATGGCTCAGGAGTCACTAAAAGCTGCTCCCACTTCTCAGGCAAAGGGGACTGCCAGAAATCCTGCCTCTTCAGGTCCTCTGGAAAAAATACCTAAAGGCTGGATACAAGGCACAACTGGGAAATCTGCTCAGCTGAAAGTTCAAGGGACCCCAGAGAGCCCCTGTATTCCCAATATTCTGCAAGATGCCCTTTAAACCCTGCAAAGAGCACAGGGGAGGAGATTCTCCAGCTGTCATCTCATGAGTAAATAGACAATGTTTGTTCATTTAATCAACACATCACCCTTTTCTTCCTGCCTCCCTGGAAGAGCACTTGCTCATTCATCCAAAAGCTTTGCTTCCTGCCAGCCTGGTCCAGCACCACCCCTGCCTTGCTGCCTGCTCTTGGGCAAAGCTCTTAAAGGGGCTTGAGGTAGTACCTTCTTTAAGATGTCCAGAAGCTGTTGCCAACCCTGGTACCATTACTAAAGATCCTAAAGCCAGGAAGTTCCTTCCTTGTGGGGAGGGGGAACCTGGGAGATATGGCTGTCCCCACTGAGGTAGCACAGAGGTGCTAGAAGGAGCACCAGCTTTGGAAGACAGGAGTAGGGAGAGGAGCTACTGTTCTTCCATCATCAGCCCTAAAGTTTTACCTAAATGACTGGAAGAGTGAACTGAAACTAATCAGTATGGG
This sequence comes from Pseudochirops cupreus, assembly GCA_028627135.1. Taxonomy (NCBI): domain Eukaryota; kingdom Metazoa; phylum Chordata; class Mammalia; order Diprotodontia; family Pseudocheiridae; genus Pseudochirops; species Pseudochirops cupreus. The sequence continues at coordinate 317,808,180 of CM053583.1, read as the reverse complement.
AAAGCAGTACAACTTAAGGCTAATGGATCCCTAGGACCCAGCTGAGAGGCTGGCAGCAGGGAGATTTGGCTATAAACCTTCCTGGCAGTAGGACACAAACCCATCAGAGTTTGGGACTCTCTTTTAATAAATGATAGGAGATGAAAGTATTAATAATAGTAAGAAGAGAGAGAGAAAGAAAAGGGTTCTTCCTGTTCTAAGTCATGCTCAGCCTGTTATTGGACGTGATTCTTTCAGTGCCTTGTCCAAGAGGGAAGCCTGGCCTCTCTTCTAAGTCCTGCCTCTGTGAGAGGGTAAAGCAGCTCTGACAACTATGGTTTACACCTCCTCTAACTGATCCATCTCCAGGGCATGTCTGCCCAGCTCCCGGCTTCCCACACCGTGGAGCTCCTGGGCCACATCTGATGTCCAGTTAGCAAGCAGGTCACTAAAGTCAGGTGTGCTGGTGTTGAGGAGACATAAGGAGCTGGGAGCTGGCTCCTTCCAGAAGGACTGTGGCAGCTTCCTTTTGTGCATTGGGGTGATATGGCCATATTTCTTTTCAAGCCTCAGCCTCCTGCTGTCAGATACTCTCTGCCTAGCATATTGACAGAGACCATATTCAAAGAGCTCAACCAAAGGCCCCAGCTTCTGAGACCTATCTCTGCTAGAGATGAACCTGGCCTGGCAATCAAAGCCACTGGGGAGACTAACAATGTCAGTGTCCTCATCCTCCTGGTCCCCACTCTGAACAATTTGCATCAAATCTGCATAGTAGAGCTCCCTTGCAGATTTACCAGGTGGGCGACTGTCCTCATAAATGTTGCAGGCATCTGGATCATCGTCTTTTGTCTTCTGGCCAAAGTACTTCTGAATATCACAGCTGATGAGCTCAGAGAAGCGGAGGAGTTGCAAAGTCATCTCGGTGCTACTTGGGCTTGGCCTGGCGGGACCCTTCACTAGCTCCTGGTCTGACCTCTGGCCTCCTGGACTACTGCCTGCCAGCTCCAGGTCCTCCATCTGTTTTTCCCCATCTTCCTCCTCTTCCCCATCTTCCTCCTCCTCCTCAGAGGTTTCAGGGAAGTCTGGGTCTCGGTGGCCAGTAGTAGATAAGAATGGCTGGTGGAAGGGGGCCTGCAGTCTAAAGTCACACAAATTTCTGATCACTCCAGCAGCCATCTCGTCTCTTGATCCTAGGAGTCTTCCAATACAGCAGAAGTTATCTGACTGGTAAGAGAAGGCAAGGGAAGAAAAATAGACGGAGACTGAGTCAATAGGTTTGACAATGTCATGTTTGAGCAACTCAATTCATTGCCCTATCTCTGCATCTTTATTTAGCCAGTTTCCTCTAGAATACCCTCCCCTCCATCTCTGTCTATCAATCCAACCCATCCTTCAAGATGTAGTTCAAATGACAATCTCTCCATGATTCATTTTGGCCTCCTCCTTCCTCACTGTCATCACTTCCCTACCCCAGTGCCCCTAAGTACTGCTCTCATGGTCTAGCTTCAATTCAGCATACATTTGCAGAGCATGGGGACACTGGAAGAGAAAACTTTATTTTTATTTCATAAAGTGCCTTCTTCTCATAGAGCTTACAGCATGGCAAGGGATATAGAAACAAACACACTTTTCTATAATACAAAAGCTACACAGGAAAGCACATGGTTAAATGGTAACATAAGTAGGAGATCAAAGGAAGGAAAGAGTTGTGTTGGCCTGAGTGGTCAGAGAAGTCTTGCTAGAGGAGGTGGAATTTGAGCTAAGCACTAATGGATGAATAAGATTTAGAAAAGGGGGAGGAATGGGCCTTCTAACCTAGGGATAAAGTAAGAGTAAAGCTGCAAAGCCAGAATTAAGGATGGTATATTGGGAGAATAGTAATAAAACTAATCAGAGCAGACCAAGGGGATTCATAGTAGGGAATAGTAGGAGATAAGTTGAGGAAAGATTGAGAGTCCCAGACTGAGGATTTTATCTTATGGGAAGTAGAGAGCCTGTGAAAGTTATCAGGGAATGACATGATGAATGAAAGCAGTGCTTTTGAAAACTGGTCTGGGCAGTGTACACAGGATGGACCTGTGTGGAGAGAGTTGTGAAGCAGTTTAATAATCTTTCTCAGGAATTTCAGGCTCTTAGTCCTAAAAAGAATCTTGGAGATAATCTAGTAGACCTTATTCTTATCTGAAATGGGTAAAAGAGGTTTGAACACATACACATAGTTTGTTGTAGAAATGTTAAACTCAACAGAGAAACAAATGGGGACAGGGAGGGAGGGCTGTGGTGAAAAAGAAGAATAATTTGGAGTTTAGTCACAAGAAACAAACTTTCTGATCCTGAAGGAGGAATTATGGGGCGGGGGGTGATGGGGGGAATGGTGAGGGAAAGAAAAGAACTTGGATTGTTGTTGTTCAGCTGTTTCTGATTCCATTTGGGGTTTTCTTGGCATAGATACTAGAGTGATCCTGTCATTTCCTTCTCCAACTCATTTTACAGATGAGGAAACTGAGGCAAATAGGGTTAAGTGACTTGCCCAGGGTCACATAGTAATTGTCTGAGGCCAAATTTGAATTCAGAGGAGTCATCCTGACTCCAGCCCCAGCACTTTATCCACTGTGCCACCTAGCTGCCCCCAGCAATCTTAGACAATTGGGGAATGGCTGAACAAATTGTGATTTATGTATGTAATAGAATATTATTGCATCATAAGAAATGATGAAATAAATTATTTCAGAGAATACTGGGTGGTATGAACAGAAGCAGAGTGAAGCGAACAGAAACAAAACAATTTATACAAGGATAGCAACCGTGTAGAGAAAAATGACTTTGAAAAACTTAAAAATTCTAATCAATGCCCCGAATAGCCATGTTGCCAAAGCAGCGTCCTGACCAGTAATAGACATGAGGTGCAGCAACATACATTTTTGGACATGGCCACTGTGTGGCTTTGTTTTTCTTGACTATGCTCATTTGTTACAAGGGCTTTTTTCTCTGTTTTTAAGTAGGGCATGAGGGTTAGGTAAAAGAAGTCAGCTATTGTGATAAAAAAAAAAAAGGAGGGCCATTGTAATATTTTTTAAAAGTATATAGAAGATAGGGGGCGGCTAGGTGGCACAGTGAATAGAGCACTGGTTCTGGAGTCAGGAGGACCTGAGTTCAAATGCGGACTCAGACACTTAACACAAAACTGTGTGACCTTGGGCAAGTCACTTAACCTCAATTTCCCTACCTTCCCCCCTCCAAAAAAAAAGTATATAGAAGATAACATAAGGAAGATCAGAAAGGGGCAGAGACAAGCAGAAAAGCTTTGAAATAAAAAATTTGTTACATATATAGAAAAAAAATAAGCAGTATTAAATGGCAATTCATAGTTTCATATAAAATCCTCCTTTTAGGTTCTGCTGTGTATGAGGAAATGCTTTGTTTTTCAAATTCAAATGGGAATGGGGAGGGATAGAGGAAGGGAGAAAAAATTTGGAACTCGAAATCATATAAAATTGAATGTTGGAAACTAAAGTAAACAGACAAAAAAAGGGAAAAACAAAATTTTTAAATTTTTAAAAAAATGTATAAAACCGATCTCCTAGTGCAGTCCCTTTATTTCATAGAGAGGCGTTCCATAAAAAGTCATGTGATAATTGGCAAGTCATTTAGCGTCTCTGAACCTTGGCTTCCTCAATTGCAAAATGTGCATAACAACATCTGGGCGACCCACCTCACAGAGCTGTCCTTAGAGCCAAATGGGATAATGTGTGTGAAGCATCTGTCAGGTCTTAGTGGATTCTACCTATTCATTATTAAAGAAAGAAGGAAAAAACTGTAGAGGTCGGTAACTGACTGATCTTGAAAAGCAAGATTGGGAGAAGTCAAAGTATTGTGCCCTATGACTGGGAGAAGGCTGGTACCACTGACAAATGGGTAAATCAGGAAAAGGAATTGGCATGGTGAGAAGGTGATGAGTTCAATTTATCAAACGGGAATATTGAAGAGGCGAGTGAAGACGTAGACCTGAAGCTTGGATGAGAAGTTAAAGCTGAATATATTGATTTGTTATGTTTGACTGTATTTATTTATTACAAGGGAGGCTTCTTTTAGGGAGAGGAAGCCACTAGGAAATGACAATGATATAAAACAAAAAGAAAAGAGCATCAATAAATTCTTTTTTTTTTTAAATCAAGAGCCTATATGACACTGTGCTTGAAATACAAAAAAATGAATATGGCCCCTACCCTTTAGGCATTTAGAATCTAGTAAGAGCTCTCATTAAAAATATGATATGAAGTAGAATGTGATCTGTCTTTGGCCCTGAGCTATTTTTTTTAACTCAATAATTCTATGATCCCATGACTTGGTTGAATATAAGTGAAATGGAATTCTTTAAGGGAGGGGACCTCTCGCCTTTGTGTCATTTGTGCCTGTAGCAGAATGCCTGGTGTAAGACAGGTGCTTAACAAATGCTAGATGGATGGATGGGTGGTTGGATGAATGGACACAAAATTTAAGGCTAGAGAGAAAGAAAGAGATACAGAGACAGAGAAAGAGAGTGATTTTTATGGTCATCTGTCTTTTTGAGTGTTTGGGAGCATCCCCTTCACCACATAATGATTTTATGGCATCAAAATTAATGACATTTATGGCCCTTCAATAAAGAGTCTCTGTGACATCTGCCCAGGATAAAAAGGGCCCTGAAGAAGCTTTGACCAGACTTGAGTTTGACAATAAAGGACTTCTAACTGTTCCTTTTTGTCAGTGGGATATTTGTATATTGGGAGCAGTTTTCTGTCTGTCTCTGGGGAGTTCCTAAAATCTGAAAATTCCACACAAAACCCCAAAGAGCTGAAAATCTATCAGAAGCTATAGGCAGCTGCTAGCTCCCATTTCTAGGTTAGCGGTGGTTTAGTGGGACAAAGTGGTTTAGAACATGGAAGGATTTGGTCCCTAGGAGTGGACTGTGTTTTCTCTTTTATGCTACCCTCCTCTTTACTCCCAGAGTTACTTTTTACTTCCCGATGGGTTCGCTTCCTGGTTCTCTGGTCTTTGTGGTATGGGGTAAGAAGTCAGCAGTCATGGCTGATGTTTAGAGGCGACTCTGGCAGCAATCTTTCTCATGGTTGATACGTTGCTGAAATATTTAGATATGTCTTTGTATTATTTGTTATTCTGTTAATAAATTCTATAGCCGGCAGCACTGATCTTTGAAAACTTAGTTTGATATTGCTGCAGTAACAATGTCCAAAATCTCCATGAAACAGACTATTTAAATTACAGTTATATGAGCAAGCAAGCACATGAAGTATATATAATATAATACAAAGTAATTTTAAGAGAGAGAGTGTTTACAAGTAGGAGCATCAGGAAGGGCCTATAAGAGGTGTCACTTGAGCCACGTCTTGAGAGAAGCTAGAGAGTTTATGAGGCATGAGTGAGAGGGAAGTGCATTCCAGACATGAAGGGCCACTTGAGCAAAGGTGCCTAGGATGGAGATGGAGTGTCATGTGTAGGAAACCAGAGTCAGTTTTACTGGGAAGGAGAATTTGCAAAGGAAAAAAACAAGGAACTAAGCCTGGAAAGGTGGATGGGAACCAGATTGTGAAAGGTTTTTAAATTAATCCTAAGGAATTTGCATTTTATTCCAGAGGTAGTAAGGAATCCTTGAAGATTTTTGAGTATCAGGATGACTTGGCAATACTTGTGCCTTATGTGTGGTCTCATTGTCCTGGTTTATTGGCAGAAGGAAAGAACTAGCTCCATTCCCACCTTCCAGGGTGGTTATGAGAATAAGAGATTATTGTATCAGTGGAAAAGCACTCAAGAAGTACAGTCAACCTATTGTCCTGACCAACATCATTCCATAATCATTCCATTCATTCATTAGATCCAGACTCAACTGTATCATCACAAAACTCCACTGGAACATCTGTCATCCAATTGCCCAAAGCACAGCTCAGATCCCACCTCCTATATAGACCTTTCCTGGGACCCTTCCTTGGTAGTGCATTTCTCTCTCTCTCTCTCTCTCTCTCTCTCTCTCTCTCTCTCTCTCTTTCTCTTTCTCTCTCTCTCTTTCTCTTTCTCTCTCTCTCTCTTTCTCTTTCTTCCAGCCCTCCCTCCTTCTCCACAAGTTATGTATTTATTTACTTCTCCAAGTAGATGTGCTGTAGAATATAACCTCTCAGTGGATTGTAAACTCACTGAGGGCAAGGACTGTTTTATTACCCGGTCCATGATAAAGGTTGGTGCATTTAATTTAATTTGCCACACTGCTTCTCTGGTACCTAGTCTCCCCCCACCTCCACTTTGCACTGTAGTTAGCCTAGCATTGTGTTTCTCTGGATTCAATGACTATGGAAAGAGCAATGACTTTGAAACTGAAGAAGTTTGGTTCAAATCCCACTTCTGACACTACCTATGTGACCTTGCCTAAGTTACTTCTTGGGGTTGGATTAGGGGGCCTTTGAATTCTTTTTTTTTTTTTGGAGGGGGGAAGGCAGGACAATTGGGGTTAAGTGACTTGACCAAGGTGACATAGTTAGTGGGTATTAAGTGTCTGAGGTTAGATTTGAACTCAGATCCTCCTGACTCCAGCGTGGGTGTTCTGTTCACTGTACTGCCTAGCCACCTTTTGAATTCTTTATCTATAATTATATAAGTAATACATGTTGGTGAATATGCTATAGAACTAGAGGGCATCATTGTTTTAGGTCCCTGAGTTCATAGGAGTTAGGTTTTGTTGGACTCACAAGGCAAGATAGGATTATGATAGTCAGTCAATTACTACAAAACTCTCAGACTATCCACAAGTATACTATCCATAAGTATATATCTTATTTATCTAGAATTCAAGCTATCAGTGAATTGAAAGAAATGGAATGCTAGAACCTATTCTTCACTCTTTTCTGATGAGAACTAGAGTCAAAAAAACAGTAACAAGATCAATATAATGCTTTTTTTTTTTAAGAAGTTCCTAGTATATATCTTGGCGCCCCTGCAGATTTAGCCCATGTCATTTCCACTGCGCAATAAGAATTGGTATTCACATAGACAAAATAGTAAAATTCGTTGAGAGGAACCAAACAAATCAAAGAAACAATGAAAAAAAGCATGATGGAAGGGAGCAAAGCACATCCAGCACATCCTCAAATAATATTATAAAGCAATATTCATTAAAACTATTTGATATTGGTTAAAAAATAGAAAAGTAAATCAGAGGAACTGATGAGATAAGGAAGAATATAAATAATTGAGTTTTCAAAACCCACTATTTAGTTAAAACTAAAAATATAAATTACCTCAGGAAAAACTTCCTACTTAATGAGAATTGTTTGAAAACTGTAGGCAACCTAGAAGAATTTAGACCAATATCTTATTTAGCAAAATAAATTCACAATGAAAAGGTGACATGAATATTAAAGGCGATTACACACACACACACACACACACACACACACACACACACACACGGAAGAGAATCAGATCAGGTATCTTTCAAAGCTCTGGTTAAAGGGTGACTTCTTAATCAAACAAGGGATAAAGATAATAATGAAAGATGGACTAGATAATTTCAATTACATGAAGTGGAAAAGCTTTTGAATGAACAATATTCAGCAAATTGGGGGGAAAGTCTTTATATCAAATATCACAGAGAAGGACTTAATTTCTAAAACAGATAGACAACTAACAGAAATATGTGAGACTAAAAGCCATTCTCTAATAGGTAAGTGGTCAAAAAGTGTGAACTAACAGTTCTCAGAAGAACTGCAAACTACCAACATCCAGATAAAGAAAATTCTCTAAGCCAAGATAACAAAAGAAGCGCAAATCAAAACAGCTCTGAAGTTTTACTCAGATCCAGCAAGTTGGCAAAGATTACAAAAGATCAGCAAAATCAACACTGGAAGAGCTGAGGGAAGACTGGCAAACTAATGGAGTTGTAAATTGGTCCAACCATCCAAGGAAGCCCAGAAAAATGTGAGCTGAAAGATTAAAATGTCTGTTTCCTTTGCTCCAGAGATCTCACTTTGAAATATATACCCCGAAGAGGTCAGTGATGAAGTGAAAGGTTCCACATGTACCAAAATTTTTATAGCAACACTTTTTGTATTAATAAAAAAACAAACTAGAAATGAAAAAGATGCCCATTGATAGGCAAATGGCTAAATAGCTTGGCACATGAATATAATGGAATAGTACTATCCTGTAAGAGATGGTGACTATGATGAATGGAGAAGTATGGAAAGACATGAACTGATGCAAATCAAAGTAAGCACAAGTAAGAAAACAGCACGCACAATGATTATAACAATGTAAATGGAAAGAACAACAAAATTTGAATCCTATGACATTATAATGACTACGCTTGGTCCCAAAGAAGAGGTGTGAGATGGCACCTCCCCACCCTTCTTTGTAGAAGTGAGGGAACTACGGGTGTGTACCACTTCATATGCTCAGAGTATGTTGCTGGCCTGGTTAGTTTTACTGAACCGTTTCCCCCTTCTTTTTTATTTTTGGAAGGGTATGTAGGAGAAAGACCTTGAACAACGTAGGTAATGTAAAAACGAATGTATCAATCAAAATTATTTTTTTTAAATAATGCCCATAAAATTATCCCTGAAGTCCATAAGTTACCTAAAGTGCCTTTGGAAGCCTCAAAGAACTTACAATGGCAGAATTTGCATTTTTTAAAAATGAAGATTAAAAAGAAGAAAGAAAACCAGTGTCTTCTTCCTCTTGTCCCCTCCAGCTTGACACCCATCTCAGCTTAGTGGGTGCAAGAGAAATTCTAGTCTGCTTTTATCTGCAGCTTTCCATCTTGCCTAAGGATGAACAAGAAGCTCAGACAGTATGTCCTTCAAAATCATCAAAAATCAACTGCCTCCCAAAACTGCCTTTTTAAAAATTAATTGATTTGTTTATTTACTTTTAGTTTACAAGATTCAGTTTCACAATCCCTTGAGTTTCAAATTTTCTCCCCTCCCTATCTCCTCCCCCCCCCAATGGTGGCATGCAATCAAGTATAGGATCTGCAAATACTTTCACAACAGACATTAGTTTGGTTGTATAGAAGGATTGTAACCAATGGAGTGAACAATGGGAAAGAAGAAACAAAACCAAACAAGGACCAAAGCTGTCTCCTTTCTTTTTTTTTATTGTCTTTTTGGAAGGGGGAGAGGGCAGGGCAATTGGGGCTAAGTCACTTGCCCAAAGTCACACAGCTAGTAAGTGGTAAGTGTTAAGTGTCTGAGGTCATATTTGAACTCAGGTCCTTCCAACTCTAGGGTCGGTACTCTATTCACTATGCCACTGAGCTGCACCCCCCCCCCCATCCCCCAAGCTGCCTTTTGAAAGGTGATACAGGGTCTGGTTGGGTCAGGCCCATGGCAAGGATGCCTTGAGACAGCATGATTGCAGCAATGGTATACTTGATGTGGAGTCTAAAGATCTGGGTTCAAATCCATTCTCTGCCATTTACTATATTATTAGGCAAGTTCCTTCTATCCCCCTACAGTTTTTCTCTTCTACAAAATTTGGAGGATAGGATGAGGGGAACTCTTAGGGTTCTTGCTGCTTTTTGATTCTATGAAGATAAGAAGGTCCCAGATCAGAGGGAAGAGATACGCCAACCCTTGACCAATAGTGAAGCAATGAAGCAGATATCAAAGACTCTTAAAACAATCAATTCTCTGAGCTCATTGCAAAATTAAATAGGAGCTACAAATTCACCTTCCCCTCTTTGGAGAATTTTGTGGTGCCCAGTCTACAGCCAAAATGGTTGGCACTTTCTTCTGTGAATTAGTGTAATGAAAAGAGTGCTGGAGTTGGAAAAACTTGATTTAAATCCTGGCTCCAGCACTTAACTAGCTTGGGTGATCCTGGGCAATCATTTTACCTTTCTGAGCCTCAGTTTCCTCACCTATAAGTTGGAGGTAGCACTTCTTGCACCACAGACTTTATGGGATCATTGTGAGGAAACCTTATAGCGATATATAAAGGAGGTTTCATTACGATTTTTAGAGTTTATTGTTTTTATAGTTCAGAGTCAAATGAACTTCCTAAGCTTCCCTCTAGTGAGCCAGGGCACTTGTCTTTTGTTCTTGCAAAGTTAAAGTTCATTTATGCTCATCATGGCCTGAAAGGAAGGGTGAGTTAGGATAAGAAGTATTGTTTCCACTTCCCTGACAAAATGAGGATCCTCAAGGCTGCAGGAAAACACCCCTACCTTTTTTCTTATACCTTATACTTCTTTCTTTCTTTTTTTTTGCTTTTTGGAGGAGGGAAGGCAGGGAAATTGGGGTTAAATGACTTGTCCAAGGTCACACAACTAGTAAATGTTAAGTGTCTAAGGCCAGATTTGAACTCAGGTCCTCCTGACTCCAGGGCTGATGCTCTATTCACTGCGGCACCTAGCTGCCCCCAACTTTTTCTTTCTTATAGCTATGCCAAACATTTGTCTAACCTGCTTGATCATGAGTTAGGTGGTGGAGAGATTGGGCTGAGTGAGGGTCTTGGTCTTTGACCTTTCAATTTACATACTTTTTGCTCATTCCAGCTGCTTCCTAATGAACTAGCCAAAGACAGAAGTACCCTGGGTTGGGGCGAGTGAGAGGAAGGAGGTGAGGGCAAGAAGGAAGTCAGACCTGTGTGATGTCTAGAATAGGGTTAGCACCTGAAGCCAGATGGACTTGTTAAATCTCTCTGTCATTTCTTTCCAGCAAACTGAGTCTGGGGAGAGGAAGAGCCCTCAGCTCCAGAAGTAGGTGATACATTTACTGTACCGTAGGATTTCCAGGTGATGTTTGAGACTTATTTAAATAAGTGATAGGGGATACAATGAATTGAACACTGATCCTGGAGTCAGGAAGACCTGAGATCAAAGCCTGTCTTAGATATTTACTAGCAGTGTGACCCTGGACAAGTCATTTAACCTCTGCCTGCCTCAGTTTCTTCTTCTGTAAGATAAATATTATAATAATAGTACCTACCTCCCAGAGTGGTTGTTAGGATAAAATGAGTAAATATTTATAAATTTCTTTGCAAACCTTTAAGTGCTATTATCTATCTATATCTTTACTGGCTATTATTTTTATTATTATTATTGTTAGCTACTAAATAACCTAAAAGAAAACCTCTCACATTTCTTTCTTTTGAGATTTTGAATTCTTTTAAAAAATAAAATGGCACACACACACACCCACCCACCCATGATTGACATAAAATATAATCTAAACAAAACCTGTGGAACAAAGAAAAATAAAGGATAAAACATATTTAAAAGTCTCACATATATACAGCCCAAAATGCTAATGCATCTTAAAAATCATTTATGAAACTTTGCCTTTCAAACCTCATAACTTGTACACTCAAAATTATTTTTTAAAAATTTATTGCTACATGGAAGTTTTCACTGCTTGGTTTAAAAAAAAAATGGAAACCTTGAAAAGGTCCCGAAATAGCATGTTACTTTCCATTTCATTCTTTTCATAGAACCCTGGTGCTGTCAGGGGCCTTAGAGATATTATAATACCTCTTATATCAGGAGTTCTTAACTGGGGGGTCCCTAGATTTCAGGGGCTCCATAAACTTGGATGAGGGGAAATTATATAATTATTTCAGTGTAATTGCTTTGTTTTGTAATTTTATGTATTTCATTTATGCAATAACATGGTTCTGAGAAGGGGTCCCTAGGCTTTATGAGATTTCTGAAAGGAGTTTATGACACGAGAAAGATTAAAAACCTCTGTTTTGTATCAAGATTCTATGGAGATCATACAATATAAAATATTTGAAGAAACTGGGGATATTTAGCCTAGAGAAGAAAAGATTAAGGGGATATCATTGTAGTCTTCAAGAATCTGGGAGAGGGGGTTGATATGGAAGGGAATTTAGGCTTCTTCTACTTAGCCCTAGAAGGAAAAACTGGGACCAACAGAGGGAAGTTGCAGATAGGCAAATTTCCCTTCATATACAGAAAAACCTGCTAACAATTTGAACTGTCCAAAATTGAAGTGAGCTGCCTTGGGAGGTAGTGAGCTCTTCATCATTGGATTTCTCCAAGGAAAGGGTACATAACCATTTGTCAGTGAAATTATAAAGGAGATCCTTATTTTTAGGGAAGGGTTGGACTAGGTGGACTTTTGAGGACCCTTCAAGGTTTGAGAATCTATGATTCTGTGGTTCTACCTACTTATAAATTAAGAAGAATGGCTCACATCTGGGAAATCTCTTTAAAGCTTCAACATTGACAACAAGGAGTATTGGGTGCTGGGGATGCAGAACCAGGACTGCAGTTATCCACAGCCTCTGCCCTTGGAAAGAACAGGCTGGGCCAGCCTGATGTGAGCATCAATAGATATTAATGGGTTAATCTGAGACTAACTTTCAGCACAAATCATCAATGGATGACTATTCTGGGATGACACTTGGTCTTTGATGAATTTTCATTCACTGAGTAGATTTATAGCTGTACTCAACCAATTTCTGTGTGACTTGCTGTGGGAGTAACCCCTTTTAGAGAGTAAAGATCTCAGGTCATCCTCTCTGCCCTGCTTCATATTTCAAAAATTCCTTTGACCTAACTTAGCTTAAGAGAGTATGCCCCAATCAGGGCCAGGGAGTAGGATGCTTTCTTCTTTTTTGGCAAGTCCGTGTATCTGGATCTTCTATGTTCTGTGGTCTCTTCAAGTCTACATATCTCTCACTCCTGCCTCCACCTTCTGCTGTCCAGAAATAGAAATGATTCCAACACTAGGATTCTATGATTAATAACTAACAGAGATCAAGGAGGAACATGACTGAAGATTTTAGATTTCAATTGGAAGGGGTCTTAGAAATAGTAGGATCAGAGATTTAAAGTTGGAAAGTTCCAAATCCCTTAGATTTATAGATATGGACTTTGAGGTCCAGTGTCACCCAAGAGTAATTGGGTAGTAGAGCCAAAACTTCGCCCTGGGTCTTCTGACTTCAAATTTAGTGTCCTTTGCTTTATAAAATACTGCACCCCATCCCCCTCAAGCTTTTAAAGCTTCAGAAACTGTGTCAAGCCCCATTTTATAGATTCAGAAACTGAGGCCCAAGAGGGCAAGTTATTTGTCCAGGGTGACATAGGAAGTAACTTAAATCAAATCCTCTGGTTCCAAGTATATTCTCTTTCTATTTCAGGTCCCCTTGGTTGCTATATAAAGGAAAGACTGATTCTCCTACTGTCCCCTGAACATCAGATAGGCATTTATCATTATTCCCTGAGAAAGGAGAAGGTGTTTATATATGTATTGGGGGGGAGAAGGGAGAGGGAGGTGCCTTTTGGTCCCTGTACCTCACCCCCTTCAGCTCCACAGTATAGGTACACAATATCATAAACAACCTCCAACCTCATTCTGTTAGAGTTGGGTGTTGGGGGATCCCATTGCTTAGCACAGAATGAAAAATCAGCCTATTTCAAGGCCTAGAAGGAGGTGGAAATGGTTCCCCTTCCTTTCCCATCCCTCTTCTTTCTGGGGCCCTCAGGAACTCTTACCTTCAGGGACCAGGCAAAGTTCCCCCAGGTCTTCCTTTGAATGCAGCAGACCTCCACCTGTGGCTGAAGTATTTATAGTCAGCCCCAGTGCTGGCGGCTGACAAATATTTGGTGGCTGTATTGTCATAGTAGACTTGGCAAACAGAGCCTGAGTTTGCTTTGGCGCCCAGCAACCGGGGAACACTACAGCAAAGAAACCCGTGTGGGCGGAAGATAGGGTTCACCTTAATGGCTAGCCTGCCAGGGGACCTTCAAGTGTTGTCCCTGTCCCGCCGCCTGTTAAAACTCCAGCTCCAGCTGCACAGCTGCCTGGCACACTTGTCCCGAGGGCCCTTATCTCCCCTTCTGATTGGAACCTGAATCAAGCTTGGTCAAATAGGTGTAAAATTAAATTTCATGCTATTTTGACTCCTGGAGTAGGCCTCCTCCAAAGGACATAAGCTTATCCAGGCTTTCTGTGTAAACAGACAGACAGAGCTTCCTGGGCTCTGGACCAACCCAGTCAGGGAAAAAAGAGCTGGAGGTTTGCCTTCTTTGGCTGGCAGAAGCCTCTGCCTAACTTTGGACCCTCAGAACATGCCCCTCTCTCCTGTCTGGGCTTCCTGGGATTGAAGGGTGAGGAAACGGCCTGGTCTCTGAATCCCTCCTCCCTCCCAACTGTCCTGACCCAATTTACCATCAGCCCACAGGGGGCTTCCCTAGATTTAGGGGATTGGCTTCTTGGTAAGAATATATTTCATTGTGGATTGATGCACTAAGGAACATGAGTGGTGATGACATTTTATCCTGTTCTGGAGCTCAGGGCCCGTGGAAGGAGACTGACCACATCCAGGTATACCCCTATATTCACTGGTCCTTGAAATTTCACGATTCTTATTATCATCCTCCTTATCATTGTTGTTGTGCTGCAGACTGATTTCCACACAAATCCAAGCTCTTTGCCTTCTTAATCCCTATTCCTTTTTGTTCTAAGCCTTTATAGGATTTGATCTGATCCAACCTCATTTTACAGATGAGGAAACCGAGGCCCAAGATGGTATAAGACAAGTTGAGGGTCACAGTAAGTGGAAGAGCTGATGAGATCTGAATACATCTCCTGATTCTAAACCCTGTATTTTTAATTTCTTTCAGGTATTTAATTCTTCCTCACACTTGGGCCTGAAGGCAAGTTGGACACAGGAACCTAGAGCAGGGGTGGGGAACCTGCAGTCTTGAGGCCACATGTAACCCTCTGGGTCCTCAAGTGCAGCCCTTTGACTGAATTCAAACTTCACAGAACAAATCTCCTTAATGAAAGGATTTGTTCTGTAAAACTTGGACTCTGTCAAAAGGCCACTCCCAGGGATCTAGAAGGCCACTTGAGGCTACAGGTTCTGCACCCCTGACCAGAGCTTCAGGAGTGACTGGGGGAACTTCATTAAGGCCAGCCTTTTTGAATTATGTATTCAGTACCTACTAAGTACAAAATATTGGGTTAGACTCTGAGGATACAAAAATAAAACAAAGCAATCTCAGACCCTAGTCAATTAACAAACATTTGATAAAGCACTTTGCTAAATGCTGGGGACACCAAAGCACAAATGAAATACTCCCTGTTCTCTCAAGGAGCTGAAATTCCATTGGAGCAGACTTTTATACAATAAAATACATATAAATAAATGTAAGATAAAGACATGTTACAAGGTGGGGGCAAAAAAAATGGCTTCATAGAGAAAGTAGCATTTAAGCTGAGATTTAAAGGAAAATTTGGGGTTCTAAGAAGTGCAAGAGAAGGACTGTATTCTGGTCATGTGGAGTGGCCTCTTCAAAGGCACTGAGACAGATCATAGAATGTCATATCTAAGGAACAGCAAGAAGGTAAGTTTAAATAGAGAGAAAGGAGTGTAAAAGAGAATAATGTATAATAAAGTTAAGAAGGTAAATCGGAATTAGGTTGTGAGAGGCTCTGAATGCCAAACAGACCAGTTAGTATTTTGTCCTAGGGTAAAAGGGAACTCCTGGAGTTCTTGAGCAAGGGAGTGATGTGGTCAAACCTGTGATTTAGGGATCTCAATTTGGCAGCTGTATTGAGGATGGATTGGAGAGGAGAGAGATTTAAGGCATGGAGACCAAGTAAGAGACAATTATTAGAATAACTCAAGCAAAAGATAAGGAGGGTTTAATGGAGGGTGGTGGCCATGTGAGTGAAGAGAAAGAGATGTTTGAAGAATGGGTTATGGGGGCAGAATCAATGATCTTTGTCAACTGATTGGACATGTTGGGTGAGATGGAGTGAGGAGTAGATGATGACTCTGGTGCCCGGAAGGATGGAGGTAGCCCCCAGTTTGGAAGAGGGGCAGGTCTTGGGAGAAAAATAATGAGCTCTGTTGTTAGAAGGTTAAAATTAAGATGACTAAAAAAGATCCCATCTCAAAATGCCCAAAAGGAAATTAGCCTTACTGGACTGGAGCTCAGGAGAAAGACTAGGGCAGGATCTATTGATCTGAAGTTTAGCCTGATAGGAGGTAAGAATTCCAAGGGAATGAAATATATTCTCAGCTATCTCTGTATATTGATATCCAAATGATATTTAGAAGCTAGGCGGTACTATGAATGGAGCCCAAAGACCCAAGTTCAATTAGAGACTTAGATATTCATTAGCTATATGAACCAGGCATGTCACTTAGCCTCCATCTGCCTCAATTTCCTTAGTTGTAAAGTGGGAATAATAATAACACCTATCTCCCAGAGTTGTTGTAAGGCTAAAATGACATAATATTTGTAAAGCACTTAGCACAATTCCTTACTCATAGTAGGTGCTTTATAAATGCTTATTTCCTCCATTCGTTTCTTCCTGTGCCCTCTGTTTCATCTCCATAGCCTTCCATCCTAGTCCTATTCTCAAGAAAAGCAACACATAGACTGACAACAGTTAGAGCAATTTGATTTGTCTGCCTAGAAATCTAAAATCAAACTATTTAAACAGAAATTAGAAAAGTAACTTTACACATGAGTTGACCATTACATTACAGAACAGATTCAACTTTGAAATCAGCTTCTGCACAATTTGGAAAAAGAGGAGAGGGAAGAAAAAAGAGATAGTACATCACAGTATGGTACCCATTCTCCCAAATCGAAAGTCAGGAGCCACCATCCCATTCTGGCCATGGAAAGCAGAAGCAGTTACAGCATCCAGAGCTCTGGTGATGGCCCTATTGGCTGCTGTCACCAGGGTCAGGTAGTGGCCCCACAGGATGCTGAAGATTAATACTCTATTTCTTCACTAGCTTGAATTGGGTCATTGCTGCTCTTACTACTGCTATAGTCAATTACTTCTGCCACTGCCAGTTATCAATCATTATTGCTGCCCCAGTCAATAGCTCCTCTGACTCATCAGCCAATGAGGGGATTACTTGGTTATTTCAAAGTGCCCACTTCCTTTGGCAATGAGCCACCACTTGACCAGAGGCATCCAGGCTCTGAACACTCCTCCCTGTCAGTAGAGGATCATCTCAAAAGCCAATTATTTACTAATTAAGCACAGATCCTTGTGTTTTACCATTGTGCTTGACTATCTGGGACTTGTAAATCACAAATAAAAGTCTCCCCATTTTAAATTTGGAATATATTGACTAGGACTAGTTGGCTTTTTACAATTTCTCCTGCTTGCTCTATCTGATCAAACTTAAGTTTATAGAACCACACATCATGTTGAATCAGGAAAAGCACTAAATTTGGAGCCAGATGACCTGGGTTCAAAGCCTGGTTCTTCTGCTTGCTATCTCTGGGTGATATTGGATAAATTACTAAGCCCCTTTTGGTCTCAGTTTCCTTATCTACCTGTAAAATGAATTAAATGGCCTTTAACATCCCCACCCCCCCAGCTAGGTGGCACAGTGAATAGAGTGTCTGACCTGAAGTAAAGAAGACTCATTTTTGTGAGACTTGTCACAATCTGGCCTCAGACTCTTACTAGTTGTGTGACCCTGGGCAAGTCACTTTACCCCTGTTGCAGAGAGAGAGAGAGAGAGAGAATGAGAGAGAGAGAGAGAGAATGAGAGAGAGAGAGAGAGAGAATGAGAGAGAGAGAGAGAGAAAGAGAGAGAGAGAGAGAGAGAGAGAGAGAGAGAGAATGAGAGAGAGAGAGGGCCAGCCTTGGAAAGAAAGAAACCAAAAGATGTTTTCTTTAGTAATGAATGAATGGATGAATTAAAAAGCATTTTTGTTTATGTACCAAGCAATATGCTAAGTATTGGGTAAACAAATAGGAAAAAAAAAGCCACACAGTCCCTGCCCTCAAGGAGTTCATGCTCTAAATGAGGGAAAAAATATGTAGAAACCATAAACAGCTACAGACTAGGCACTATGAGTAGGGGATGCTCAAAACTGCCAAGACATTATTCAGTTTCACCCCATTTGCAGGTAGGACTCTGAAAAATGGGATGGAAAGGTAGAAGGGAAGTTTTTACTCTACTAGGTGATAGCATTAGCTTTCATTATCTCAGTGATCATCTCTATACAGATAACTCTCAGATCTGAATAATCAATTCTCTCTCTCCAGAGCCTTAATTCCCCATTGTCAATTGCTTCCTGGATATCTCTACCTGGAGGTCCCATGGGCATCTCAAATTCAGTATATCCAAAACAGTACTCATTGTTTTCCTCCCTAATTCCACCCTTACTCCTAGTGCTTCTATTTCTATCTAGAACCTCACCATTCTGTCAGTTACCCAGGTTCATAATCTCTGAGACATTCTTGACTCCTTCTTCCCTCAACCACCATGGCCAATCAGTTACCAAGTCCTGCCATTTCTTCCTCCACAACATTCCTCACCTCTGTCCTCTTCTTTCTGCCTACACAGCTAACACAGCGTTTAGACTCTCATCACCTCTTAACTATTAGGATAGCCTCCTAATTGGCCCCCCTGATTCCAGTCTCTTCCCTCTCTAATACAACTTCCCAATGGCTGTTCAATTGATATTCCTAAAGCACAGGCCAGGCCATATCATTCACCTCCTGAAGAAGCCTCAGTGGCTCTCTGTTCCATCTGGGAACAAATACAAACTCCTCTCTTCAAATATGGTTCCAATCTATCTTTCCATACTGATTTCCCATTGCTCCCCACCATGTACTCTATACTCCAGTCAAACTGTCATTCTATCTCCCATCTTCATGTCTTTAAATAAAGCATATTCCGTGCCTAGAATACACTTCTTCCTTACCTACACCTCAGAATCCCTTGCTTCCTTCAAAGCTCAGCTTAAGTGCCACCTCCTACTTGAAGCCTTTCCTGATACCCCTCTCCAGGTGGTATTGCCTCCCCCACCAAATCACCTTGTCTTTACTTTGCATATGTATTTGGAGGGGAGAAGGCAAGGCAATTGGGGTTAAGTGACTTGCCCAAGCTCACATAGCTAGTGTCAAGTGTCTGATACCAGATTTGAGCTCAGGTCTTCCTGCCTCCAGGGTCAGTGCTCTATTCACTGTGCCACCTAGCTGCCCTGCATATATTTTTAATTCATTAATATATATACGTGTTGTTTACCTCTATAGAACGTGCCCTCCTTGACAGTAGGGGATGTTTTGTTTTTGCCATTGTATCTCCAGTACTCAGCACAATGCCTGACACATGTTAGGTGTTTGCTTAATAAATGTTTGGGAGAATAAAGGTATTAATATGTTCCTGGGTTCCAAAAGGTTCAGGTCCCCAAAGCCGCTGTGACAGCTCCCTCTGGTGCCCACCAAGGAAATATATAGGTCCTTTTGTCCTCATCCTGGATTGAACAGAAAATTCCTTTGGGATGAAAGGAGACACAGGGGCTGCCATTCCTTTCGGAGATAACTCTAGTGATAAGGAAATTTTCTTTATATTGAACCGAAATCTACTTCTCTGTAACTTCCATCTGGTATTCTTGGTTGTTGACCCTCTGGGGCCAAGAAGAAAAAAAAGTCTATTTCTTCTTTCATCTGGCAGCCCTTCAAATACCTGAAAATAATAAATCCATACCCTCCCTAACTACCACCCTCCCTGGTCTTCCCCTTTCCAGTTTTAACATCCCTTGTTCCTTGGATTGATTTTTATATAGTGTTATCTCTCAAAGGTTAGGACAAGTGTAAGCAAGATTCTTTCAATTTGATGGGGGGATTACAGTGAATGAGTCTTTATTCTTTATTTTAAGTTATCTGGGGACACTTCTCCAAGAAGTGTGAACATGGTCATTGGTGCTTTGCTAATATGACACAGGGAACTCCTGTGACTGAAACTCAAGAGAATAGGTTTTTGTTAGAAGAACTACACCTCCTAGATCAGTTCAGTATTTCTCTTTCCTTCGCACTTGGATTTGGAGAAAATAGACTAAAATTCAACAAAAATGATTTGCATTCTGGTGGTTAAAAGAGAAGGAACCTGTGTCCAAATAAAGTTCCCTCCCATCATGAATAGTTGATAGTGACTTTTAGTAAAAGTACATGACAAAGATAGAAATGTGTTTTAAGAGAGATCCTGGGGCAGCTATGTGGTGCAATAGATAGAGCCCCAACCCTGGAGGCAGAGGACCTGAGTTCAAATTTGACCTCAGACACTTGACAGTTACTAGCTGTGTGAGCCTGGGCAAGTCACTTAACGCCAATTGCTTTGCTCATAGAATATAGCACCTTTTTTGATGTCGGCACACTATCCTGGGCAGTCCTGTGCCAGTGTGTCCCACATCTCATAGTTGATTCCAAAGTTCTTCAGAGAGACCTTGAGAGTGTCCTTGTATCATTTCTTTTGACCTCTGTGTGAGCACTTGCCTTGTGTGAGTTCTCCATAAAATAGTCTTCTAAGCAAACGTACATTTGGTATTCAAACAATCTGCCCAGTCCTTCAGAGTTAGGCTCTCTGCATTCAAGTTTAAATGCTTGGTATTTTTACTTGAGAAAGGCCCTCAGTGTCCAGTACCTTATCTTGTCAAGTGATCTTCAGAATTTTCCTAAGACAATTGAAATGGAAGTGATACTTTCCTGGCATGGTACTGCTGGTATATTGTCCAGGTTTCATAGGCATACAACAATGAAGTCAGCACAAGGGCTCTGTAGACCTTCAGTTTGGTAGGTAGTCTAATACCTCTTCTCTCCTGAACTTTCCTTTCAGAGCCTCCCCAACACTGAGCTAGCTCTGGCAATACATACATCAAGCTCATCATCTGTGTGCACATCCCTGGAAAGTATACTGCTAAGGTAAGTGAACTGATCCACAGCATTCAAAATTTCTCCATTTGCTGTAATGAATGGTTCCACTATATGTGGAAGGTGTGGTGCTGGTTGCTAGAGGACATCTGTTTTCTTGGTGTTGTTAGGTCAAAATTAGCACAAGCAGCAGAGATCCATACTTTGTTACATCTCAGTCACCATCTGTGAACAAAAAGTTACACACCGACTCCCCCTTCACTTTAGTCCTGGCTTGTACCCTTTCCAAGTTAAAGAATTCACCAAAGGGTGGTAGCTGATCTTGATCTTGTTTTTGTCCCCACTGAAAGTATCTGACAGGCTTCCAAGAACAACTCTTATTTAACATTTTTATAACCAATTTGGAAGCAGAGTGTGAAATCCTCAAGTCTATAAACTGACACTAAGCTCTCCCCAGTTGTGGAATGCTCAAATAGTAGGTATCAACTCTAAGAAAAAAATCTCAAGACATTTCGTCTTTCAACCCAATGAAAGAATGACTGATGAGTTTTCAATAGGGCAAGTGTAATTTAATATAATTTAGGGGGAAAAATTCAAACTCCTTACGGAAAGATGAGTTCTGCGCTTCCAATTAAGATTCAAGGAAAAAAAAAAGACTGTCTTTGCTGTGGGAGAATTCATTGTCTGGTTGGAATGGTGAGACTCAAATCCACAGAATAATTAGAGAGAAAGCCATAATGAAAGGGAGAGTGTAAAGCTCCCAAAAGATAACTTGGGTGATACGATCTGTGAGTACATATAGCTTATATTTATAGAGAGTTTACGGTTGGATATATTGGAACCAGCTCAAACTAGCTCTCCAGAGCTATTAAAATTTCAGTGTGAATATTTACTCTTCAGAAATCCACAAATTCTATAAATCAGGGGCTGATTTATTGTTTTGTTGGTTGTCTAGATTTAAGGAACTGATGGAGAAAATATTCAGAATGCACATTTTCTTATTTTTCCTGGAAGTCAGTTGTTAAATGTCTATAAGCAATTCAGTTCAAACTGAAAAATTTTGGGTTCTTGGGATGGTAAATAGGTTCCAGTTACTGAATTATACTTTCCAAAGAGGAAGAGGAGTACAGAAAACTTTGTTACTGTAGAAACCTAGTCCCTGCCAAGAGTGGAGTGTCTGTGGCTAACGATGCAAGATAGGAGCCCGAGCATCTGTCCTAGCATATGCTTCTCTCAGATAGCCTCTTATCCCTAGCATTTCTAATTTAAAAGAAAACAAAACAAAACAAAACAAAAGCCTGGCTTTCCATGCTATCCAAGCTCTGCCTTATCAGCCCATCAAGTAGAGAATAGGGAATTGGGTTGGCTGCTGGTCTGGGGCTACTACTCCGTCCCTCTTGAAAGAGGCCTCATGGAACAGTTCTCCTCACACCTCTTATTGATCTTCCTGTAGGAAAATCAATAGCTCCAATATGTCAGCTCTCAAGTGGAGCGACAATAAATTACACCCACCATTAAGCACACAAGGGCTGCTGCTGCCTCTTCCACCTCCCCATTAGATGAACATTAGGCCTTTCAGTGAAATCTCTGTGTGCTTTGAGATAATGAAAGGCTAGGTGTTGCTTAATTTTCTGCTCAGGGAGGGAAAGGAGGCAGCCAGGGCAAGGGAGGGAACTGCAACAGAAACCCTGGTCCTAGTGAAGTTAGCTTGTCCTCTCTTATTCCCTACAGGTTGTCTCTATCATGTATTTCAGAGAGGAAGTGGGGTGAGGATGGAGGGAGATAGAGTTTGTCAAGCTGCATATTCATTACAGAATCACAGAACTGGAGAGCTGGAAGGGATCTCAGCAGCCATCTAGTCCAATATGTACCTGAAAGGGATTACCTGCTGCCCCTCACCCCACCCCCAACAAGTAGTAATCCAGCCTCTGCTTGAAGACTTCACCCACTACTTCTCAAGACAGTCTATCCCATACCTGGATAGCTCTAATTATTCAGTTTTTCCTGACTGAGCTTAAAATTGGCCTCTCTTTGCAACTTCCCCTTAGCGCTCAAGGTAATGTACTCTGGAGTCAAACAGAACAAGTCTAATGCCTCCCCCACATAAAAGCTCTTCATTTTATTGTTCTGTTGTTTCAGTCATGTCTGACTCTCTGTGACTCTATTTGAGGATTTCTTAGCAAAGATATTAGAGTGGTTTGACATTTCCTTCTCCAGCACAGTGACTTGCCTAGGGTCACACAATAAATGTCTGAGGCTGGATTTGAATTCATGGAGATGAGTCTTCCTGATTCCAGGCTCAACACTCCATCTACTGTGCCACCTCGATGCCCCATTCATTACCTGTCCTGTTATTGTTCAGTCATTTTTCAATCGTGGTTCGCTCTTTGTGATTCATTTGGGATGTCTTGACAGAGGTATTGCAGTGCTTTGCCATATCCTTCTCCAACTCGTTTTATAAATGAGGCAACTGAAGCAAACAGGGTTAAGTGACTTGCCCAGGGACACATAGTTAGCAAGTGTCTGCGGTCAAATTTGAACTCGGGTCCTCCTGACTCTAGGGCTGGTGCTCTATTCACTAGCTGCCCCATAAAGGGAAACTTGTGAACAAGGAATGGGAGCCGTAGCGCTCTGGACATGCCTTCCAGCGAGCCCTATCACATTCCTTGAACTCTAGGGTTTATAATTGTAGAGACTGTGGAGAGGACTTAGCTTGAATGAGATCACTCTGACTTGAGTCTGAGCTGACACCTCATCTTGCTCCAGCTTCCGAGCTCCTTCACTCTCAGCATGCTTTGGCCTGCAGAACTTCTCCAGGGTCTGGCGGCTACTTTCCTCTGACAAGTGGGTTTACTCCTTATTGCTATTTGTAACTGTCTTCTGTGTAAATAACATTCCATAGGAAGGAATTAAGTTGGCAGGTGTAAGCAAAGAACTCCCCTTCACTCTTAACAGTGAAAAGAAGTGGCTTCATTTTTGAACCTCTATATATCATAACCCTTAGAGATGTTTGAGGGCTGGCAGATAGACATAATTCTAGCCGGATTACAAATTTTTTTTTAAAAGACCGTTAGGAAGAGTGACTTTCTTCTGCCTTTACCCTCCTCCCCACTAGCCCCTTTCCTGGACGGGCAGCGTACTTCCTTGTTCTGTCCAGTAGGATTTTCTGAGGCTAGTAATAAACACAATATAAAAGATGGGTCCCTAGAGCATAGCTACTACTGGTCCCTTCAGAGTTCTGGGAGATCCTGAGGAACTAAATATTGCATTATTAATGCTTTCGCATAATCCTTTCCAGTGTATTTCTCCCCATTGATAATCAGTTGATATCAGTTACTCAGTCATTCTTAGTTACCAACCTTAACCCCCAAAGTTGGGGACATACTTTTCCACCAGTACATACTAAATCCAGAGGATTGGACTTAAATTTAGAGCGCATGTAGGAAAGAGGATAATTCATATCTCTTAAAAGTTATTTTCCTGGAATACTCAAGATGTTCCCTTTTGGTATGGTCTAGTTTGTACTGGGTTCCTTGTAAAGTCCTGTAATGTTAATGGGATGTAAGAGCTTCACTGCCTATTAAGGAACCCATCAAGAGAAGCTTGTTTAGGGGAGGCTTGTTTAGGAAGGCTTTCATACCTTTGTTAATTTCTAATTAGGCACTGAGTCACTAAGGGTTAAGATGCTTTCTGGCTCTAAGTACACACACACACACACACACACACACACACACACACACACACACACACACACACACACACACACACACACACACACACACTCTCTGAGTTGGTATTTCGCTTCAGGGGCTTGCTTATGAGAAGGATCTTGTGATTTCCTGGTCAAGATTCTGAGTGGTCATATGTTCAGAGCTCCCCAACTGCTCAGATGTAAAGGTTCTCTCCATCCAAGGATGTATATAAAATGTAGGGTTGATTCAGGTAGAGCCCTGTTTGTTGGTCTTTATTTCTCTGCTTGTATTTTCTCTGAAGTTCAGAGTGCTGACTTTTTCCCTGAACTGTTGACCTCTTAAACAGCTATCTTTCCTAGTAAAGCAGATCTAAGAACCTATGCTAGCAGTCATCCTGGGTATACCAATGTGGTTGCCACTAAAAGTCCTCATGCCACCTTTCCTAGTTTATCTTTAGCTCTTGATGGAGAGAGTGCTTCCATTTGCTGTTTTCCCAGAGGATGCTAAGATTTTGAGGAGAAGCATAAAACTTCCAATCCTCCAACATTCACAACATAGACAGAAGCTCTAGTCCTCCTTTCTAATTTCCATTAAGTATGGTAATTCCCTATCAGGGGCTTGGGTAGAACTCTCCTCTATGCCACAGATACTTGAACGTCTAAATGGACGTTAGTTTGCTGGTTTTATATAAGCCATACAGGATCTGTTTCCTCAACTAATTTGAATAAACTTCTAATCCAGCATTATTCCATTTATCCAATCGATTTCTTTCTTTTAAAATTGTTTAAGGACTCCCCTTCCCACAGGTCTAAGGCTTTGATTGAGTGATTTCTCACCTGGTTAATGGGGGGGGGGGGGAAAGAGGAAAATGGGGGAGGAGAGGGAGAGAGAGAGAATAACTGAATAGAACCCCAATCTTACAGGAATTTCCCTCAATATTGTTTCTTTCAGCTCCAATCATGTTCTGCTTTCAGTGCAAATCATCTTGAAACTTTGATAAGCCCCAAGGTGTTATCAAAATTGAGGGGAGATGGGGGAATTAGGGAAAAGACACAAGCAGTGAATCCTTTGCCTGCATTTCCGCAATAAATCCAAAGCTGTTATCCTCTTACATAGAGGTTGCTGCATTTCGGCCTTCCCTCCAGATGTGTCACTTGAATCTATTTTCTAATTCTGCTGGTAATTCAAAGTGTTTTTTAAAGTCTCCCCCCCCCCCCCATTGTCTATAATTGTTATTTTTTCACCATAGTCAAGTATATTGTTAGTCCTCTAAATTGGACATTAAAAAATTTTTTCCTCTTACCTTTCAAAAGTATCTTCTACTTCCAGCTTGAATTTTCCCCCTACTTTTAAAAGTTCTTTATTCCTTTATTTGATCTTGTGATTTTTCTTACCAGATCATTTCTTGCACATTTATTTAAATACTGTCTGTTTTAGGGTATTTCTCAAGATACTTTATTTCTTTTTGTTCTTTTTTATGAAAAATTCTGAACTTGACAAATATCAACAGAGTTGAATGCTTTTGTATGTAAGCAAATCAGAAAAAGAGAATTATACATGAAATTCTGGCTCCTATGTACAACTTTTTAAAAAGTATATTTTATACTTAACAGAGTAGCATCCACACTACGGCCCCTTCTGCACTTATTTTGGCAGTCTTCTGTGTATTTTTAAAATGTTTCATTGATGCTCTTTTCTTTGTTTCTTTTTCCAGCAGAGCTGTATTTAGAACTTTAAATGCTGTAATTCCTAGTTTGGAGTATCTTTTTTCATTATATTGTCACTTTGTTTTGCTCATTTTCAATTCTGGTTGATTTTTATTTTCTTGGGTGTGATTTTTTTTTTAAGCTGCTTTTCTTTTCTTTGGTGTTTCTTTGTTGTTTTCCGAGTGATAACAGAAGAGACTGTTTCTTGTCAAACCTCTCCTCACCTTCTTGTCTGGCAAACCTGTGCAATGAGATCAAATAAGGAAGAAATCACTTCTAACTAGAGGGTAATACTCAGAAATCCATTTGAGAAGGGATAGCAATTACGAAAAAGATAGAGAGAATATCAACAAATTGGAAATGAGACCTAAGGGGTCAGAGAGAAAGGCACTCCAAGCACAGGAAAAGTGTGAACAAAGCCATGGAGAAAGCAAGCAGTTCAATTTATCTATAGTGTGTCTTCAAACTACTGTTCCAGTCTCATCTGATATTATTTATATACACAAACTAGGTTACTTGATATTCCCCAAGGTCTGTACTTCTGATGAAGGATAGGTTTTGGGGAATTTCTAATGAGATATCCTTTCTAGGTTCCGCGTCTGAAAAGAATTACAGGCTCAGCTGTATTTTGGCAGATTTAAGGGGAATCCTGCAGACGGCAGGAGATAGTGATACAGAATTTAAAGAGACAAAACTGTCAATCACGGATCATTAGGCTCATTTAATGAGGTATACAAAGGTGGAGTTAGGGAGGGACCAGGGAGTGGTTAATACTTAAAGGGACATATACCCTTGACATCAACTGCGCATGTGTTTTACCCATAATACACTGGGCCAGACAGCAGGGCGCCAGGGCTTAGAGGTGTGGTTTTAGCCCTGATATGTCATAATGTCAACCAGCGTTCAGATTTGAGGTCAAATTAAATGAGATGTACCCATCCAGATTTGCAAGTGGATGAGTTTTGTTTGCTGGGACAAAAGGAGGTAATACCTTGAATGAAGAGTTAATGGTTTGAGAGGAAATACCTCTACGCTGGGGCAGGGGAGAAACAGTTAATGCTTTACAGCTGGGGGGAGGGAAGGAAACAGTTAAACTGATTTCACAAACTGATCATACATACACAAGACTGAAGTTACAACAATGTTATAAATTATAAAATCACCACAAAATATATTACATAGGCCATTCAGCACCTCTTCACTTCCCCCTCTTTGAATCTCTACTTGCAGGTTCCCTGTCACCAGAATGTCTTCCCCAGGGTTTTGGCTTAATGATACTTTACCAGTGAAAAACTTGTATGAACTGAAACAGACCAAATTAAGCAAAATATACACGATGACCATTCTCACTGACTTCATAGCTCTGATGAAAGCTATTACCATGACTGACTAAGCATGCCTTCTGTTTCTGGTAGAGAGCTGATAGAGAGGTACAGTATGTGGCATATATTTGAAAATTTATTTGACTTACTTATTTGTTACAATGGAGAGTTAGTGGGAAATGACAGAGAAAGGAAGGGGAAGAAAATGGCATTAAGTAAAACATTAGCACATAGAAGAAAACAAGTCACAGGGGGACACAAATCATTCATGCTATTCTATTATTTCCTTGGTAAATTCAATATAGAGGCAGTTAGGTGGTATAATGGATAGAGTGACTAATTTGGAGTTAGGATAGATTTGAGTTCAAATCCTCTCAGACATTACTTAGCTATGTGACTCTGGGAAAGTCACCTAAACTCTCTGTGCCTCGGTTTCCTCATCTGCAAAATGGCGAAAATAGTTATTACCTCACGAGGTTTTTGTCAGGATCAAATGAGAAATGGATGTAAGGCACCTATAAATGCTAGCTATCTAATACACTTTAAAAAACAAGTTGTGTGTGACAGAATAATAGTTAACCTTTGCAGTGCACTCTAATTACGGTTTGCAAAGTGCACCCTATGAGATAGGTGCTATTATGATACGCATTTTACAAATTGGGAACCTGAGGCTGAGACGGGTTAACACACAACTATCAAGTCCATCATTCTAAGAAACCAGACTGCTTCTCATTAAGTTAATATTTCGTGTATAGTCTTCCCGCTTCTACCCCGTCTGTTATGTGTATTTTAATGCTTGTTTGTAGATAATTACGTTCATAATAAAAAATAAACATTTTTAGACTTGAAAACATTTTTCTCTTGACCTTCCTAAAAGCGGGCCCTTCCCACCCCACGGCTTCCCCCTGGCAGTAGAGAGTGATTTCTACGAGGCTCAGAAGCCAGTCTTTCCTTTCTCCGGGACTCGGTTTTGCCATCTGTAAAGTAGAGAATGTGTCGCTTGCATCAAGAGAATCTTATGTAAACTGTAATACAACAGAAGCGAGATCTGCAATGATGGTGATGACGACGATGTGGCTTCTCCTGGGATACTGGGAGTGACATCTCAGCAGCGGAGGACACCTAACGGGAGTTGCGTCTTCTTTCCCCCGCCATCTTCTCTACATTTCTGAGCCCAGGCTTCCTCGAGTCCGTAGCATGGAGAAGAGAGGAAAAATAAAACTCCATTTCCCATCATGCCTAGGCCTGGCGTCACCCCTCTCCCCGTGAGTTTACCCGCCCAGTAAAAACGCTATTTCCGCTTAGCGCGGGCCCTTTAGAGTTTCTGGTCTTTGCTTCCGGAGGTGTGTAGAAGGCGGGGAGATAAAAAACGTAGCGAAGAAAGAAAGGGATGTGACGAAGGCCTCTGCGTCGGAAGTGACGTCCTGGAGGCGCCGCGCTGTGTGTGAACTGGGTTAATCGGAATGAGTGGTTCCCTGTGCTGTCGGGCGGCGGGGTGAGTTGTAGTTCAGGGGGCGGGGAGGAGTCCCTGCTAGTTGCCTTCGCTCCACCGGAGCCGGGTCCTTGAACAAGAGTTAGGGGGCAGAAGGGAAGGATGCGGGTGGCACCGGGGCGGCTCACAGGTCTCTTTCTCAGGAGTCGCCGGACGCTGACCCTCGTGCCTTGGGCCTCGAGGGGCTTGCTTCTTCCTGTCGGAGCCAGGGCCAAGAACGGGGTCGCGGAAGAGGAGGACGAACTAGATCCACCCATCCACTTCTACTCTAGCAAGGCGAACCCGCGCCATTGGACTGTGGAGCACTCCCTGGGCAGCGATCGTCATCGGTCCTGGTGGAAGGTCGTACCTTTGAGCGTCTCCCTTTTAGCGCTTATCACTTGGTGCTTCATAAGGAAGGAGACCGAGGTCGATGGATGGCTGACTGAAGGCTTAGAAGGGGAGTCGCCAGAAGCAAATGTCGATTCTGAGCAGCCTGGAAGCCAGGCTGGCTTGGGAGCTAGGACTTGATTAAGGTCGTTCCAGACACTTGGAGAAAGGTCTACCTCTGCCACCGAATTCCTGTTACTTTTGTCAAATCACTTCCTCATTTGGGCCTCGATTTTCCCCTTTGCAAAATGAAGGGGTTGGAGCAAATGGATCATCAAATTCCTATGAGCTCTGAGTTTCAGTCACTCTAAGATTTATAACATCTATGTTTTTCTTTTCGGGTTGTCATCTGTATTGCTTAGTCTTAATCCTGGAATTTCAGCCTAGTGGGACATGCGCGATATGGCCAGAAACATAGCTGTCTTCTTAGAGAGCAGATTCAGTGACAGCAGTAGACCATCAATAGAAGAAAGAAACTGATCTTCAGCTCACCCAAGCTTTCTAATGAAACTTTTAAAGGGCTTCCTAGCCCTTTAGAAATGTTAGTATTAATCATTCTAGTAATTAACAACCGGTGCTTTTGAATGCATTGGGGTACAAAGCACAGTGCAGAATTGCCAGCTGGATATTGATTTGCATGAAAATGCCATCCATTTTGTTTTTATAAAACAATGTGAAAATAAATGTTAATTCTATAGTATTGAAATAAAGTAAATAATTTGCCTTTGGGTGGTGTCTTTATGTGCACACCCTTAAAAGAAGTTCATGTCAAACATACTGATGAGTGTCCCATATTTTGTTAGGGAAGAAATTGAAATTGGTTTGTAATTATAAAATTCATTAAATGTACAATAGGATTTCCACTAACCTTTAGGTTTCCTAGTGATCCTGTATTAATTTTGGTAAATCAGTGATGGGTCATATATAAGCACATATTAAGTTCCTACTATGAGCCAGGCACTATGTCCTATAAGATACAAAGAGTAATAGAATTTGAGAGTCAGAAAGGATCTCTGGCCTTTTACTCTAAGAGAGAAAGTTTTTGGGCCTGTGGTTAGGTGATTATTCTAAATATCTGACAGTGCTTTAAAGTTTGCAAAGTGTAATAGGATTTGATTGACCTTGACCCTATTTGATTTATAAAGCAATTCTGAAGTAGGAACTATGGGTATTATCTCCATTTTAGAGATAAAGTATTACTGATGGGAGCTTAGCAAATGAATGAGGGAAAGAGAACAAATACACATTTGTGTAGTCCTTCCTAGTGACAGACACTGTGTTAAGTGCTTTTTTTTTTTTTACAAATATTACCTCATTTGATCCTCATAACAACCCTGTGAGGTAGGTGCTCTTATCCCCATTTTTGACAGTTGAGGAAACTTAAGAAAACATTGTTAAGTGACTCGTCCAAGGTCATAGCTAGTAAGTGTATGAGGCTGGATCTGAACTCAAATCTTCCAGACTCCAGGCCTAATGCTCTATCTACTGGGCTACCAGATTTCCTCTGAATAAGTTTATTCCAAGTTGTTTCTTACTGGGGAAAACAGTTGAAGTGGATTGATTTGATTCTAAATTTAAAAATTAGTGTCCAAAGGTAACATTTAAGTTTAATGTAGTTAAACTTTTTTTTTCCTTGATGTGCTTCTAGTGCAAATAATAGTAGCTAGTATTTCTATAGTTCTTTAAGGTTTGCAAAGTGTGCTTTACTAATATAACATTTTTATTCTCCTTACAACCATAGGAGGTAGGGGCTATTATTATCATTCCTATTTTGTAGTTGAGGAAACTAAGATAGCTAGGTTAAGTGACTTGTCCAGAGTCACTTAGATGGTAAGTGTGTCTGTGGCAGGATTTGAACTCAGAGTTTCCTAACTCTGGGTTCAGCACTTTATCCACTATACTACCAACTGTTTCTAGTATGTAAAGATATCACCCAAAGGCAAATTATTTTCATCTAGTAAAGATACCAGTATAAGAAATAAAGGAGCAATAAGTTTCATCACCCTTTGTGATTATAATACTACCTTGACTTTCTATAGTGCTGATTTTGAAGAGCTCAAAATACTTCAGATCTCATCTTTGTACATATCTGTACACTAGCCTGGTATTGGAAAGGGTGCTGTTAATTCATTTTGGTAACTGGAGAAAAGCAGGGTTGTCTAATTTTACCTGAAGTTAAGTACTAAGTATAGGGTCTAGATCTGGGTCTCAGGATTTCTTATCTCTGATAGGATCATTCCTAGACCAGCAATGTTTAAATTTGGTCTGCCTTAGGACCACATTGTTGGAACAGATATCACCCATTTGGTCTTGCAAAAGGCCAAACAAAACACGCCCCCCCCAAGATGAATAAGAATGCCATTGTTTTTGATGAGACTTGCTGTTTAGTTTTGATTAAATATGTAGAACTAGATTATTGATGCATATATGGTATGTATATGTGCATATGCACACCTATATATGTGAATGTATGTGTGCATATATATATATATACACACACATATGTATACATATACATGCAAACACATAAGAAATTATTTTCTGTGCTTATAGTTCTCCTGTTTATGGAAATTTGTGCTTGCCTTGGGGTAAGATTTCAGTGTGCTTCCATTGTTTTGAGAATTCCAAATGGAGTCTGAGCCTTTCCTGTGCTTTCAAACTTGCTGAAGTAGGGATGTATATCATCTGTCCCTGAAATCCATACCTCTGCCTAAATCTCTACCTGTGCCAGGATGAGACAGACAAGGATTTAACAGCCATCTACATTTTTTTCATGTGAAGTGGGGGAAATAATATGATAGTGTTGTGCAGAGAATAAGAGCAAGCCGAGACCTAGGTTCAAGGTAAATTTAGATGTGGATTTATTAATCAAGCGAGCGACTACCAGAGTGTTCAGCACTCAAATTGGCAGTGATCTTTGGAATACGGATCTTGGTTATAAAGGCTAAAACCACAAAAACCACAATAGGGAGGAGAGCTAGCAGAAGATATGATGTGCAGAAGCAAAGAACAGCCATTGGTTAAATCTGTGACTCAGGGGAGTATGGCGCAAAGGTACAAGGGTGCAATCTTCCTGTGAAGTGGGGGTCTTTCCTAGAACTGGGTGGAGGGCACATGGTGGAGGGCCATGGGATGAGGGGGACTGGAATTCCCCAGAGCAGGCTAGGGTCATGTTCTGGGCAAAGGGAGTGGGGGCCCTGCTCAGTCAGCAGGGCAGGACAGGATGGTACCTAAATAAGAGCCTTGCACTATAATGAGCCTGGTACACTATAATGATTCAAGGAGAAAATATGAAATTCTGATAAGGGAGATGGAGTCAGGGAACGCCTTGAGCAATATGCCCAGACATGCCTTAAGCAGTTTCAAGCTATGATAAAATATAAAACAGGTACAAAGACAGAAATACAAGAGGGGCTTAATGGTGGGCCACAAGTCAGGTGGTATTCAGTAACCTGGGATTTGGGTTTGGGTACAACAATAGCAATAAAGAGACAGCAGTGGAGGGAGAACACTTAATTTGGACTATAAGAGGTCAGTGGCTAATCCTGTCCCCTGCCAAGGCTAAATTGGCTTCTTGTTTCAGCTATCTTCCAAAGGGAAAAGGAATCACACCAACTTAATGAATATAATAACTTTGAGCTGATACCACTTTAAGAGGTGAGTGGGTGAGGGGAAATGCAAAGTTTGATCTGGTCAGTCTACAATCTCCTCATGTATGTACCATGGTGGAGCTGGGGAGGAGGTGGGTACAGAGATTTTTATTTCCATTGACTGTGAACAAAGCTTATCTGGTAGAAGAGAAGCAGAGATGACCCTTGCTGTCTCTTGAATGATGAGTGATGGTAATGGCTTCTCATTCCAGTTTCTGGCCTCTCATTCCTAGACACCTCTAAATCAAAATACCAGAAATCCAGATTCCAATAAATGTCACCAAGTATCGAGACCTGGGACAATGTCTGCTTGAGTTCCTGGTCTCCATAGCAGCACTGTTCAGGTAAGGAGCCCATGTAACTAGGATTCCACAGGCATATGGGTCCTTTTTATGTTTGAGACTATGTCTGATAGTAGTATTGCTGGGTCAAAGAGTATGTACAGTTTAGTGTCTTTTTAGGAATATTTTCAAATATTTAGCTGCCATTTCTTACCTGTCTTTCTACTGTGAGTCTGTGCTGACACTTGACTTTTGTCACTCTTATGAGATTGATACCTTAAAAAACTTCCTTGTACTAGGAATCTCTCCCCCAGTCAGGGGGCTTGTTGGGGAATGCTGTCATGATGTGGATTCGCTACCTTTTAGTAAGTGGAATCCAAGAATGTTTTCCAGATCGAAATTTTCATCTCTAGGCATTGTAGGACCATGAATTCCACAAACATACCTTTTTATATTTGTGAGAGAAGGTAGGGTTACTGTGTGGTTAAAGATGGAGCACTGTATGGGAAGAGGACAGTGGCACTGTGTGAGAGAAGAGAGGGTGGGTATTAAGATTTTTGAGATGATTAGTCATTACGGTGATATGAGAGGATGGCCCATGTATTTATGAACAGGCTACCTATGACTATGTGAGAAAGTATAATTACAACACAGCTGGAGAACTGGGTTGAAATATCCCACCTCTGATATTTACACCAGAATCATTCCCCTGTTTTTGGCAAACTATGAAGAAGCAGATTATTAAAGAAATAACTGGCCAGCTAGGGGATGTAATATGTACCTTGGGTACAGCTATTGCTACCTTTGGGTCAAATGGCTATGACAGGCCAGTTGGCCATGTGCAAGCTTTTCCAAAGACTGCAATATCTCACTGCTCAACAGAGGTTGATATCGAGTAAATTCTTAGCCTGTTTCTCAATCCACTCACTACTCCTAGCTCTTTCCCACTTATGGGCACAGCAGCTGACTCTGGTATGTGACTGGGAATATGCTAAACAATGACTAAAACAGGAAAATTTCAGCTACTGTGATACCTTAACCTTCATTAGGGAAACCTCCCTTTTCATGCATAGGACTTCAACTATTTAGTTTTGAAGGCCAGATAATGTATTAAAACTAAAGAAGTTTCCAAGACTGTAAAGAGACCACTTTGATCAATTCTCATTCTTCCACTGACCATGCTGACTTCCCAGAGCAGAGGAAGGAAATAGGACTAGGGGAAGAAAGGTTGGAAATTCACAGAGATCCCCTTGAGAAGCATTGGGAGAAAACAGTGTGGAAATGTAGGTGTTTGAACTGCCTCCCGCTGGTCACATAAAAACACGTCCCCTGGCAGCAGTTTACTACAGTCTCATTTGTAAGACCAATCAATCAACATGTAATTGTGAATCACCTACTGTGTGTGTTTAGGCACTATGTTATGTGCTAGGCATACAAGTGCAAAGAATGAAACTCCCCATTTGCAAGCACATTTGCCTGCAAAACTTGTCCTGACTGCCCCAACTTCTTGCAAAGTTTCATCTCACAAAAGAACTCATACCAGCATGGTTCTTAGAAACCCCTATACATGTCTATGGGGATTGGAAGTGGGGCATTTGTACTTGTGATAGAACAGGAGTCCTTTGTCTGTATGGTCGGGTATTACATGAAGGAATCAGGAGTTCTGTGTGTCTGTGAGAGAATGGCTTGTGGCCAATGTGTGAAGGGCACATGAGTACTTTGTTTATGTGCTTAAAAAGCATGGACTCTGTGTCTGCTGTGTGAGTGATTAGGACAGGAGAACTTCATTCATGTATAAAGGAAATATCATTGTGTGAATAGGGACAGAGGCTTTGGGTGATATATTTTGGATGGGATACTGTTTTGGAGGGGTTGGTGTACTGACATTTAAACAAACCTTGTAAAGTACATAGTACAAAGATCCTTATTATCATTTTACAGGTGAGGAAAATGAGACTCAGCAAAAGGAATTAAGTAGCTGCCTCTGGTCTGTCAGAAGCAGGATTTGGACCCACATCTCTTGACTCCAAAGCTATCATTCACCATGTTTAAAACAACCCATTCTCCACATTCCTCTACTATGTCCTTCCTCCAAGCCTCCCCATTTCTCTTGAGGGGGATTCCATTCATCCCAGGTTTGACATCTCTGAAGTATGCTTGACTTTTGGTTTCAGAGCTACTCATTTGATATATATTGTCAATTCTTCCTCTGTAAGATGTGTCCTATCTCTTCTCTTCAAATTCATGGCCACTACACATTTGGGCCATTATCACCTTAACGACTAGAACAATCTCTTAATTGTCCCCCATTCTTAAATCTCTCCCTTTTCCAACCCTTACTTTATGTACCTGTCAAAATTATTTCCCTAATACATAGATTTCACCAATGTGCTTTCCCTGCTCCAGAATTTTCAGCTTGGCATCCAAAGCTTTTCCCACGATTGCTCCAGCCTACCTTCTCCTAGGCTTGTGTCATGTTACTCCATTTCAGGTGTTCTCTGTTTCAGCTAAATTGGCCTTTTTGCTGTTCTCCAGTCACATTTTATATCTCTTCTTCTATGCCTGGAAAGCACTTCCTCCATACATTGACTTCTTAGAATTCTCATCTTCTTTCAAGGCTCAGCTCCAGCAATACCTTCCAGGTCTTTCTTGTTCCAGCTAGTTTAGCATTCTCTCCTTTAAATGGTAGTTTCTTATCTGCTAATCTATTGCATCCCTTACTAGAATGTATGCATACTTGCTGAGGGCAGGGACTCTTTTTTCATCTGTTTTTGTGACTCTACTACCTAGCTCAGCCTCTTGCACTTGGCAGGCAATTAATAAACACTTTTTCAATGTTGAACCAAAGAGGTACAAAGTATTAAGAGAGGCTACAGTGTATCTAAGTGGCAGCTAATGTTGCAATGTATTAGATCTAGCTTTGTGACTCTGGGCAAATCACATAACCTCAATTTCCTTAACTATAAAATAGTAACATCTCAAAGGGTTGCTGAGGATCAAATGAGATCTTATTTGCAAAAAGGCTTAGCACAGTAGCAGGCACATAGTGAAGCCTATATAAATTTGTTTATTCCCTTCCCTAGTATAAGTTGGCACTGTGTCTGTGATGGGAAAGGGGTACTTGTAGGCTTGTGAATAGGATGGGACAGTTTTCATGTAAAAGAGAAGGCTTATACGTAATTGGTGCTTCATCTCCTTGCATCTTCAGTAAGTATTGAATAAATGCTCAGTGATCGACTCGAGAGCAAGGGGCAATGAGTATTGGGAAGAAAGAAGGCAGGATACTGTGATAGGGGTGTGTGTTTGTGTGTCTGTGTGTTAACGGTTTACGCCGGGCCTTTGGCTTCTTTCTCACTGATGGGGTGTCTGCTTCCCTTGCTAGCGTTCTCATGCTTTCTGGTGGGGGGATTTGACAGCCGGGAGCTGGGGGTCCCCGAGGCGCGTGGCGGCCTGGCAGCAAGGCAGAGGAGCAGCACCACACCGACAGTGATGCTCACTCAGGAGTGGGGTCCGACCCCCAAGCGCGGGTCCAGGTTTGGGCCGCCCGAGGGGTGTGGCCTGCGGGGGCAGAGAGGAGGGGGCGTGGCCTCCCATCAGACTCCAGGCCCCAGGCCTTTGGGCGGTGTCTTTCACGGCGGGGGCGTGGTCTCTGCGGGCAGTTGAGCTGGGCGACGTGGGGGGCCTCAAGGTAGTGGGTGTGGCCACTAGGTGTGGCCGTTCCAGGCGGGGGCGTGGCCTCCGGCGCGGGAGGGGGCCGGCGAGCCTTCCAGGACGGGGGCGGGGTCCAGTCTCCGCGCGGGCAGGCGGGCGCGTGGGTGGGCGGGAGGGGGGGGGCCCGGTGGGCTTGGCGAAGGCTGTGGGGTAGGGGAGGTGGGGGGTAGATCCGGAGGGGGCGGGGGCGGGCCCGACCGGCGCATGCGCGCTGCATTGTTTTGACTGAAAATGCCGTCGGTTTCGAAAGCGGCGGCGGCGGCGGTGGCGCTGAGCGGATCCCCCCCCCAAACGGAGAAACCGACTCATTACAGGTCAGTGTCCCGTGCCGCCCCCTACCGCCCGGGGCTGTCGCCGTCGTAGCCGCAGCCGCCTCCGCCATGGCAGGCGGGAAGCGGCCTCTCGCGCCCCCGCCCCCGAGCGCTTCGGCCCGCGTGCCCGCGTCCCCTATCCTCCTCCCCCCAGCTCCTGGTCCTCCTTGCGTCTCGACCTCTCGGGCTCCGGGGCTGCACCGCTCTGAGCCGGAGGCGGCGGCGCGGCGCGGGGCGGGGCGGGGCGCCTGGAGCGCTCCCGGGGCCTCCGAGCTCCCGCCACCGCCTCCGTCCTCTCCGCCCTCCCCTCCCCCCGCCCGCGGAGCCGCCTCCCAGCCCGCCCCTCCCCTAGGCCTCTCCGCCCGCTGGACGCCTGGGCTCCGGGCCGGGCCGCCCCTCTCCCCGCCGGATACCGTGAACTTCCTGCCTAGTGGCCCTTACGCGGCCTCCCGGGCTTTCCCCACTCACCTGGGCCCGTGCCGTCCAGTCCGTCTCCTTCCCGCGTTCCGGGGCTCCAGGGTCTTCCCTTCTATCCCGCCTGCCCACTCTCCCTCTCGTGGCTGCCACCCTATTTCCCTGTCCCCATCTCCTGCTGGGAACCCCAGATGCCAGGCCTAAAGTGCCATCCTTTACCTTCACCCACACCCTTCACACACCCCCTCTTTCCTTCTTCATTTAAAAAGTGCTGAAACAACATTGGTGTTATGCAAAATTTAGCAAAATCTGCCTTCAGGACAGTTTAGGAGCTGGCTTGGTAGTTGAATTCTGTATATTCTGAAAGAATCGGGTGTTGGATTGATGGGAGGGGGTGTGCTTTTTTTTTTTTCTCTTGCTTCATTTAATGCAGACCTACGCCTGGGGATTCCCTTTCCCCCTCCATCCATTGCAGCATAATTGAAGATAGATGGCTTATAGGTCTATTTTACGTTGAGATTCCCTAAGTTTGACGGTGGTCGTTAAAAAAAAAACCATTAAGCTGTTAACATTAAGTTGCTTGGCCCCGATAAAGTTACATTGTTATACACACAGTTTAGACTGACAATGAGAACTATAAGTTATCAAGCAAACACTGCTTCAAATGTATAGTACTTCCCTCCAGCTGAAACGACTTGTAATACCATTTATCTTTTTAGGTATCTAAAGGAATTTAGGACAGAACAGTGCCCCCTGTTTTTGCAGCACAAGTGTACACAACACAGACCATTTACCTGTTTTCATTGGCATTTCCTAAATCAGCGTCGCCGTAGACCCATCCGAAGGCGTGATGGAACTTTTAATTATAGTCCTGATGTATATTGTACAAAATATGATGAGACTACAGGAATTTGTCCGGATGGTGATGAGTAAGTGCATAACTTTCTTTTTTGTACTTTTAGTAAGTTTATGGTGATTATCAAAGTGATTTTAATAATAGTTTGCATCTTACCTGGACAAAGACAATTCTTAGTCATCACATTGGAAGTTGAAGAAAGAAGCTTTAAAGATTTTAACTAATATTAAATGACATACCAAAAAGTATTTATCTAGTGTATGAAAGATTCTG
Organism: Pseudochirops cupreus; assembly: GCA_028627135.1. NCBI lineage: Eukaryota > Metazoa > Chordata > Mammalia > Diprotodontia > Pseudocheiridae > Pseudochirops > Pseudochirops cupreus. The sequence continues at coordinate 317,769,467 of CM053583.1, read as the reverse complement.
CATTTTTAAGGTTTTAAAAGTGCACCAATATTTCCTTTCTTTGTCACTCTGTTATTACTTGGATTGCTTATACAATTGATAGTAGATTGGCATATGTTGATGGTGGATTTAAAAACTTTCAGCAGTTTAAAAGAGCTGGGTTTCCTCTCCTGTCTGTAGTAATGAAATTAAAACTGTCTCTTCAAACATGTTATAAAATGATTCTTTTGTGAGTAGTAAAGTACAAATTGATATTAATTTAAAAATAGAAAACAAAACTGAAAACTGCTCACCCACAAAAAGTTTACCGAAAAAAATAACTGAATTGGAGTGGAAGTGACCAGTAGTGTCAGTGGCTTTCAGAGAATGAATTGAAAACAAATGATTTTTTGAAAAAAAAAACAACTTTGTATTGAACCAAGTCACAGTTCTTCTTTGTTTTGACACTTAATAAGTACCCTTTGTTTGCTTTTGAAAATGTGCTACCTGTAAAGGTGAGGTGTATACTCCCTTGCTTTCTGCAAGGAAGATTGTTTTCAGGGACTGATTACTAAAAAAAATCTTGAGCTGTGGTTGGTAGTGTGGTAAGGATAAATCCTATATATTATTATTTTAAAATTAAAAAAAATAATTTCTTCTGTGGCCCTATAATAATATCATTTTAGTCCATAAAAGATGAATTTGATATTTCAGTTTTTCTGGATTTGTTCTTGAGATTTTTATGCCCTAATATGTAGTTAGCTTTTGTAAAAGTGGCATGCACAGCTGAGAGATCCTTTCTATTTCCGTTCAGTAATATCTGGAGGTCTGTCATATCTAACTTTTCTAAAATTCTGTTCTGGTCCTTCAACATTTTTTTGTTTATTTTTTGTTTAAATTTATCTAGATCTGAGAGGGATAATGAAATATTCCACTATCATAGTTTTCCTGTATATTTTTCCCTGTAATTCATTTAACTTCTCCCTTAAGTATTTAAATGGTATTCCATTTGGTGCTTATGTTTAGTACTGATATTCATTGCCTATGGTACTTTTCAGCAAAACGTAGTTTCCCTTTTATTTTTTAAAATTAGGTCTTTTTCTAAAACTGTTGTTTTGTCTGAGATCATGGTTACAGTCCCCACTTTTTTTTTTACAGGAGGGAAGGCAGGGTAATTGGGGTTGTGACTTGTCCAAGGTCACATGGCTAGTAAGTGTTAGCTGTCTGAGGCTGGATTTGAACTCAGGGCCTCCTGACTCCAGGTCTGGTGCTCTATTCACTGTGCCACATAGCTGGGCCTCCTTTTTTTGGTTTGCTTCAGCCACTTATTTGACTCTCTGCATTTTTCTGTTTCAAGTATGTTTCTTGTAAACAACATGTTGGATTCTACTTTTTAATCCATTTTCTATCTTTTTCTCTTTTATGGGTGAGTTCATCCCATTCGCAGTTAGTATTTTTAATTTCACTTCATTCTACTCTGTTATACTTTTCCTTTTCTTTGGTTCCTTTTCCCTTTTTAGGAAGAAGAAGAGAGTGATGAGAGACAAGGAGTAAGCTCAGCACCAGTGCTCTAGTTTTGGTGTAATATGCTTCTGTTTCTCTTCCCCTCTTCTCTTTTTCCTTATCTATAGTATAATAACAGGTTCTTGTCTTTTTTTCCCTGTTTCTTTTAAGCCCCTTTTTGAAATCCACCCTTTTAAGTAAGAGTTTGTTTTGCTTATGACTAAACCCTCCCTTTATCTTTTCTCTTATTTTCCCTTTCCCTTCTCCTCTTTCCTTCCTATTTTCCTCTTGAACAAAGTCTTTTTCTGTACTCAGTTTTATTTCTTTGACCAATTCACATGAGATTGAGGTTCAGGTGTCTCCTGATTCCCTTCATCCCTTTCTCCTTGTTTGTATAAACTTTTACTTGCATACCTTAATTATGTGAGGCAATTTCCCCTATTTTTCATATCTCTTCCTTCCCTTCCACCAATGTATTTCTCTTCCCTATCCTTCCCATGCTTTTAAAATCATCAGAATATAACAAAACCATTCCTAGGCTCTCTAATCAGATGCTCTCTATGACCTCTGATGATGATAGGGTTTTTTGGTTTTTTTTGCTTTTTGGAGGGCATTTGGGATTAAGTGACTTGCCCAAGGTCACACAGCTAGTTTTTGTGTTAAATGTCTGAGGCTGTATTTGAACTCAGGTCCTCTTGACTCCAGGGCCGTTGCTCTATTCACTATGACACCTAGCTGCCCCCAATGATAGGGTTTTGAGAGGACATGAATATCATCTCCCTATATTAGGATACAGTTTATTCTTATTTAGTCCTCTATTACTGTTTGCTCATATTTATTTTTTTCTTGTTTCTCTTGATTTCTGTTTGCATTTCAAAGTTTCTTTGTAGCTCTGATCTTTTAGGAATGCTTAAAAGTCCTGTCTTTCATTGAAGGTTTGTGTTTTTTTTCCCTTTAGAATTATGCTCAGTTTTGCTGGATAAGTTGTTCTTGGTTGTAAGCATATATATCTTTTCTCTTCTGGAATATCATATTCCAAGTTCTCTACTTTTTTATAGTGGTGACTGTGGAGTTTTCATGTGATCCTGACTTTGGCTCTTTAGTACTTGAATTCTTTCTTTCTTGTAGTTTGCAGTATTTTTTCTTTGACTTGGAACTGGATTTTAGCTGTAATTTTTCTGGGAGTTTTTATTTTGTGTTTTCTTTTAGGAGGTGAGCAGTGGATGCTTTCACTTTTTATTGTATCCTCTGGTTCCAAATTATCTGAATAGTTTTACTTCAAGATTTCTTGAAATATTACGGTGAGTTTCTTTTTGTGGTCAAAGCTTTTAGGTAGTCCAGTGATTCTTGACATTTTTTCCCTTGCTATATTTTCTACCTCACTTTTTGCAAAGAGTTACCTTATATTTTCTTCTAATTTTTTTCAGTCTTTTGACTTTGAATGTTTCTTGTCTCATGGAAACATCTCTTGTCTTATGGAGACATTAGCTTCTATTTTGGTGTAAATTCTAATTCTCAGCTACTTCTTTTCACCCTTGAGTAAGGTTTTATTTCTCTAGTTCCAAGCCGTTAATTATATTTCCAAATTTTGGTTCCATAACACTAATTTCTTTTCTTAATTTTTTCCTCTAGTGCTCTCATTTGGTTTTCAAAAAAAAATATTTTAGCTTTTTTTATTTTTAAAGTCTTCATCTCTTTCAGGAATTATAGTTGAATTTTTTCCTAAGCTGTGTTTTACTTTGAGGTTTTGCTTGTAGATGTTTTAAAGTCAGTTCTCTTCTTTCGGGTTTGTGTCTTGAGTATCCTTGTCATCATAATAGCTTTATATGGTGGGATTCTTTTTTTTTGTTGTTCCCTGAGGTTATAGCTGGGCTATGGGTACTTTTGAGGGGTAATATTTGAGTTGAGCTTTTGTCCTCTTGGGTCTTATTACTGGTTTCTTTGGGTTTTATTGAGTGTTATTTTAGTCCAATTCTTAGGAGCAGCTCAGACTGGGGAAAGTTTTAGTATTCTCAAAGTGATCTGATCATTCCCTTCCTGGTCTGAGCTCTATAAGTTCCTGACCTGGTTGTGGGTCTGCTTAATATTCATATTGACTTACCCTTGATTGGAAGTTCTAGTAGATGTCTACTGGACTAAGTGTCTGTCGACCAGCTGGAAAGCTCTGCTGGTTCAGGGTGACGGAACTGTAGGTTCTTCTTTGGTCTAGGATTCTTTCCCTGGCTGTTACACTGGGGACTTTAGTATAGGCTAGAGGCTGGAACTGAGGCCTCACTCTTTTCCTGGGGACTGAGACACACAGCTATTTGCTTCTGAACTTGTTCCTTGTTCAGTGCATACCCTAGGGTTGGTGACATCTCTTCAAACTTGAAAGCTAATCCTAGGTGCAGATTCCTACTTCAGTCTACCCTGGATCTGTGACTCAGAACTGGATAGTGAATGACAGAGCTGCCCAGTTGACACCTGTTCTTGCATCCTGCATAAGGTCAAGATTCTCTGTGTGTATTTGGGACCTCTTATTGTCCTGATGCATAGCTTAGATTCTAATTCTTGCACACCTTGACATCCCTGGCCTGACCTCATCCTCTTTGTCAGCGGTATCTACAGACTTCTCTCTCTGTCTGCCTCTCTTTGCTGACCTTGGCTTGGAAATATAGGTCACTGAGATTTTTGTCCTTGGGTTTCCCAATCAGGGACAAGAGAATGAACATTTATATAGCTTCTACTATGTGTCAGACACTATCTTAAGTACTTGACAGGTATTATCTCATTTGATCCTAGTGACTTGCCCCGAGTTACAGCTATTCAGTGTTTGAAGACAAATTTGAGAGAAAAAATAATCCTTGCCTATAAAGACTTTACCTTTTACTGAAGGCATAAAACACGTATATGGATAAATACAGTAGAAAGATAATTTGAAGAAAGAGAGCAGTGACAGTTAGTGGCTCACATAAAGCTTTATGGAAGAAGTGGCTGGAAGTAGAATTAAGAAGGGACAACATCCCAGGCATGGGGGACAGCCAGAGAAAAGGCATGGAATTGGGAGTTGGGGTATCTTTTTATGAGGAGTCGTAAGAAGGGGAATTGTTCCTAAATTGTAAGTGGAGGGGAGTAATTTCTAAGACCTGAGTTTGTCTTGCCATTGATTCATATTGGGTGTATGACCCTGGGCAAGTTATTTAACCTTAGTGCATTAGGAAACTCTCAGATACTATTTTTAGAAAAGAAGGTACTGTCATGAATTGGTAGAAGGAGTTTCCTTGTCCTGGGATTCAGTCACTGCCTTCAAATAATTGATTTGATAGTCATCCATGTAGAGCTTTTAGAACCTAAGGAAGCAAATGAGGTCACCAAGGATGAAACTGGAGGGAAAAGAAGTCCCAGGACAAGAGCCAGGGGGAACACTAATGTTAAGGAGGTGAGAGAGGAATGAGCCATTGAGGTCTGAGTCTGATTCTAGGCATTAGGGATGGACCTAGTAATTAGAGAGAGGTTGAAGATGGGTGAGAGGGAATAATGAATAATAATAATATTTTCTTTTTCTGTTTAGAGGGAATAGAGGGAGGGCACAAGTGAAGGTTCTATCTTGACAAGAAGGGCCAATTCTTTCTCAGAAATCATGGTAAAGGAGGACAGTTTAAATGAAAATATTGAAGGATTTTGAGGTGTGGAGTAAGGAGATGAGGGAGATCATGATAGACAACTTTGATAAAAATACTGTTGTTGGTAACAACATTTGACAGATGAGGGGGGTAAGTTGACTGCTTGAGTACCATAGAATACTTGTTGAAGGGAGTGAAAGAGAACCAATCTGGGAAGGATAAAAGGATTGCTATGCAACATTGAGAGCCCAGTTGAGATTAGATAAATTGAATTTATAATGGATCCAGTCTGCATAGTGATGGGAGGGAATGGTCTGGGGTTGAGGATTGGACAGCGTGTGAATGAAGACCAGGAGGCAAGAGAATGGAAGGTAGGGGCAGCTAGGTGGCTCAGTGAATAGAGCACTGGCCCTGGAGTCAGGAGGACCTGAGGTCAAATTTTAACACAAAAACTAGCCATGTGACCTTGGGCAAGTCACTCAGCCCCGATTGCCCTCCAGAAAGCGAAAAATAAAAAAAGAGTGGAAGGAGGAGAACAGTGTTAAATTGGTTAATCATAAATAGGGTCAAGATTAAAGGGTGGAAGTAAGACCAGATTAGACACTGGACAAGGAGAATAGGGAGAGATGGAGAAACTGGAAACTAGTGAAGAATAGGTTTGGGAGGAGTGAATAGATCGCAGACTAGATAATTATTAGAGAAGTGAATTTTAGCCTTTATGTAAGTTGCGCTCTTATGGGTAATGGTGAGATTTTAAGCTATGATAAGCTATGATTTAAAATGTAGGTCGTCGGAATTGAGGTTGATGAGCTGACTGTTATTTGAAAGCATGGGTTTGTATGGAGAAGAAGAACCTAGTACTGAATTCTTTGAGAAAGAAGGAGGAGTGACCTCAAGGTTGATAGATCCTAGTAGTGAGGATCTAGATGGGGTAATATAGACAAATGGAAAGGCATTGTGATACAGTGGAAAGAGTATTGGTTTCGGAGTGAAAGGAACTCATTTCAAATCCTGCCACTCATTACTTACATGACTTAGACAAGTTGCTGAACTTCACTGAGTCTCAATTTGTTACCTATAAAATGAAAGGATTTGGACTAGATAGCTTCTAAGATCATTTCCTGCTCTTCAGTTATGATCATTTCATTCTCAAAGGAGAAGTTGTTGAGTGGTGGCAGAGGGGTGATCTAGAAGTGGCATTGAAGACCATGGAGTTTGCTAAATTATGCTGGGCATCAGAGAGAAGGTGCAACCAGAACTGGAGAGGGTGACTAGGGATGCAGTATCTTCTGGAGAAAATCAGATTTCCACAAATGCCAGAAAAGAAAGTATTTAGGAGGAAGGAACAGGAGTTCTGAATGATGTGTGTAGTGCTCAGTTGGCTTTTGAACTACCAGTTTTGATGATGTGAGGAAGTTATCTGAACTCAAAAATAGCTTCTCAACTACAGCTCAGGAATACTGATGTTTAAGGATTTCTTCATGTAAGATATGACATAAACTATTTGAGTTCTCTTTACTTTAATTCAGTTTCAGTTACTTTCTGTCCTTTTTATATTTTGATACTGCTTGGAGTGTTTTGAAGTTAATAATTAAAGCACTCATTGTCAGTCAAGCATGTATACATATATATATAACATTTTTGTAGTTTTAAGTCATTGAGTTTTAAATTTTATTTTGACAAATTTTCTAGTACTAAAATAAACAGGTGTATTTCTAAATGTATATCAGTGGTACACACAAAAAAATAGAAATTAGTAATTGTGAGTCGATGTAATGCATAGAAATTCACAGTGTAAGATTTCCTTTTTGAATTGAATCTTTGGGGATACTGGAAGAGATAGAATCTTCCATTCCTACCCAAAGAATTGAGGGGCTATGATATTAAAGAATAATACTGTGGGGGGAAATAATTCTATATAGAACAGTTTCAAATTGCTTTATTAATGATTTGTTGAGAATGGAGTTTACATTGGATAGAATCTCATTACATCAGAACCTACATGAAAGTGAGTTTATATGTTTACCTTTGTTAAGAGTTTTAGTTAAAGAATACAATTTTGCTTAGTGACAATCTGATACTTATAGTAAATTCTAAAGATATGCATATTTGAAATATTTTCGGTGGTTTCTGGAAAACTGGATTGTTTTTAGCTAAGAGTTTGTAGCAAGAACATGGTATTTGAGCTTTGGTGGAGACAGTAACATTTTGGTAAACTTGAAAACTTGAAAAGCCCTTTGCAAAAAAAAAAAAAGGTAACTTTACTTTGAAAGCTGGCTTAAAAAATGTTATTCCTTCCAAAAAAGAATGTTACTCCATTGGTTATTACTTTGGTGTTTTGCCCAAAAAAGTCTTTGAATACAGAGTAAGGGTCAGTTTAATTGAAACCTGTGTTTTGGTCTTTGCTTTGTCATTTCCTTTGCATCCTTGGTCTAGTCATTTTATGCTTTTGCTTCAGTTGTTATCAGCTGAGACCAGAAATGTCATAGTTCACATTCCTATAATGCTTTTTTAACGTTCGTAAAGTATTTTTCCATAGCAGGTTTGGTAGTGGTAGCTTTGGGGTAGTGAAAGTATTATTGTTTCCATTTTACAAGTGAGGAAACTGAGGTTCCCATGGAGTGACATAAGGTTGTGATCAGCATTCTATCCATTAAGCCAGGCTGATTTGATCTAATAAAATGAGTTTACAGTCTTTTAAAATATTTTACAAAGGTACATGTTATTAGTTAACATTCAAGGGCAAATTGGTACTGATTGTAAAAAAATAGCTTTGTTTAATGGTAAGCATTCTTTTCTGTGATACTTATTGTCAAATGACTTTGGTCCTTTGGAAAATATCATTCACTTATGAATTTGTTTCATAAAAATATCTTGATGACAAAACTATATTTTAAATACTACATAATGTAAGGAGCTGAGTAATTGGTGGGTTTGCTCTCATTTTATTTTCTTCCATTTGTTGATGCAATGGGTATAAATCTACACTTAGTAAGAATCCAAGTTGACATTCTGGTTCTTACTAAAGAATTTAAATGTTTGTAATTTTAAATTAGAGTATGAAGTTACTTGTTTTGATAATTTATAATGGTATTTTAAATGTCTTTGCCATCTTTCACCCAGGGATTTCAAAGTACTTAGTAATTAGTGCTTGTTCCACCAAGAAAGGAAATTCCTTCCATCCCTTCCCCAACCTCCATCCTAAAAACACTGGAGAGTTACATCTTTTTTCAAGGCTACCCTCTAGTTAGTGGCAAAAGGTAAAATTATAATTCTGAATCCTAAGTATCTTCTTGAACCAGATTTCTAAATTGTAAAGACCTAACCCTTATTAAGCTATACTGTTTCTCAAAATGATTTTTAAAAATTAAGAGATAAGGATAGATTTTTAATTATAGATTTATTATTGTAATTGATATATCTATTAATATGCATTGTTTAGCATCTCAGAATATAATTTAATTTGAACTGTTCTGCTTTAGTGATATCTAGAGTAATTATGAAGGCATAGAATATATGTTTTGGAAGTTGAATGATAGTAGAATCATACAACTTGGAAGTTGGAAGTGACTTAGTCCAAACAACTTATTTTATAGAAACTCAGTTCCAAATTGATAAATAATTTTTAAAAGTTTACATTTGTAACTTGCTTGAAGATTTTCTGAGTTCTTTACATACTTCTTCACTTGTTTAACATTACACAGCTTTTACTGGCAGAGCAGGGATTAAAATCCAGCTTTTCTGACTCTTGTTCTTCCAGCGTTCCTTCCATTGTGCCATGGTTTTATGAAACTTGGTTGTAACCTTTGTGAAGCTTGGTTGTGTTAGGACATAGGGATGGATGCAGGTTAATTCCATAGGCAAACATGCATATAATGAAGAAAAACAGAGACACTGACCTATTTACATGAATGTTTCCCTATGGTAGTAAATGTGCTCATCTCTATTCCATTTGTGCACTGTATTACAGTGGTGACTTAAAGGGAAAATCATCAGAAACTGTGAATCAAACTTGAAGATGGTGGATATATTGAAGAAAGATGGTTAGAAATGCGGGAGAATCAAGCAAAACTCTCTCAAAGTATTGCCTAATATTTTTCTGTCTGGGAATCTGGGAGGTGTTTAAACAAATCTACTCAGGACACATGATGATCTTTTGTGTTTGTATGTATATGTATACACACATGAGTCATTATCCTTTCTTTCATGGTTACAACCTTTACTCTGTTGAGTAAAAGGAAAGTGTAGAAACCTGTATCTGAGTACATAGATACATATGTATTAGTCATGTCCAATTCTTCATGACCCCATTTGGGGTTTTCTTGGCAGAGATAGTAGAGTGGTTTGCCATTTCCTTCTCCATTTCATTTTATAGATGAGGAGACTGAGGCAAACAGGTTTAAGTGACTTGCCCAGGGTCGCACAGCTAATAAGTATTTGAGGCCAGATTTAAAGGAAGATGAGTCTTCTTGACTCCGGGCCTGACAGTCTATCCACTGAACCACCTAAATGCCCCACATACATATGTACATATACATACACATATGCATGCATACACACATACATATATACACACATATATTAGAGTTTATCTCTTCAGTGAACTTGAATATACTGATAAAAGTAATTGGGAATAATCTGTATAATGTATAGATTCTACAATACCACTCCTCAAAAATCTTCAATGGCTCGTATTGCCTCTAAGATAAAAGACAAACTCCTTAACTTGACATTTAAAGCCCTTCATAATTTGACTCCAATTTAGCTTCCCAATAATCCAGTAGATCTGTGACTTCATCTGTGTAGGTATTCCCTCTAACAATGCCAATCAGAAGCCATCCATGTCTTTCCATCTTGTGCATTTCTTATCCATGTCCTGTAAATTTGCCAGAGCGAGACTACACAAGTGTGCTAGGGACTTTTTTTTTTGGTTGACATTTTGGAATACTGATGGAATAGTTAGACTGTCTTTCACTTTATCCCTTTTACTCAATAAGTGACTCATCCTCTTTTCCACTCATGTTTCTCTGATACCATTCTTTAAAATATTCCTCGTGTATAATTCCTCATCTCTAATACTTTGCATTCATTCATTCAGCAGCCAGCTCATGCCCATCATACCTCTCTTGAATGCTTTTTAGTCTACCTTCAACTTCAGTTCTTCAGAGACTTTAGTTTTCTATGATTTGTTGTCATAAAACATGACCAAAAGAATATTGGTGTAGAAAAGAAGAGTCTTTGTTTCAAGGAGAACCTTGGGATTATTTTTCAGTTTCCCAAAGGCAATCCAGCCTGCACTGTTTCACCTCTTTACTTCTTGTCCCAATCTAGTTCTTCTGGATGTCTTTGTTTTTTAGATATGTTTCTTGTAAGCAGCAAAGTTTGTTCTTACGCAGTCTGTTACTCATTTTATTGCTTAATCCATTCATATTTAAGTTATAAGAACTAGATTAGAATTTTTTAAATTTACGTCTCTGATAATATGGTGTTTTTTTCTGAATAAGAGGTTTTTTGTTTTTTTTTACATTTTTCCTCCTTTAAGATAATACTTTGTCACTACAGTTATTTTTGCTTAATCTACTTTAAGGCAACCTTGTTTCTCACAGGCTTTCTTTCCCTCTACTTCAATGCCCCTCCTCGCTTCTGTTTGTCAACCCTTTCCTTAGTTTTAGAGTTTTACTTAATTTATTGATTCCTTTCCCATTCTTTCCTTTAATTATCTAATTCCTCTCCCTTCTTTTACCCCTCTCTTAAGTAGTTAAAAATCCCCCCTTTTCTTCCTTTTCAACTTCTTTTATTAGTAGGGGCCCCCACCCCATTTTCTTTGCCTTCTTCTTTTAAAAAAAAGGATTTTTTACTTTGTTCTTTTTTT